>CAMZMU010000047.1:10032887-10749795 GCA_947311845.1 Poa pratensis | reverse complement strand
GCGATCGTTGGAGACCGCGAGCTCTGCGAGTGTTGCTCCATGCCAAACAATCTCAGAGATTTTGCTGAATTCTCGGTCGCAAGAATCAGACTTTTGGAAGTTCCCTCCCTTTGATTGTGGATTACTCCTTTTGGTCCAGGCATCTTCAGCTGGAGGTATGGCGTAATGTGGCACGCCATGAATCGAGCGAACGTCGGGCGTCCCAGTATAGCAAGGTATTGTGATTTCCAGTCGACCACTTCGAACTCAATCGACTCTGTCCTGAAGTGGTGCTTGTCCCCGAACGTCACGTCGAGTTGTATGGTGGCCTTCTGGACTTATGGCTTCCCTGGAACGATATCGTGGAAGGTGTTTGAAGATCTTGGCAGGTTTTCGACTGACCAGTTCATTTTGCGAGAGCGTATCTGCGAAGATGATGTTTATGCCGCTCCCACAATCCATGAAGACCTTGGACATGGCGTAGCCTACAATTTGCGCGTCGTAGTACCAGAGCGGAGTGCCCTGTGTCGTGGTTTTTTGTCACGTCAGGTGTCATAGATGACTTCGTAGGTGTGGGATTATGCGAGTCAAACATCTCCGAGCTTGGGATCCAGGAACAAAGATCAACACAGATTTACCCAGGTTCGGCCCCCTCAATGTGAGGTAAAAGACCTACTTCCTGCCTACCCTAGATTGGTATTGATATGATAATCGAGGTGTTACAATGGAGGCGATCCGATCTGGTACTCGCCATATGAGCTAGGGTTAGGGCTTGATAGCTTGACCCGCTCTAAGTCCTGCGAGTCCTCTTTATATACACAGAGGCTCGCTAGGTTACAAAAGGAAACTTCCCCCATAAGGAATACATCCACAGAGGCCTACTCGGAGACTACTTGGTCTTCACGTCCTCCGGGATATGCTTCTAGATCTTTCCCTTATGGCGGTTCAATATTGGGCTTGCTCCCAAGTGGGCCTTCGTCCGTGCGAGTAAGTTAAGTCGCACTGGGCCGCGGGTTAACCCAGAAAGTATTCCCCGACATTAGCCCCCAAGCGTGGCCTGAACTTCATAGTATTTCTTGATCTTGAATGCTTAGGCCGCGCTTTTCCTTGTTTCGCGACTTATAATTGTGCAAGTTTGGCCTTGACTCGCACCTGGAAGATCATCTGACTCCGTGAGCTTCTTTGTTAGAGTATCCTGATAGCTTCAGAACTTGATGACGATCTATCTTCAAATTTTTGATGATAATATGATATAGCCCCCAAGGATTGAGAGGATGTTATGTGGTAATCATCTCAATTCTTCTCAGAGAACTCTGAAGGTCATCACCTGTAACTTGATATCATAAATAAAACAATTGTTAAGTTACAAGTAATTGTAATTGGTGTTGCCGTACTATAAGCAGTACATCGACCTCTAGTTAGGCCATCTGAATCCTTAAGTGGGCACTCGCGCGACTCAGTATTTCCTAGGAATATGTGTGTTCAGGGTCGAGAGCGGCCATGATAGGCAATCAAGCTCGATTGACGCCACACCCCAGTACTTTGGCCACATAATGCGAGTAGCAATCCAACTTAAGGTAAATTTGATAATTGCCAATAAATCGGCTGTTTCAGGGTAACAAAGACCCCAAGAAACATAATGATATTGCCATGATAGGCTAAGCTATGATAAGCTTTGATTATGATGACACATAAGGTCCGCCTAGGTGGCAACCGAGTGTTATACATAGGGTTGGATCGCGCCTAGGTGGCGACCAGAGATGATACAAAGTTTACGGCCGCGCCTAGGTGGCAGCCGGTTTCTGATACAAGGGTCGATCGCGCCTGGGTGGCGATCAGATGTTGCATAGGTCGCGCCTAGGTGGCGACCAAAGTTGAAGTTCTAGCCCTGAGTGGCTGTGATGATACTCAGCTATAAAGCTGGAAAGGATGATGCTTGGCTCTGATTAGCCTTTTCTTATGTATAGTACGGTCGCAGGTGTGCGACGTTCCAAGGGCGAGGTGCCTCGAGACGATCCTCGAAATCATGGCGTTCGCTGCTTTCTTCCCTTACATCCAGCAGGTAGTACGACCCATTGTTTAGCTTCTTGCTGATGATGTAGGGTCCTTCCCATGGAGAGGACAGCTTATGCATTCCCTTGTGATCTTGTTTAAGTCGCAGTACTAGGTCGCCTTCTTGAAAGGTGCGGGTTTTGATGCGTCTGGCATGATAGCGTCGCAAGTCTTGTTGATATACTGCTGACCTTGATGCTGCCAAGTCTCTAACCTCTTCTAATGTGTCCACCGAGTCTTGCCGAGCTATCTCATTATCTGTCTCGATGTAAGCCGCAACTCTTGGTGAATCATGTATGATATCGCTGGGCATGACTGCTTCTGCTCCATAGACCATGAAATATGGTGTAAATCCTGTGGATCTGTTAGGGGTTGTTCTCAAGCTCCACAGTACTGCTGGCAGTTCTTCCACCCAACATCCTGGAGATGCTTCGACCTTTTCAATAAGGCGCGGCTTAATTCCATGGAGAATTTCCTGGTTAGCTCGCTCAGCTTGTCCATTGCTCTGCGGGTGTGCTACTGACGTGAGGTCCAATCTTATCCCATTGTCTGCGCAAAATATCTGTGTAGCCCCTTCAGAGGTGTTGCTCCCATTGTCTGTAATGATACTATGGGGGTAACCGAAGCGGAATATGACCTTCTTCAAGAACTTGACTGCTGTTTCAGCCTCGCAATCTCCCACAGGTTCTGCTTCTATCCACTTTGTGAATTTGTCCACCATGACTAAGAGGTGAGTTTTTCCGTTTGAAGACCGTCTGAAAGGCCCTACCATGTCAAAACCCCATACGGCAAAAGGCCATGTGATGGGTATTGTGCGAAGTGCTTGGGCTGGCATATGATCTTGCCTAGCGTATCTTTGACATCCATCGCACACTCTGACAATTTGCTCTGCGTCTGCTAATGCTGTTAACCAGAAGAATCCATGTCGGAACGCCTTTGCCACCAAAGATCTTGACGAAGCATGATGGCCACAATCGCCTGAATGAATTTCGTGCAAGATTTTTCGTCCCTCTTCTGGTGAGACACATCTTTGAATGCTCCTGATACGCTGCGCTTGTATAATTCGTTGTTGATGATTGTATAGGCCTTTGATCGTCGTATGATTTTGCGCGCCTCAATTTCATCGTCCGGCAGCACTCCGCGACTTAAATATGCCATGTATGGCTCTGTCCATCCTGGCTGTTCATGCAGGGCTGCGACTAAAGTTGAATCATCCTCTGGCTCTGCAATGTCAATCTCTGCTGGAGGTTTGACTGATGGATTGTGCAGTTCATCCAGGAAAACATTGGGTGGGACTGACTGTCTGTTGGATCCAAGCCGAGACAGGGCATCCGCAGCTTCATTTTGTCTCCGATCAATATGTTCAACTTGGTATCCAGTGAAATGTCCAGCAATTCTGTCCACCTCTCTCCTATATGCAGCCATGTTCGCATCCTTGCTGTCCCACGTTCCGGAGACCTGCTGTGCCACCAAGTCTGAATCGCCAAAACAGCGTATGCGACTGATGTTCATCTCCTTTGCTATACGTAGACCATGAAGCAGTGCCTCGTACTCCGCCACGTTATTTGTGCAGTTGAAGTGTATCTGTAACACATACCGCAGCTTGTCTCCCTTGGGAGATGTCAGAACAACTCCAGCCCCCGAGCCTTGCAACTGTCTTGACCCATCAAAATGCATGGTCCAGTATTTGGTTTCTGCCATGCTAGGAGCAACTTGGATTTCTGTCCAATCGTTAATAAAATCTGCAAGGGCTTGCGACTTAATTGATGTGCGCGGCTCGTAACTGATGTGATGTGGTCCCAACTCGATCGCCCACTTAGCGACTCTTCCAGTAGCTTCTCGATTACGAATGATATCTGCCAATGGTGCTGAACTCACCACAGTTATTGGATGCTCTTGGAAGTAGTGCTTCAGCTTGCGACTCGCCATGAACACTCCAAACACCAACTTCTGCCACTGTGGGTAACGCTGTTTGGAAGCTGTGAGGACTTCGCTCACGTAGTATACTGGTCTCTGGACAGGGTATTCCTTTCCGTTTCTTGTCTCTCCACAACCATGACAGCACTCACAGCGCGGGAATTTGCCGCTATGTATAGTAGCATTGGCTCTTTATCTTTTGGAGCCGCCAGAACTGGAGCATTTGTCAATTGATGTTTCAAGGCTGTCAGAGCTTCGTCGGCCTCTGCGTCCCAAACGAAGGTGTCTGATTTTTTCAACAGTCTGTACAAAGGTAGTGCTTTTCTCCCAATCTTGATATAAAGCGACTCAAAGCTGCTACGCAACCAGTAAGCCGCTGTACATCTTTTATCTTTTCTGGCTTTTGGAGATCCATCACGGCCTTTATCTTGTCAGGATTGGCCTCAATGCCTCTTTCTGATACTATGAATCCCAATAGCTTTCCTGCTGGTACTCCGAAAACGCACTTTGTGGGGTTGAGCTTCATGTTGTATTTTCTGAGATTTGTGAATGTCTCTGCCAGATCACCAATAAGATCCTGGCTAACTTGCGATTTAATCACAATATCATCCACGTAGGCATGAACGTTGCGACCTATTTGCTCATGTAGGCAATTCTGAATGCATCTTTGGTAAGTCGCACCTGCGTTCTTCAACCCAAAGGGCATGCTGACGTAACAAAAAGCTCCGAAGGGTGTGATGAAGGACGTCTTTTCTTGGTCCTCCCTCTTCATCTTGATTTGATGGTAGCCTGAATAGGCGTCCAAAAAGCATAACAGCTCGCACCCAGCAGTTGAATCAATTACTTGGTCGATTCTTGGCAAAGCAAATGGATCCTTTGGACAAGCTTTGTTAAGACTGGTGTAATCAACGCACATTCGCCACGTACCGTTCTTTTTCATAACCAATACTGGATTTGCCACCCATCCGGATGGTATACCTCTGTGATGAATCCTGCAGCCAGCAAGCGAGCTATTTCCTCTCCTATTGCCTTTCTCCTGTCATCATGAAAACGCCGTAGTGGCTGCTTCACTGGTTTAGCCGCAGGGTTCACTTTGAGGCTATGTTCTGCTAATTCTCTTGGTACCCCTGGCATATCTGACGGCTTCCATGCGAAGATGTCTTTATTTTCCTGGAGAAAAGCGACGAGGGCCTTCTCCTGCTCTTCTTCCATGTGTGCTCCAATGCTAGTTTGCTTGGATGAGTCGCCAGGAACAAGATTTATCTGCTTAGTGTCCTGGGCCGCTTTGAATTTCATTGGTGGCTCGGCAGATGGCGTGGTAACCACACTCATATCGTTTGGGTCCACCTGCGACTTATAACCTTTTAGTTCTTCCGCGGCACAGGCGGATTCTGCGAAAGCCGCATCTCCTTTCTCACATTCTATTGCTTTTTCTCTATCTCCGTACACTGTGATGACCCCTTTTGGTCCTGGTATCTTCAACTGTAGGTACACGTAGCATGGCCTGGCCATAAACTTAGCAAAGGCCGTTCTTCCAAACAAGGCGTGATATGGGCTTTGGAATTTTACCACTTCGAAGCTTAGGAATTCACTTCTAAAGTTCTCTTCTGTTCCAAAAGTTACCCCTAGGGTTATTTTCCCCACTGGCCGTGCGGACCTTCCTGGGACAATGCCGTGAAATACTGTTGACGTGGGCTGCAGGCTGGAATCCTTGAGTCCTAGACGCTGGAAAGTATCGTAGTACAAGATATTAATGCTGCTTCCTCCATCCATAAGCACTTTGGTCAGCTTGTATCCTGCAACGTATGGTGCCACAACCAGTGCCAACTTGCCAGGTTCCCGTACCTGTGGCGGGTGGTCGTCGCGACTCCAGGTTACCGCGTATTCTGACCACCTTAACCAAGCGGGTGTTGCTGGTATCACGGCGTTCACCTGCTGACTTCTCCGGCTCAATTTCTCTTCTCTTTTGGAGGTATCGATAACTATTGTGTGATACTGCCCCGTCTGCCTGGGGTTACTCGCGCCGTGCTGCCCAATATTTGTGTTATGAGCCGCACTAGGGTTTCCTTCATGGGAATTCCCCCCGTTGTGTTGGCTCTCTTCTTTCCACTTTTTGTAATAATGGCATTGCGCCTTGGTATGGTCCGCTGGCCGTCCATCACCTGTCGCATGAAGGTCGCATGGCCGGTTGAAAACTTCTTGCATATTGATTGGACGGGAGCCGTATCCTCGACCCCTTCCACGCTGGCCTCTGAATCCTCCACGCGTATTGGCGACGAGCCCTGAGTGACCATCTTCGCTTTTGCGTTTGTTTTGACTCGTGTTGTTGTGGCTCGTTTGCTGCTGCTGGGGCTTGTTGGAGTTTTTCTTTCCTTTTGCAGCAACCTCCTCTTCTTCTCCGTCTGACGCGTCTCTGGTTTTATCTGAGCTGGCATATTTGTTAGCCGCAGCCATCACCTCGCTGAGGCTCTTGACTTTATCCTTCATGCGACCCAGCTTATGAATCAGCGGCTCAAACTTGCAGTTTTTCTCCATCACCAGGACGGCTGAGCTTGGTGGTATATTATCTGAGGAGTGTATTATTTCTGCCACCCTTTTCATCCAATGGCGACTTGACTCGCCTTCCTTCTGGACACAACGCTCTAAATCTTCTATATTGCAGAGTCGCTTGCAAGTTCCTTGGAAGTTCTTAATGAAGGCATCCTTCAGTTCCTCCCAAGTATTTATAGAGTTGGGAGGCAAATTTTGCAGCCATATGTGCGCTGCTCCTTCTAGCATCATGTTTAGGTAGCGTGCGCAGATCTCTTCAGATGCGTTTAGGATGCTCATGCCCATCTCGTAATTGTTGAGCCAAGTGGTTGGATCCATGCTGGCGTTATAGTTTGCCACCTTGCGTGGCCCTTTGAAATCTTCAGGAAAAGGTTCCGATCTGATCCTCTCAGTGAAACACGCCGGTCCCTTGAGTCGCGAGGACAGGGCTGTGGGCGCGCCTGCGGGGTTATCTGCGGGCCGCTTTTGCATCAATGGCGCATTCGCCTGCGCTTCTGCGACTTGCTCCTGCCCTCTGTGCGACTCCTGACACGTCCTCTGGTGGCCTGCTCTGGACGCTTCTTTCTGCTGTAATCCTGTGATTGGCTGGTACGAGGGGCAGCTGTGCTTCGGCTTCCGCCCTATTGGCTTGTTGCAGGACTGCCGTACTTAGCATCTGAATCGCGCGCCGCGCCTCAGCATTGACCGGGTCATCGCCTGTTGGTACCATCTGAGTCAAGATATTAGCCGCAGCATACATATTATCGACAGGGTTCTGGTAATGGCCCTGTGGGGTGTGAAACCTCCTTGGTTGTTGCTGGGTCTCTTGATTTGTTGGTACCCTTCCTTCCGCAGTCGTCTGGATTCCCGTCCCGCGGCTGGAGTGAGCGGGATTTCCACTGTTGGTTGAGTCGCGCGCAGCTGTGTTTGCGGGTCAACCTGTTGTTGAGTCGCAGCCAGCGCGGCTACTCTCTGCCGCTCCTGTTGGATTCCTTGGTTTATCTGATCGAGCCTGCGGCGCTCTTCTTCCATCCTTCGAACCTCATACAGGAGCTCGGCCCTGGCGGCCTCAATTTCTGTTGCACGGAGGGCGGCGTTCGTGGCTGACACAGGGACAAGAAGTGGGTTGCTTGGGGGTGCCGATGCCTCGGTTTCTCCAGCAGTTCCTGATGCACCTGCTCCTCCGGCCATGTAAACCGCGACTTGTGCCATCTCTTGATCTGGTGATGATGTGATTTCTGGTGGGTAACCCCAGCAACTTTCTTCAAAGGCAGGTATGATGGACCCAAACTCTTGCGAGTCCATGCTTTCCACGGATTCTTCCCCGTCATCGGCGACTTCTTCTACTGAATCGCCTTCCTGGACCGATCTAACGGACCTGCCACCGATGAAGCCGACGAAGACGTTGATGGATCCGAACGGGATGACGTGGCCGGTCTCCAAATAATCTGCTTCCGGCCCCCAGCTTGAATCGTCGATGAGGGGTGTGCCATTGACCGTGATGATACGGCCAACAACAAGATCTTCAGCTCCCTTCATGGATCCTGCGCGGAACGTGACGCTCTTGACCGCAGGCCCCACGGTGGGCGCCAACTGTCGTGGGTTTGTCACGTCAGGTGTCATAGATGACTTCGTAGGTGTGGGATTATGCGAGTCAAGCATCTCCGAGCTTGGGATCGCAGGAACAAAGATCAACACAGATTTACCCAGGTTCGGCCCCCTCAATGTGAGGTAAAAGACCTACTTCCTGCCTACCCTAGATTGGTATTGATATGATAATCGAGGTGTTACAATGGAGGCGATCCGATCTGGTACTCGCCGTATGAGCTAGGGTTTGGGCTTGATAGCTTGACCCGCTCTAAGTCCTGCGAGTCCTCTTTATATACACAGAGGCTCGCTAGGTTACAAAAGGAAACTTCCCCATAAGGAATACATCCACAGAGGCCTACTCGGAGACTACTTGGTCTTCACGTCCTCCGGGATTGTCTTCTAGATCTTTCCCCTTATGGCGGTTCAATATTGGGCTTGCTCCCAAGTGGGCCTTCGTCCGTGCGAGTAAGTTAAGTCGCACTGGGCCGCGGGTTAATCCAGAAAGTATTCCCCCGACACCTGGACGAACAACCGATGGAGGGTGGTCCTCTTTGCTGAAGCTTATTGTAGTATCGGCTCCCTTCAAGTACTCTGTCACCGCAGGAGTGACATGACCGCCATGTTTACTTGTCGAGTGCGAAGTTTTTGCTCCCTGTTGGAAGGTCGACCTTTCTGTATCATGTACATGTGCCCTTGGGGCGGAGGGTACTGTGGTTCGTCCACCCGAGGCACGGCTGTATGGCACCCGCGAGATTGCCGCCTGGGGCAGGCTGTGGTGGTGGAGGTGGTGCCATCGGAACAGGCACGTTGTTTGGCTGAGGCACGGGCGCAGGTGCTTGTGCGGCTGCTGCCTTTCTGCGATTTACGTAATCAGTCCCCATTTGGTCGAACTCCCTGCAGTTTCTCATCGAGTGATTGGATCGCAGTTTTCCGTCGTCCCCCTTGTACAGGTGGAATCTGCAATCAGCGTCCATCTTTTCTTTGTATGATCGCTCAGATTGTGCCCGTGACTTGCGCCAGTCCTTCCTCTTGTAGCTATCACTGCGTTGGCCATGGTCTCGACTGTCCCGACGATCGTCTCGACTGTCCCGACGATCATCTCGACTGTCACGCCGATCTTCCGACCGCCGGTCGCTTCTGTCCTGGTCATTGCGGGTGTGGAGAACCCAGCCGCCATGAATTCGGGTCTGTCATCGTCGTAGTGACATTTTGAACGTTTTGCGCCTTCGGTCATCTCTGTATGAGTCTCTGCGGCTTCGACTGCCGCTTTCACGATTGTCACGGGGTGAGGATCCGCGTGTGGTGCGCGCCATATCTTCTCCATCTGCCCACTCAGTCGCGGTCATCAAGAGGTTAGCCACAGAGGTTGGCTTTTTGCGACCGAGTGCTTTTTTGAGGTCATGCCTGGCGAGTCCATTATGAAGGCATCCATGGCCATGTCTTCTGAAATTACTCCGACTGAGTTGCGTATCTCAGTCCATCGTCTGATGTATGACCTCAGCCTTTCGTCTGAACGTTGCACGCAGGCCCGTAGCTCTTCGAACGTTTTTGGGCGCTCACACAGAGGTTCAAAGTTTTTGATGAAGTCCTCGCGGAAGTGATCCCACGAGTCGTATTTGATGCAGGTAGGGCCTTGAGCCAGTCGCGGGCTGTGCCTTCGAGCATGAGTCGTATGTATTGCATGGTTGTGGTGTTTGTGCCTCGCTGGCACGCGACAGCCAGTCTGTAATCTTCCAGCCACCAGAAGGTTCCTGTCGACCCGTGTACTTGGGCTGTTCAGATGTTAGTTTAAACCCTTTGGGCATCCGTGTCTCGCGGACGCGTCGAGTGAAGCACAGAGCTCCATGTGGCTCAGGCTCCCGATCAGAGTATGAGTCGCTACTGTATGATCTGCATGATCTGCTCCTGGACCTGCGCCTTCGCGAGCCGCTTCTTTCCTTCGAGTGGTGGCGACGACCACTGTGATTATGCTCTTCCCGAGGCGCGTCGACTAGGGCACGGTCTCGACTCCCTCCTGGAGTTCTTGGAACTTGGCGTATGGCCTTTGCAGCTAAGACAAGTGATTTGATCTGTTGGCGGTGTAGTTTTGCGTTGGGGTCATCCGCTGGGGGCTTGATTGCTTCCAGGTATGCTGCAGCGGTGTAGAGAGCACCGCTGCAGTTTTGGGTACCGGCATTCCTTCCTCGTCGTATGTCATGAAGGAGTCGCCTAAGTTGCGGGTTGAGTGCCGCCCTCTCGTCCGGCGAGAGGTGTGACAACCTTGATCTGGGTCTTGTGTCTGCTCGCCCGGTGGAGCTCAGTGAGAGCTGTCTTCTTCGCGCACTCGATAAGCTAGCTTGCTTTTTGCGTTCTTCGAGTGTCGCCCTAACTTGCCGCAGTCGAAGTGATTCCTGCCAGTTAAAGTACTGGAAGGTCAGCATCTCCTCTTGTGTTGCGTCTGCAGGCATCATTGTGCACTCCTTGATGACTTTATCTGCTTTTGCTGCCATCTCAGCAGTGATTATGAGAGTTGTGACTCTGTCCGGCATAGTAACTGTGCACGGGAATTCTGTAGGCCTGCGGCTGGCCGCAGCATCTGATGATTCTGCGGCGATGGCGACGCAGACCTGCTGGGGTATCACCCGAGGGTATGTGTATGTGCTTTCGACTCCTGTCATGGACTCGATGTCGTCATCAAGACTCATGTCAGAGTCGATATGCTCGTCGAGTGGTTCTTCTGGATGGATCTCGCAGTCGATGCCTTCATCGCCCATGCTCATATCGGCGTCAGCGAAGCTGTTATGAATCTCGGAGTCGAGGTTGTTGTTGGTGCAGATCTCGGTGTCGACGTGGTTGTCGATGTGAGTTTCAGGTTCGTCGAAGTCGCTGAGGGAGATCCCGCAGTCGAATCTATCTTCGAGTGGAAGATCGATCTCGGGGTTGTTTATGCGGTATGCTGACTCGGCCTCCTCACCTTCGAGCTCCTCCATGAGCTTGTTAAGTTCTCGAGTTGAGATGGATGTTGCAGACGAGCAAGTTTGGAGGATCGACGATGGTATGGACACAGTTGATGGATCCGCAGTCGAAGGAGCCGCAACCGATGGAGCCTCGGGTGCGGAAGTCGCGAGTTGACGTGGATCTGTCAAGTCCTGCACACCAAGCTTGTTGACGAAAAAATTGAACGAACCATCGGTTTTAAACCCAAACCTGACTCGAGATCGGAGGTCTCCTGGAATTCTGGCGAGTGTAGCTCGAAATCCATCAGAGGATCTGATGTGCTTTTTGCAGGTGAAGCTGGCGTGCTGCCGTTTGTCAAGTGCGTCAGCGAGTTGCCGTGTGTTGCCCGAGTAGGCGAGTTCTGGTTTGTTGATGCAGCCGGCGAGTTGCCGTTTGTAGATCCGATCGGCGAGTCGCCGTGTTCTGACGGAACCGAAGAAACCGCGAGTCCAGCACTATTCTATCCGACGGACGGCGCCAATTGACGAGGTGTACCCTCATCAAATCCCATGGTTAAGTACCTAGGGTTGAGATTATGGGGAGAGAACGTGGTAGTACTGGTGGTTTCGTCGGCTGACAAGCAGAGGCAAAGATTTACCCAGGTTCCGGCCCCTCGGGTGGTGGTAAAGACCCTACTTCCTGCTTGTCTGGTATTGATTGTGGATTATGCGATTACAGGGTGGCTCCGGCGAGATGACGATCTCGCAAGAGCTTTGGTGGTTCGAGTATGGCTTAGTCCCAGATCGGTACCCCTCCCAGCCTTTAAATAGGCTGGGTCTCGGGAGTTTGTAACCGACCTTGTTTACACGTAAGGAAAGTCTAAACCGACTATGCCTATGTCTAATCTTGGAGGGTACTCCATCTTCTTGGGTCTCTTGTCTTGGGCTTCGAGTAGACTCTTCAATATTGGGCCTTAGTCGTCACGTGCACCAGGTACCCTCATGATAGGGTACCCGATATGTATACCCATGTCATCACCTATAACCTAGTCGAGTGATAACTCGTCACTGACCATGTCAGTAGGTGCTGGCACACCAATCGCCTCTGCAACAAATACCAGAAAGATCAAATATTAGTACATAATACCCAACGGGTACACAAGAGGCAGGCAAAGAGATAGTTACTTACCTCTCACATTCTGCGCAAGGCCAGCTAGTCGCTCAGCATACTCTTTCTCGCGTACGGCGGTTGCGGCCTTGGTGGCATCCAAAATTTTCTTCGACTCGGCGCGCTGGGCGGCGAGTGCCTCCTCTAGCTCCTTCACCCGAGACTCAGCCGATGCCTTGTCGTCTGAATTTGATAGCAAGAAGTAACTCAAACATTCGACTAAGCAAAGACAGTGCAAAAGGAACTTCGGATACAGAATCAAAATACACTTACGAGTGAGTTGCTCCAAGTTAGTGCGCAGAATGTCCCTCTCCTGCTCCATTTGGACAAAAGCTTTGCCCGATTCTACCAGGTTAAGGTAGTAAGGCTACAAGCACACGAAACCAGCATAAGTTATACATAACCAGTCCCGTATGCGGACTCGACAAAAGACACTTACGTGTTCAGTCCAAGGCGCAGGCTTCGCGGCCGATGTCCCGACCTCCGGAGTTGCAGCACTCGTAGCCTTGGCCGTTTCAATAGCAGTAGCCGTGGCTGCTGATTGAACGACCTCCAGAGCAACAGGAGAGACGTCTGGGTGCTCAGGGGTCAAAATTTTGTCGGATGGAGGAGTCGGAGGATGCACAGTCTCAGCACTACGAGTGACAGAAGACAAGCAACATAAGCACGAATACCAAAACGAAAAAACTCAGTACCGAAAGCATAGGAGCAAACCTGTGCTCTTCTTCCTCCTCACTGTCAAGGTTGTCAAAATTTGGGCCTCCAAAATCAGCTCCTCACCCGATTGAGGAGGAGGAGCTGAGCTCAACGGGCTCACATCCAAAGGAGCAGCTTTGGCAGAAGGAGAGGAGCCTAAGTCTCCGTCATCCTTCACATCCGACTCCTTCGCAGGTGAGCTCCTGGAAGAAGAGAAACCTCGGGCCACCCGACGACGCTTGAGAGTGGGAACCTCGCTCACATGATCAGTCGTGGTCGGCTCCTCAGTCTGTACTTCCTCTGCCTCTTCCTCTTCGACCTCTTCCATAGGAGATGTGGTAGCCGAAGGTAGAGGCGATTCATCACCTCCCTTCGTTTCTACCGTTTGCACCTCCGTTTCGTGAGTTGGTCCATTCTCGGGAAGAGGCGGAAGGGTCGACGCAGTCGAATGCCCCTGCACACAAAGGAGAACATCCAAAGAGTTAAAAATGCAACAATAAAGGGTGACAAAAGCCCGACGACAAAAGGTACATAAAAGCTAAATTTTACTTCAAGCAAAGGGTTGTCAGCCCCATATGTAGTGACAGGGCAGTCGAGATTGCACGGATCGGTTGCCTTGATGCTGGTAATGGATTGCACGTGCGTGTCCAGCTCATTCTTCGACAACTCGTCTGGGCTCATTCGACTGGCGTCATGCGCACCTTCATACTGCCACATGGGATGAGCGCGGGCGCGAAGCGATCACACCCGCAACTTGACAAAGGTGGCAATCAGATGCACACCAGTGACAGTGCCCAGCATCTTAGCAATCTTCTCCAAAAGGGCGCCGCCTCCGCTTGTTCTTCAGTCGACAAAGGATGGGCCCATGCCTTGGTCTTCTCCAGAACCTTGGCAGCCGAAAAGGCAGGGAGGCCTGCTTGGTCGGTAGAGACGTAGAACCATTTGGTTCTCCACCCTTGTGCGGAATCGACTGGCTTCAGGGCAAAATAGCGGGTGTCGCCGCGCACCTGGATCCCGAAGCCGCCCACGGGGTAGCTGCGACCACCTCCCACATTCGGGAGGACGAGAAAAATCGACTTCCACAGCGCCCAACTAGGAGAAACTCCCAGAAAACATTCACAGAGCGTGATAAAACACGCAATGTGCAGAATACCATTAGGGTGAAATCGTGGATTTGCACCCCATAGGCATACATCAGACCACGAACAAAATCGTGGAGGGGGAGAGAAAACCCTCTAGGAAGAAATTCCGCAAAACAAACGCGCTCATTGGCGCGAGGTTCGGGGAATACCTCCTTGGGCGATGGAGCGCGGACCGCCAACTGGTCCTCGGGTGGTAGCAGGCCCTGCTGGCGGAGCTTGACGAGGTGAGCATCCTTGATCGAGGACTTCGCCCAATCCCCGGTGCTCTTTTTCAGGCCAGCGGCAGATGCAGATGCGCTCGCCGCACCTTTCTTCCCCTTCACCGCCACCGCATCGTTCGCGGTAGCAGCAGTCGCGGCAGAATGCTTGTTGCCCGCTACTTTCTTCATCGTCAAAGGGAAGGTGGTGGCGCGCGCAAAGCTCTGGCACAAGAACAATGGAGGAGGAGCGCGAGGAAGAAGATGAAACAGGGGCGGCGCAGGAGGCAAATGGCTAGTAAAAAATTATGCCAGCGCCGTTCTCCCTATTTACCACAAAGCGAAATCAATCTTAACCGTTCAAATCGCAATCGTGCGCTCCGCGGGCAATCCCACCGTACACGTGGCAAGCGCGGAGGGCAACCGTTGCCGGCCACTCCGCCCACTACGCACGCAAAAAGAGGAACCATCATCGCGTCTCCGTAAAAAGTGGGCCAGAGCGGTCAAATCCAGTCCAAACGGCACCGTCGTTCGGTCAGCGCTGCACAATGGGCCCACGTACGTGTCACGTCCCATCCATCACAGCATAACGCACGGCACCGCGTGTTAGGCAGCGCAGTCGCCAAAAACGTCATCCCTGACGTCATTGCAAGCGATCTGTTCAGAAAAGCATTCGAGTCCGCCCAACGCATATCGGTCACTTGACTGTCTTGTTTGGTTCGGTGTGAAAAAGCAACGTTAAGGCAAAAATTGGTCACTCGACCGTTCCTTCGACTAAGGCATATTACTCCCATCGGGAGCGTATCAAAAATTTCTTCGACTAAGAATATATTGGATAAAAAGATTTGAGATTATCCTCCATTGCAAGCAATAAAGCACAATCTCGGAGGCTACTCCCATCGGGAGCGCTGTCGCGCACCCGATAGAATAGCGACAAAGTATCAGTCGACAAAAGGCTCGACTCAGTTCATATACAAAATCATACTCGAAACATTCTCGAGTTGCGTCCGCCGCAAATAACTCGGATGCTGCATGCATAGTGCAAAGGTAAGACCCGCCGAACTTTCGAGCTGGCCTAAGGACCGTTCCAGCAACGTTAATCCTTAAAACTTTCCGTGTCAGCAGACATGATGAAAAATCCCGACGGACGCGTTCGGTAAATTTCAAAGTTATACTGCAGATCGATTCAGTAAGACCTTCGCGGCCTAGTCGAGTCTGACCAGTCTGTTCCAAGTTCGAGTCCGGGGACTCGAGTTTGATTGAAAGCTAGTAAGGTTTTACCCGAATGTGTAGTTAACCGGTCCCGATCCGTCGAGTGTACCGGGCCTACTAAGCTATTATCTCTTGATTATCATAAGCAAAAAACCAAAGTCGATGAAATACTCGACATAGCCAACATGTGCTATTCATACAGGAATTTCAATTACAACATACAAGTACAAATCATATGACGTGCACTTACGAATGAGTCCATGCCCGATTCTTCGAGTCAGACAAGTACTCGGGCGCTACTGACAAGGATATATATCCCGGGTACCCTACCATAAGGGTACCTGGTGCACGTGTCGACTAAGGCCCAACTATCAAGAGCCTACATGAAGCCCATGATAAAAGGCCCAACAAGATGGAGTACCCACCAAGATTAGACATAGACATAGTCGGTTTAAACTTCCTTACATGTAATCTAAGTCGGTTGCGAACTCCCGAGACCCAGCCTATTATATAAATGTTGGGAGGGCTGCCGATGGAGGACAGACAACTCTCGAACCACCAAAACCCTAGCGAGATCGACATCTCGCCGGGACCCCATTTTAGCTCGCATATACACACCAGATCAATACCAGACAAGCAGGAAGTAGGGTGTTACTCTCCGGAGGCCTGAATCTGGTAAAATCCCTGCTTTTGCTTGTCAGCCGACGAAACTACCAGCTCTACCACGTTCTCTCCCTCGTAATCTCAACCCTAGGTCCTTAACCATGGGATTTGATGAGTTAACCCCTCGTCAGCTGGTAGTTACCACGGCTGACAAGCAAGGCGATTTACCCTGGTTCCGACTCCCGGAGGATAATACCCTACTTCCAGCTTGTCTGTTATTGATATTTTGGACTTGTTACAATGGCGATCCCGACGAGATGTCAATCTCGCTAGGGTTTTGGTGGTGGAATATGAGTGTGTCCTTAGATCGGCGGCCCTTCCAGCCTTTATAAAGGAGGCTGGGTCTCGGAAGTTCACAACCGACTAGGTTTACAGGTATGGTAGGTTCTACCGACTTAGGTTTCGCCTGCCTTGGGGCGTACTCTATTTTCTTGGTCTCCCTTCATGGGTCTTGATTATCGTCTTCTAGTAGGCCACCGGTTGGGCCCTTGTCCTTACGTGCACCAGGTACCTTTATAGTGGGGCACCCGAAAGGTAGTCCCACATCACTGACTGTGCAAACCACGACAAATCACAGAAATGCATCACAGAACTGTTCTCAGCTGCCCAAAACATGGCAGATGCTACGACGTTACTGCAATCTGACCATTCTCAAAAATATATTTTCATTCGAAAAATATCTGAATAGCTAAAGTACTGATTAATAGAACCGATAGAATTGATATGCTAATCCAAGATCATTATATGTTCTCTTCACATCATTTACTGTTCATTACTTATTTAGATAGACCAAATCTGGCAAACTGTGAAGGTTTGATAGAAGAAAAAAGGACCCCAAACTGCAAAAACCTACTGATTTGTAGCAAGAAACACATAATCGAAGCAATTACAACAACAATGTGAATAACAAGAAGTCAAGAACTCATCAAGCACGACTCTTCATCAGAAATTCAGAGCGAAACCAAGATTTGTCAAGAACAAACAAGCGATTTTATTAATATGTAGTTGAGATTACAGTACTGAGGGGATACTGAACTACTGAACTAGTGATACGAAGGCGACGGAGTGGTTCTCAAGCCTGCGGCTGCGCGGGGCCGAGCGCGGCGGGCGGCGGGGGCGCGGGGGCGGTACAGCCGAGCATACACTGGGCGTGGGCCTCCACGCAGGCGATTGCCCACTCGGGCATTTGAAGGAGCGGCTTGGTCGCGCTGGAAATCTGGCAGCGGGGGAGCTGCATCGCGCAGCCAATCATGCAGCCCAAAAACGAGGACGGGTGCACGCTGGCGGCTGGTGCTGCGGCCACGCTCGCCGCGCCAAGACCAGAGTTCCTCGCTGCTTCGGCAGTCGACACCAAAGCTCCTACGAGGAACACGAGCAGCAGTGCACCGCGGATGGCGACGGAGTTCGCTGCGGGAGCCATTGTTGAATCTTTAGATGCAACTAGATCAAGCGAGAGAGAGAAGTAGGGTGTGGGGAAGGTGGCTTGAGCTGAGAGGGGGATCGGCGTCTCCTTATATAGCCGGGGGAGGGCGAGGGATCGGGTGGAGCGAATCGAGCGTTCGGCGGAACTGACCGGCGAGATATGCTGGATGCCGGCGAGATACGGGCTGGGATAACAGACTCGGGAATACAATGATAACCGCGACGGCTTATCGCATCAGATGCGCTGCGCCTGGACGTTCGGCGCGTGGGACGCGCTGGAGATCGTTTCCGGCGAATTAGCGAAGTTGAGGACGACCCTGACAGGCCGGGCCCGCTAGACAGAGAGGTTCGGCTTTAAAACGAGGCAGAGATACAGTGGTGGATTGCAGGAGGTTTCGGCCCTCCGGATCATGTGCTAAATGCTGCGGCAGCGGAAGCTCTTGCTCTTTTAAACGGAAGGCTCCAAGTGAGCCTGGATATTTAAATTAAATGAAACTAATAACCTGCCAGGAGTTATAACTTGCAGAAATAAGCTGAGAAAACCAGCTACAACACACACGCACGCATACGCGCACACCACAGAGCAAAAGAGGACAACAAAAGGTAAAACAACCAAGCTAAACTAGGAGCTTGATCCGCATGAAGGCGCTTTGACTTCTGTTGCACGGAGACGACGCCGAAAATGTCGAACCCAACAGACCTCTTCCACACCATCACCGCCACCACCAAGACATGCAATCGGGAAGAAACCAAGCAAGGTTTGGAAATCCAAAAGAGGAGAGGCTTGCAGCTCAAAGAAGGTGAGCAGCGTTCAAAGACGTCCCCGTTGTCGATAGAGACAAGGTCCTGTAAAGCTTTCACCAAAGGCCCAAGACACGAACCCTATATCACGACCTTGTCACAGAACCAAGGTTTTGGTTCCCGAATTTTATTTTTTCCCGAGGGGGCTCGGGATTCCCGGTTACCGCGGTAACCGAGAAATCCCGGATGGTTACCGGACGAATTTAAATTCCAAATTTCGAATTCAAATTTTCTTGGTACAGGTTATCTATAAGGTAAACTGTATATTTTCACAGCCGCGTTTGTAGCGCAGCTGTAAAGCCTCGGTTATGTCCTGTAAGCACATAGCAGGTCTCTGGTTCGAACATTCGTATAAACATTTTTGCATAATTATGGAGATTAAACTTATACAGAGTCTATAAAATTGTTTTATGATCAGAAAATAAAAACGAGCGCAGAACTCGAACTCGCAACCTGCCCACGAGAGAAGCAGGTCGCTCCCAACGGGCTACGACGTCGGCAACGATATATTTTAAGACGATATTGTATATTTATCTTGTTCTGGATTTCTCGCGAAACTCGGTAAGAAAATATCGGGATTTTTTGACCGGTAATCAAGTTTCCCGTGGGTGCTCGGGAAACTCGGTTACCGGGCGGTAACCAGAATTACCGACCGGTAACCAAAACCCTGCACAGAACACAGCCATCATACACCAAAGGCAAAGCAAGATACCACAAGCATCGACTGTGGCTTGACACTGGCCATCAGTCCAAAAAACGGAGAGACCTTCATGGCGGCGCCCTCAACAAAGGTAACGACACCCCGAGGTGTTGTCGTCGCCAGCAACTGTCACAACCATTGCATAGTTTTCACTGAAGCCCATCCACAATCAGACGTCGGTCACCGCCATGAGGACACGGAGAAGACAAAACCGGACGCGGACTTTCGTTGCCGGGGTGTGAATATTACTTACCTAACCCCAACAAGGATGATAAAAGGTGGTTTTTGTAATCTGAAATAAAAATGACAGCAAGGTAACAAGTAGCAAAAGTGAATAAAAATGGTGCATCAATGTTTGGAAACAAAGACTAGGATCATACTTCAGTAATGACAACTGTCAACAACATTAACATAGTTAATCACATGATAAACTCTACAAAAGCATGCATGGTAAAGATTACTCCGAGTTTACTCTTTTCGTGGATCAAAACCGGATGAGACAAAGGTAAGGCTACAAAAGCATAGCTTAAAGTTCGTATCAAAACAAACACCTACCTGAATAATGTATTTCTAATACTCCCTCTGTTTTTTATTTAGTTTGCGTTTTGGCTTTAGTCAAAGTCAAACATAAGTTTGACCAAATATTTAGGAAAATATATCAACATCTACAATGTAAAATTTATAATATTGGAATCATCATGAGATATATTTTTATATCATATGCATATGGTATTATGAATGTTGATATTTTTCTCAATATTTTTGGTCAAACCAGATAAAGTTTGACTTTGACTAAACCCAAAACACAAACTAAATAGAAACGGAGGGAGTATATCCATACGGTACCCACAATATCACCTTGGTAATATAAGGAAATTATACTAAACACAAGCATCATGAAATCTCATGATTTCATTATTCCATCCAACATATAAAGAACAAACTCATTATCAATATAGTTCTAATATATTGTCCGTAGATTCCCCATTGTCACCTCGGTCTCCGGAAATTATATCATACATCATCAAATGAGCAACATCATATCTATATAAAGGAATGTTAGCTCAAAAAATCTATATAAAGGAATATGAGGTGAAAACATCATATGATTCAGCTATATCAACAAAGCCATTATCACAATCAAGATCACATCATGGGAGAGAGATAACTACATAGATACAGTTACAAGCCCGCAGCCCCGAGGGTGGACTACTCATGCATCGCCATCAATTAGGAGCAACAAGGTCAATGAAGATGGCTCCGGAGGTGGATCCTCGTCCCGTCTGGCCTGTTGGATTCGATTAACATCACATAGAAAAAAAATGAAAGTTCCATATTACCGGAACACGCTGTTTCGTTTCCGTTTCCGCATAAAAGTTTCCGTTTCCGTTCCGTGAAATTCGGTTTCTGTTTCCGTATTTCCATTTTGTTTCCAGTTTTCCGCGGAAAAGTCGGAAAATTTCGTACCGTTTTCATCCCTAATTATGACGAACTTGGCACCCCTCAATAGTTTTAAAACTTGTGGTGTAAAAGTGACATAATATATCAGCCTAACCACACTACATATGCATAAATGACGTTTTGACGCGAATTTTTATCTAAGCAACAATAAGAAAAGCACAATAAAATATGGTGGCATAATTGCATAACAAGGACACATACTAGTTACCTAAATAACGAAGTCGTGCTTCGATCATAGCCTATAATTGCTTATCAACCATAGGAAAATAATGAGATCCTACAATGACAAGAAGAAATAATCAAAACATTCTATGAATGAATACTACATAATCATCAAACCATGATGATGATGGAAAAAAAGATGAAGTGAATAAGTCTTTAATTTTGTCCCTACTTCATTTTATACTCTTATGTAATTAGATTGTATAAAATCAGTTAATTAACTATTAGCTAAAGTATCTGTAGCTGTTATAGGTCTAAAATTGACTCTTGTGCTCTTCAGAGTTTAGACTTTGCATTAGAAAACATAAAACAAAGAGATTACAGTTGGAGGCGATAAGCTGATAAATTCGCAGGCGGCAGGTGTGAGCGGTGGTGCAGGGTTCGAGTCGCCTCCCGGAGTTGCCTGCGCGACGATTCGGGAGTCCGAACCGTTTTTTCTTAGGGCCTTAGATTCTAGGTATCTAAAGTTGGGATTCATCATTGGTGACTTAAATGCATGTGACTTTAGGTTGCTGCCATGTGGGTCGGACACATGGGGGCTCACATGGAAGTGACCCAGTGTCCCCTGCAGTTATATAACCTGATTGTCCCGGTAAAATGGATGTAGGCGTCGACCAATGTGTATGGATAATATCAAAGTAATTATTATTAAGTGTATTTTTTAACTAATAATTAGTTAATTCATTGTTATGTTCAATCGTTTCTTTGAGTGTGCATCAATGTAGAAGTTATGGGATGCATATATGTTTCGGTGTAAGGCGGTCTGAAAAATGAACAACATCATACACCTGTATCTTGGTTATCATGTTGAAATTTTCCTTAGTTAGAAGATAGAAAAAGAAGAAAAAGAAGGTTTTCTTTCCTTTGCTAAGGATGATATCTTAAAATTTAATAGAAGGGTGCTTTCTCCATTGTATAATATGTATGCTCTTATTAATGAAACCTTCACCAGAACTTAATTGATATTTACTATTTTTCAGATATAACAGTGAGAGATAATGCATTGTACAACTTATGTTTATTGTCTTCTCTAAGTGATGTGTAGAGCTAAGGGAAGACATGCTTTCTCACAATTGCATGTGTTCTTATATAAGCAGAAACCACACATGGAGGCCGATATCCATGGAGCCCTTTATTTCGAATTTTTAAAAAATCATATTATGAAGTTTCCAAAATATATGAAAACTATGCTGAATGTAGACAATGTTGTGTTCTATCAATATGAAAAATCTCAAATAAAAATATTACACATTCTGAGCTACACAAAATAACAAAATCTAACAGACTTGGAAGAGTTCAAATTTTGCATTGTTCACTATTTTCGAATATCAGACTTTGTTATTTTTTCCAGCCCAAAATATAAGTTATTTATATTTGTGATTTTACACATTGACAGAATACAACATTGTCTAAATCTGAATTTTATTCAGTTTTTTCTGAAATTTCAAATTATGACTTCCGAATTTTTAAAATACCGGGTTCCATGGAGCTCAGCCTTTTTAAAGCTGGTTCCAGCCAACCACCTCTGATAATCACTTATTGGTCCACCTTTCAGTAAGTCACGTGGATCGGATGGCTCTAAACCACCAAAAATCGTGTTTTAGTTTCAACCGTTTAAGATGGCTTACTCTATAGTTGTAGTAGTAAATACATTATGTGTAGGAGAATGACTATATTTAGAACTGACCCAACTAGTAATGTGTCCCATGAGTGCTATTCCAGGAGGTGGATTAGTCATGCTTTAGTTGAGTATTGGATTCACATGGCAAGATGCCATGACTACCCAGGTACGATGCCAACTACGTAGTATATATTTGCACCGAGAATGGACATAGAGGGTGTGGTGAGGGAAGAGATGTAGACGTGTAGCTACTAAGTGGGTTTCTTTTTGCATGTTCCTCACAAGACACATGTGAGAGTTGCAGAAACTATTGAGATGAAGATTTAAGATATTGGAGAAAACATAAATTAGTAATCACAGTAGTAGGCTAGTAGCGATGGCGCGATCCCACGATCGAGCAGCTGGCCAGCTTGGTCACCTGCCTCATGGGCTGCGCCACGGACGCCATGTGTTGCTCCACGGAGAAGGCGAATAGGAGGACGACTAGAAACAGCGAAGCGACGGTGGCAGAGCAGCGAGCCATGGCGCCTGCAAGCTTACTGGATTGTGTTCTAATGAAACCTCTAATTTGAGAGCTTTCGTTGTGTAAAATTAGAAGAGAATGCGCTGTTTAAATAGCAGCGGCAAGGCGACTAACCTTGGCTTCAAGAATTCGCTCCCCTGGAGCGCGCTCCCATGCCAAAGTGGTGGCTGGCGGTTCGCCTCTCAGGCTGCCGTCCCCGTCGGGATTTAGCGCTTCCGTACAGGCTGTGCGGAAAGAAGAACAAGAAGAAGAGCTGGGCTGGGCTTCAGTGCTCTGCCTTCAGACGGCCCACTCGAAGTCCATGGCCAACCGTGATCCTTTTTTTTCACTCAAATATAAAAATGCATCATTGCCACAGGAGTAACATATGAGTGCATCGTTGCATGATTAGTACATAAAAAATTCATCATTGCCTGTTCATCACATAAAAATGCATCATTGCCACAGGAGTAACATATGAATGCATCATTGCCAGTAGAGAGGGAACAACTCAGTACCATTTTGCATGCTTAGTATAATGCCAGAAGAGGGGAAATCAACTGAGTAAAACAGGTTCCATGCAGCCTAAAAAAAGATGTAGTAACTACTTGTATAAGTTGCTAAGTACTTGGCCTTGCATAATCTGAGTACTTGGACGAAGTACCATTTTAGACCATAGTTGCAAAATCAATTTGGAAGTGCTACTGAAATAATACATCATCGCGTGCTTGTCCCAGCAAAAAATAACCATCCATGATTTTCCGGCAACATTATCCCTGCTTGTCGAAGCCTGCATATAGGATGAGAGCAACCATCATTATGATACTGAACCACAATTCTGCACACAGCTCCCTGTGCTGGAGAGAGTAGGTGAGTCGCCAGACCCCATAGGCGCATGGAATGCCGGTTTTGGTAACGAATGTAGCGGGAGGGGGCCGCAACACAATGCTGCGCCACCACACCCGTCTAACCCCAGCATGCCTGCCACTACTACTGTCCCAACAACATCTGCTAGTAACCCTGCTTTGGGCGAGGACGACGGTGACAGAGTTGGGGTCAATGAAGAAGTTGCATCCAGTCCATCAGTGCCATTTTTGGGGATGAGGTTTGATACAATAGCAGGTGCCAGAGCACACTATAATGCATATGCTCTGAGGCTAGGGTTCTCTATAAAATCGAAAACATCAAAGAGGTCAGCTCACACAAGGGTATTAGAGAAGCAACAGTTTGTTTGCCACAAACACAGGGGCCCCAAAACTGAAGAAGAAATTCAGAAGGAAAGGGTAAATGTTGTGGACAGAGTAAGTCCTGTTCAGCTTGACAGTGATGATGATGCTAGTGGTGACGCTGGTCCTAGTAAGAAAGCTTCTGGTAGCAACTTGAGGAAGAAACAGAAAAGGGAATCGATCAGGCAAACAAAGTGCCCGGCTAAGATGATTGTGAAGCTGATCAACAACAAATGGGAAGTTACTTACTTCATTGCTGAACACAACCATAACATGGTTGATAAGCCCTCTTTGTCTAAATACATGAGATCACACAGGGGCATCCCCTAGGATGAAAGGGAATTTCTGAGATGCCTACATGACTGCAACATTGAAACAGGTTTGTGCCCCCAGCAACTTAAGCCCTATATTGTAGTTGTTGGCTTCTGCTTGCAACTTTGCTTAATCTCTTTACTATCCAGAAAACTTATGCTAAGCAAAAACTGACTAGTTTCTTTGATTGTTTTTTGATTGCAGGTCGCATGATGACACTGATGTCTGGGTTCTATGGTAAAGAAGCTTTTGTACCATATGGTCCTAAGGATATCACAAACTTGGGAACAAGGTTTCGAGCTGAGAACTAGTATGATATACATGAGACAATCTGTTATTTCATGGAGTTGCAGGAGAATGATCCTGGATTCTTCTACAAAATTTCCAAGGATGAAGAGAACAGAGTTGAGAACATTTTTTGGGCGGACATCATTGCTAGGAAAGCTTATGCAGATGCTTATCATGATTGTGTGTCTTTTGATACAACTTTCATGACGAATACCTACAACATGCCTTTTGCTCCATTTGTAGGGATAAATAGGCATGGGCTTACAATTATGCTGGGTTGTGGCTTCCTAAGAGATGAAAAAGAGGATTCTTTCAAGTGGCTTATGTCTGCATTCCTTGAGGCTATGGATGGCAGGCAACCGGACAACATCATAACTGACCAAGACAGGGCTATGGCAAATGCAATCAAAGCAATTTTCACTGACACTTGGCACCGCAACTGCCGGTGGCATATTATGAAGAAAGCCAATGAAAAGCTGGGACCATACCTAGGGCGACATCCTGGACTAGCTGAGGATTTCAATGAAGTTGTGGATGAGAGCATGTCTGTTGAAGAGTTTGAAGCTAGATGGGCTGAAATGGTTCAGAAATGGGAGTTGGCTCGTCATGAAACATTTGCTTGGCTCAAGAAATATGCCCACACATGGGTTCCATGCTACTTCATTACGCGTTTCTTTCCTTTCATGCAGTCAACTCAGAGGAGTGAAGGTTTCAACTCTGTGTTGAAACGCTATGTGAATCCCCGGAATTCAATCAAGCACTTCGTGCAGCAATATGAGAAGATACAGCAAAGGATGATGTGCAGGGAAGGTCACAGTGACTTCCGGACTGATGAGCTTGTTGCTGACACATGGTCCCCGTTTCCGATAGAGAAACATGCCATGTCTGTATACACCAGGGACATATATCGCCGCTTCAAGATTGAGTTTGAAATGATAGGTCGATATAATGTTCAACCACAGGGGCAAGACATGTTCCTTGTTGTTCCTAACAACCTTAGGTGTTATCCCTATGGTGCTAGGAGCTACATGGTTAACGCATCTGGTGGTGGCAGCAACTACAACTGTGAGTGTGGTAAATTTGCGAGGGACGCAAGGCTTTGCTGTCATGTGTAGAAGATATTCACCAATTGACGTGGTGTCGAACACGGCATATGCCACGGGGTGGCTAAGATAGGTGTGGGAGCAGCGTACTGCAACGCGGGCACCCGTAGAGATTGCGCCGAGGCGTTGAGGCGGGAAGTACCCTGGTTCGGAGCCCTCCCAGTGGAGGTAACACTCCTACTCCTGCCGGATCTCTCTACTATCGGTGGACAAAGTACATGGTTGCTCCTCGAGCTGTTCGTGGAACTCATTGCTCCGGTTCTCTCTCACTCACTCTCGGGGGCGGGAAGAAGAAGCTGGTTTCGGATCGATCGACCCCTTCTACGGGGTGATGACGTGCAACACACGTTCGTTGGGAGACCCCAAGAGGAAGGTATGATGTAGTCAGCAGCAAGTTTTCCCTCAGAAAGAAACCAAGGTTATCGAACCAGTAGGAGCAGCAACTCTTCAGAAGGTTGTCAACGGCGCCAAAAATAGCTGTCGCAGGGAGTCTGGACTGTTGACGTGGAATCTGCACACAACACAATCAAACTACTTTGCCCCAACGAAACAGTGAGGTTGTCAATCTCACTGGCTTGCTGAAAACAAAGGATTAAACGTATGGTGTGGAAAATGAGTATTAAATTGCAGAGAATGAAAAAGGAACAGTTTGCAGTTTGTGGTTGTTTAATCAGTGTAAAAGAATGGACCGGGGTCCACAGTTCACTAGTGGTGTCTCTCCATAAAAGATAACTAACATGTTGGGTGAACAAATTACAGCTGGGCAATTGACGAATAGTGAGCGCATGACAATGCATATACATGACATGTTGACTACTATGATATTTAATTGGGCATTACGACATAATACATAGACGTTATCCAACAGCATCTATGACTAATAATCCACCGCCGGGTTGTCATCCGAGTCCCCCGTTGGTATTAAGTTGCAAGCAACGGATAATTGCATTAAGTAAAGTGCGTAATGTAAACAAACACATATGCCGTGGACATAGCATCGTTAGGTTATCCCTAGTGGCAACAGCACATCCACAACCTTAGAACTTTCTGTCACTGTCCCAGGTTAAACGGAGACATGAACCCACTATCTAGCATAAATACTCTCTCTTGGAGTTACAAGCATCTACTTGGCCAAAGCATCTACGAGTAACGGAAAGCATGCAAGATCTTAAATAACATATAAGATAGATTGATAATCAACTTGACATAATATTCAATATTCATCGGATCCCAGCAAACACAACATGTAGCATTACAATAATATGATCTTGATCATGTAGGGCAGCTCACAAGATCTAAACATGATGGCACAAAGTGGAGAGACAACCATCTAGCTACTGCTATGGACCCGTAGTCCAAGGATGAACTACTCACGCATCACTCCGGAGGCAGGCATGGCGATGTAGAAGCCTCCGGTGACGATTCCCCTCTCCGGCAGGGTGCCGGGAAGAGGTTCTGAACCCTCCCGAGCTAGGGTTGACGACGGCGGCGTCTCTGGAACTTTTCGTGGATATTTGCTCAGGTACTTAGGGTTTTCGCGTCGGGGGGAATAAGTAGGCGAAAGGGCGGCGGCTGCGGACCCCCGAGGGGCCCACACCACCCTAGGGCGCGGCAGAGGGGGGCCCGCGCCCTAGGTGCGTGTGGCCTCCTGGTGGCCCTCCTCTGCTGCTCCTTCGCTCCGTCAGGCGTGTTCTGGAAAAATAGGCACCCCCGTGTAGTTTCGTCCAATTCCGAGAATATTTCCAGACTAGCTTTTCTGGAATACAAAAACAGCAGAAAACAGGAACTGGCACTTCGGCATCTTGTTAATAGGTTAGTCCCAAAAAATGTATAAAAGTGATATAAAGTAGATGCAAAACATGTAGCAATTGGTATAAAACAAGCATGGAACATCAAAAATTATAGATACGTTTGAGACGTATCAGCATCCCCAAGCTTAGTTCCTACTCGTCCTCGAGTAGGTAAACGATAAAAACAAAATAATTTTTGAGGTGACATGCTACTATCATAATCTTGATCATATAATATTGCAAGGCACATGTAAATGAATGAAGTGATCCAAGTCAATGGTCTATAATTTGCTACCAAATAGATAATGAGTAAACAATGAATCACACAAGCTAAACGTTTTCATGAATAGTACTTTCGAGACAAGCATCAAACAGTTTTGCATAAGTGTTAACTCATAAAGCAATAGTTTCTAATAAAAGGTATTTAATCAACACAAAGGAAGAATTTAGTTTCAGCATTTGCTTCAACTTTCAACATATTTATCTCATGGATATTGTCAACACAAAGTAGTATAACAAGTCCAATACATTGCATATAACGCATGTTGTAACAAAGTTGACACTAGTGTTTGCTTGTGGAAGACAGAAAGAATAGGAAAACTGACTCAACATAAAAGTAAAAGAAAGGCCCTTCGCAGAGGGAAGCAGGGATTAAATCATGTGCTAGAGCTTTTAGGTTTTTGAAAGCATATAGAGATTGCATAAAATATTTGATACTCCTCCCAACCTTGCTAACACAAGCCATGGCTAACCGAATCCTCGGGTGCCTTCCATCAATCACATACCATGGAGGAGTATCTATTTTTGAGAGGTGTTTGTTAATTGTCAACGAATGGTAGCGGGTGAGAACAGTATTCTACCTGTCGAACGGACTTTTAAGAGCGGCTCCCATGAAGGACGTTATTTCTACCAGCAAGGCAGATCATCCCTCTTTCTCTTTGGTTTACACACATTCAGGTATTTCACTGTTTGTCATTGCTTACTGATGAATCAGGGCAAAAGTGTGAAGAGAATTAATTGGTTAAAGTTGTAATTAATTGGGACTGGGCACCCCGTTGCCAGCTCTTTTTGCAAGTTATTGGATAAGCGGATGTATATGCCACTAGTCCAGGTGTAAAAGTCCACTCGACAAATAGAATAAAGAATAACCACACTAATTCCTCATGAGCTAGTAAACATTGACACAAAAAGGGAATAATAACATTTTGAATAATTTAAAGGTAGCACATGAAAAATTTACTTGGAGTGGCAAGGAAATACCACATATAGGTAGTTATGGTGGACACAAATGGCATGGATTTTGGCTCAAGGATTTGGATGCACGAGAAGCATTCCCTCTCAGTACAGAGTTTAGGCTAGCAAGGTTATGTAAGCAAACAAGAATATCAACCCGTACACCAAGTTTTATATGACAAACATATTGCAAACGTTATAAGACTTCATACCGTCTTCCTTGTTAACCAAACCCTGTTATTAGAAAATATCTAGACCTTAGAGGTACCACCGATGCAAACCAAATTTTCAACAAGCTTTACGGTAGTTCTTCACTAATAGGCTTAACTCATGTGATGCACAATTTAATCATGATCTACTTGTTAACTCAAAACAATTGACAAGCATCAAGTTATCCATTTTAGTGATCTACAAGATTAAGCAAGTTTTTCCTTATACCAATTACCACATGCAACATTTTCTGAACCAACCAAACACCAATCAATTTATTTCATCAACTCTCCAAACAAATATAAGTGAAGCAAGAGAGTACTTTCTACAAAAGAAAGCTAATAGCTCTGACAAGAGATACATGAAAACAAGAGCTAAAAGCTGAACAGCGCTAGATATGAATACTCAACAAATATAAGTGAAGAATAGGAGTATTCTCATGAAAAAGCGGAGCGTGTCTCTCTCCCAATCAAGAATGCTAGGGTCCAGTCAAGCTTTATTGAAAATAAAAGTGCAATACTGAAAATAAAAGCACACAGACGCTCCAAGAAAAGCACATATGATGTGAAAGAATTAAAATATAGTTTCACTAGAGATGACCTGATAATTTTGACGATGAAGAAGGGGATGCCTTGGGCATCCCCAAGCTTAGACGCTTGAGTCTTCTTGAAATATGCTGGGGAGATCCATGGGAGCCTCCCCAAGCTTAAGCTCTTCACTCTTCTTGATCCTATTATATCATCCTTCTCTCTTGACCCTTGAAAACTTCCGTCACACCAAACTCAAAGTAGATCTCATTAGAGGGTTAGTGCATAATCAAAAATTCACATGTTCTATAAAGACGCAATATGATTTGTTACTTTAAACATTAGCTACAGCCACTGATGTTATGTGAAGCTCTTCCACCCAAAAAAGAATTTCACTCAACACTAGTAAAAGAGAGAATGCAAAAAAAAAAGGCATAATCTGTCTAAAACAGAACAGTCCGCAAAGACGAATTTTTTCGAGGCACTTACGACGCTCAGATCGAGAAACTCTGAACTAATGAAAGTTTCAGACATTCATAAAGATTACGCACAAAAATTTCAGATTTAATTAACAATCTGGTGATTTTAGGAATTTCGTACAGTGAACAGCAAAAATCTGTTTCTGCGCAGCAATCAAAATTAAGCATCATCTTAACATTAGAGGCTACTCTTGGCACAACAATGCGAGAAAATAAAGATACAAAGGAGTTGCTACAGAAGTAAACAAACCTTGACTCAATAAAAGAAAAATTGCAGAAAAATAAAATGGGTTGCCTCCCATAAGCGCTTTTCTTTAACGCCTTTTAGCTAGGCACAAAGCATGCATCAAGTATTACCAAAGACATTGAAATCTCCAACCTTTCGGGGGATCATCCTTCTTAATTGGAAAGAAGAACCTTCGATTAATAGGAGTATTGAATTTCATAAACCCATACTTGCATTAATAAAACTCCATAGTTCTTTAAAAAGGGCCTTCCAAGGACAATATTACCAGGAGATTTTGCAAGAATCATAAAATTAACAGGGACAGTCTTATTCTGAATAGTAACCTTAACATCGTTAATAATCCCTATACTTTTTATGATTGTTCCATCCGCATGAAAATGAAAAACAGGGTAACTAACCATATTATCATTTTAATAAATCATAAACCATTTTTGGTATGATGGACATTGTAGAACCAAGATCACAGTAGGCACGGAACTTTTCATCACCAATATTAATCTCAATGAATGGTTCCCAATCATTTTTTAACTCAACTAAAGGTTGTTCTTTAAATTATGGCTCAGAGTTAAATCATCAATTGACTTTTCTATTTTATCAAGCTTAGCGAATACCCCAGTTTCATCCACCATTGGAAAAATTCCCAAACCACTCAAAATATTATGAGCTTTCATTGAATCAATCTCAGAAAAGGTTTCCCCTACCATGGTATCTAGAGCAAGTTGATAGACATGATAACTATCAGAAAACAAAACTGAAAATAAACTAAATGCAAGTAACTAATTTTTTGTGTGTTTTTGATAATTGAAAGCAAACAAGATAAAATAAAATAAACTAAGCAAGACAAAAACAAAGTAAAGAGATTGGAAGCATGAAACTCCCCTTGCAGAAGACTGTTGTCTCCCCGGCAACGGCGCCAGAAAAATAGCTGTTGACGGGAGAGCAAACAGTGGCAGTCTGCTGAAGCGCTTCTAACTCCCCGGCAACGGCGCCAGAAAAATAGCTTGATGACGTGAAACACACGTTCGTTGGGAGACCACAAGAGGAAGGTATGATGTAGTCAGCAGCAAGTTTTCCCTCAGAAAGAAACCAAGGTTATCGAACCAGTAGGAGCAGCAACTCTTCAGAAGGTTGTCAACGGCGTCAGAAAAATAGCTGTCGCAGGGAGTCTGGACTGTTGACGTGGAATCTGCACACAACACAATCAAACTACTTTGCCCCAACGAAACAGTGAGGTTGTCAATCTCACTGGCTTGCTGAAAACAAAGGATTAAACGTATGGTGTGGAAAATGAGTATTAAATTGCAGAGAATGAAAAAGGAACAGTTTGCAGTTTGTGGTTGTTTAATCAGTGTAAAAGAATGGACCGGGTCCACAGTTCACTAGTGGTGTCTCTCCATAAAAGATAACTAACATGTTGGGTGAACAAATTACAGCTGGGCAATTGACGAATAGTTAGCGCATAACAATGCATATACATGACATGTTGACTACTATGATATTTAATTGGGCATTACGACATAATACATAGACCGTTATCATCTATGACTAATAATCCACCGCCGGGTTGTCATCCGAGTCCCCCGTTGGTATTAAGTTGCAAGCAACGGATAATTGCATTAAGTAAAGTGCGTAATGTAAACAAACACATATGCCCGTGGACATAGCATCGTTAGGTTATCCCTAGTGGCAACAGCACATCCACAACCTTAGAACTTCCTGTCACTGTCCCAGGTTAAACGGAGACATGAACCCACCATCTAGCATAAATACTCTCACTTGGAGTTACAAGCATCTACTTGGCCAAAGCATCTACGAGTAACGGAAAGCATGCAAGATCTTAAATAACATATGAGATAGATTGATAATCAACTTGACATAATATTCAATATTCATCGGATCCCAGCAAACACAACATGTAGCATTACAATAATATGATCTTGATCATGTAGGGCAGCTCACAAGATCTAAACATGATGGCACAAAGTGGAGAGACAACCATCTAGCTACTGCTATGGACCCGTAGTCCAAGGATGAACTACTCACGCATCACTCCGGAGGCAGCATGGCGATGTAGAAGCCTCCGGTGACGATTCCCCTCTCCGACAGGGTGCCGTGAAGAGGTTCTGAACCCTCCCGAGCTAGGGTTGACGACAGCGGCGTCTCTGGATCTTTTCGTGGATATTTGCTCAGGTACTTAGGGTTTTCGCGTCGGGGGAATAAGTAGGCGAAAGGGCGGCGGCTGCGGACCCCCGAGGGGCCCACACCACCCTAGGGCGCGGCAGAGGGGGGGCACGCGCCCTAGGTGCGTGTGGCCTCCTGGTGGCCCTCCTCTGCTGCTCCTTCTCTCCGTCAGGCGTGTTCTGGAAAAATAGGCACCCCCGTGTAGTTTTGTCCAATTCCGAGAATATTTCCAGACTAGCTTTTCTGGAATACAAAAACAGCAGAAAACAGGAACTGGCACTTCGGCATCTTGTTAATAGGTTAGTCCCAAAAAATGTATAAAAGTGATATAAAGTAGATGCAAAACATGTAGCAATTGGTATAAACAAGCATGGAACATCAAAAATTATAGATACGTTTGAGACGTATCACGGGGGCACCAGACAGCCTTATATAGGCCTGGCTGTCTGGCTTACAGGCGGGGCCGGCTGGCCGTACCAGCCAGCCGACGTAGTCTACAGGAGCTTTCAATCATGACGTCGCCGGGTACAGTACCTCCATCCGGCTGGACCAATGGGGCTTCGCTGACCCCTCGCGGAGTCCCATCGATGTCCTCTGTGGCGCAGGCGACATCAGGCCGGCCCTCGCTTTAGCCCATGCCCGGGCTGCGTGGAGGGCTAGCCGGCAATGGCGCTGCCGTCTGCACTGTTCGGCGGACGCTTCTCGTGATGTCCCATCGGCGTACTGGCGGCGCCCCTTGTCTTCTTCGTGTCGCAAGCGATCGGCAGCCGGCCACCCGGCTGTGGGCTTCCCGGATCCGGCTTCCTTGGTTGACCGTAGTCGTAAAAGGCGGCGTCTCTGTCGTCGCATGCCTGTCTTCAAGAATCGCGATGATGACGCGTGCGCAGTGTTTCTTTTGCCCATGCCGACTTGGAGCGACCGGAGAGCCAGGCGGAGGCCGGCTGCCAAGCAGCAGGCGGACTTGGCCGAGCCGGGTGGTCGGAGGCGGTCGGGCCGGACTCGTAGTGTTTGATTTTGCGTTTGCTCGGGATCTTTTGCGGGTCTTTGGGCACCCGGGTTTTATTCCCATGACACTAGCCCCCGAACAAGTTGGAGCGATGCTGCCGCTTGCGGTGAGAATGGCTTCTGCGTGTTCATCAAAGAGGCCTTGTTCGTACTGATCCTGCTGAGAACGCGACTCGCCGAAAGGTTCGCTGGCCGGCTGCGGGTGATGACGTAGGCGATGAGGCTGGCACGTCCCATCCGTCTGCGGGGCGGTTGCCCGGCAGTCGAGGCGATGCCTCAGCTTCGTCGCGGGATCTTCTGTGGCGACGGAGTTCACGTGGGTTCTTTTGTGGGCGAAACTGCCGCCTACGATCTCGCCGTCGTGCGGCACGCGGCGCGATTTGCAGAGGCAGTTACGGGACGTGGGGGCGCGGCACCCGGCTATAAATAGGGGGTGAGGCTTCGAGGAGAAGGGTTCGCATCCTTTCGCCTCTTCGCCTCCAACTTCACGAGAGCTCCGCCACCGCCACCGCGCGCCTTTTCTTCTTCTCCTTCTCCGGCGGGCCGATTTCTTTGTTGCCGTGGGGGAGCGCGGCCGCCATGGCCACGGGTCATCGCCAGTCGACGCCGACGCTGCGGGGAACTTCCTCCGACGCGCTGGAGCCCGAGATGGCCGACGGCAATGAGGGCGGCGGTGAGTGGTGCGGCTCGCACATCACCATGGAGGACATCGAGGGCCTCCGCGCGCGCGGGCTCCTGTCGACGGAGGAGTGCGTGGGCGTGCGGCTGGCCGTGGACGGCGAGGTGACTCCGGTCGCGCACGGCGGCGAGGTGGTGGTCTTCAAGGACCACCTCGACCACGGGCTCGCGCTGCCGGCGAGCCCGTTTCTTCGGAGCTTCCTCCAGACATTCGGTCTGCAGGTCCATCACCTCGGGGCCAACTCCATGGCCACGCTGAGCTACTTCGCCACCATCTGCGAGGGGTGGCTCGGCATCTGGCCGAACCTCAGCCTCCTCTGCCGGCTGTTCTATCTCCGCGGCCGGTACCTGGGCAACAAGGAGGTGGCGGGCTTTGTTGACTGCGGGTCCACGACCCTCTACCGCCGGCAGCAGTCGAAGCTGAAGGCCTTCAAGAAGCCGGATACGGTGAAGGAATGGCAGCGGTCGTACTTTTACGTCCGCAACCTGAAGGAGGGGCAGGATCACATCCGGCTGCCGGCATACTCCCCGGCTGCGCCCGTCAGGGACAACTGGGGCTTGATGACGCTCGGTGACCAGGCGGAGGTCGAGAAGATGCTCAATCGGATCAAGGAACTCTTCACGAATTAAGGGTTGACCACCCGGGATCCGACCCTTTGCTGGCTGTACAACCGGGTGGCGCCGCTGCAAGACAGTCCCACAAGATCTGTTTTCTGAGCGGACGCCTTGACCCCACCCGGTTGACCTGGAAGAGGTGGAAACTGACGGCTCTTAACGGCTGGCTCCGGCACGACGCCAAGGAGCAGAAGGTGGACAAGAACTGGAAGTACGACATGGCGACGTACACTCGCCGGAAGTGGGCTCCCAAGGTAACTTGCCCCGCTGGTACTTGAATCTTTTCTTCTGTGGCTGGGCCGGCTGTTGACCGAGCCGGTTGCGCAGCTCTTCAAGATCCACCTGGAGGAGGACGGGCCCAACGGGCCCCAATTTTGGCCAAACGTCGAGCTGGAGCCGGCTGAGGCCGAGGGGGGGCAGTCCGAGGGCGAGGCGGCGGTCGACGAGGCCGCAAGCGGAGACGTCGAGGACGACGAGGTGCGCGACGCGCCAGCCGACCTGGCGCCGGTGCGAGACAGCGAGGTGGGCGACGCGCCGCCTGCTGCTCGGGGTAAGCCGGTCGCGTCTAGCTCGAAACTTGGTCGAGCCAAACAACCCGTGGTGGTTATTGAACTCTCGAAACTGAGAGCATTGAGAGTGGAGAGACCGCGGGATCGACCTCGGCTCCTCGCTTGAAGAGGATGAAGCCGGCTGCTCCAACCGGCTTAGAAGAAGAGGACGACGACGAGGAGCCGGTGGCGAGGAAGCGGCCGAAAAGGACCCCGTCGAACGTGCGCGCATAAGTATGCTTGTACTCTGCTTTTTCCTTGATAGAATTGTTCTTGCGGTTGAAACTTGTTCTCTGCAGGGCGCCAAGGTCGCTGACTTTCGGCAGCGTCGCGCAGGCGGCCGTCACACCGACTGTGCCCGCGGGGCGGACGCCCGAGTGGCGGAGGAACGAGCGGAGGCCGGCGGAGGGGGCAGGGCGAGCAGCCCCCCGCGCCGGGTATGGGGTCCGAGCTAGTGGGACCCCTGGTCGACGAGGCGGCTCCGCCGGCTGGCGGAGGCGGAGACGAGGGCGCCGCGTCGAGGGCCGACGCGGCCAGAGCGGCGGTGGTCCTGCAGCCGGTGAAGAAGAGCGGCACGGTGGCCTCCACGAAGAGGGCGGAGACGCTGGCGAAGAAACGGACGGTGCTCGCAGTCGGGGAGAAGGCTAAGGGGGCGGCGCCGGTGTCGGGGGAATAATTAACCCGCGACTTATTCAAAGCCAAAACGGCGACTTCATCTTCATGATCACGCTATTATTGGGCCATGTAAAGATGGGCCGATCAAGGATCGCGGCCTGCCAAAGGAAGGCTCCAGAAGGTCGGTGGTAAAACTTGCCTTGGAAGACAAGAAGACGATCGGCTTCGTGCAGAACTCTTGTAACGTAGCGAGCCTCTGTGTATATAAAGAGGACTCGCAGGACTTAGACAGGGTCAAGCTATCAAGCCCCAAAACCCTAGTTCTTACGGCGAGTTCCCAGATCGGATCGCCTCCATTGTAACACCACATATATCATATTAATACCAATCTAGGGTAGGCAGGAAGTAGGTCTTTACCTCACATTGAGGGCCGAACCTGGGTAAATCTGTGTTCGTCCTTGTTCCTGCCATCCCAAGCTCGGAGACGATTGACTCGCGTAAATCCCACACCTACGATGTCATCTATGACATCTGACGTGACAAACCCACGACAGTTGGCACCCACCGTGGGGCCTGCGGTCAAGAGCGTCACGTTCCGCGCAGGATCGATGAAAGGAGCTGAGGATCTCGCCATTGGCAACATCATCATGGTCGATGGCACGCCTCTCATTGACGATTCAAGCTGGGACCTGAAGCTGGTTACCTGGAGACCGGCCGCATCATCCCGTTTGGATCTATCAACATCTTCGTCGGTTTCATTGGCGACGGATCTGTTAGCTTAGCCCAAGAAGGCGACTCAGTAGAAGAAGTCGCCGTGACGAAGAAGAGTCCTTGGAGAGCATGGACTCGCAAGAATTTGGGTCCATCATACCAGCTCTTGAAGAAAGTTACTGGGATTACGCACCAGTGGTAGAACAAGAGGCGGCACAAGTTGGAGTCTACATGGCCGGAGGAGCGAGTATGTCAGGAACTGCGGGAGAAGCCGAAAGATCGGCACCCCCCGGCAACCCGCTACTTATCCCTGTGTCAGCCGCAAACGCCGCTGTCCGTGCGACAGAAATTGAGGCTGCCAGGGCCGAGCTCCTGTGCGAGGTTCGGAGGAGGGAAGCAGAGCGCTACAGGCTCGAACAGGTGAACCAAGGAATCCAACAGGAACGGCAAAGGATAGCCGCGCTCGCCGCGACTCAAAGACAAGTTGACTCGCAGGCGCAAGCGAGCGCGACTCAACCAACAATAGAACTTCCACCCACTCCAGCTGCTGGGGCAGGAGTCCAACCAGTCACAAGGATTTTGGAACCATCAATTGTCCACGAAGCCCAGCAATTACCATCGCAACAAACGAGGAGGTTTCAAACCCCACAAGGCCATTACCAAAGCCCGGTTGATAACATGTTTGCTGCGGCTAATATCTTGACGCAGATGGTACCAACAGGCGACGACCCAGTCAACACTGAAGCACGGCGTGCGATACAGATGTTGAGCACTGCTGTCCTACAACAGGCCAACAGGGCAGAAGCCGAGGGACAGCAGCCCACCGTACCGGCCGATCGCGGGATTGCAGCAGAAAGAAGCGTCCAAAGCAGGCCACCAGAGGACATATCAAGGGTCGCGCAGAGGCAGCAGGAACAAGCCGCAGAAGCACAGGCTATCATGCCAATGATGCAGAAGCGGCTCGTGGAAGTTAACAACCCTAAGGGCACATCCACAGCTTTGTCCTCGCGACTCAAGGGTCCGGCATGTTTCACTGAGAAGATCAGATCGGAACCTTTCCCTGAAGATTTCAAAGGACCACGCAAGGTGGCAAACTATAACGCCAGCATGGATCCTACCACCTGGCTAAGCAATTACGAGATGGGGATGAGTATTTTAAATGCTTCAGAAGAGATATGCGCAAGGTACCTCAACATGATGCTGGAGGACGCGGCTCACATATGGCTACAAAATCTACCCCCCAACTCCATAAATACCTGGGAAGAACTGAAAGATGCTTTCGTCAAAAACTTCCAAGGAACCTGCAAGCGACTCTGCAATATAGAAGATCTAGAGCGTTGCGTTTAGAAGGAAGGCGAATCAAGCCGCCACTGATGAGGAGTGTGGCAGAAATAATACACTCTTCAGACAATATACCACCAAGTTCAGCCGTCTTGGTCATGGAGAAAAATTGTAAGTTCGAGCCGCTGATCCATAAGCTAGGTCGCATGAAGGATAAAGTCAAGAGTCTCAGCGAGGTAATGGCTGCGGCTAACAAATACGCGGGCTCGGACAAGACCAGGGATGCGTCAGATGGAGAAGAGGAGAAGGTCGCTGTTGAAGGAAAGAAAAATATCAGCAAGCCTCAACAGCAACAAACTAGCCACAACAACGTGAATCAAAACAAGCGCAAGAGCAAAGAAGGGAACTCTGGGCTTCTTGCCAACACACGTGGAGGTTTCAGGGGCCAACGAGGAAGAGGCCGAGGAAGCGGCTCTCGTCCAATTAACATGGAAGAAGTTTTCAATCGGCCGTGCGACCTTCACACGGGAGGTGACGGGCGGCCAGCAGACCATACCAAGGCGCAATGTAATTATTACAAGAAGTGGAAAGAAGAAAGCCAACACAACAGGGGAAACCACCATGAAGGAAACCCTGGCGCGACTCACGGTTCAGGCGCCGGGTCGCACAATGCGAATAACCCCAGGCAGGTGGGGCAGTACCATACAATAGTTATCAACACCTCCAAGAGGGAGGAGAAATTAGGCCGCAGAAGCCAGCAAGTAAACGCTGTGATACCAGCAACCCCCAATTGGTTAAAGTGGTCAAGCATGCAGTAACTTGGAGTCGCGACGATCACCCCCGCAAGTGCGAGAACCAGGGAAGCTGGCGCTAGTTGTGGCACCCTACATAGCGGGATACAAGCTAACCAAAGTGCTTATGGATGGAGGAAGCAGCATAAATATCATGTACTACGATACGTTCAAGCGCTTGGGGATCATGGACTCCAGCCTGCAACACACGACGACCGTATTTCAAGGCATCGTCCCAGGAAAGTCAGCACAGCCGGTGGGAAAGATAACCCTGGGAGTAACCTTTGGGACGGAAGAAAACTTCAGAAGCGAGTTCATATGCTTCGAAGTGGTAAAATTCCAGAGCCCGTATCACGCCCTGTCACTACAAGAAATATGCTAACTTGTGACCCTCAATATTGGTCACAGAAATGGTCATGAACTGTCATTTGTGACCTTTTTGTGACCAAAAACGATTGGTCAAAAGATGAGCGTCACTAATGACAGTTTGCGACCTTTTTTGGGGATTGGTCATAGACAATTGTGACCAAAACCAAAGGTCACAAATTCTATGACCAATTGTTTTGGTCACTACCAATCTGGCCAGTCCACGTCAGATCCAACGTGGCTGAGCTGACGTGGCGTAGCTGACGTGGCAAGTCCAGTCAGATCCAACGTGGCCGAGCTGACGTGGCAAAATTGTGACCAAATGGAATGGTCGTAAATCAGAATCAGCCCAGTCCAGTTCAGCCATCTAAATGGGCCTGGCCCAATAACACGGCCCATTTGACATACTTTTTTCGCAGATTAGTTTAGACGGCTATATGGGCCTAGCCCAACAGTTTGGCCTTTTAATTTTCTGGGCCGTGGCCTTTTTGGATAAACAATATCAGAATTTCTTTTTGATATATGCGTAAATTAATTATATAGGTCCCAGTTGTCAGGTTCATATATGTGGCGATCAGATTTCAGTTATATAGGTCCCAGATGCCAAGGTCATAAACTTCATAATTCAAATTGACAGTAACTGAATAAAAAGAATTTAAATTGACAGACAAAATACACACAAAAAACTTCAAATAACAGTAGCCAGATTCAGTATGGAGCTCCTGCTCTACAGATAACACATAATACAATGGAAATCGAAGTTACAGAATACACAAAAAACATCTAGATACTATACAAGCTCTACAAGTGCTATGTTCTTCAGCATGGAGCTCCTGCTCTTGTCATATTGACTCATTGGATGACCAAAGTAACGTCATCATGCCTTCCACGGCTCCTGTTACATGAACAAGCAGTGAATTATCAAAAAAACTGGAGCCAATATTATGAACATACCATTCAAAAAATAAAGGACCTAGTTCTTCAGAATGATAACACAATTCAGATAGTTCCATACTTCCATGCTTTTTGTTCTTTAGCTATGCAAAATGAGATACTCATTTATACAAGAAAACAGACAATGAATATGCACGCACAAATGCAGGTCCTCAGCGGACACATAAGGCAGGAGAGACTAAAGGGAACCGAGAGAGATACCTGTGATTGATAGGGTCAACGACGATCTGGATTGAGTTAGCATTGGTGAGGTGGTGGATGATCTCCATGGTGTGCTTGATGATGCGCACAAGCATGATCTTCTTATCGCTGTTCCTTCTGTGCGCTCGATGATGGGGCACCAATGCATAAAAAATCACAATCATTAACCCAGTTTCATGTACGGTATATATCAAGTGACAGTGAAAACAAGTTGATGAACACACTGAGAATAAATATTTCATGTCATGCAGAGTTCAAACTGAATAAACATATGCATCCATGTGGGCATTGATAACTGGATGTGGCATGAGCTGCATGTCAATGCTTGATCACTGTTTAAACAACAACAAAAATGATAGTCATATGCGCTTTCAATCAACCCGCAAGGAGAGACACTTTGCATGCTACCAGGTCTACAACTCAATTCGTCACAGCAACAAAGAACAAGATCACCGTGAAGAAGGGACTGGAGGAGCTCACCTGAGGGTTGTGGTGCGACGGTAGGAACCGGAGTTAGTCGAACTGTCCATGCCTAGGGCCAACCAAGCATGCTACCAGGCACCAGGCCACAACCAGCCCCGCAGCATCACGACCGTAGGAGCCCTCATCACCATCCAAGCTATATGGAGCTTCCTGAAAAATGAAAAGTGAATATCTTAGGGTACACTTGGCATATACAGAGGCAGGGCAGGGTTTAAATATCCAAGTAATGCTTAATAAAGTAAACTGAAGGAGTACAATTAGCATGTAACCTGGAAAACATATACCTAGGATCTACATATCTATAAACACCTGTCATCACTATCTGAAACGTATTAACGAATATATGATAAACACATAATAACACAAATGATTATCTGCGATTAGTTTCTTATGAGTTAGCAAGATAGCAGAGACAAAATTTGTTGAGCTTGATTGTATTAACGAATTGACAACAAATTTCAGTTAGAGCCATGCAAGAACAGAAGGTAGTAGGCACCTGCTTGTTGAGCTTGATTCTCCTTGATCTTGTCCTCGAAGTTCTTCAATGCCAGGTTGTTCCGTTGTAGCTCGTCCTACACCACTCAAAACAAACAATTCAGATCGACACAGACAGATATTATCCCTTCTTTGCTTATCTTGAAGACACACTACAAATGGGAAGCAAGCAAATCATCGTAGGCAACATAGATGAGCATTTTTTATCAAATGTCAGGAGGTAATGCAAATAAAGAAATCTGAATAGAGGTTATTAATCCAAATATCATTGACTGATTCATACAGAAAAAACAATTATACAATACGTCAATACATCGTGTTTCTAGAAATACAAACAGTATTGAATCAATGCTACAACATCCTGCAATGCGAAAGGAAACAATATTAAGGATTTTCTAGAAATACATACTGCTAGCAAACATCATAACAAACAATTGAGGCATCATATTTTTGGTAGATGCATGGTGCGTAATCACAAACAGTCAAATCTGCTAGCAATTCACAGAACTCAAAAAACACATGGTGCGACATCACTATTCAGTACTAGATTTCACAAAATATAGGAATGAGCATGCTACGCGTTCTGCAACTGTAGGCTCCGGATTTCCCAGACAACTAACTACTAACAGCAATCTAACTCCTAACTACTAGTGCGGCCCTGGCTCGATGGCAAGCCGTGAGGAGAAAGGGAGAGGTTTCAGAAACTTACCTACTAGACCACCGCATAGGAGGACGCGTCGTCGGGGGAGAGGGAGCACCGGCCTCGTTGACTAGCCTCATCTTGTTGCACTCCATTTGCGGCCAGATGCGGCGGCCAGATGAGCCCGACCACCTAGGCCGCGAGTCGGGGTAGGAGACGAAGCGCCAGGAGTGAGTGGCGCCGCCGCCGCCGTCGTGGCAAGCGTCGTGGGCGACCGTAGCTGGCCTGCCAGATCCGAGGCGGCGGCGAAATTTCCACGGCCTCCCAGCTATTTGGCGCCGCCGCTTTCGAGATGGGGAACTCGGGGCGAGCAGCGAGGGGAGAGGAGTGGTGGGCGTGGTGGGGCACGGAGGTGGTGCGGCCGGAGGCGAAGCAGAGAGAGGCGCAGTGGGGCTAGGGTTTCGTGGCGAGAGAGGATGGGGATGGAGGCGATGCAGGGACGGGGAGGCGTTAGGGTTTCTGGGGTCACGCTTAGTGCTGCTTATATAGCGGTAGCGCGCGCTGCAGGCCGCCGGATCGGCATCGGACGGCTGGCGGTGCTCCATTACCCGTCCAACAGGCCTAAGACCCAGGAGGAGATCAGAGGCTGGGCTAGATTCGGCCCAGATTTCTATTTTTAATGAAACAATTCATTTTTCATTTTTGGAGTGTCAAAAATTGTGTTTTTGTAAAGAACCTACCAAATATAGGTCGCAAACTTATAGCACAACATTTTTTAAAAATACTATACAACATTATATGTACAAATAACCAAACATATTCATATCAAAAGCTTTCTATACACCTCTCATCAAAAAGACAAATTTCTGCTGATTCAACTAGAAGTGGGTCAAATTTGTACTACGGGTGCTTCGTGGTTTGCTCACGATTTTTTGAAAAAATCATTTTTAGATACAAAAGTACCTATTTCATTAGAGATTTACCAAGATTCTTGCAGGATTCAACACCTAGGTGTGAACGGTCATGTCCATCGTTCATAGCTTTCAAGACTAACAAGCAGTGTATTGGCCACATTCATGACATAGTTTGTCAAAATGTGCCCGAATTTGGCACATGTGTGCATTGTGGCATGGCAAACAATGTTGCCGACCAGCGATTTCGACATGTTTCACAAAAAAAACCACTTTCCATTTTTCAAGTGCTTAAAATAGCGTTTTTTGTGAAGCGCCTACCGAGAAAGTCGTCCAAAATGGCACTGATACATTTTCTTCACATAGTAGACATCATTTCATGTACAATCACCAAAAGGCATGCATTTCCGAGCTCTCTGCCTATTTCCGGCCATTTAAACGGCTTCCTGCCGATTCAGCTGGAAACGGCTAGATTTTGAACTGCAGCTGCCACATAGCTTGCCCGTTATTTTTCCTAAATTTCATTTTTAGTTTCACAAGTATCCATTTCATCAGAGTTACATCAAAATATCCACATGATTCAAACACTAGACACAAACGGTCACGGCGGCGATTTCGACTAGATTTTCAAACAAGCATACGAAATTCGAAAAAAATCAAAAAAAATGGAAAACCTTCGCGTAGCGTCATGATATGTGACCTAGTTACCAAAAAAAATATAAACTTGCATTGTGGAACTTTTACTGCAAAAGTGTTCTCAGAAACTTGCTATCACGAACGAACATTCATAACTTTCAAGATGAAGGAGCAATGTTTTGGACACATTCATGACATAGTTTGTCGAAATGTGCCCAAATTTGGCACATGTGTTCATTGTGGCATGGCAAGCAATGTTGCCGACCAAAGATTTCGACATGTTTCACAAAAAAAAACCACTTTCCATTTTTCAAGTGCTTAAAATAGCGTTTTTTGTGAAGCGCCTACCGAGAAAGTCGTCCAAAATGGCACTGATACATTTTCTTCACATAGTAGACATCATTTCATGTACAATCACCAAAAGGCATGCATTTCCGAGCTCTCTGCCTATTTCCGGCCATTTAAACGGCTTCCTGCCGATTCAGCTGGAAACGGCTAGATTTTGAACTGCAGCTGCCACATAGCTTGCCCGTTATTTTTCCTAAATTTCATTTTTAATTTCACAAGTATCCATTTCATCAGAGTTACATCAAAATATCCACATGATTCAAACACTAGACACAAACGGTCACGGCGGCGATTTCGACTAGATTTTCAAACAAGCATACGAAATTCGAAAAAAATCAAAAAAAATGGAAAACCTTCGCGTAGCGTCATGATATGTGACCTAGTTACCAAAAAAAATATAAACTTGCATTGTGGAACTTTTACTGCAAAAGTGTTCTCAGAAACTTGCTATCACGAACGAACATTCATAACTTTCAAGATGAAGGAGCAATGTTTTGGACACATTCATGACATAGTTTGTCGAAATGTGCCCAAATTTGGCACATGTGTTCATTGTGGCATGGCAAGCAATGTTGCCGACCAAAGATTTCGACATGTTTCACAAAAAAAACCACTTTCCATTTTTCAAGTGCTTAAAATAACGTTTTTTGTGAAGCGCCTACCGAGAAAGTCGTCCAAAATGGCACTGATACATTTTCTTCACATAGTAGACATCATTTCATGTACAATCACCAAAAGGCATGCATTTCCGAGCTCTCTGCCTATTTCCGGCCATTTAAACGGCTTCCTGCCGATTCAGCTGGAAACGGCTAGATTTTGAACTGCAGCTGCCACATAGCTTGCCCGTTATTTTTCCTAAATTTCATTTTTAGTTTCACAAGTATCCATTTCATCAGAGTTACATCAAAATATCCACATGATTCAAACACTAGACACAAACGGTCACGGCGGCGATTTCGACTAGATTTTCAAACAAGCATACGAAATTCGAAAAAAATCAAAAAAAATGGAAAACCTTCGCGTAGCGTCATGATATGTGACCTAGTTACCAAAAAAATATAAACTTGCATTGTGGAACTTTTACTGCAAAAGTGTTCTCAGAAACTTGCTATCACGAACGAACATTCATAACTTTCAAGATGAAGGAGCAATGTTTTGGACACATTCATGACATAGTTTGTCGAAATGTGCCCAAATTTGGCACATGTGTTCATTGTGGCATGGCAAGCAATGTTGCCGACCAAAGATTTCGACATGTTTCACAAAAAAAACTACTTTCCATTTTTCAAGTGCTTAAAATAGCGTTTTTTGTGAAGCGCCTACCGAGAAAGTCGTCCAAAATGGCACCGATACATTTTCTTCACATAGTAGACATCATTTCATGCCTACAATCACCTAAAGGCATCATTTCATATAATTTTGGTTTGAATTACAAATATCACTACCATTTTTCATTTTTCGAGTGTCAAAAATGTTTTTTTTAAGAACCTACCAAATATTTGTTGCAAAATGGAAGGACACTATTTCGAGTGTCAGGGGTATTTTGTATTTTATTTTAACTAAAAACAGTCCCTAATAGTCTATAATGACAGAGGAAATATTTACAAAATTTTCAAAATTTATTTGATTGAAATTGGAATTCAAAATCAAAAGTTATAAAAGAAAACAGAAAAGAATAAAAAGAAAAGAACCAAAAAAAAAGAACCAGCCGAGCCGAGCCGGCCCAGCCCAGCAGCGTAGCCGAACCAGGCCGACCGGCCCACTAGCACTGCGAAAATGTTAAAGAAAAAAAAAGTGGAGAAGAGGAGGCCCATTACCTTGCCGCACACCCTGGCCTGTTTCGTACCGAGTTGGAAGTTTACTATAGATAGGTTAGCTCCTATAAACTAACATCAACACGGATTTGGCCCAGCGGTAGAGAGCTGGACTAGCTAGCGCTAGGTTGTGGGTTCGAACCCCCACGGACGCATTTCTTTTGCCAAATAGTGTCAGTACACAGTGCGCGGGTCCCAAATGTCAGTGCGCGGGGCGTTGGTCGCGGGTCCCACATGTCAGGGGGTGGGTACGGGTCCCACATGTCAGTACGCAGTGCGCGGGTCCCACATGTCAGTACGCAGGGACTAGCCCCACATGTCAGGTAGGCAGGGCGTGGGTCCCACATGTTCAGGGAGTCCCACATGTCAGTTAGGCAGGGCGCGGGTCCCACATGTCATGGGTTGGGGTGGGTCCCAGGGCGAGTGGTGGGACCCACATGTCAGTTAGGCAGGCCGCGGGTCCCACATGTCATGGGTTGGGGTGGGTCCCAGGGCGAGTGGTGGGACCCACATGTCAGGTATGATGGGTGCGGGTCCCACATGTCAGGTAGGCAGGGCGCGGGTCCCACATGTCAGGGAGGTGGTTCCCAGGGCGCGTGGTGGGACCCACATGTCAGGGGTTGGGGTGGGTCCCACATGTCAGGTATGATGGATGCGGGTCCCACATGTCAGCGGTTGGGGTGGGGCCCGCATGTCAGGTCAGGGTTGAGGTGGGTCCCACATGTCAGTGCTGGGTGGGAGCTGGTCCCACCGGTCAGGTGTGTTACCTGACAATGGGTCCTACATGTCATATTGACACGTAAGCGAAAATGACACGCCATATAGGCGAGACTGCTGAGTTGGCTGACCAATCAGAGTGACACGTAAGCAAAAATGACACCTAAGCAGTGACACGTAGGCGAGACTGCTGAGTTGGCTGTCAACTAATGCGAATGACCATTTAAATTGGTCGTAATCGGGTAGAAAAAATATATTAAATTAATGTTTTTTGCATTATGACCAATTCATGTAAGAAGATTATGACCTTTCAGACAGATTTGGTCGTTATATTTTCGGGTTTAGACCTTTCAAAACAGCGAGTGACCAAATGATATAAAATGGTCATAGATCTATGACCAATATTTTCAGGGTCACTATCAAAAGGTCATAGGTTAGCATATTTCTTGTAGTGTGTTCGGGCGAACAGCTTTTGCTAAGTTTATGGCAAGGCCATGCTACGTTTACCTACAGCTGAAGATACCAGGACCAAAGGGGTCATCACAGTGCACGGCGATAGAGAAAAAGCAATAGAGTGCGAGGAGGGAGATGCAGCCTTCGCAGAATCAGCTTGTGCCGCTGAAGAGCTAAAGAGTTATAAGTCGCAGGTGGATCCCAATGATATGAGCGTAGTTACCACGCCATCTGCCGAACCACCAATGAAATTCAAAGCGGCCCAAGACACCAAGCAGATAGACCTTGTTCCTGGCGACTCATCCAAGCAGGCGAGCATCGGAGCGCACATGGAAAAAGAACAGGAGCGGGCCCTCATCGCTTTCCTTCAGGAAAACAAGGACATCTTCGCATGGAAACCATCAGATATGCCAGGGGTACCAAGGGAATTGGCAGAACACAGCCTTAACGTGAACCCCTTGGCCAAGCCAGTAAAGCAACCACTGCGGCGTTTCCACGACGACAGGAGAAAAGCGATAGGGGAAGAAATAGCTCGCCTATTGGCCGCAGGATTCATCACAGAAGTATATCACCCGGAGTGGGTGGCAAACCCAGTCCTAGTTATGAAAAAGAACGGCACATGGCGAATGTGCATTGACTATACCAGTCTCAACAAAGCCTGTCCGAAGGACCCATTTGCCTTGCCAAGGATTGACCAAGTGATTGATTCAACGGCCGGATGCGAGTTGTTATGCTTTCTAGACGCCTATTCAGGCTACCATCAAATCAAGATGAAGAAGGAGGACCAGGAAAAGACATCCTTCATCACACCCTTTGGGGCCTTTTGCTATGTAAGCATGCCCTTTGGATTGAAGAACGCAGGTGCGACTTACCAGAGGTGCATTCAAAGTTGCTTGCATGAGCAGATAGGTCGCAACGTTCACGCCTATGTGGACGATATTGTCATTAAATCGCAAGTAGCCAGGATCTCATCAGTGACTTGGAAGAAACTTTCACAAATCTCAGAAGATATAACATGAAGCTCAACCCGACGAAGTGCGTCTTTGGAGTACCAGCGGGGAAGCTATTGGGGTTCATAGTGTCAGAAAGAGGCATTGAAGCCAACCCTGACAAGATAAAGGCTGTAATGGACCTCCAAAAACCAGAAAAGATCAAGGATGTACAGCGACTCACCGGTTGCGTCGCGGCGTTAAGTCGCTTTATATCAAGACTGGGAGAAAAAGCCCTGCCTTTATACAGATTGCTGAAAAAGTCAGATACCTTCGTTTGGGACTCAGAAGCCGACGAAGCTTTAACAGCCCTGAAGATTCAGTTGACAAATGCTCCAGTTCTGGCGCTCCAAAGGATAAAGAGCCCATGCTGTTGTACATAGCTGCAAACTCTCGTGCCGTAAGCGCCGTGATGGTTGTAGAGAGACAAGAGCCAGGAAAGGAGTACCCAGTCCAAAGGCCAGTATACTACGTAAGTGAAGTGCTCACGGCTTCAAAGCAGCGTTACCCTCAGTGGCAGAAGCTAGTGTTTGGAGTGTTCATGGCGAGTCGCAAGCTGAAGCACTACTTCCAGGAACACCCAATAACTGTGGTCAGCTCGGCACCGCTGGCAGACATCATCCGCAACCGAGAAGCAACAGGAAGAGTAGCCAAGTGGGCGATCGAGTTGGGTCCACACCATATAAGTTACGAGCCGCGCACATCAATTAAGTCGCAAGCTCTCGCAGATTTCATCAATGATTGGACAGAAATTCAAGTCGCTCCCACCATGGCAGAAACAAAATACTGGACCATGCACTTCGATGGGTCAGACAGCTACAAGGCTCGGGGGCTGGAGTTGTACTCACTTCCCCCAAGGGAGACAAGCTAAGATACGTGCTCCAAATACACTTCAATTGCACAAACAATGTAGCAGAATATGAGGCATTGCTTCACGGACTCCGTATAGCAAAGGAGATGAATGTCAGTCGCATCCGTTGCTTTGGAGACTCAGATTTGGTAGCTCAACAAGTTTCTGGAACATGGGACAGTAAGGATGCAAACATGGCTGCATACAGAAGAGAGGTGGACAGAGTTGCTGGACACTTCACTGGCTTCCAAGTTGAACATGTTGATCGACGACAAAATGAAGCAGCAGATGCCTTGTCTCGGCTTGGATCCAATAGGCAATCAGTCCCGCCCAATGTTTTCTTGGATGAGTTGCATAACCCATCAGTTAAGCCTCCAGCAGAGATTGACATCGCAGAGCCAGAGGACGATTCAACTTTAGTCGCAGCCCTGCATGAACAGCCAGCATGGACAGAGCCATACATGGCATATTTAAGTCGCGGAGTGCTACCAGAGGATGAAGTAGAGGCGCGCAAAATAACACGGCGATCCAAGGCCTACACAATAATAAACAATGAGCTATACAAGCGCAGCGTTGCGGGGACATTCCAAAGATGCGTATCACCAGAAGAAGGACGAAAAATCTTGCACGAAATTCACGCAGGCGATTGTGGCCATCATGCTTCGTCAAGATCTTTGGTGGCAAAGGCGTTCAGACATGGTTTCTTCTGGTTAACGGCGCTAGCAGACGCTGAGCAGATTGTCAGAGTGTGCGATGGATGTCAAAGATACGCCAGGCAAGATCATATGCCAGCTCAAGCACTTCGTACAATACCCATCACATGGCCTTTCGCCGTATGGGGTTTTGACATGGTAGGGCCCTTCAGACGGTCCCCAACGGGAAAAACTCACCTCCTGGTCGTGGTGGACAAATTCACAAAGTGGATAGAAGCAGAACCCGTGGGAGATTGTGAAGCTGAAACAGCAGTCAAGTTCTTGAAGAAGGTCATATTCCGCTTTGGATATCCCCATAGTATCATTACAGACAACGGAGCAACACCTCTGAAGGAGCTACACAAATATTTTGTGCGAACAATGGGATAAGGCTGGACCTCACGTCAGTATCACATCCACAGAGCAATGGACAAGCTGAGCGAGCTAACCAGGAAATTCTCCATGGATTAAGCCGCGCCTTATTGAAAAGGTTGAAGCATCTCCAGGATGTTGGGTGGAGGAACTGCCAGCCGTGCTATGGAGTTTAAGAACAACCCCTAACAGATCCACAGGATTTACACCATATTTTATGGTCTATGGAGCAGAAGCGGTTATGCCCAGCGATATCATACATGATTCACCAAGAGTTGCGGCCTATGTCGAAGCAGATAATGAAGCAGCTCGGCAGGATTCTGTGGACACATTAGAAGAGGTCAGAGATTTGGCAGCATCAAGGTCAGCGGTGTATCAGCAAGACTTGCGACGCTATCATGCCAGACGCATCAGAACCCGCACCTTTCAAGAAGGAGACCTAGTGCTGCGACTCAAGCAAGACCACAAGGGAATGCACAAGCTATCTTCTCCATGGGAAGGACCCTACATCATCAGCAAAAAACTAAACAATGGATCGTACTATCTGCTGGATGTGAGAGAAGAAAGCAGTGATCGCCATGATTTCGAGGATCGTCTAGAAGCGCCTCGCCCTTGGAACGTCGCGCAACTGCGACCTTACTACACATAAAAAAGCTAATCAGAGCTAAGTTTCATCTTTTCCAGCTGCCTATAGCTGAGTATCATCCTAGCCACTAAGGGCTCTGCTTCAAAATTGGTCGCCACCTAGGCGCGACCTGCAACACCTGTATCAGAAATCGGCCGCCACCTAGGCGCGGCCGTACCTTATGTATCAGAAATCGGCCGCCACCTAGGCGCGGCCGTATGTCTCAAACTGGGATCGCCGCCTACGTGCGACCCAACCCTATGTATAACACTCGGTTGCCACCAAGGCGCGACCTTATGTGTCATCATAAACAAAGCTGCTTATAGCTATATATCATTTGTTTCTTGGGGGCTTTGTACCCTGAAACAGCCAACCTACTGGCAACTATCAAACTTACCTTAAGTCGGATTGCAACTTGCATTATGCGTCCAAAGTACTGGGGTGTGGCGTCAATCGAGCTTGATTGCCTATCATGGCCGCTCTCGACCCTGAACACACATGTTCCTAGGAAATACTGAGTCGCGCGAGTGCCCACTTAATGGATTCAGAAAGGCCTAACTAGAGGTCAATGTACTGCTTATAGTACGGCAACACCAATTGCAATTGCTTATATCTTAACAATTGTTTCTTATCTATGATATCAAGCTACAGGTGACGATCTTCAAAACCTCTGAGAAGAATTGAGATGATTGTCAAATCACATCAGCTCAATCCTTGGGGGCTACAGCATATTGTCATCAAAAATTTGAAGATTGGTCATCATCAAGTGTTGAAGCTATCAGGCAAACCTTGACAGAGTAAGAAGCTCACGAAGTCAGATGCATTTCAAGGCCGCCCCAAAAGTGCGAGTAAAAGCCAGTCCAACGTGATCATGAGTCGCAGAGCAAGGAAGTGCAAGCCAGAAAGAAAAAAGTGCAGCCTAAACGTCCAAGGAACCTTTCAAAGTCAAGAAAACATATCAAGATATTCCATGAAGTTCAGGCTACACTTGGGGGCTAATGTCGGGGGAATAATTAACCCGCGACTTATTCAAAGCCAAAACGGCGACTTCATCTTCATGATCACGCTATTATTGGGCCATGTAAAGATGGGCCGATCAAGGATCGCGGCCTGCCAAAGGAAGGCTCCAGAAGGTCGGTGGTAAAACTTGCCTTGGAAGACAAGAAGACGATCGGCTTCGTGTAGAACTCTTGTAACCTAGCGAGCCTCTGTGTATATAAAGAGGACTCGCAGGACTTAGACAGGGTCAAGCTATCAAGCCCTAAAACCCTAGTTCTTACGGCGAGTTCCCAGATCGGATCGCCTCCATTGTAACACCACATATATCATATCAATACCAATCTAGGGTAGGCAGGAAGTAGGTCTTTACCTCACATTGAGGGGCCGAACCTGGGTAAATCTGTGTTCGTCCTTGTTCCTGCGATCCCAAGCTCGGAGACGATTGACTCGCGTAAATCCCACACCTATGAAGTCATCTATGACATCTGACATGACAAACCCACGACAGCCGGGTGCCGCCACCGCCTCGACGTGTCACCTGGTGCCGGCTGATCCTTCCCTTACTGCCAACGCTGGAGGATTCCGAAGGCCGGCGGACCCACTCGAGTTTGCCTTGGAACTCAGGCAGGGGATGAAAGACCAGCTCGAGGGCTTTGACCGCTTCCTAGAGCTGCTCCAGGTACGCTATCTTGCTCAAACTCTTTGGATTGCCCTTGGCCGGCTGCAGCAACCGGCATGAGTCTTGGGGTTGATCTCTTTTTCCTTAACGATCTCAGGAAGAATCCAATAAGAAGGTCCTGCAGCTGCAGAAGGACCTCGAGGCCGCCAAGAGTAAGTTTTTGTCCGACCGCGGATTCTCTATCCGGAGCCGGCTGACGATGATGACACTTCTCTTCCGCAGAGAACGATGCGGCGCTGCGTGCCAAACTGGACTCCCTCCAGTTCAGCGGGCTGGCCGCGGAGGTGGAGCGTCTCAAGGTATGCGACCAGGAGCGGGAGGCGGAGCTGGTCCGGCTGGCCGAGGCCAAGGAGATGGCTGAGAAGGCGGCGGAGGGCACGCGCAAAAACTTCGAGGAGCTGGAGGAGGGCTACAAACGGCAGCGCGACAGCGACCTGGCGGAAATCAAGAAGCTGAAGGACATGGTCGGCCGTATGACAGCGGCAGAAGAGTCGGCGCGGAAGGAACTGAGTCGGATCGACCTTGCGGTTCGCAGTAAGTTCCGTCTGGACGCTCGAGTTCTCTTGCCTTGGTTTTCCTGTCCTGATGTTCTTGCTTGGCTTGCAGGTTATTATCCGTCTGCCGACGTGGAGGCGGCGAGTACCTACCTGTCCCACCTTGGGCTGGAGGCGACCGATGCTGCCATTGCCGGCTGTGAGACCTCAGTGGCGGACCAGGTGGCGCAGCTCAGGATCGATGCCATTGCCTTGTCCTACGCGGTCCAGAAACTCTGCAGGCATATCTGGCCTGGTAAGGGAATCCCGATCGTGCTGGCCGAGCTGGCTCGCCACTTCGCGCTGGCGCCGGCTGCGGTGGAAGAGCTGCAGGAGTCGGTCGCGCGTGCTGGGGCCCTCTGGACTGTGTCGCTGCTGAGATCCTGGTATCCGGACGCTGATCTGGAGCTGCTCAAGGAGGGCTTTCGCGACAACGACTCTTACGACACGCTCAAGGTGCGCCCCGACCTCCGCGACGCCGCCTGCACCATTGCCGACTTTGTTGACTTCGCGGGGTTCATCCCTGATCGGCCGGCTGCTCGCCCGGCTGACGAAGAGGAGGCGGAGGTCGATGAAGGCGAGGAAGGCGTGGCGAAGGGCAAGAGAAAAACCGTCGAGGGCGAAGCCAGCTCCGAGACCGATCCCGCCAGGACCACCGGGATGCCGGGTAGAAACTTGTATCTGTGCGCTGCTTGCTACGAACTCATTTTATTTGTCCCCGGGATGCCGGGCTGATGCATGTAAAATGCATACATGAACTTTGCACTTTAATTGCTTATATTCCAATCATATTTGCATCATATAAGTGTTATATCAATGTTTTATAATGATTTTGGGAATATTTCATAATTTTCCCATTTATTTGGAATTAACCCAGTTTTTCCAGAAAACGTCTTTTTTAGTGTTTCAGACTTTCCGGGAGCTTCGGGACTCCAAAAAGGGCAAGGCCAAAGAGCACGGTTCAGAATTTTCGAGACGAACGCAATGGACTTAAATTGAAGACCAGAAGCCCAACAGGCTGGAAATGGGAGAGTCCCACGCGGCCTAAAATACCTGGCCGCGTGGGCCCAGCTCTTTTCCCCCTCGGAGCTCCGTGGCCGTCGATCTTTCGTCCACCGACTCCGTCTTGACCTAAAAACGCCTATAAAAAGGTCCCCAGGCGTTTCGCGAAAGGAGGCGGCGAAGAAACACAGAACACCGAAACAGAGAGTCAGAAGGCTGCCGCCGGAGAAGATCGGAGGGGGGAAACGCCGCCGGAATCGCCTCCGGAGGGCTCCACCCCCTCCGGCGTGTTCATCATCAACATCTTCATCGCCGTTGCTGCCTCCCATGATGAGGAGGGAGTAGTTCTTCATCGGGGCTGAGGGCTCTACCGGTAGCTATGTGGTTCATCTCTCTCTCCCATGATGTGATCTTTATGTGATCATGAGCTTTGTAATCTAATTGAATTCATGGATGTTTCTCCTTCATTGATTGTGCTACTCAAGTGGTTTTATTAATGTAATTTCCGGAGTCACCTTTGTCCCATGGTGTGAAGTTGACAGTGTGCGCACCGTGTGTGACTCTTAGGCTAAAGGTTACAGAAATACTTACCATGAGTTATTCTTTGTGTTGGATGTCACTATAAAATTGTGGTGTTTGTTTAGTACTATTTTGGGGCACTCATAGTGACCTTGGGGTTCCCTAGATGTGGAAGACAGACTTTATGGTGTGCTTTTGTAGCCCTACACGATGGTCTTGGTGTTCTATGATATTGTGGTGTTTGTTCACTCAGACTTTAAGGTGTGCTCTTGTAGCCCTACGCAGTAGATTGGTATTTCTATCCAACGGGAGAATAGTTCAGAGTAGCAAAGTGAAGAGGAAATATCTATGTATTCAATTGTTGGGAGTGTCCACTAGTGAAAGTATGATCCCTAGGCCTTATTTCCAAGCATCCTAGAAAACCTTTGTCTTGTCCTCTTGCATTGAAGAGGATTGGGACACTTCCACATTCTTGCCTTGTTACATCAAACTTCCATCCATTAAATCAACCACCTTGTTCTTTAAACTTGTTTAGTGCATAATCAACTAAAACTTGTGACACTTTAGTTGTAGGGAATAGATAACTTTTCCTTCTTGCTCCTGCGGATCGATACCTTACTTCCACATTGAGAGGTGCTACAGTGATCCCTTGCTCTTGGGGGTTATCAAGTACTTTTCTGGCGCCGTTGCCAGGGAGCGTAGCGCTTAAGTTTCTATTCTTGTGTGCACTAGACTAAGCTTGCGGAGGTTCCTTTTATATCTTGCAATCATCTAAGCTTGGGGAGGTTTTTTAACTTGTTTAATGATACTATGTCTCCCATTTATGATGATGAATATGATATTTTCAGTCCACCCACTATTGAGTATAAAGTTTATTGTGATTATGATATGCCTCCTATATATGATGATTACAATGATTATTATGAATGTTTTACTCCCACTATTCCTAATGAAACTGTTTATGCCTATGTGGAGAGTAATGATACTTTTATGCATGTGGATCATGATAAGAATGCTCTATGTGATGGTTATATTGTGGGTTTTATCAATGATGCTACTGAAAGTTTTTATGAGAGAGGGAGACATGACTTCATATACCACAATAATATTAAGTCTCCTCTCTTTTTGTTGAAAATTTTGAAGTTGCACTTGCTTTGCCTTCCTATGCTAGTCACTTTGTGCTTTATTGATTTATTTTCTTACAAGATCCCAATGCATAGGAAGTGGGTTAGACTTAAATGTGTTTGATATTTGCTTCTTGATGCTCTTTTAATTCAACTCTTATTCCTATGGGAGTATCATTAAAACTATCAAGCCTAGCTATATGGCTATAAAGAAAGCGCTTTGCGGGAGGCAACCCGGTTATTTTTTGTGTGATTTTCTTTGTGTCCTCTTGCTGTACCAAGAGACTTTGTTTTTAGTTTAGGTTTTGCAATTTTCAATAAAGTGCCAAGTTTTACCCTTTTTGGTTTGAAAAAGTTGCTTATAGCGTTCGGAGATTTTATTCCTGAACGAATCAGTGCACGGTATGATTTTTAATTCTTATTCTGTAACTCCGAATGAGCTCATATTTGGACTGTAGTTGTAACTTTTCATCCTCTATATGCATGAATTTTTTCGGAATTTTTGAGAAAGTTTGGTAGGGTAGAAAAATACGTTTTGCTGCTGCTGTTTTTCTGGACAGATTCTGTCCCATTCTGTTTGATGCATGCTTTGAGCTTTTAAGTTGAATCTTTTTGATCCAATTGAGTTTATGAGTAGGCATACAACATTATACACTTTTGGACATGTCATATGAATTTTTGTTCAAGGATTATATGCAGCAAGGAACCTATTTGTTTATCACTATTAATGCACCCCATGTAACACCCCGAAAATTGAACCCAAATTTTAGTGGTGTTTCCCGACTCCTGAAAAACTTTTTCCTCTTATTCTAAATATTTCTCCAAAACTTTTGAAGATGAATTGACTTGGAAATTGCTTTCTCGAAATTTCCCATAAGCCCACAAACCACTCCATCACCCCTGATAATTTTTGTGCTCAGGTTTTCTCCGAAAAACCCTAGCCCTAATTATCAGAACCAGAGGACCCCATGTCCATAGCTCTAAAAATTCCACCTACAAAAGGAAAGCCCATTTCCATAGCTCTAAAAATTCCACCAAAAATACCAGCGGACCCCATGTCCATACAAAGACAACCCATGCAAAAATATTGCATACTCCAATGCAATATTTCCAAGTTAGCCAATAATTTCAAAACTGCCATTTCTAGTCCCGAAATGTTTTAACCAAGCTAGGAACCTCCAATAATTCTGATAAATTCAGGGAATGCATATTGTGGCATTTCATGCATTTCATATTTCGGAGAGAAACCCATTTGAGCAATATTTAGACCACTTCCTTTGTAAGCCCAAATAGATGCCATTTTGAGTCCTTCAAGCAAACCCACACCTAGAAAATTCCTATGGCCATGATACTTGAACATATTGACCACATGGTCCTTAGACACACAAATCCAGGAGATCACCCCAAGGTGAAGCATGGAACACCACTTTTCCTAAATCATGCCATTATGGTCATTTTTGGCCATCTTATGGAAAACCAATCTCCCATCATCCAAATGGCCTCAAACTCCATAGACACCCTCCCTATGCCACAAGTACTCAGTGGTAATTTTTGGGGATTTTTCTGAGATGTGCAAGGCCCCTGTCCTTTCATCGAGCACCTCCGGTGTTTTTAGTTTTCTGGAAAATCTATTTTACAAAGTTTGGAATCCCTGTGGGATTTTTGTTTGGTTGTGTTCCTCTCATCGTTAGGAACCCGTGGTGAAAACCATTTTCCGTTTGGAGCTCCGAGTCATCGGGAACGCGACGATGTCGCTCGCGTCGCACTCTGGACGTCCGGAACGCGCGATTAGCAAACCTAACCTTCCATTTACTGTTCTGTCGGTGCCTAACCTCGCATCTACAGTACCCCTCGTGCCCCCCTGTACATCCAGCAAGGAAAACATATCCTCCCCTCCCTTATCCCCTCCCTGTAGGCACAGAAGCATCGAGGGAGACCGTGGTCTCCATTATTGGCACTCCACCCCCCAACCCCTCCTCCACTGCCTGCATTTGTGCAGCCCGAGCTCTCACCTCACTCCCCTCACCTCACCCTCCACTCTCAGCCCTCTGTACGCCCTTGAACCAGGAAAGGAGAGGAGAAGCCGTGCGGCCTCCCGCCATTGCCGCGAGCTCCAAGCTCACGGGCACGTTGCTCCCCCCTCCTCCCGAGCCCTTCCCCAGCCGCTTTCTCCCCCCCCATCGGCCGCATCTGCCGTCCCAAGCTGGCCGAGCAGCACGGCGGAGGAGCCGCCCGTGCCCGACTCCGCCATGGCCGAAGCTCGAGGGCTTGGCAGCGCCGCGCCCATGGCTTCCCCCTTCCGCTAGAGCTCCTCCCTGGGCGCGGTGGGCCACGGCACGCCTGTTCCCCCTCCTCTCCCCTGGCCGGCCGGCGCACCAGCGGTCGGCAGCGAGCTCACCCGAGCTGCCCGAGCGGGCCAGCACGTGCAACGGCACGCCCGAGCTGCGGGTCGCCGCAGCTGCCAGTCCCCGCCGCCGTCTCCGCCTCCCCTTGCCGCGGTCCATTGCCGGCTCCCGCCCCCGCCGTGGCCGTGCCCTCCAGCAGCCGACGCCGGCGACGGCATCGTCGGCGCCCGTGCTCTCCCGTGCCGACGAAGGAGGAAGAAGGAAATGAAGAAAGAAAAGAAAAAAGAAAAAGAAAGAGAGGGGAAGAAGAGAGGGGCCCACCTGTCGGGATGAGTGGAGGCGCCCAGCCAGCTTCCCGCTTGCCCGAGCTGAAGACGGTTTTTCGCGAACTACGCCTTCAGCCCAGCCCAGCTCAGTTTTGGCCCGCTCTGTTTTTTTTCCAGGGTGAGCAGCGGATAGCTAGTTTTCGCATGTCATTATCTTTTTAACCGTAGCTCGATTGAGGCCATTCAAATTCCAAAATTCATGGTTTGAGGAGAGTTATCCAGTGGAGCTGTCCTTTTCCATTTTTGGAATTAATTAGTTTATGGCCTATATTGATGTGTTGTTTGACCCCCGGGGTTCAGGCGTTCGTCAAGACACCGACCCCCGACGAGTACGAGACCTCCCCGAACCATCTGGAGCCCGTGTTTTCAGGCAAGCTAACCCCTTGCTATGAGCCGTCCCACAATGTTGTTTGTTATTTGTTTATTGTCATGCCAAGTGTTTATATTTGTCTGCGTTCGGTATGTATTATGTCGGTCCGTATTGTAGTGTTTAATATGTTAGTCGGATTATTGCTCCTGCCATGTTATGTTCATCATCCATGTATGCATTAGAATGACGTGTGAATTAACTGTGCGCCTCGCACTTGCGCGGCTTTGTCGAACCGTCTAAATAAACAACCATAAAACCTGCGTTCCTATGAGTGTTTGCTTCTTCTCCTTCGCCGAGGTGAGGAGCGGACGAATGTCGTCTTATGATCCTCGGAGTTGGGGGCATTTGCCAAAAGAGTTATTTGCTTCTTGTCCCTCCGTCAAACGTGGTTGGCGTAAGCCACCTAGACTGCGACGCTTGGGAGCTGACTTTCCAATTGGTTCTTTTTGCCAAGATTGCTGACACCACGTCAGGTTAATCCTCGAGTGGAATGGATGCTTTCTTTCTTATGATTGCTTTTCGGTTCATTGTTTGGAGGCTACATGCCTCGCCAACTTTGTAATTAATCTGCGAGGGCGCTGGCTGGAGGAACCGCCACAGTCGTCCGATTGACCCACTGCGTTATCTTTTGTAGTTGATCTGTGAAGGCGCTTGCCAGCGAAGACCGCTGCCACAGTCTTCCGGTTGACGTTTCTTTTTCCTTGTCAAACGAGAAGGCGCTTGCCAGCGGAAGACCGCTGCCACAGTCATCCGGTTGACGTTCTTTTTATTTTGCTAAGTTTGGACATGGATACTACTATTGCTTGATTTATTGTGTTGCTAATATTTTGTCGTGTGATGATATATTATGATATTGTGATTGTTGTGTTGGACTAATCCTCTTGGTTTGGACTTGTGAATGATGGAACTTGATTAAATGAAACACCCCTCCAAACAATGATAGGGTCAGTCCACGGTGCCACTAATCTGAACATCGAAAGCACTGCCACTGTCGCTCACATGGGCGAGCCTTGACCTACGTAATCCTAACGAGCCTCCTTTGATGCCACCCTTTTGGCAAGTCTAGTCGGTACCATAGTTGGTCGAGGCTAGTCTTGCGAAGGTTCCGGAGCTAGGCGTTGCCCATAGTTGGGAGCGTGCCGGATTCACTTCTGCATAAGGCATAGAGTTATGTCGGTGGCTATACAGGGAGTGTCTTGGTAGCGTGAACGGTCAGGTGAGTGTATCTTGCTGAGTTCGCCTTAAGGATGATATCCTAAAGTACCGGCTGAGTGTGGTGCACTTAGGTGGGTGGTATCTGCAACCTCTCGAGAGTGTCAAATCTGGATGTCTAGCCTCGTTCCAAGGTTATGGAACAACAGTTCAGTGTCGGTCACACTGTGTGTCTTTGTCGTGTCAGGAGGTTAAACCTAAGGCTTGTTTGAAAGAAAGATGAACAACCTGATTTCACTAAATGGACAATAAGATGATGCAGGAATGTTACTTGTGAGGTGAATGGGATGGCGGTGTGATGCGTTGGAAGCCTATAGTTAGGCCAGAGCCAACATCAACCGTGCATGCCCGGGAGATAGCCAGAGTTGGCTGGATTGATAGCCAGAGTTGGCTAGAGGCTTGGAAGCCTGATTGTGTTGACAGGAGTAATTATAAGATTTGGTACCCACTGATACACTCGTCTACTCGTCACAGGTAACCTCTTTGTTTGATTGCCGGTATACGATCCAACCCCACCTGGCTTGGACTCTGTACTGGTGATACTCTTGTTGTTTGCTTCGCCATGTTTTGCTTGTGATGCCATGCTACCTTTATGTTATCATATCGGTCTATCTCGAGTAGACTCTTGCCATGTGGTAGGATTTTATTTCCAACGTATATCTTGTTGCATGATTGTTGGATTGTTTGTGGTGAGTGGCGATTCTTGCTGAGTGCATATTAATGTACTCACGGGCCTTGTGATTGTGGCCAGGTTTTGTCGAGGATTCATCTTCCACCTTAGTAAGGATTTGAAGCAAGAGCGTGCTAGGATCAGTAGCCCAGCCAGAACCTGTGGAGTGAAGCCGCCCCAAGCCGTAGCCTCTCATATGTCTTCCGCTGCCAGTTAAAACTCTGTATCGTGCCATGCTGGGATTGATATTTCGTCATTCCTTGATGGCCTTGTAAACCATTTGTAGCACTGAGGTGCCTGATTGTGTAATGATTTCCATTATGTTACACTGTTGTGACGTGCGGCCAGTTATCTTGGGATGGCGCACGGGACGACTGCCTCTCTGGTGATATGTGCCAGGGAGGGGTGTCACACCCCACAGAAAAGAAATGGGAGAAACAGTGTTTTGAAGTTTTTTCACAGGGATTGGAGGAGATGCACCAAGAGCTATCCAAGGATGGTGAAGACCATAAGCTTGGGGATGTGAAGACAACCCCGCTGGACCTACACACTCTCGGTTTGCACACGTCCAACTTCTGTTTTTCGATCGAAACACTTTATCGCATAAACTTGGAGCGTCGTTTTTTGTTTTTGTTTGAGTCTTGAGAGACCACCACACTATCAATTATATATGAGAGAGCTACTGGAAATATGGGTTGAAATATGTTGGATGCTTTTATAAGATTGGGAAAAGGGATGTTTGATTTGATTTTTAATGATACATATAGTTGCATGATTCATGAGCTTGTTTATGAGTAATAGTTTGCAAATTCTTTTTGTAGAGCTATCACTTATTCATGTTTTGGTGCTGATTGTTATTTTACTTGGTTTGACATGGATTAGTTAGTTCTATGGACACTCATGCATGCATCTAGATGGTCAACTTTCTCCCTTTTGCTAGCCCAAAAACTCCAACAAGCAAAAACTTGTTTCCAACACCTTCAACCAAAGTTATTCCAGTGAGTCCACCATATCTACCTATTGGCTTTATGCTATTCCGAGTATGTTTAACATGTTGTTTGTGTTATCTTACCTCTGAATGAAAATGTTTATGTTATTGATTGCAATGAAAAAAAATTGGTTATATAGCTCTCACGAACTTGATGCACAATGTTCTTTTATTTGCATTAATAAAACTTGACCCATTGTGATTAAGATTATGATATTTGTGACTTGATGAATGTTTTGGGTTGGAAGTTAGCCCATATGTGCTGTCACATGGCAAGCTTTCAACACGCTCTTCATTCATTTAGTTGATATCATGTGCTTTTGTCTATGGATGCTTATCATGTTGAAATAAATGTGGAAATAGAGTGAGTTTAAATGAGTTTGTGTAAATGGTTAGAGAGACGCCTGGGCCGCTAATCTAAGCCATGCATCATTCATGGTGGAAATTTACTTACATACTATGGTGAACCTTCTGTGATACACCTTGCAATAAAAAACTATTCCAAATGGTAAATAAAAAGGGTGTTGAGATTGTTCATTTTGTTTGTTTGTCTTGTCATTTTGATATGGGCTTGTTCCATATCTTGGGACAAGAGGTACCCCAGTTGACGCTCTTGATGATACTATTATGCTTACACTGATATTTAATTGAACTTGCTTTGTTTCCCAAGTTGAGTAACACATGGTGTAAGTACTTGTATTCAAGGGGCATGAGACATTCAACCCATCTTTATCAAGCACACTACTCATATTTGCTTTCACTTTAACCTTAATCATTCAAGATGCTATGATAGGGGCAATGAGAGCTTGACACCAATGAATACCTTATTGCAATCATTAACTTAAGTAGAAGAGTTTGGAAGTTGGATGAAACTTATGCATGCTTTACCTCTACTCACATATACATCTTTCCAAAGTGTACACCTATCATATTCAGATTTTCATCTACACTCTATGACCATTGTAGGATGTTCTACTTATCATTATGCATACATGTGTTCCATATTACTTGCTACTATGTTACACTTTGTGAACTATCAATGAACATCCTTGTCTTGAATACTTGATATCACTTCATAAACTATTTGCATATTGCTACTCCTTTGAAGAATGAATCATTTGACTATATGTAGCAATTGTAATCATCTTTGGTATTCATTGTTAAGTATTAAATTGCAAAGTCCATGTTAGTTTTATCATCTTCATACTCGAGGACGAGCATGGATTAAGCTTGGGGATGTTGATGCATGTAAAATGCATACATGAACTTTGCACTTTAATTGCTTATATTCCAATCATATTTGCATCATATAAGGGTTATATCAATGTTTTATAATGATTTTGGGAATATTTCATAGTTTTCCCATTTATTTGGAATTAACCCTGTTTTTCCAGAAAACGTCTTTTTTAGTGTTTCAGACTTTCCGGGAGCTTCGGGACTCCAAAAAGGGCAAGGCCAAAGAGCACGGTTCAGAATTTTCGAGACAAACGCAATGGACTTAAATTGAAGACCAGAAGCCCAACAGGCTGGAAATGGGAGGGTCCCACGCGGCCTAAAATACCTGGCCGCGTGGACCCAGCTCTTTTCCCCCTCGGAGCTCCGTGGTCGTCGATCTTTCATCCACCGACTCCGTCTTGACCTAAAAACGCCTATAAAAAAGGTCCCCAGGCGTTTCGCGAAAGGAGGCGGCGGAGAAACACAGAACACCGAAACAGAGAGTCAGAAGGCTGCCGCCGGAGAAGATCGGAGGGGGGAAACGCCGCCGGAATCGCCTCCGGAGGGCTCCACCCCCCTCTGGCGTGTTCATCATCAACATCTTCAGCGCCGTTGCTGCCTCCCATGATGAGGAGGGAGTAGTTCTTCATCGGGGCTGAGGGCTCTACCGGTAGCTATGTGGTTCATCTCTCTCTCCCATGATGTGATCTTTATGTGATCATGAGCTTTGTAATCTAATTGAATTCATGGATGTTTCTCCTTCATTGATTGTGCTACTCAAGTGGTTTTATTAATGTAATTTCCGGAGTCACCTTTGTCCCATGGTGTGAAGTTGACAGTGTGCGCACCGTGTGTGACTCTTAGGCTAAAGGTTACAGAAATACGTACCATGAGTTATTCTTTGTGTTGGATGTCACTATAAAATTGTGGTGTTTGTTTAGTACTATTTTGGGGCACTCATAGTGACCTTGGGGTTCCCTAGATGTGGAAGACAGACTTTAAGGTGTGCTTTTGCAGCCCTACACGATGGTCTTGGTGTTCTATGATATTGTGGTGTTTGTTCACTCAGACTTTAAGGTGTGCTCTTGTAGCCCTACGCAGTAGATTGGTATTTCTATCCAACGGGAGAATAGTTCAGAGTAGCAAAGTGAAGAGGAAATATCTATGTATTCAATTGTTGGGAGTGTCCACTAGTGAAAGTATGATCCCTAGGCCTTATTTCCAAGCATCCTAGAAAACCTTTGTCTTGTCCTCTTGCATTGAAGAGGATTGGGACACTTCCACATTCTTGCCTTGTTACATCAAACTTCCATCCATTAAATCAACCACCTTGTTCCTTAAACTTGTTTAGTGCATAATCAACTAAAACTTGTGACACTTTAGTTGTAGGGAATAGATAACTTTTCCTTCTTGCTCCTGCGGATCGATACCTTACTTCCACATTGAGAGGTGCTACAGTGATCCCTTGCTCTTGGGGGTTATCACGGGCATATTTGTCTCAAAACCTCTGGTACTTGGCTTGTGAATCGCGTGGAGCTTCGTCTCCCTTTTATCTCGTTTCTTGCTCGAAACTTTTCATCAGCTGCTCCTTGTCTTTGAATTTCTTTGCGTTTTAGCGAGGGCGATCGAGCCTGTTCACCCTCACTAGCCCCGAGGTTTGGCCCGACTAGAGTTGCCAGTCGAGTCAAATCTAAAACAAGTGTCTTCGAGAATTTGCCCGGCTGACCGTGGCAGTCGGGCGCCCGCGTAGACCAGTTCTCGAGATTTGACCCGTCTAGCATAGCCAACCTAGTCAAATCCTTCCGGCTAGCTTTCAGGAGCTTGCCTTGGCGGCAAAGAAAAACAGCTCATAGAACTTTGTTAGATTGTTAGTCCACAAAAACGAAAAAGGTTTGCAATTTTAACTTTCTATTTTTTATTCGATTAGGGGCCGGCTCGCCCTTGTTTTGCCGCCCGTGCCCCTTCCCATGCATCCGGCCCTGCGACCCCTGCTCTTGCCGGCTGAACTCTGCAGCCGGATCCGAAGAGAGGGTCGGCTGGCTCGGCCCACGGTACTGAGATCTTTGAGAGGTTGGACTTAGGCAAGCGAGAGCGTGATTTTTTGCCGCGAACCGAGGAGGTTGTCTTTCTTATGTGCCTTTCGCGTGTGGCCCCTAGCCAGTTTCTGGCCAGTGTGTCAGTCGCGTTGCTGTCTGCAGCCGGATCCGAGAGTAGGTGTCGGAGTCGGGCACGCTACTAAGCTACCGTAAGCGAGACGCGTTAGCCGGCTAGCCGCAGTCGGAAAAGGTAAACAACTGTGATTGATACAACGGCAGCCCCCGAGTGTGCGCTCGGGGGTGCCAACTCTTTATTTAAAGGAGATACAGGGTGTTACACTCGCTTCAGGAGTAGAAAGGCCTCAGGAGACTGGCATTCCACGGGCGTTCCCCCTCTTCGTAAGGGGTGAACGTCTTGTTCTCTCTCTCTTCACGTGCATCAGTGAGGTAGTACGCATTGTTGTGCAGCGCTCTGCTGACGATGAAGGGGCCCTCCAAGGGGAGGACAGCTTGTGGAGGCCCTTGGTGTCTTGGATCCACCAAAGCACGAGGTCTCCTTCGCGGAAGGAGACCGGGTGTACTTTCCGGCTGTGGTAGCGGTGCAGGTTTTGCTGGTATATGGCCGATCTGGACAAGGCCAGTTCTCGCGCCTCCTCGAGGAGGTTTACGCCGTCTGCGTTGGCTTGCTTGGCTTCCTCTTCCGTGTAGGGGACGGCTCGGGAGAGTCGAACTCGATGTCAGCCGGTAGCACAGCTTCCGCGCCGTAGACGAGGAAGAAAGGCTTGTAGCCGGTGGAGTTGTTGGGTGTGGTCCTGAGGCTCCAGTACATGTGGAGTTCCTCCAACCAGCAGCCGGGTGCTCGCTCGAGTGGATCCACCAGCCGGGGCCGGATGCCGGCTAGGATAAGTCCGTTTGCTTTCTCCACTTGGCCATTCGACTGGGGATGGGACACCGAGGCGAGGTCCAGCCGGATCCCTTTCTTGCCGCAGAAACGCTTGAAGATGCCTTTGGAGAAGTTTGTGCCATTGTCGGTGATGGTGCTGTGCGGGTAGCCGTAGCGGTAGATGATGTCCTGGAAGAAGGTGATGACCGTCTGCCCGTCCAGCCGCTTGATTGGCTTTGCCTCGATCCACTTGGTGAACTTATCCACCGCCACGAGGAGGTGGGTCATGCCGCTTCGTGCCGTCCGGAAGGGGCCGACCATGTCGAGCCCCCAGACGGCAAATGGCTAGGTGATGGGGATGGTTCGCAGAGCCGCAGCCGGCGTGTGCTTCTGCTTACCAAAACGCTGGCAGCCGATGCAGGCACGGACCATCTGCTCGGCATCAGCTAGAGCAGACGGCCAATAGAAACCGTAGCGCATGGCCTTCGAGGCGATTGCTCTGGACAAAGCATGGTGGCCGCACTCGCCCTTGTGGATATCCTTTAGTAGGCGGCACCCTTCTGCTGGCTCGACGCAGCGCTGGAATATGCCGGTTGTACTGCGCTTGTAGAGCTTGTTGTTGATGATGGTGTAGGCCTTGGAGCGGCGCAGGATTTGTCGTGTGAGCACCTCCTCCTCTGGAAGCGCGTCGTGGGTGAGATAGTCGAGGAAAGGCTGCGCCCAGGAAGGTGTCTCGTGGATGGTGAAGACGCCGGCTAGCGCCAGCTGGGCGGCTTTCGGACACGGATTCGAAGCTCCCGGGTGCAGCTGTGCAGCCCCCGGGTTTTCTTCTGTCTTGTCGATGAGCTCGGGGACGGGTACGGCTGCAGCTTCGTAGCCGGGTGGGGCGACAGCCCCCGGGTGTGGAGAGCCGTCGGGCAGGTTCGGATTTGCCGGGATGACGATGGACTCCGAGTCCGGCGATGGCGTGATAGATGGCTTGTACACATGTTCGAGGGATACGCCGGGTGGGATGGCTCGCGGGTGGAGCCGAGCTTGGCTAGCATGTCAGCTGTCTCGTTGTTTGCTCGCGGCACGTGGTGGAACTCGCATCCTTCGAAGCAAGCGCAGAGCTGCTGCATGAAGAAACGGTAGGCGGCCATGTTCGCGTCCTTGGCGTCCCAGGTGTCGGATACTTGCTGGACAACGAGGTCGGAGTGGCCGAAGCAGAGGATGCGCTGGATGTTCATCTCCTTGGCTAGCCTGATACCGTGTACGAGTGCCTCGTATTCGGCGACGTTGTTGGAGGCCTTGAAGTGGATCTGCACGGCGTATTCCAGCCGGTTGCCCTTTGGGGCGGTGAGGACGATGCCGGCTCCCAGTCCTTCGTATATTTTGGAGCCGTCTAAGTGCATCCGCCAGTGCGAGGAGTCGCGGGCAGGGCGGCAGGTATTGCTTCTCCGCCCAGTCGGCAAAAAAATCAGCGATGATCTGGGACTTGACGGCTGCTCTTGGCTGGTATAGGATCGTGTGCGGGGCCAGGTTGACTGCCCATTTTGCGACGCGGCCGGTTGCGTCCTTGTTGCCGATGATGTCCCCGAGCGGGGCCGTGCTTACCACGGTGATGACGTGCTCCTGGAAGTAGTGGCGTAGCTTTCTTCTCGGTCATGTGTACGCCGTACACGAGCTTCTGGTATGGGGGTAGTTTTTGCTTGGACTGCGAGAGGACCTCGCTCACATAGTAGACCTGGCGCTGGACCGGGTGCTCTTTGCCTTCTTCCCGGCGCTCCACCACCAGAACGATGCTGACGCAGCGATTGGTGGCGGCGATGTACATGAGCATGGGCTCCCTTGGAGCAGGCGGCGCCAGCACCGGTGCCCTGGAGAGCGCTCTCTTGAGCTCGAGGAAAGCCGCGTCCGCCTTGTCGGTCCAGGCGAACTTGCCGGTCTTCTTCAGTAGGTGGTACAAGGGCAGGGCCTTCTCTCCCAGCCGGCTGATGAATCTGCTCAGTGAGGCCAGGCAGCCGGCAAACTTCCGGATATCCCGGAGCACAGTCGGCCGATGCATGTTTTCGATAGCGGTGATCTTGTCCGGGTTGGCCTCGATCCCTCGCGCGGAGAAGTGAAAACCGAGTAGCTGGCCAGCCGGTACCCCAAAAACACATTTGGTCGGGTTCAGCTTCATCTGAAGTGGCGTAGGTTGGCGAAGGTTTCCTTCAGGTCATCAATGAGGGTGCGACGTTCGACGGTTTTGACGACGATGACGTCGACGTAGGCGTGGACGTTTCAGCCGATTTGCTCATGCAGGCATCTCTGCATACATCTTTGGTAGGTGGCGCCTGCATTCTTTAAGCCGAATGACATGACCTTGTACCAGAAGACCCCGAAAGGGGTTATGAATGAAATCTTCAGCTGGTCAGCCAGATTCAGCGCGATTTGGTTGTAGCCGGAATACGCGTCCAAGAAGGACAGGTAGTCGTAGCCGGCGGTGGAGTCGATGACTTGGTCGATGCGGGTAGGGCGAAGTGGTCCTTCGGGCACACCTTATTGAGGCTGGTGTAGTCGATGCACATGCGCTAGGTGTTGTTCTTCTTCATCACCAGGACTGGGTTGGCTAGCCAGTCCGGGTGGTACATTTCCATGATGAAACCGGCTTCGAGCAGCCGGGCTATTTCCTCTCCTATTGCTCTTCTTTTCTCCTCGCCGAAACGGCGGAGGGGTTGCCTGACCGTTTAGCATCCAGTTTCACATGAAGCGAGTGCTCAGCGAGCTCCCTCAGCACACCCGGCATGTCCTTGGAAGACCATGCGAAGATGTCCCGATTCTCACGGAGGAACTCGATGAGCTCGCTTTCCTATTTGCTGCTGAGGTGCTGCCGATGGTGAGGAACCTCTCGTTGGACTTGCTTGCGTCAAGCGGGATCTTTTGCTATCCTTTTGGCTTGGAATTGCCCCTCTCACGGCTGGTTCTTTGTGCCAGGTATTTGCGGGTGCTCGACTGCAACCGCACGCTTGATCTCCTTGAATTCTTCGGCCCCGGCAAGCGACTCGGCAGCTTCGAGCCGGCTGAGGCGCAGGCCATGGAGCGCTTGTAATCGCCGGTTACGGTGATGATCCCATGGGGACCCGGCAGCTTCATCTTGAGGTAGCTGTAGTGGGGGACCGACATGAACTGAGCGAGAGCCGGGCGGCCCAGGATGGCGTGGTAGGGGCTGCTGTGGTTCACCACTTCGAACCATACGCCTTCGCGGCGAAAATTGCGCTTGTCGCCGAAGATGATGTCTAGCCGGATGGTTCCGATTGGAGCGCAGGATGGCCCTGGCACGACGCCATGGAATAGCGTTTGTGTAACACCCCGAAAATTTAAACCTAATTTTAGTGGTGTTTTATGACACCTGAAAAACTTTTCTCTTTTCCTAAATATTTCTTCAAATCTTTGAGGATGAATTGACTTGGGAATTGCTCCCTCAAGAATTTCCCAGTGATGCACGAACCACTCCATCACCCGTGATAATTTTGGTGCTTAGGTTTTCCCTCGAAAACCCTAGCCCTAATTATCGAACCTTTAAACCCTTTTCTCCACCTACTAAAGGAAAGCCTATTTCCGTAGCTAGAAAAATTCCACTAAAAATACATAGGACTCCCCTATCCATATGAAGACAATCCATGCAAAAATATTGCATACTTCAATGCAATATTTCCAAGTTGGGCACTATTTTCCAAACTGCCCTTTCTGATCCAGAAATGTTTGAGTCAAGCTATGCATCTCCATAAATTCTGATAAATTCAGGGGATGAATATTTTTGCATTCCCTACACTTCATATTTTGGAGCCAAACCCATTTGAGCAACTTTTGACCTACTTCCTTTGTAAGGCCATTTTCATGCCTTTTTGAGATCTTCAAGCAAACCTATACCTAGACAAATCCTATGACCATGGGACTTGGTCACATTGACCACATGGCCCATAGGCACCCAAATCAGGAGATCACCCCAAGGTGAAGTGTGAAAATCACTTTGCCTTGATCATGCCAATATGCCAATTTTTGGACATCTTGCCAAAACCCAATTTACCAATGTCCAATTGAGCTCAAACTCCATAGACACCCTCCTTGTGCCACAAGTACTCTGTGGTAATTTTGGGGATTTTTCTCAGTTGTGCAAGGCTCCTGTCATTTCATCGAGCACCTTCGGTATCTTTGATTTTCAGGAAAATCTATTTTACAAAGTTTGGAATCCTTGAGGGATTCTTGTTTGGTTGTGTTGTTCTCGTCGTTACGAACTCAGCGGTGGAAACCTTTTTCCGTTTGGAGCTCCGAGTCACCGGGAACGCATCGATGCCGCTGTGTCGCGCTCTGGACGTTCGGGATGCACACTTTGGCATGCCTCAAATCCAACTTAACACTGACCTAATCCCCCTTCACAGTGCAGCCTCGTGCGATACTGTGTGTCCAGCTCCTTCCCCTTATCCCGCCTCGTTCCTATCTCCTCCATTTACTCCTTGGAGCAAAACCGTTGCATCCAGTTGGAACAAGCGTAGCCCGAGCCTCTCCTCTCTCGCTGCACCACATTCCCCTCTGCCTGCTGACTACCTCCTCTATCTCACGGTGCTGCGAGAAGAGCAAAAGGAGCTGCAGGGGTTCGAGTTCCGTGCTTGACCCACCATGGCCGAATCCCCTCCAGCTTGCGAGCCACTCCCGTACTCTCCCCTGCCTCCTGGCCCTCCTCCCTGAGCCGTTCCTCGTGGCGGCCGCGTCCCTGCCGTCCCTGAGCTGGCGGAGCGGCACAGCGGAGGGGCCTCTCGTTTTTTCCCTCCCGCCATGGCCGAATGGCCGAGCTCGCGCTCGAAGCTCCCCTAGCGCAGTAGGCCGCCCCGTCCAAGCCAGCACTCACCTCGGGCTCGGGGGAGCACGGAGAGCTCCCCTCGGCCGTCGGCCGGCCCCCCCGGACCGCCTGCCATCGGCGGCAACCTCTCCCCGAGCCGCCCGTGCGGCGAGCAGTCGAGCGTCCCCGCCTCCATCTCCGCCTCCCCTGGCCGCGGCACGTCACCGCCGTCCCGTCCCCGCCTCTGGTTCGTGTCCCGGCCCTCCCAGCTGCTGCGCCGGCGAGCGCCCGAGTCGCCGTGCGAGTCCACACGCGGCCGAAGAAGAGGCGTGCAGGAGGTCAACGCCGACCGATCTGTTCGTGCTTTTTTTTTCCTCCAGCGACCGTTCGGCCTAGAGCGAACCAGCCCAGCAGGCCGCAGCCCAGCAGTAGCAGCCCAGCGACGGCTCAGCCGCGCGACAGAAGCGGCCCGAGCAGTTTTTTTCCAGCGCGGTCTGTTTTTTCTTTTTCTGGTGAGCAGCAGTTAGCTATCCGTCGCACGTCAATATCTTTTGAACCGTAGCTCCGTTTAGAGTGATTCAGATTTGTAAATTCCTAGTTTGTAAGGATCTGTCCAGTGGTGCAGGTTTTACATTTCTGTAAAATACTTGTATACTCAGCACCCTTGTATGCGTGTATAGGGTATTCCGCGGGTACCGGCGAACCGAGATCCTAAATCGTGACGTTCGTGACCCTCCAAGCCAAACGGTGTCGATCTTCGCAGGCAAGCTAACCACTTGCTATGACCAGTCTTGTAATATTATTTGTTCGTGTTGTTCATATTACCTTGTCATATCTGTGCATCTAGTTGCTTGTCATCTGTAAACTGTGCGTCATGAGATATCGTGACTTTGACATCTACTTCCCGTAGTTGTGTGGTGTGTGTCTGGGGTACACTTCCCATTCCCGAGGCGATGGACTGGGGGAACCGCCACAGTCAACGGAGTGGGGAACAATATAACTGTGCGCCTCGCACTTGCGTGGCTTTGTTTGCTTCTTCTTCTTCGCCGAGGTGAGGAGCGGACGAATGTCGTCTTATGATCCTCGGTGTTGGGGGCATTTGCCAAAAGAGTTATTTGCTTCTTCTCCCTCCGTCAAACGTGGTTGGCGTAAGCCCGCCTAGACTGCGACGCTTGGGACATTTGCTTTCCATTTGGTTCTTTTTGCCAAGATTGCTGACACCACGTCGAGGTAATCCTCGAGTGGAATGGATGCTTTCTTTCTTATGAATGCTTTTCGGTTCATTTTGGAGACTAAATGCCCTACCAACTTTGGTAGTTGATCTGTGATGGCGCTGGTCGGAGGTATCTCTGCCACAGTCACCCGTTCGACGCCAACAGACTATGCTAGCTTTTGTAGTGATCTGCGAGGGCGCTGGCTGTAGGAACCGCCACAGTCGTCCGGTTGACCCACTATGCTATTCTTTCTGTGAACACGGATTCGTCGTGGCGCCGGCTGGAGGAACCGCCATAGTCACCCGGTCAACACAAACGAACTATTGCTTGAAATATTATGTTGCTAATGTCTTGATGTTGTTGATATATATATTGTGATATTGAGGTTGTTTTGTTGGACTAATCCTCTGTTGTTTGGACTTGTGAATGATGAAACTTGATTAAATGAAACACCCCTCCAACAACGATAGGGTCAGTCCATGGTGCCACTAATCTGAACTTTGAAAGCAGGACCATCGTCGTCTCATGGAGGACCGTGACCTAGTAGGTTGTTGAGCCCTTTTGTGCCATCCATTGGGCGCAGTCGTTCGGTTGTGCTGTCCGAGAGCAGTGGTCGACAGGCACGGGTTCGACTGTGATAGGGAGTCGGAGCTAGGCATACTCGGTAGCGCCGGGGGATGTGCCAGATTTACTTGCCGTTGTACCACGAGTATAGGGTGGTGCAGGAGAGTGTCTTAGCTGTAGGGAATCGGGGTAGGCTATGCTAGCACAAATCAAAAATTTCTACCACGATCATCCCGGGAACCCCTGCAAGTAATCGATCACAGAGCACGAATTACCTCTCGACGCGTAGTGCAGCGGAAGGCTGTCGATGTTGCGCGTCGATGCCGTGTAGTCGTACTACTCCTCCTTCTCGCGATCCCACGAACAGCACCTCACGGATCGCTTGAACGGATCGTCCAAGTGCTCCAAGTGTAGCACCTCTATTGGTATCCACACGTACAGGGATGGAACATCGCGGTCGGGGTGCTAGCACCGATGGCGCGATCTGGTGGAGAGAGTGCGGCGGCTAGGGTTAGCACTGGTCTGTCCCTTTGTTGCCCACTCCTCTATATATATAGTCCTCCTAATGGGCTGCTACAATAGAGGCCCATTAGCACTATAAACCCAATAAGAGATGGATCGTATCCTGTCTCTGTTCCATACCCCTTAAGTGTGTGACCCTATAGGTTCACGTATAGATGGACATGGCGCGAGTACACTACTCGACCAATAATCGGTAGCGGCCTCTAGCAAGACGTGCGGACTCCCAAATACACGTAAAGATCATATCGGACGAACCTTCCACAATATTGTACACTTGTTCCTTTTGCCTCACGATATTGATTAAGCTCAAGGTGAGAACTTGTCATCCTTGTAATAGCCCGATCATCTTTCTCGATATCCATGACGCGGAATCCCTGAAACACGGTTAACACTTAACCGAGAGTACGGCCATACATTTTCTGGATCCGGTCATTCGAGTGGCCAAGATATATCTCTCCGTTGGACGGAGGGCAAATCCCATCTTGATCAACCATGACTTGCAGCATGTTTCGTGACAAAACCGAAGCTACCTTTATAGCTACCCTTTCACGGTGTAGCGTTGGATAGCCCCAAAGTAAAGCCCTTACACATCCCAAGCTCACGCGAAGATCTCAGGTCTAAGGAATCAGCATACACATTGTATGAGATCAGCTGATGACATGAAAGAATGGATATTCTCACAGTGTCTCATGGTGGGTCAGTCCAACTCCATGTTCTCAACATGAGTCCACATTATTGATCGACATCTCCATGTCAATGATCCGTGAAACATGATCATCCATCAATACATGTGCTAGTCACTGAATCATATGCCTCCCTCATATGATTGTTGACCAGGAACCTATTTAGAATAACATCATAGAGATAATGGGTTTCACAAATGAATCACGTATTCATTAACCAATATCATGATAGTTTATTCAAGGGACGAATGACAATTATTCTTTTGTCAGAGATTCATAAACATGTGGAAATATCATCATCAATATGATTGCCTCTAGGGCATATTTCCAACAGTCTCCCACTTGCACTAGAGTCAATCATGTATCACTATACAAGAATCGAGTAACACTTACTCATCTGTGCATCTAACACTTAGATTGTGGCTAATGCTCTGCTGGCGGCGCAATACCGTGCATAAATTGCATATAATGAAAGTCGGCCTCTCGCATGGAACAATTCCAGCTTACCGTCTTTTCAAACCATAATATGAACGATTATGAACTTGGTAATGAGCGGTAACGTAACTCTTTACGAACAGCTCCACTAACCATTAGAAACAATCCTTTTGTGCTTCCGAAGCACCCGAGGATTTATACCATAGTCGAGTGACTTTCACTCAGATTTGACTGATATTTGTTCATAACACTCAGAACAAATTATACATCCTTTGGGTATTCATCATGAAAATCATGCTGACATACTAATTGATGAACACTTCAACAATCATTACTTCACCAAGAAACTCTTTTCTTATGAAGATTATAAGGATTCAATTATTAGAATATTATCCCGATCTACATGTCTCCACATGCTTGATCAATATGAGTGTACTCCCACTAATCTTGTTGTAAAACAAGACTCCTTATTGTATTGGCAAAATCAAACATTTTGACTAAGTCAAACAATAATGTTCACTCACAAAAGATTTTAGCATCACAATAGACTAGAAGATTTCATTATGTTCAACAATTTGAACTTGAAGAAAACTCTTCACGACTACTTCAGTCAGCCAGGTTCATAACCTTAATGACATGCATAATCTATTACGAGTGTAATGGTTCAAAACCATTTTCTTGAGTTAGGGTCCATCACGCTTCTTCATGTACAAGTCGTATTACCGTCGAGTACATGACCTGCGCTCTCTGGGTAGACGCGTCTCAAACAAATTTGAGTCGCCTCGTGCTCCCACTAATTCTATTAGAGAAACAATTTCTCTAAGAAAGATATTTCAGAACGACAAACATTTTGCCCTCTTCATAACGCTATGATGACCTCATGAAACGACAACTCAGGACGCCTCCTGATCAATATCATATACGGTGTCTTTCATATGGTCTCAAATAGCAGAACCCAATTCTACATTAGAACAACTCATTCTTACGTGCAACGGAAAAAGAACTTCGGACAAGAAAGGTTTACCATTGATCTAACCATGTCTAACAAGGTTTGATCATATATATACCACCCGAATGGTCCAACATTTGGATGCTTCGATGGCTATAGCAATAGTAGAACAATTCCACATTGCTACACATGGTTACCATGTACAGCTCAAATATATGTCTATGATCAAATCAAAGAATATTAATTATCTTGCCATACTCTTAATTAATGTTGTGAAATTATACGACTTTGTCAAAACTAAGATGAGTAGTCCATTCGCTAATGGAGTACTCCCACTCAACACATCATTCATAATATCGAACAACTCTTGTTCTCTATTTAGAATTTATAACCTTCTGTCAAACGACATAAGTTATGCAGGTGATGAGGGTAGAAACATGATAACATTTATCTAGTTCCATTCACAGGTTTGACAATAGCAACAATTGCAGCATATAAACAGCCAATGTGGAAACTACTTCCGCATTGCTATTACGAAGACCATCTTCGATCACTACTTAACCTTTCGTCAAAATCAGCTCAATTATCGCATTGCCCGACGCAATCGATTAAGTATCAAATACTAAAGAGCTTGTTTGACGATCAACAATGAGAATATTCACAACAAACATTGTGGACAATGAAGTCACACTTTCCTTGCCCACTTTCTAGTCCTCAGAATTCATGCACCTCTTTCCTTCAATAACTGCAACGACTAAGTGCCACTCATCGTCATGAGTTAGAACAGAGATCGGATCATTGGGCATAAGCTCATGCTCAGGATCATATCCTAAGACATGCTTTAGTCCTAACCTATCATTTTCAAACACTTGTCTCGGCATAATCATCACATGATCAATGCCTATTCTTAATGCTTAACTCATCTATCACATGCATCTAATGCACTTTGGTCCACTATATATTCACGACAATCATTTGACAATCAAAATGAATGAGGGAATCAAACATTAGTCAACACTTGACACGCGGAAACATTTTCCGTATTCTCAATGTAACTAAATAATTTAATTACATGGAGATCGACCGAATTTCCTTCCGCTATCTTGCATCAACAACATCCCGAAGATGTCAAACATCTCGACTTTTTGTTTATTTCTCAAACATGCTTTTAGTCTAACAATCATATTGTAGACGAGCAAATTCTCATCTTGCTTCAAAAGCTCAGAGTAGTTTGCGGCAATTAAGAGAATGCAAGTAATAAGGAAATGTGATGCTTCATAAGCATTTCTTGAGTAGCAATAAGACACAGCTAAATGAACAAGTACACTTTTAAATATATTCCAAATAACATTCTACTTGGGAACAATTCTCCAAATATAGCATCAGCCAAAAATAGTTCTAACTATAATCGAACACACATAAAACTATAAAACTGAATGTAGCCATATCAAAATGAATCTACAACAGTAATATTCATGCAAAGCTGAGATGTATGTTTATGAAGAAGTATCTTGCATTAAACTATTTGATAAAAGATACTCCCACTAAATTCCGTATCCCTCATACGACCTTTAGTGATTCAAGATCCACATCGAACAAGTCTACTAGTGAGCCGGACGCTTCACCGCTAGAAGACAAGGTAGATCGGTAAGCAACACTTGCTAATCATATCATCATATGACTCTTGTTGTTGGATGACATCTCTATGTCTAAATGTCCAACCTTTATGCCCCAAGGCGCTTAACCGTTAAGATTACCTTGATAAGTTAACCAACCCTTATGCGTGTAAGTATCCGATACAAACTCATCTAGTCAACGAAAAATGATGGCACCCTACTGTCATAGGCCCACCATCAAATGTAGAAGACATGGGATGGTGCAAGGTTTGGTTGGGAGGGCATATGTTTAACTTAATATTTGCGAGGGAATCTACTCTATTATGTAACAAGCATGGCAAGCAACAAAACAATAATAAAAGTAGAGCTTGCAAAGGTATAATAACAAATTTCGGATAATCAAATTAACTGTAAATTTGTGCACCTTTGCAATGACGACCTTTGTCGCCACATCTTTTCACCGCTTGCCTTCTTCACGACACATCACATGTATCCTAGCGCGAATACCGTACCATAACACTTTATAGTGGCATGCGCTCAATGCACATCATATGTGCACAAATGGTCATAACCATATTCACCTCAATTATCGCAAAACAATTTTGCATAGAATCAAATTCTATAATGTGAATTACTAACATATACACTGTACAGGAATTATACTCGAAAACAATTTTCGACACCCATATCCAATCACACAAGCACGCGAGAACCAATTCACCGGCTAGTGCGCAAGAGGAAATATTAATGAAATTAATCAGTGAGCAGCTATATGTTTTCATATTGAGTTATAACACTTTATAACCAACATATCGACGAGTAACATTTACTCTAGTCTTAGAAACTCCTTTCTGACATATGCACAAACAACACATGCACGTACAAGCACAAGTAGCGGATCATATCTAGTAACTGCTAGTCACCACTTTAAGCATGTATCTCATACGGCTCAAGTGCAGCACTTTAAATGAATGGAACAGAACCATACATACATCCACCGAGACAAAGTACGGACAATCGTATTGCCATGTTACTTTAACTAGCGTGTGATTGGGTATGTAAGCAGCAAAGTATCAGTATCTAGCAATAGATCACATCTATTCCAGCAACTGATCCGATTCAGTTACTGTCCATTTCCTGAACCCAAAGTAAATACGAAACCTGAGGCCGAATACGCCCAGCTTGCCGCTGGCCAAGAAAACCAATAGATCATATCTACAGTAAACACAAACCAGAAGGCATTACCCGCTACCCCTTAAGCACGCATCATCATGCAGCTTATTGGAATATAAAGTAAAGGCTGAAAATACTTTTCCTAAGAAACACTTTTCAGAACTAATTACTTGTACTATACGGCTACAGCTCCATGACCATCGGACTCGATCTCATCGATTCTGGTCAAAAGAAAAGTTACCCTGGAAGAAGACTGATTTAGCTGGTAGATCACATCTATTAGCTTCTAGCTGGTCAGTACCAAAATTCATCGCATGAATCACTTCTGACAGAAACTGGTAACCATAAGTACTTCCTCTAGATAGTAAGACACCTCTCAATCAAATTGAAATTAGCATACTAGTGCCTAGAAGTAACTCGTATCCACATGTTCAGCTGGTCAAGCACGTATCACTATACGTATTTATCATTGTCCGGCCGGAAAAGCAAGAACAAATAACTCAAGCAGAACTAGCAAATCGTATGTACTAGTTCCACCAGCAAATCCAACGCTTGTCAAGGTTGTATGGATTAATAGATCACATCTAGAAATCTGTACAAGAACTGGTGAACAAATACTCTCCGTTGCCCATGCATCGTATACAAAACGGAATACAGTACTGTCGCCGGCCGGAAGTACGCAGACGATCTCATCGACTAGCTAGTAATTCATACTGAGCAACCAGCGCTCGAGTAGTCCAATCGAAGTATGCCACATCCAGTTGATCAAATCGACTAGCAATTGATAATAGGGCATGGAATAATCTAGTTGCCTAAACACCAGATCATATCTGCATTTGCTAGGCCCTACAATTAATCAAACCATCTACTAGAACCATCAGTACTAACTTTCTTTCAGTCGCATCATATGAAACCAAACAAAAATAGAACTGCATGTTTCATCCGGCCCGCCGATCAATTACGGACAGATCGCATCTGGCCAGCCGATCAGGCATTGTACAATACAAACCCAATCACAAAAGCTATACTTGCGGGACTCAGAAATTAGCAGATCGTATCGGCAAATAATATGTCCACACAAGAATTACGGCACACCATTGACGCACCAGCAGGAACGCCATCAGATCGCATCTATCAGCCAGTCCTCATCGCTAGAGCCTCAATTTCTGGAACAACTTTCGCGTGGAGCAATCTGGCAGATCGCATCTGCCACCGACGGATCAAATCCGCCCTGGCACAACTCTTTGCACCGCTGCTCCGAATCAAAGACTAAACAGGAAGGCTCTGATACCACTGTAGAGAATCGGGGTAGGCTACGCTAGCACAAATCAAAAATTTCTACCATGATCATCCCGGGAACCCCTGCAAGTAATCGATCACATAGCACGAATTACCTCTCGACGCGCAGTGCAGTGGAAGACTGTCGATGTCGCGCGTCGATGCCGTGTAGTCGTACTACTCCTCCTTCTCGCGATCCACGAACAGCACCTCGCGGATCCCTTGAACGGATCGTCCAAGTGCTCCAAGTGTAGCACCTCTATCGGTATCCACACGTACAGGGATGGAACATCGCGGTCGGGGTGCTAGCACCGATGGCGCGATCTGGTGGAGAGAGTGCGGCGGCTAGGGTTAGCACTGGTCTGTCCCTTTGTTGCCCACTCCTCTCATATATATATAGTCCTCCTAATGGGCTGCTACAATAGAGCCCCATTAGCATTATAAACCCAATAAGAGATGGATCGTATCCAGTCTCTGTTCCACACCCTTAAGTGTGTGACCCTATAGGTTCACGTATAGATGGACATGGCGCGAGTACCCTACTCGACCAATAATTGGTAGCGGCCTCTAGCAAGATATGCCGACTCCCAAATACACGTAAAGATCATATCGGACGAACCTTCCACAATATTGTACACTTGTTCCTTTTGCCTCACGATATTGATTAAGCTCAAGGTGAGAACTTGTCATCCTTGTAATAGCCCGATCATCTTTCTCGATATCCATGACGCGGAATCCCTGAAACACGGTTAACACTTAACCGAGAGTACGGCCATACATTTTCTGGATCCGGTCATTCGAGTGGCCAAGATATATCTCTCCGTTGGACGGAGGGCAAATCCCATCTTGATCAACCATGACTTGCAGCATGTTTCGTGACAAAATCGAAGCTACCTTTATAGCTACCCTTTCACGGTGTAGCGTTGGATAGCCCCAAAGTAAAGCCCTTACACATCCCAAGCTCATGCGAAGATCTCAGGTCTAAGGAATCAGCATACACATTGTATGAGATCAGCTGATGACATGAAAGAATGGATATTCTCACAGTGTCTCATGGTGGGTCAGTCCAACTCCATGTTCTCAACATGAGTCCACATTATTGATCGACATCTCCATGTCAATGATCCGTGAAACATGATCATCCATCAATACATGTGCTAGTCACTGAATCATATGCCTCCCTCATATGATTGTTGACCAGGAACCTATTTAGAATAACATCATAGAGATAATGGGTTTCACAAATGAATCACGTATTCATTAACCAATATCATGATAGTTTATTCAAGGGACAGAATGACAATTATTCTTTTGTCAGAGATTCATAACATGTGGAAATATCATCATCAATATGATTGCCTCTAGGGCATATTTCCAACATTAGCAAGTGGACCGTCATGTGAGTGTATTTTGCTCAGTACGACTTTGGCGTGACAACCTGAAGTGCCGGCTGAGTAGGGTTCATTCTGATAGTTGGAAATGCAACCTCTCGAGAGTGTCAACCTAGCAAGCTAGCCTCGTTCCTGGGATATGGAACAACAGTTCAGTGTCGGTCACACTGTGTCTTTGTCGTGTCAGGAGGTTAAACTTAAGTTCTGTTTGAAAGAATTAATAAACGACCCGTTTTCACTAAATGAACAATAAGATGATGCAGGGAATGTTACGTGAGCTGTTGATGGTTACCCATGATATAGGATGGCGGTGTGATCGTTGGGAGCCTAGAGTTAGGCCTAAGCCAACATCAACCGTGCATGCCCAGAGTGGAAAGATGAGGCCAGTGGGCCTAGCAGTGATCACAGGTGCTGTTGTGTATTCTTTGGTACCAACTGGTACACTCGTTTATTCGTCACAGGTAATCTCTTTGTATGATTGCCGGTGCATGGTCCAACCCCACCTGGCTTGGACTCTGTACTGGTGATACCCCCATTGCTTGCTTATGACATGTTTGGTTGTCAATGCCATGCTACTTTTATGTCATGTATCTAGATTACACTTTGCCATGTTGTAGGATTTTATTTCCAGTATATATATCTTGCTGCATGATTGTTGGAATGTTTGTAGTAAGTGGCGATTCTTGCTGAGTGCATACAAATGTACTCACGGGCCTTGTGTTTGTGGCCAGATTCTGGCGAGGATTCATCTTCCACCTTAGCGAGGAGATGGAGCAGGAGCGTGCTAGGATCAGTAGCACAGCCAGATACCTGTGGAGTGGAGCCGCTCCAAGCCATTGCCTTAGTCGTCTTCCGCTGCCAGTTAAACTCTGTCCTGAGCCATGCTTGGCTTGATATTTTGGTCATGCCTTGATGGCCTTGTAAACTATTTGTAGCACTTCTTGTGCCTGATTGTGTAATGATTTCCACGATGTTGCACTGTCGTGACGTGCGGCCAGATATCTTGGGCTGGCGCACGGGGCGACCGCCTCTCTGGCGAGATGGGCCAGGGAGGGGTGTCACAGACGTGGTATCAGAGCACCAGGCTGGCTGTAGACTACCCTGGCATGGAAAACCCCGCCTTACTTTTGCCCGACAGTGAGCCCGATGGATTTAACCCGTCTCCGCCTAACCGGCATGGCTGTGTCGGTCCACAGTAAGGTGCAGTAGGATGTGTCCCATTCCCTGAGAGAGGCTCGCCGGTTTCTTCCATGAGAAGGAGCCGACACAACCCAGCTTATGTGAGACCCCAGTCCTAGCTGCTGTTTATCCCCACCCTCGCCTGCTATCCTTAGCCACCCAACCCTCTTGGAGCAGGATCCCGCAAAGGAATCCCGCGTTCTCATCTCATCCTACACCCAGATCCAGAAATAATCCGATGGCGAACCCCAAGGTCGTCCTAGAAACCACTGCCGAGGATCATGGCGGATTTCCACTGATGCTTTGGAAGGCCGTTTGTGTTCTTCTTGGTAGGCCTGCTCGCCCTTGATACATGGTGTTCGAGAACTCACTCTCACCTGCCGGGAGTGACTTTCGAGCAGACGTGCATGTCGGCTCGTGTCCGTTGGGCACAAGTCCGTCTTACCTGATCCAAGGTAGGAGCATGGCCACTCTTGCTCAAGCCATCCAGGTAGCAGCCTGGGAAGGTCTCGTCCGCCTGCGGTACTCGGAACCGGCAATGGTGAAAAGCCGAGCTTTCCACCTTCTCCCAGCCAGACCCCAGCATGGTGCGGAGGCTATCCAAACTCCCATTGGAGAAGAAGTCGACCCCGCCATAATCACCCTGGTCACCTACGGGGCTGCAATGACCAGGCTCAGCCATTCTCTGATGGAGGAACTCATGACCACAAGGCGCAACCTTGGTATTGCTCGCATGCAACTGAGTCGAGCAAGGAACCCAGCTACCCTCGACCATGGGCAAGTTCAGGGCAAAGGACTCCCGTTCCCAGATGATTTGCTGGAACGCGGTCTTGATGCATCTGTGGCGCAAGCGCTAGCTCGAGTTCAGCAGCACCCCCAGGAGCGAGGTATGATCCTCGAAGGCGTGCATGCGATTCCCCACCCCGCGGAAGATGGAGATGTGGACACCACTCTTCGTCTCGGCCACGCTCCACCGACTACCAGAGGCCGTCAAGTGGAGTAGAACCCTTGTTTAGTTAGCCTGAGTGGCGCTTGTATGTTGGTATGGAGAATCAGCAGGGTTGTTTGTTTTTCTTGTGTTAGCTTGTAATGTAAGTATGTTGTATGCTTTCTGGTTGATGTCGAATCAGCCCGTAATAAAAACTTGGTGTTCTGATTCTCTTGTTAACCATTATGGTTGAGATGGTTATGCCACATTCCTGCAATTGTTTGGGCCATAAAATGCAGGATTATTTTCTAAAAGATATTTTCTCAGTGTAGCAAGTTCTTCTATCCGTATGCTAGTACCTCTGCAATTCTATCTGTGCTGCAAGACCAGGTTTGTTGCAGCTGAGAAAAGTTCAGAAATGAAAATCTTGTTCCCGTTCATCAGAGGAGACAAAATTTGATACATCCACTAAGTTCAGTACAGAAGGGGAATTTCAGAAACGAAGGATACAAGTTCTACTCCGGGTGTGGGCATGACATCCGGGTGGTCCGCAGGCCGAAGGTGATGGGCTGGCTGGCCCAATGCATGAGTTGCTGGACGGTGGGGACGACGGCGTTCACCTCTGCGACTCGCAGCCACTGACTGCGCTTGTCGTTGCGCTCGATGACGGATATGACGTAGGCGGCCTCCTTGTTAGGGTAGGCATCGCGGGATCCGCCGGCTGCGGCAGGCGGCTGCCTCGGGCGCTCGTTGCGCTGATCGTTGTTGCCAATGTTGAGGCTGACTTGGGGAGGGGTAGGGCCGGCTGGCGGAGGTGGTGGGCCGTCACCGCGCTGCAGGCGGATGGTCCAGCTGCAGCGAGCCGTCGTGTGGTTGGCCGGCTTGCCGTTGATGCAGTGGTATCGGCACGGGCCGTTCATCATGTCCTCGAACAGGTAAGCGGGTTTCGCCCATGAGCGATCGTCTGGCCTATTCCACTGGCGAGGGTTCCGGTTGCCTCCTTCATCGGCAGCCGGTAGGTTGGCCTCGGCTGCGTTCACCTTGCGATTCTCGTAGCGCCCATCGAATGCGCCGCTTCTCTTCCGGCTGTCGCGGCGGTCACGGTTGTCACGGAAGTTCCTGTTGTCCCGGTTGTCGCGGTTGTCGCGGCCGGCTCTGCTGTCGATGTTGCTGGGGCCGGCTTGGTCTCTTGCAGCCGGCTTTTCTTGCACCCTGCCGGTCCCGTTTATTTGCATCGGGGCCCTCATGGCCGAGTCGGCGGTGGCGTATCTGTCTGTCGTGGCCATCAGTTCCGCCATGGTTTGCGGGTCGTCCAGGAGCAGCCGGTGCTTGAGCATGGTGCTATCTCGGCAGCCGTTGATGAAGAAACCGACTGCTTGTATCTCCTGCACCCCTTCGCAGGTGTTGCGCAGGCTCGACCACCTCGTGAGATAGTCGCGGTCGGACTCCGTCTTGCCCTGGGTGCATAGGGCTAGCTGCCGCGGACGACCCGGGCGACGGTAGGTGCTGGAGAAGTTCCTGACAAAGACTTGGTGGAAGTCTAGCCAGCAGTTGATGGAGCCTGGGGGAGGCTGTTGAGCCAGGTGCGCACTGAGTTTTTGAGCATGAGTGGCACATATATTGCCGCCACGCGCTTGTTGCCGCCTGCGATGGCGACATCGGTGGTGTAGTCGGAGAGCCAGTCTTCCGGCTTCGTGCTCCCATCGTACTTGGGCGCGCCTCGCGGGAGGGTGAAGTTCCTCGGGAAAGGCTCTCCGGCGATGTGGGGCCCAAAGCACTTGTGCCCCTCTCCCTCTTCTTCCTCGATCAGGCGGGATTCCTCCAGGGTGTCGATGCGGTAGCGAGCATCGACGACGGGTGCCGGGCCCAGATCTCCCAGCCGGTCGTGGATGTTGCCTCTGCCTCCGGGGGCGGCCGGCGGGTTGTTCTGGTTCTGGCCGCCTCCTGTGGCCGGCTGGTTGTTGTGTTTCTGGCCAGCTCTAGCGGCCGGCTTGCCGTTATAGTTCTGGCCGCCGCCTGCGGCCTGCTGGTGGTAGTTCTGCCCAGTTCTGCCAGCTGGTTCATTGAAACGACTCGGCCGGGAGTTGATGCTGTGCGCCCGATTTCCGCCTGGCTGGGGGGCGGCTTGCTGATGCCGATCCCGCGGCGGGGAGGGCCGGCGGTTGTGCTCCGTCGCGCCGGGTGGAGGTGCGCCAGGTGGAGGAGGGGGGCTGTCGGGGGAATAATTAACCCGCGACTTATTCAAGGCCAAAACAGCGACTTCATGATCACGCTATTGTTGCGCCACGTAAAAGATGGGCCGATCGAAGATCGCGGCCTATAGATACGTCTCAAACTTATCTATAATTTTTGATGTTCCATGCTTGTTTTATACCAATTGCTACATGTTTTGCATCTACTTTATATCACTTTTATACATTTTTTGGGACTAACCTATTAACAAGATGCCGAAGTGCCAGTTCCTGTTTTCTGCTGTTTTTGTATTCCAGAAAAGCTAGTCTGGAAATATTCTCGGAATTGGACGAAACTACACGGGGTGCCTATTTTTCCAGAACACGCCTGACGGAGCGAAGGAGCAGCAGAGGAGGGCCACCAGGAGGCCACACGCACCTAGGGCGCGGCCCCCCCTCTGCCGCGCCCTAGGGTGGTGTGGGCCCCTCGGGGTCCGCAGCCGCCGCCCTTTCGCCTACTTATTCCCCCCGACGCAAAACCCTAAGTACCTGAGCAAATATCCACGAAAAGATCCAGAGACGCCGCCGTCGTCAACCCTAGCTCGGGAGGGTTCAGAACCTCTTCCCGGCACCCTGCCGGAGAGGGGAATCGTCACCGGAGGCTTCTACATCGCCATGCCTGCCTCCGGTGATGCGTGAGTAGTTCATCCTTGGACTACGGGTCCATAGCAGTAGCTAGATGGTTGTCTCTCCACTTTGTGCCATCATGTTTAGATCTTGTGAGCTGCCCTACATGATCAAGATCATATTATTGTAATGCTACATGTTGTGTTTGCTGGGATCCGATGAATATTGAATATTATGTCAAGTTGATTATCAATCTATCTTATATGTTATTTAAGATCTTGCATGCTTTCCGTTACTCGTAGATGCTTTGGCCAAGTAGATGCTTGTAACTCCAAGAGAGAGTATTTATGCTAGATAGTGGGTTCATGTCTCCGTTTAACCTGGGACAGTGACAGAAAGTTCTAAGGTTGTGGATGTGCTGTTGCCACTAGGGATAACCTAACGATGCTATGTCCACGGACATATGTGTTTGTTTACATTACGCACTTTACTTAATGCAATTATCCGTTGCTTGCAACTTAATACCAACGGGGGACTCGGATGACAACCCGGCGGTGGATTATTAGTCATAGATGCTGTTGGATAACGATCTATGTATTATGTCGTAATGCCCAATTAAATATCATAGTAGTCAACATGTCATGTATATGCATTGTCATGCGCTCACTATTCGTCAATTGCCCAGCTGTAATTTGTTCACCCAACATGTTAGTTATCTTTTATGGAGAGACACCACTAGTGAACTGTGGACCCCGGTCCATTCTTTTACACTGATTAAACAACCACAAACTGCAAACTGTTCCTTTTTCATTCTCTGCAATTTAATACTCATTTTCCACACCATACGTTTAATCCTTTGTTTTCAGCAAGCCAGTGAGATTGACAACCTCACTGTTTCGTTGGGGCAAAGTAGTTTGATTGTGTTGTGTGCAGATTCCACGTCAACAGTCCAGACTCCCTGCGACAGCTATTTTTCTGGCGCCGTTGACAACCTTCTGAAGAGTTGCTGCTCCTACTGGTTCGATAACCTTGGTTTCTTTCTGAGGGAAAACTTGCTGCTGACTACATCATACCTTCCTCTTGGGGTCTCCCAACGAACGTGTGTTTCACGTCATCAAGCTATTTTTCTGGCGCCGTTGCCGGGGAGTAGAAGCTTCAGCAGACTCACTGTCTCTCCCGTCAACAGCTATTTTTCTGGCGCCGTTGCCGGGGAGACAGCAGTCTTCTGCAAGGGGAGTTTCACGCTTCCAATCTCTTTACTTTGTTTTTGTCTTGCTTAGTTTATTTTATTTTATCTTGTTTGCTTTCAATTATCAAAAACACAAAAAAATTAGTTACTTGCATTTAGTTTATTTTCAGTTTTGTTTTCTGTTAGTTATCATGTCTGGTTCGGCTCATCATGTTTTGGTTCCTGAAGTTGAGGTTCGATCTTTTAAGCAACAAAGTGGAGAAAGTTTGAAAGATGCTTGGTATAGAATCAGCGATGCTCATCGTAGGTGTACTAAAAAATATTCCACTATGATCCTGCTTAGAAATTTTTATGTTGGCATAACTAGCTGGTATAGATATGTCTTGGACACTTTGACGGGAGGTAACTTTCTTGGTACCCCTGCGTTGGAAGCTAGTTATATTATTGAGAGCCTAGTAGGAACACCACCTGTTAGTAACATTAAAAATGAGATCACCTTGGAAGATGTTATAAAGAAATTGGAGTCTATAGAGAAAAATTTGCCAAATCTCCTTGATAGTACTAGCAAAGTTGATGAATCACTGGGAACCATTAATGAAAGAATTGCTGTTTTAGAAACTAGTACTATTCAAGATAATCAAAATCTTAGGATTGGTGAATTAGAGGAGGCTATGGATGTAATAAGTTCTACTTTTACCTCTATTAAAACTAAAAGCAAAAGGCTTTTGTGGGGAGAGAGCAAAAATTTATGTATGTTCCAAAAATTTCTAAACCAAAACCCACGGGTGCGTTTAAAACGGATAACGTGTTCAATGAGCTTGAGGGTGTCACATAATGGTCTATTTAAATTTTCTTCCCAAGAATTACGTAAACTGAAAAGTCCTAGTGACAAACCCTGTTCTTGATGAAGCTTTTGATGAATTAGACCTTTCTTCACTTGGTAATACTTGATGCATGCTTTGTGCCTAGCTAAAAGGCGTTAAAGAAAAGCGCTTATGGGAGGCAACCCATTTTATTTTTCTGCAATTTTTCTTTTATTGAGTCAAGGAGTTGTTTACTTCTGTAGCAACTCCTTTGTATCTTTATTTTCTCGCATTGTTGTGCCAAGAGTAGCCTCTAATGATAAGATGATGCTTAATTTTGATTGCTGCGCAGAAACAGATTTTTGCTGTTCACTGTACGAAATTCCTAAAATCACCAGATTGTTAATTAAATCTGAAATTTTTGTGCGTAATCTTTATGAATGTCTGAAACTTTCATTAGTTCAGAGTTTCTCGATCTGAGCGTCGTAAGTGCCTCGAAAAAATTCGTCTTTGCGGACTGTTCTGTTTTAGACAGATTATGCCTTTTTATTTTTGCATTCTCTCTTTTACTAGTGTTGAGTGAAATTCTTTTTTGGGTGGAAGAGCTTCACATAACATCAGTGGCTGTAGCTAATGTTTAAAGTAACAAATCATATTGCGTCTTTATAGAACATGTGAATTTTTGATTATGCACTAACCCTCTAATGAGATCTACTTTGAGTTTGGTGTGACGGAAGTTTTCAAGGGTCAAGAGAGAAGGATGATATAATAGGATCAAGAAGAGTGAAGAGCTTAAGCTTGGGGAGGCTCCCATGGATCTCCCCAGCATATTTCAAGAAGACTCAAGCGTCTAAGCTTGGGGATGCCCAAGGCATCCCCTTCTTCATCGTCAAAATTATCAGGTCATCTCTAGTGAAACTATATTTTAATTCTTTCACATCATATGTGCTTTTCTTGGAGCGTCTGTGTGCTTTTATTTTCAGTATTGCACTTTTATTTTCAATAAAGCTTGACTGGACCCTAGCATTCTTGATTGGGAGAGAGACACGCTCCGCTTTTTCATGAGAATACTCCTATTCTTCACTTATATTTGTTGAGTATTCATATCTAGCGCTGTTCAGCTTTTAGCTCTTGTTTTCATGTATCTCTTGTCAGAGCTATTAGCTTTCTTTTGTAGAAAGTACTCTCTTGCTTCACTTATATTTGTTTGGAGAGTTGATGAAATAAATTGATTGGTGTTTGGTTGGTTCAGAAAATGTTGCATGTGGTAATTGGTATAAGGAAAAACTTGCTTAATCTTGTAGATCACTAAAATGGATAACTTGATGCTTGTCAATTGTTTTGAGTTAACAAGTAGATCATGATTAAATTGTGCATCACATGAGTTAAGCCTATTAGTGAAGAACTACCGTAAAGCTTGTTGAAAATTTGGTTTGCATCGGTGGTACCTCTAAGGTCTAGATATTTTCTAATAACAGGGTTTGGTTAACAAGGAAGACGGTATGAAGTCTTATAACGTTTGCAATATGTTTGTCATATAAAACTTGGTGTACGGGTTGATATTCTTGTTTGCTTACATAACCTTGCTAGCCTAAACTCTGTACTGAGAGGGAATGCTTCTCGTGCATCCAAATCCTTGAGCCAAAATCCATGCCATTTGTGTCCACCATAACTACCTATATGTGGTATTTCCTTGCCACTCCAAGTAAATTTTTCATGTGCTACCTTTAAATTATTCAAAATGTTATTATTCCCTTTTTGTGTCAATGTTTACTAGCTCATGAGGAATTAGTGTGGTTATTCTTTATTCTATTTGTCGAGTGGACTTTTACACCTGGACTAGTGGCATATACATCCGCTTATCCAATAACTTGCAAAAAGAGCTGGCAACGGGGTGCCCAGTCCCAATTAATTACAACTTTAACCAATTAATTCTCTTCACACTTTTGCCCTGATTCATCAGTAAGCAATGACAAACAGTGAAATACCTGAATGTGTGTAAACCAAAGAGAAAGAGGGATGATCTGCCTTGCTGGTAGAAATAACGTCCTTCATGGGAGCCGCTCTTAAAAGTCCGTTCGACAGGTAGAATACTGTTCTCACCCGCTACCATTCGTTGACAATTAACAAACACCTCTCAAAAATAGATACTCCTCCATGGTATGTGATTGATGGAAGGCACCCGAGGATTCGGTTAGCCATGGCTTGTGTTAGCAAGGTTGGGAGGAGTATCAAATATTTTATGCAATCTCTATATGCTTTCAAAAACCTAAAAGCTCTAGCACATGATTTAATCCCTGCTTCCCTCTGCGAAGGGCCTTTCTTTTACTTTTATGTTGAGTCAGTTTTCCTATTCTTTCTGTCTTCCACAAGCAAACACTAGTGTCAACTTTGTTACAACATGCGTTATATGCAATGTATTGGACTTGTTATACTACTTTGTGTTGACAATATCCATGAGATAAATATGTTGAAAGTTGAAGCAAATGCTGAAACTAAATTCTTCCTTTGTGTTGATTAAATACCTTTTATTAGAAACTATTGCTTTATGAGTTAACACTTATGCAAAACTGTTTGATGCTTGTCTCGAAAGTACTATTCATGAAAACGTTTAGCTTGTGTGATTCATTGTTTACTCATTATCTATTTGGTAGCAAATTATAGACCATTGACTTGGATCACTTCATTCATTTACATGTGCCTTGCAATATTATATGATCAAGATTATGATAGTAGCATGTCACCTCAAAAATTATTTTGTTTTTATCGTTTACCTACTCGAGGACGAGTAGGAACTAAGCTTGGGGATGCTGATACGTCTCAAACGTATCTATAATTTTTGATGTTCCATGCTTGTTTTATACCAATTGCTACATGTTTTGCATCTACTTTATATCACTTTTATACATTTTTTGGGACTAACCTATTAACAAGATGCCGAAGTGCCAGTTTTCTGCTGTTTTTGTATTCCAGAAAAGCTAGTCTGGAAATATTCTCGGAATTGGACGAAACTACACGGGGTGCCTATTTTTCCAGAACACGCCTGACGGAGCGAAGGAGCAGCAGAGGAGGGCCACCAGGAGGCCACACGCACCAGGGCGCGGGCCCCCCTCTGCCGCGCCCTGGGTGGTGTGGGCCCCTCGGGGGTCCGCAGCCGCCGCCCTTTCGCCTACTTATTCCCCCCGACGCGAAAACCCTAAGTACCTGAGCAAATATCCACGAAAAGTTCCAGAGACGCCGCCGTCGTCAACCCTAGCTCGGGAGGGTTCAGAACCTCTTCCCGGCACCCTGCCGGAGAGGGGAATCGTCACCGGAGGCTTCTACATCGCCATGCCTGCCTCCGGAGTGATGCGTGAGTAGTTCATCCTTGGACTACGGGTCCATAGCAGTAGCTAGATGGTTGTCTCTCCACTTTGTGCCATCATGTTTAGATCTTGTGAGCTGCCCTACATGATCAAGATCATATTATTGTAATGCTACATGTTGTGTTTGCTGGGATCCGATGAATATTGAATATTATGTCAAGTTGATTATCAATCTATCTTATATGTTATTTAAGATCTTGCATGCTTTCCGTTACTCGTAGATGCTTTGGCCAAGTAGATGCTTGTAACTCCAAGAGAGAGTATTTATGCTAGATAGTGGGTTCATGTCTCCGTTTAACCTGGGACAGTGACAGAAAGTTCTAAGGTTGTGGATGTGCTGTTGCCACTAGGGATAACCTAACGATGCTATGTCCACGGACATATGTGTTTGTTTACATTACGCACTTTACTTAATGCAATTATCCGTTGCTTGCAACTTAATACCAACGGGGGACTCGGATGACAACCCGGCGGTGGATTATTAGTCATAGATGCTGTTGGATAACGATCTATGTATTATGTCGTAATGCCCAATTAAATATCATAGTAGTCAACATGTCATGTATATGCATTGTCATGCGCTCACTATTCGTCAATTGCCCAGCTGTAATTTGTTCACCCAACATGTTAGTTATCTTTTATGGAGAGACACCACTAGTGAACTGTGGACCCCGGTCCATTCTTTTACACTGATTAAACAACCACAAACTGCAAACTGTTCCTTTTTCATTCTCTGCAATTTAATACTCATTTTCCACACCATACGTTTAATCCTTTGTTTTCAGCAAGCCAGTGAGATTGACAACCTCACTGTTTCGTTGGGGCAAAGTAGTTTGATTGTGTTGTGTGCAGATTCCACGTCAACAGTCCAGACTCCCTGCGACAGCTATTTTTCTGGCGCCGTTGACAACCTTCTGAAGAGTTGCTGCTCCTACTGGTTCGATAACCTTGGTTTCTTTCTGAGGGAAAACTTGCTGCTGACTACATCATACCTTCCTCTTGGGGTCTCCCAACGAACGTGTGTTTCACGTCATCACCTATGCCAAAGGAAGGCTCCAGAAGGTCGGTGGTTGAACTTGCCTTGGATGACAAGCTTGCAATCGGCTTCGTGTAGAACTCTTATAACTAGCGAGCCTCTGTGTATATAAAGAGGACTCGCAGGACTTAGACAGGGTCAAGCTATCAAGCCCTAGAACCCTAGCTCTTACGGCGAGTTCCCAGATCGGATCGCCTCCATTGTAACACCACATATATCATATCAATACCAATCTAGGGTAGGCAGGAAGTAGGTCTTTACCTCATTGAGGGGCCGACCTAGGTAAATCTGTGTCGTCCTTGTTCCTGCGATCCCAAGCTCGGAGACGATTGACTCGCGCAAATCCCACACCTACGAAGTCATCCATGACATCTGACGTACAACCCACGACAGTTGGCGCCCACCATGGGGCCTGCGGTCAAGAGCATCACGTTCCGCGCAGGATCGATGAAAGGAGCTGAAGATCTCACCATTGGCCACATCATCATGGTCGATGGCACGCCTCTCATTGACGATTTAAGCTGGGGACCAGAAGCTGATTACCTGGAGACAAGCCGCATCATCCCGTTTGGATCTATCAACGTCTTCGTCGGTTTCATGGCAGCGGATCGGTTAGCTCAGTCCAAGAAGGCGACTCAGCAGAAGGATTCGCCAGTGACGGAGAAGAGTCTCTGGAGAGCATGGACTCGCAAGAATTTGGGTCCATCATACCAGCTCTTGAGGACAGTTACTAGGATTACGCACCAGTGGTAGGACAAGAGGCGGCACCAGTTGGGTCTACATGGCTGGAGGTGCAAGTACGTCAGGATCTGCGGAGAAGCCGAAAGATCGACACCTCCGGCAACCCACTACTATCCCGGTGTCAGCCGCGAACGCCGCTGTCCGCGCAACAGAAATTGAGGCCGCGAGGGCCGAGCTCCTGTATGAGGTTCGGAGGATGGAAGCAGAACGCTGCAGGCTCGAACAGGTGAACCAAGGAATCCAACAGGAACGGCAAAGGATAGCCGCGCTCGCCGCGCCTCAAAGACAAGTTGACTCACAGGCGCAAGCGCGCGCGACTCAACCAACAATAGAACTTCCACCCACTCCATCTGCTGGGGCGGGAGTCCAACCAGTCACATGGATTTTGGAACCATCAATTGTCCACGAAGCCCAGCAACTACCATCGCAACAAACGAGGAGGTTTCACACCCCACAAGGCCATTACCAAAAGCCCGGTTGATACATGTATGTTCGGCTAATATCTTGACGCAGACGGTTGATGACGTGAAACACACGTTCGTTGGGAGACCCCAAGAGGAAGGTATGATGTAGTCAGCAGCAAGTTTTCCCTCAGAAAGAAACCAAGGTTATCGAACCAGTAGGAGCAGCAACTCTTCAGAAGGTTGTCAACGGCGCCAGAAAAATAGCTGTCGCAGGGAGTCTGGACTGTTGACGTGGAATCTGCACACAACACAATCAAACTACTTTGCCCCAACGAAACAGTGAGGTTGTCAATCTCACTGGCTTGCTGAAAACAAAGGATTAAACGTATGGTGTGGAAAATGAGTATTAAATTGCAGAGAATGAAAAAGGAACAGTTTGCAGTTTGTGGTTGTTTAATCAGTGTAAAAGAATGGACCGGGGTCCACAGTTCACTAGTGGTGTCTCTCCATAAAAGATAACTAACATGTTGGGTGAACAAATTACAGCTGGGCAATTGACGAATAGTGAGCGCATGACAATGCATATACATGACATGTTGACTACTATGATATTTAATTGGGCATTACGACATAATACATAGACCGTTATCCAACAGCATCTATGACTAATAATCCACCGCCGGGTTGTCATCCGAGTCCCCCGTTGGTATTAAGTTGCAAGCAACGGATAATTGCATTAAGTAAAGTGCGTAATGTAAACAAACACATATGCCCGTGGACATAGCATCGTTAGGTTATCCCTAGTGGCAACAGCACATCCACAACCTTAGAACTTTCTGTCACTGTCCCAGGTTAAACGGAGACATGAACCCACTATCTAGCATAAATACTCTCTCTTGGAGTTACAAGCATCTACTTGGCCAAAGCATCTACGAGTAACGGAAAGCATGCAAGATCTTAAATAACATATAAGATAGATTGATAATCAACTTGACATAATATTCAATATTCATCGGATCCCAGCAAACACAACATGTAGCATTACAATAATATGATCTTGATCATGTAGGGCAGCTCACAAGATCTAAACATGATGGCACAAAGTGGAGAGACAACCATCTAGCTACTGCTATGGACCCGTAGTCCAAGGATGAACTACTCACGCATCACTCCGGAGGCAGGCATGGCGATGTAGAAGCCTCCGGTGACGATTCCCCTCTCCGGCAGGGTGCCGGGAAGAGGTTCTGAACCCTCCCGAGCTAGGGTTGACGACGGCGGCGTCTCTGGAACTTTTCGTGGATATTTGCTCAGGTACTTAGGGTTTTCGCGTCGGGGGAATAAGTAGGCGAAAGGGCGGCGGCTGCGGACCCCCGAGGGGCCCACACCACCCTAGGGCGCGGCAGAGGGGGGCCCGCGCCCTAGGTGCGTGTGGCCTCCTGGTGGCCCTCCTCTGCTGCTCCTTCGCTCCGTCAGGGTGTTCTGGAAAAATAGGGACCCCGTGTAGTTTCGTCCAATTCCGAGAATATTTCCAGACTAGCTTTTCTGGAATACAAAAACAGCAGAAAACAGGAACTGGCACTTCGGCATCTTGTTAATAGGTTAGTCCCAAAAAATGTATAAAAGTGATATAAAGTAGATGCAAAACATGTAGCAATTGGTATAAAACAAGCATGGAACATCAAAAATTATAGATACGTTTGAGACGTATCAGCATCCCCAAGCTTAGTTCCTACTCGTCCTCGAGTAGGTAAACGATAAAAACAAAATAATTTTTGAGGTGACATGCTACTATCATAATCTTGATCATATAATATTGCAAGGCACATGTAAATGAATGAAGTGATCCAAGTCAATGGTCTATAATTTGCTACCAAATAGATAATGAGTAAACAATGAATCACACAAGCTAAACGTTTTCATGAATAGTACTTTCGAGACAAGCATCAAACAGTTTTGCATAAGTGTTAACTCATAAAGCAATAGTTTCTAATAAAAGGTATTTAATCAACACAAAGGAAGAATTTAGTTTCAGCATTTGCTTCAACTTTCAACATATTTATCTCATGGATATTGTCAACACAAAGTAGTATAACAAGTCCAATACATTGCATATAACGCATGTTGTAACAAAGTTGACACTAGTGTTTGCTTGTGGAAGACAGAAAGAATAGGAAAACTGACTCAACATAAAAGTAAAAGAAAGGCCCTTCGCAGAGGGAAGCAGGGATTAAATCATGTGCTAGAGCTTTTAGGTTTTTGAAAGCATATAGAGATTGCATAAAATATTTGATACTCCTCCCAACCTTGCTAACACAAGCCATGGCTAACCGAATCCTCGGGTGCCTTCCATCAATCACATACCATGGAGGAGTATCTATTTTTGAGAGGTGTTTGTTAATTGTCAACGAATGGTAGCGGGTGAGAACAGTATTCTACCTGTCGAACGGACTTTTAAGAGCGGCTCCCATGAAGGACGTTATTTCTACCAGCAAGGCAGATCATCCCTCTTTCTCTTTGGTTTACACACATTCAGGTATTTCACTGTTTGTCATTGCTTACTGATGAATCAGGGCAAAAGTGTGAAGAGAATTAATTGGTTAAAGTTGTAATTAATTGGGACTGGGCACCCCGTTGCCAGCTCTTTTTGCAAGTTATTGGATAAGCGGATGTATATGCCACTAGTCCAGGTGTAAAAGTCCATCGACAAATAGAATAAAGAATAACCACACTAATTCCTCATGAGCTAGTAAACATTGACACAAAAAGGGAATAATAACATTTTGAATAATTTAAAGGTAGCACATGAAAAATTTACTTGGAGTGGCAAGGAAATACCACATATAGGTAGTTATGGTGGACACAAATGGCATGGATTTTGGCTCAAGGATTTGGATGCACGAGAAGCATTCCCTCTCAGTACAGAGTTTAGGCTAGCAAGGTTATGTAAGCAAACAAGAATATCAACCCGTACACCAAGTTTTATATGACAAACATATTGCAAACGTTATAAGACTTCATACCGTCTTCCTTGTTAACCAAACCCTGTTATTAGAAAATATCTAGACCTTAGAGATACCACCGATGCAAACCAAATTTTCAACAAGCTTTACGGTAGTTCTTCACTAATAGGCTTAACTCATGTGATGCACAATTTAATCATGATCTACTTGTTAACTCAAAACAATTGACAAGCATCAAGTTATCCATTTTAGTGATCTACAAGATTAAGCAAGTTTTTCCTTATACCAATTACCACATGCAACATTTTCTGAACCAACCAAACACCAATCAATTTATTTCATCAACTCTCCAAACAAATATAAGTGAAGCAAGAGAGTACTTTCTACAAAAGAAAGCTAATAGCTCTGACAAGAGATACATGAAAACAAGAGCTAAAAGCTGAACAGCGCTAGATATGAATACTCAACAAATATAAGTGAAGAATAGGAGTATTCTCATGAAAAAGCGGAGCGTGTCTCTCTCCCAATCAAGAATGCTAGGGTCCAGTCAAGCTTTATTGAAAATAAAAGTGCAATACTGAAAATAAAAGCACACAGACGCTCCAAGAAAAGCACATATGATGTGAAAGAATTAAAATATAGTTTCACTAGAGATGACCTGATAATTTTGACGATGAAGAAGGGGATGCCTTGGGCATCCCCAAGCTTAGACGCTTGAGTCTTCTTGAAATATGCTGGGGAGATCCATGGGAGCCTCCCCAAGCTTAAGCTCTTCACTCTTCTTGATCCTATTATATCATCCTTCTCTCTTGACCCTTGAAAACTTCCGTCACACCAAACTCAAAGTAGATCTCATTAGAGGGTTAGTGCATAATCAAAAATTCACATGTTCTATAAAGACGCAATATGATTTGTTACTTTAAACATTAGCTACAGCCACTGATGTTATGTGAAGCTCTTCCACCCAAAAAAGAATTTCACTCAACACTAGTAAAAGAGAGAATGCAAAATAAAAAGGCATAATCTGTCTAAAACAGAACAGTCCGCAAAGACGAATTTTTTCGAGGCACTTACGACGCTCAGATCGAGAAACTCTGAACTAATGAAAGTTTCAGACATTCATAAAGATTACGCACAAAAATTTCAGATTTAATTAACAATCTGGTGATTTTAGGAATTTCGTACAGTGAACAGCAAAAATCTGTTTCTGCGCAGCAATCAAAATTAAGCATCATCTTCATTAGAGGCTACTCTTGGCACAACAATGCGAGAAAATAAAGATACAAAGGAGTTGCTACAGAAGTAAACAAACTCCTTGACTCAATAAAAGAAAAATTGCAGAAAAATAAAATGGGTTGCCTCCCATAAGCGCTTTTCTTTAACGCCTTTTAGCTAGGCACAAAGCATGCATCAAGTATTACCAAGTGAAGAAGCATCAACATTGTAATTTGTTCGAACAATAGAATCATAAGGTGGCTTAATCTTCTTCCTAGGAAAGTGTTCCATACCTTTCTTGAGAGGAAATTGATATTTTATATTCCCTTCTTTCATATCAATAATAGCACCTACAGTCTAAGAAAAGGTCTTCCCAGCACAATAGGGCATGATGGATTGCACTCAATATCCAAGACAATAAAATCAACGGGGACATAATTGTTGTTAACCATGATAAGAACATCATCAATTCTTCCCAAAGGTTTTTTAATAGTAGAATCAACAAGGTGAACATCCAAGTAACAATTTTCCAAAGGTGCTAAATCAAGCATATCATATAATCTTTTAGGCATAACAGAAATACTAGCACCAAGGTCACACAAAGCATTGCAATCAAAGTCATTCAATTTCAATTTAATGATGGGCTCCCAACCATCTTCTAACTTCCTAGGGATAGAAGCTTCATGTTTTAATTTCTCTTCCCTAACTTGCATGAGAGCATTAGTAATATGTTTAGTAAAAGCCATGTTTATAGCACTAGCATTAGGACTTCTAGCTAGCTTTTGCAAGAACTTAATTACTTCAGAAATATTGCAACCATCAAAATCAAAGTCATTATCATCAAAAGTAATGGAGTTATTCTCTTCCTTATTGCTAGAAATTTCAGCATCTTTATCAAGGACAGTTTCAGAGTTATCAGGCAATTTAGGACATTTTGCAATAGAAGTGGAAACATTACCAACACCAACTATCTTGCCATTAATGGTAGGAGGTTTGTTAACACTTGAGTTTGAAGCATTTTCAGAAGTAGTAATAGTATAAACTCTAGCAATATTATTCTTTCTAGCAATTTCATCCTCTCTTTCCCATCTAGCATGCAATTCAGCTAACATCCTCACATTGTTATCAATTTTAACTTGTATAGCATTGGCTACGGCAAAGGTATTACTCTCAATTGTTTCGGGCTTAGCTGCCATCTTATTAATCAAAGAGGATTGTGTTTCAGACATCAATGAAATACAAGTTTCAGCATGAGAAATTTTACCTTGCAAACCAGAAATCTCCCTATTAAATTCTCAAGTTGATGGCTTATATTTTTTAGCATAGCAGATTGTTCATCCATAGTTCTAGTAAACAGTTGGTTTTGCTCATATTGCTTTTGCATAAAAATTTAGTGGCCTTTTCAATTTCTAGCATCCTTTCCTCACTAGGCATTCTTGTTCTACCATAGGAATCTCCATAACCATTGCCACTATTAGAAGGATAGGGCCTATAATTGCTATTACCAAAATTATTCCTATAAGCATTGTTGTTGAAATTATTATTTTTAATGAAGTTCACATCAACATGCTCTTCTTGAGCAACCAAAGAAGCTAAAGGAACATTATTTGGATCAACATGTGTTTGACCATTTGCAAGCATAGACATAATAGTATCAATTTTGGCACTCAAGGAGAGGTTTCCTCAACAGAATTTACCTTCTTACCTGTTGGAGCTCTCTCGGTGTGCCACTCAGAATAATTAATCATCATATCATCAAGAAGCTTTGTTGCAGCACCCAAAGTGATGGACATAAAGGTACCTCCAGCGGCCGAATCCAATAAATTCCTGAAGAAAAATTTAATCCTGCATAGAAGGTTTGGATGATCATCCAAGTAGTCAGTCCATGAGTGGGACAATTTTTAACCAATGATTTCATTCTCTCCCATGCTTGAGCAACATGTTCATTATCAAATTGCTTAAAATTCATTATGCTACTTCTCAAAGAAATAATCTTAGCAGGAGGATAATATTTTCCAATAAAAGCATCTTTGCATTTAGTCCATGAATCAATACTATTTCTAGGCAAAGATAGCAACCATTCTTTAGCACGTCCTCTCAAGGAGAAAGGAAAAAGTTTCAGTTTAATAATATCACCATCTACTTCCTTGAGCTTTTGCATTTCACAAAGTTCAACAAAGTTATTAAGGTGAACAGCAGCATCATCAGTACTAACACCAGAAAATTGCTCTTTCATAACAAGATTTAAAAGTGCAGGTTTAATTTCATAAAATTCTGCTGAAGCAGCAGGTGGAGCAATAGGTGTGCATATGAAATCATTGTTGTTCGTGCTAGTGAAATCACACAACTTAGTGTTCTCAGGAGTACTCATTTTAGCAGAAATAAAAACAGTACAGAAAATAACTTGAAAGTAAACTAGATGCAAGTAACTAATTTTTTTGTGTTTTTGATAATTGAAAGCAAACAAGATAAAATAAAATAAACTAAGCAAGACAAAAACAAAGTAAAGAGATTGGAAGCGTGAAACTCCCCTTGCAGAAGACTGCTGTCTCCCCGGCAACGGCGCCAGAAAAATAGCTTGATGACGTGAAACACACGTTCGTTGGGAGACCCCAAGAGGAAGGTATGATGTAGTCAGCAGCAAGTTTTCCCTCAGAAAGAAACCAAGGTTATCGAACCAGTAGGAGCAGCAACTCTTCAGAAGGTTGTCAACGGCGCCAGAAAAATAGCTGTCGCAGGGAGTCTGGACTGTTGACGTGGAATCTGCACACAACACAATCAAACTACTTTGCCCCAACGAAACAGTGAGGTTGTCAATCTCACTGGCTTGCTGAAAACAAAGGATTAAACGTATGGTGTGGAAAATGAGTATTAAATTGCAGAGAATGAAAAAGGAACAGTTTGCAGTTTGTGGTTGTTTAATCAGTGTAAAAGAATGGACCGGGGTCCACAGTTCACTAGTGGTGTCTCTCCATAAAAGATAACTAACATGTTGGGTGAACAAATTACAGCTGGGCAATTGACGAATAGTGAGCGCATGACAATGCATATACATGACATGTTGACTACTATGATATTTAATTGGGCATTACGACATAATACATAGACCGTTATCCAACAGCATCTATGACTAATAATCCACCGCCGGGTTGTCATCCGAGTCCCCCGTTGGTATTAAGTTGCAAGCAACGGATAATTGCATTAAGTAAAGTGCGTAATGTAAACAAACACATATGCCCGTGGACATAGCATCGTTAGGTTATCCCTAGTGGCAACAGCACATCCACAACCTTAGAACTTTCTGTCACTGTCCCAGGTTAAACGGAGACATGAACCCACTATCTAGCATAAATACTCTCTCTTGGAGTTACAAGCATCTACTTGGCCAAAGCATCTACGAGTAACGGAAAGCATGCAAGATCTTAAATAACATATAAGATAGATTGATAATCAACTTGACATAATATTCAATATTCATCGGATCCCAGCAAACACAACATGTAGCATTACAATAATATGATCTTGATCATGTAGGGCAGCTCACAAGATCTAAACATGATGGCACAAAGTGGAGAGACAACCATCTAGCTACTGCTATGGACCCGTAGTCCAAGGATGAACTACTCACGCATCACTCCGGAGGCAGGCATGGCGATGTAGAAGCCTCCGGTGACGATTCCCCTCTCCGGCAGGGTGCCGGGAAGAGGTTCTGAACCCTCCCGAGCTAGGGTTGACGACGGCGGCGTCTCTGGAACTTTTCGTGGATATTTGCTCAGGTACTTAGGGTTTTCGCGTCGGGGGGAATAAGTAGGCGAAAGGGCGGCGGCTGCGGACCCCCGAGGGGCCCACACCACCCTAGGGCGCGGCAGAGGGGGGCCCGCGCCCTAGGTGCGTGTGGCCTCCTGGTGGCCCTCCTCTGCTGCTCCTTCGCTCCGTCAGGCGTGTTCTGGAAAAATAGGACCCCCGTGTAGTTTCGTCCAATTCCGAGAATATTTCCAGACTAGCTTTTCTGGAATACAAAAACAGCAGAAAACAGGAACTGGCACTTCGGCATCTTGTTAATAGGTTAGTCCCAAAAAATGTATAAAAGTGATATAAAGTAGATGCAAAACATGTAGCAATTGGTATAAAACAAGCATGGAACATCAAAAATTATAGATACGTTTGAGACGTATCAATGCGTCAAGCAGAGGAGGAAAAGGAAGGACTGAAAATTCAGGAGGAAGGAAAGGCTGCTGAAAAGAAGGAAGCTACCGGCCCTGGGGCTGCCGGTTCACTGTCGGGCGCTGAGGATAGCGCCTGGCAGGAGCAATGTTGATCCTGTTCTGGAACTGCTAAGGACTGGGGCAACCTCGGACAGTTCAAGAACTTACTCGCCTCGTGCGAGAGCTTCGCCCAAGTGTTGTGTTCCTCTCTGAAACAAGGCAGAATAAATGGCTGGTCGAAAGTGTGTGTAAAAGGCTAGGCTTTAACAGTAGCTTTCCTATTTGTTTGCTAGTAAGGGTGGGGGCCTTGCTCTTTGTTGGAGTAAGGATGTTGTAGTTGATCTTGTTAACTTCAGCACTCACCATATAGATGTAATCGTCCAGCAAAATGATGGAATAAATGGAGGAACACCTTTGTTTATGGGGAACCGTGTCCACAGCTTAGATCCAAATTCTGGAAACTGTTGAGAAGAATTAAAAACAACCGAGCTGATATTCTGCCTTTGCTCATGTTGGGAGATTTTAACGAGGCTATGTGGCAAAGTGAACACTTTTCCACCAATAAGAGGAATGAGAGAAGGATGCAAGACTTCAGAGATACTTTACAGTACTGCGATCTGCATGATATTGGTTACTTTGGTCTGCCATGGACTTTCAACAATAAACAGGAAGGCAAGAGGAATGTGAAGGTTAGGCTAGGCAGGGATGTTGCCAACACAGCCTGGAGCATATTTTTCACAGATGCTTCTGTGAGACATGTTTTCTCCTCGAGATCCGATCACTTGCCTCTAGTGTTGCAGCTTGGAAGGATGGAAGCAAACCGAAGTAAACCACCCATCCACAGGTATGAAGCCATGTGGGAGAGAGAGGAGTCTCTCGAAGCTGAGATCAGGGAAGCCTGGTCGGCTGGGAGACAGGTGATGAATCTGGCTGATATCACTGCCAACCTGCAAAGCACAATGAATTCTCTAAAGAATTGGAGTAATAAATTTTTTGGGAGGGTTGACAACGAGATCACAAAACTGAAAAGGAGGGTTCTCTAAAGATGGGTGGTTTACTTCGGTTTGCTTCCATCCTTCACAGGTTTGTCAACCTCCTTTTCAGTTTTGTGATCTCCTTGTCAACCCTCCCAAAACATTATTACTCCAATTCTTTAGAGAATTCATTGTGCTTTGCAGGTTGGCAGTGATATCAGCCAGATTCATCACCTGTCTCCCAGCCGACCAGGCTTCCCTGATCTCAGCTTCGAGAGACTCCTCTCTCTCCCACATGGCTTCATACCTGTGGATGGGTGGTTTACTTCGGTTTGCTTCCATCCTTCCAAGCTGCAACACTAGAGGCAAGTGATCGGATCTCGAGGAGAAAACATGTCTCACAGAAGCATCTGTGAAAATATTGCTCCAGGCTGTGTTGGCAACATCCCTGTCTAGCCTAACCTTCACATTCCTCTTGCCTTCCTGTTTATTGTTGAAAGTCCATGGCAGACCAAAGTAACCAATATCATGCAGATCGCAGTACTGTAAAGTATCTCTGAAGTCTTGCATCCTTCTCTTTCCTCTTATTGGTGGAAAAGTGTTCACTTTGCCACATAGCCTCGTTAAAATCTCCCAACATGAGCAAAGGCAGAATATCAGCTCGGTTGTTTTTAATTCTTCTCAACAGTTTCCAGAATTTGGATCTAAGCTGTGGACACGGTTCCCCATAAACAAAGTGTTCCTCCATTTTATTCCATCATTTTGCTGGACGATTACATCTATATGGTGAGTGCTGAAGTTAACAAGATCAACTACAACATCCTTACTCCAACAAAGAGCAAGGCCCCCACCCTTACTAGGCAAACAAATAGGAAAGCTACTGTTAAAGCCTAGCCTTTTACACACACTTTCGACCAGCCTTTTATTCTGCCTTGTTTCAGAGAGGAACACAACACTTGGGCGAAGCTCTCGCACGAGGCGAGTAAGTTCTTGAACTGTCCGAGGTTGCCCCAGTCCTTAGCAGTTCCAGAACAGGATCAACATTGCTCCTGCCAGGCGCTATCCTCAGCGCCCGACAGTGAACCGGCAGCCCCAGGGCCGGTAGTTCCTTCTTTTCAGCAGCCTTTCCTTCCTCCTGAATTTTCAGTCCTTCCTTTTCCTCCTCTGCTTGACGCATTGATACGTCTCAAACGTATCTATAATTTTTGATGTTCCATGCTTGTTTTATACCAATTGCTACATGTTTTGCATCTACTTTATATCACTTTTATACATTTTTTGGGACTAACCTATTAACAAGATGCCGAAGTGCCAGTTCCTGTTTTCTGCTGTTTTTGTATTCCAGAAAAGCTAGTCTGGAAATATTCTCGGAATTGGACGAAACTACACGGGGGTGCCTATTTTTCCAGAACACGCCTGACGGAGCGAAGGAGCAGCAGAGGAGGGCCACCAGGAGGCCACACGCACCTAGGGCGCGGGCCCCCCTCTGCCGCGCCCTGGGTGGTGTGGGCCCCTCGGGGGTCCGCAGCCGCCGCCCTTTCGCCTACTTATTCCCCCCGACGCGAAAACCCTAAGTACCTGAGCAAATATCCACGAAAAGTTCCAGAGACGCCGCCGTCGTCAACCCTAGCTCGGGAGGGTTCAGAACCTCTTCCCGGCACCCTGCCGGAGAGGGGAATCGTCACCGGAGGCTTCTACATCGCCATGCCTGCCTCCGGAGTGATGCGTGAGTAGTTCATCCTTGGACTACGGGTCCATAGCAGTAGCTAGATGGTTGTCTCTCCACTTTGTGCCATCATGTTTAGATCTTGTGAGCTGCCCTACATGATCAAGATCATATTATTGTAATGCTACATGTTGTGTTTGCTGGGATCCGATGAATATTGAATATTATGTCAAGTTGATTATCAATCTATCTTATATGTTATTTAAGATCTTGCATGCTTTCCGTTACTCGTAGATGCTTTGGCCAAGTAGATGCTTGTAACTCCAAGAGAGAGTATTTATGCTAGATAGTGGGTTCATGTCTCCGTTTAACCTGGGACAGTGACAGAAAGTTCTAAGGTTGTGGATGTGCTGTTGCCACTAGGGATAACCTAACGATGCTATGTCCACGGCATATGTGTTTGTTTACATTACGCACTTTACTTAATGCAATTATCCGTTGCTTGCAACTTAATACCAACGGGGGACTCGGATGACAACCCGGCGGTGGATTATTAGTCATAGATGCTGTTGGATAACGGTCTATGTATTATGTCGTAATGCCCAATTAAATATCATAGTAGTCAACATGTCATGTATATGCATTGTCATGCGCTCACTATTCGTCAATTGCCCAGCTGTAATTTGTTCACCCAACATGTTAGTTATCTTTTATGGAGAGACACCACTAGTGAACTGTGGACCCCGGTCCATTCTTTTACACTGATTAAACAACCACAAACTGCAAACTGTTCCTTTTTCATTCTCTGCAATTTAATACTCATTTTCCACACCATACGTTTAATCCTTTGTTTTCAGCAAGCCAGTGAGATTGACAACCTCACTGTTTCGTTGGGGCAAAGTAGTTTGATTGTGTTGTGTGCAGATTCCACGTCAACAGTCCAGACTCCCTGCGACAGCTATTTTTCTGGCGCCGTTGACAACCTTCTGAAGAGTTGCTGCTCCTACTGGTTCGATAACCTTGGTTTCTTTCTGAGGGAAAACTTGCTGCTGACTACATCATACCTTCCTCTTGGGGTCTCCCAACGAACGTGTGTTTCACGTCATCAAGCTATTTTTCTGGCGCCGTTGCCGGGGAGTAGAAGCGCTTCAGCAGACTCACTTTTCTCCCGTCAACAGCTATTTTTCTGGCGCCGTTGCCGGGGAGACAGCAGTCTTCTGCAAGGGGAGTTTCACGCTTCCAATCTCTTTACTTTGTTTTTGTCTTGCTTAGTTTATTTTATTTTATCTTGTTTGCTTTCAATTATCAAAAACACAAAAAAATTAGTTACTTGCATTTAGTTTATTTTCAGTTTTGTTTTCTGTTAGTTATCATGTCTAGCCCTGTTCCAGTAGTAATGTCACCTGAAGAAGAGATCTTCACTTTCAAGCAAGGGAGTGAGGAGAGTTTTAAAGATGCTTGGTCTAGAATATTGAGTCCTATGCTAAAACTGAACCTAAAATGACTTTAAGCCTGCTTCTTAGTAGCTTTTATTTTGGTCTTGTTCTTTGCTACAGATATGCTTTAGATGCTGTGGTAGGAGGAGATTTCCTTCGTTATGATGGGGATCAAGCTTTTAATGCTATAAAAAAATTGATTACAATTTCTAGCCCCCAATCACTAAAATTGATTTGGCTTTGACAAGCATAAGTGATAGACTTAACGCTCTTGAAACGAACATATCTGGTCTAAAAGAAGGGTATAATCAGATTCGTGAACATTATGATAATGTGCCAGTAAATTTTGAACCATCGGGATGGATTCCCTCAGTAAAAGTTGTTATAAATGGTGAAACTTTTCATTCTCGCTGTGATATTATGTCTGAATTCTGTTTAATGCCCAAGAATATTTATGATTCCTTAAATCTTTGGGAGCTTTCCAAATGCGAAGATTGTATAACTTTGGGTGATAATACTATTAAATTACCAAGGGGAGTAGCCGAAGGAGTATTTACAAAACTCTTAGGGATAACAATATCTATTGATTATCTTGTCATTGAATGTGCAGGAGTAGGACAAATTACGCTTGGAAGATCTCTGTTGAAACGCTTTGGAGCAATAATAGATGTGGGCCAAGGCACTATGAATTTCGCCTCTTCACCTATGTGTAACCAAGTATTTCCTAAAGATAAAGGTAAAGGTAAGAGAGCTAAGCGTAAGAATGTTGATGCTTCTTCACTTGGTAATACTTGATGCATGCTTTGTGCCTAGCTAAAAGGCGTTAAAGAAAAGCGCTTATGGGAGGCAACCCATTTTATTTTTCTGCAATTTTTCTTTTATTGAGTCAAGGAGTGTTGTTTACTTCTGTAGCAACTCCTTTGTATCTTTATTTTCTCGCATTGTTGTGCCAAGAGTAGCCTCTAATGATAAGATGATGCTTAATTTTGATTGCTGCGCAGAAACAGATTTTTGCTGTTCACTGTACGAAATTCCTAAAATCACCAGATTGTTAATTAAATCTGAAATTTTTGTGCGTAATCTTTATGAATGTCTGAAACTTTCATTAGTTCAGAGTTTCTCGATCTGAGCGTCGTAAGTGCCTCGAAAAAATTCGTCTTTGCGGACTGTTCTGTTTTAGACAGATTATGCCTTTTTATTTTTGCATTCTCTCTTTTACTAGTGTTGAGTGAAATTCTTTTTTGGGTGGAAGAGCTTCACATAACATCAGTGGCTGTAGCTAATGTTTAAAGTAACAAATCATATTGCGTCTTTATAGAACATGTGAATTTTTGATTATGCACTAACCCTCTAATGAGATCTACTTTGAGTTTGGTGTGACGGAAGTTTTCAAGGGTCAAGAGAGAAGGATGATATAATAGGATCAAGAAGAGTGAAGAGCTTAAGCTTGGGGAGGCTCCCATGGATCTCCCCAGCATATTTCAAGAAGACTCAAGCGTCTAAGCTTGGGGATGCCCAAGGCATCCCCTTCTTCATCGTCAAAATTATCAGGTCATCTCTAGTGAAACTATATTTTAATTCTTTCACATCATATGTGCTTTTCTTGGAGCGTCTGTGTGCTTTTATTTTCAGTATTGCACTTTTATTTTCAATAAAGCTTGACTGGACCCTAGCATTCTTGATTGGGAGAGAGACACGCTCCGCTTTTTCATGAGAATACTCCTATTCTTCACTTATATTTGTTGAGTATTCATATCTAGCGCTGTTCAGCTTTTAGCTCTTGTTTTCATGTATCTCTTGTCAGAGCTATTAGCTTTCTTTTGTAGAAAGTACTCTCTTGCTTCACTTATATTTGTTTGGAGAGTTGATGAAATAAATTGATTGGTGTTTGGTTGGTTCAGAAAATGTTGCATGTGGTAATTGGTATAAGGAAAAACTTGCTTAATCTTGTAGATCACTAAAATGGATAACTTGATGCTTGTCAATTGTTTTGAGTTAACAAGTAGATCATGATTAAATTGTGCATCACATGAGTTAAGCCTATTAGTGAAGAACTACCGTAAAGCTTGTTGAAAATTTGGTTTGCATCGGTGGTACCTCTAAGGTCTAGATATTTTCTAATAACAGGGTTTGGTTAACAAGGAAGACGGTATGAAGTCTTATAACGTTTGCAATATGTTTGTCATATAAAACTTGGTGTACGGGTTGATATTCTTGTTTGCTTACATAACCTTGCTAGCCTAAACTCTGTACTGAGAGGGAATGCTTCTCGTGCATCCAAATCCTTGAGCCAAAATCCATGCCATTTGTGTCCACCATAACTACCTATATGTGGTATTTCCTTGCCACTCCAAGTAAATTTTTCATGTGCTACCTTTAAATTATTCAAAATGTTATTATTCCCTTTTTGTGTCAATGTTTACTAGCTCATGAGGAATTAGTGTGGTTATTCTTTATTCTATTTGTCGAGTGGACTTTTACACCTGGACTAGTGGCATATACATCCGCTTATCCAATAACTTGCAAAAAGAGCTGGCAACGGGGTGCCCAGTCCCAATTAATTACAACTTTAACCAATTAATTCTCTTCACACTTTTGCCCTGATTCATCAGTAAGCAATGACAAACAGTGAAATACCTGAATGTGTGTAAACCAAAGAGAAAGAGGGATGATCTGCCTTGCTGGTAGAAATAACGTCCTTCATGGGAGCCGCTCTTAAAAGTCCGTTCGACAGGTAGAATACTGTTCTCACCCGCTACCATTCGTTGACAATTAACAAACACCTCTCAAAAATAGATACTCCTCCATGGTATGTGATTGATGGAAGGCACCCGAGGATTCGGTTAGCCATGGCTTGTGTTAGCAAGGTTGGGAGGAGTATCAAATATTTTATGCAATCTCTATATGCTTTCAAAAACCTAAAAGCTCTAGCACATGATTTAATCCCTGCTTCCCTCTGCGAAGGGCCTTTCTTTTACTTTTATGTTGAGTCAGTTTTCCTATTCTTTCTGTCTTCCACAAGCAAACACTAGTGTCAACTTTGTTACAACATGCGTTATATGCAATGTATTGGACTTGTTATACTACTTTGTGTTGACAATATCCATGAGATAAATATGTTGAAAGTTGAAGCAAATGCTGAAACTAAATTCTTCCTTTGTGTTGATTAAATACCTTTTATTAGAAACTATTGCTTTATGAGTTAACACTTATGCAAAACTGTTTGATGCTTGTCTCGAAAGTACTATTCATGAAAACGTTTAGCTTGTGTGATTCATTGTTTACTCATTATCTATTTGGTAGCAAATTATAGACCATTGACTTGGATCACTTCATTCATTTACATGTGCCTTGCAATATTATATGATCAAGATTATGATAGTAGCATGTCACCTCAAAAATTATTTTGTTTTTATCGTTTACCTACTCGAGGACGAGTAGGAACTAAGCTTGGGGATGCTGATACGTCTCAAACGTATCTATAATTTTTGATGTTCCATGCTTGTTTTATACCAATTGCTACATGTTTTGCATCTACTTTATATCACTTTTATACATTTTTTGGGACTAACCTATTAACAAGATGCCGAAGTGCCAGTTCCTGTTTTCTGCTGTTTTTGTATTCCAGAAAAGCTAGTCTGGAAATATTCTCGGAATTGGACGAAACTACACGGGGGTGCCTATTTTTCCAGAACACGCCTGACGGAGCGAAGGAGCAGCAGAGGAGGGCCACCAGGAGGCCACACGCACCTAGGGCGCGGGCCCCCCTCTGCCGCGCCCTAGGGTGGTGTGGGCCCCTCGGGGGTCCGCAGCCGCCGCCCTTTCGCCTACTTATTCCCCCCGACGCGAAAACCCTAAGTACCTGAGCAAATATCCACGAAAAGTTCCAGAGACGCCGCCGTCGTCAACCCTAGCTCGGGAGGGTTCAGAACCTCTTCCCGGCACCCTGCCGGAGAGGGGAATCGTCACCGGAGGCTTCTACATCGCCATGCCTGCCTCCGGAGTGATGCGTGAGTAGTTCATCCTTGGACTACGGGTCCATAGCAGTAGCTAGATGGTTGTCTCTCCACTTTGTGCCATCATGTTTAGATCTTGTGAGCTGCCCTACATGATCAAGATCATATTATTGTAATGCTACATGTTGTGTTTGCTGGGATCCGATGAATATTGAATATTATGTCAAGTTGATTATCAATCTATCTTATATGTTATTTAAGATCTTGCATGCTTTCCGTTACTCGTAGATGCTTTGGCCAAGTAGATGCTTGTAACTCCAAGAGAGAGTATTTATGCTAGATAGTGGGTTCATGTCTCCGTTTAACCTGGGACAGTGACAGAAAGTTCTAAGGTTGTGGATGTGCTGTTGCCACTAGGGATAACCTAACGATGCTATGTCCACGGGCATATGTGTTTGTTTACATTACGCACTTTACTTAATGCAATTATCCGTTGCTTGCAACTTAATACCAACGGGGGACTCGGATGACAACCCGGCGGTGGATTATTAGTCATAGATGCTGTTGGATAACGGTCTATGTATTATGTCGTAATGCCCAATTAAATATCATAGTAGTCAACATGTCATGTATATGCATTGTCATGCGCTCACTATTCGTCAATTGCCCAGCTGTAATTTGTTCACCCAACATGTTAGTTATCTTTTATGGAGAGACACCACTAGTGAACTGTGGACCCCGGTCCATTCTTTTACACTGATTAAACAACCACAAACTGCAAACTGTTCCTTTTTCATTCTCTGCAATTTAATACTCATTTTCCACACCATACGTTTAATCCTTTGTTTTCAGCAAGCCAGTGAGATTGACAACCTCACTGTTTCGTTGGGGCAAAGTAGTTTGATTGTGTTGTGTGCAGATTCCACGTCAACAGTCCAGACTCCCTGCGACAGCTATTTTTCTGGCGCCGTTGACAACCTTCTGAAGAGTTGCTGCTCCTACTGGTTCGATAACCTTGGTTTCTTTCTGAGGGAAAACTTGCTGCTGACTACATCATACCTTCCTCTTGGGGTCTCCCAACGAACGTGTGGTTCACGTCATCACGCAGCTGTCTCAGTCCTCTACTCCCAAGCAGTCAGAGAGAGTTGGAACCTGAAACGGTCCTCTCTTATTGTAGTGTATCATCTCCTCTTCCCTGTTTTCCTCCTCTCGGGCGAACTCTCACCTTCCGTAGCTTTGTTTCATGGTTTTCTCAGTGTCTTCTAGGTTCGCAGTGGTTTTCTCCTTCCCCTGCTCCCTTTGCTTCCTCTTCCAACCTTTCTTGCTGTTCTGGTTTGTGGTGGCTGCTGCTATCTTCTCCTTCTTGCCTTCTGTGATGTTCATGTTCTCTGCATTCTTCGCCTCCTCTGTGGCCTTCGGTTCCACCTTGTCGCCCTGGTCATTGACGTCTGGCCAGATCACTACCACCCCAGTGTTGTTGGCAGGGGTGGCAGTCAGTGTGCTTACTCTGTTATTGCCTTGTTCCCATCCACGGTGCCCGCCGCCCTGGTGTCGGTGTCGAGGGCTGCAGGCAACGTATGACCTGCATCGATGGCCCCATTGTTGATGTCGTGGGTCACCGCAGCCAGAGCCATGTTGTCGTCGCGTCCATCACCCTCCTCTCCGCTCTTGTTGTCGTTGACGTGCATCCTCGCCAACGTTCTCGGCCACTGTCTCCACCGCGGGGATGATGTTGATTCTTGGCTCGCCGTTCTTGGTCATCTCACCCACCCATGGAGCAGGCCACGGCGCCGGGATCGGGGCACGCTAAAGGGTGGGTGAAGCAGCTTGTCCCTGTGGCTGTCCCATAGCCTCAGAAGGAACCAAGTGCGTGGGTCGTCGAAGTGTACCGGGCGCACACGAAGGTCCTGGCCGAAGCATATTTTCCTCTCTGCTGCAAGGGTTATCGCATCTTGCTGCCATGTGGCTGATGAAACCACAGAACAAACAGAAATCCGGGAGTCTCTCATACCTTATCTGCACCTCCACCTCCTCGATTGTGATCTCGTCCATGAGGATGATCACTTTCTGCAGCGGCATGTACAAGGGCAGCTGGACCGTGGCTCTAAGGATCTTGTCACATATGTTGCCTCATGCGTTGTTGTCGATCTTGAGAACGTGCCCACCTGATCCCCCAGGTCACGGGCAAGCTTTTTGGTCAGGAGGTAGAACGGGATGTTGCGGAACTGCACCCACACGGGATGTGCGTGAAGAGTGCCGTCGTCGGATCGGCGCCGGCTTGCAGGCCCTCGACGGGAAGCATCTCCCCTGTACTGCCAGGGTCCCCCCGACGACATGATCTCTGTCCCCCTCCTCGGAGAACTCGAGGATGAACTTGCGCTGTCCTGCTTCCGCTTGCAGCAGGTTGGCTTCAACGTGTCCTCTGATCTTCCATACCCGTTCATGTGTTCTATGACTTGCTGCAAGTTTGCCAGTAGGACAGAGAGGAACAGTCCCACGGCCATGAACCACGCACGCACAGCTTGCCTCGCTCCGGTCATGTTGACGACGACGATGCTCTTGCCGTTGGAGCTTTCCCCCGACACAGCCTTGCGCGCCCTACTGCGGAACGCGGCGTCCCGGGCAATTGGCAGTCGTGCGCCGTCCTCGCTTGCCACCACAGGGGTGACCTTGCCGTTGGTTTCCATCAGACCCAAGAACAAACACCTTTTGTGCACTATTTCGGACGAACTGGATTGTTGCTGAATTGCTTCTGTGGTACTCTCTCGCATCTTCCCCTTGATATATGCGCTCCATGGGTGGAATTACTTGCTTGTAACTCACCTGATTAAGGCCTATCAATGGCACCAATTGCCCCTTCACTGCCGTGGCCATTCCCTCTGGTTCAATCGCCAATTCACTCCGGCAATAAACGGCTTGAATGGGGTGCTCCGGCTTAATCAGCGGTCCCGGATCTGGTGGCTTCTTTCCTTCATCATGAACCAGCAATCGCAAGCGCGCTCTGACATCGCTTATTCTTCTCACGATGTTCCTTGACGTCTGTATGGCTGCCCGGGCTTCTGCTTTGATTTTGGCTATGTCTAAGAAATCTAATTGGACAGGGTTGAGTAGGGCGAGATTGCGGGGCTTGGGAATTATAGGAGTTTACTGGTTTTCGGGTTTCAGATGATTGAATTTGGCGATTGGTAGGGGATTTGGCGTAGTCGCCTTCTCGGGGTTTCGGGGGGTCGGGAGGGGAACAGTCATCGTGTCCTGAGTTCCGGTGATATGTACCCTAGTTTTGCATCTTAGACTAACTTATTGATGGCTTGAGGACTATGTTTTCTAATCGTGGGTAAATGTTTGGCGGCATTAATGAGAACACATTGTTGGGAGAACAATGTGGTTGGGTAGATCCACCTAGGTGAAATGATCTGAGATCTTTTGGTCTTAACGTTGGTATTACTATCACAAAAAGGTTAACATGCTTTTTATGTTCTTAGATCATGAGGTTATAAGGATCCTGCATACCAGAAATTTACTTTGGTTATGTCTAACGTCACACCAAACAGAGTGATCATAACGGCAACTTCTTGATCGCACGGAAAGTGTGTATTGATCTTGTTGTTTTGTCCCACTCGGTATGAAGGTATCCAATGTGTTCTGCACACATGACATTATCGTAATCACGTGGATACCGAAATATGAGAACGAGTAAAATGGAACAAATCAGTAACAAGGACAGCACGATATCATGATCAAGAGTTGTTTCAAATGATATCGTAATATCTCACCTCAGGTATTGTTCAGTATCGCGAAGCAATGGGAATTACGTATGGCAACCAATAGGTTCACCTGGGCATCATCGTATAACAGTGGGAACCAATATCAGCGTGCACGGCTCCGCTACTGATTGTTGGTCAGATGGTGTTATGAGTAATGTCCAGTGTTTATCAAACATGTAGGATCACACACTTAAGTTTGCTACAGTCTTCTATGTATATTGGAAGATTCAGAACAAGAGGGTGTGTGTCACCGGAATGGTTCCGGTGCGATCGAATTAATTCAGGGAGAAAATCGAAAGAGTTCAGGGATCCCTAGAATGTTCTGAAACAAACATGACAAAAATACATGTATTATGCTCACTTTTTTGAACAAGGCAAAATACATGCATCTTGAAAAAAATATGCATGATACAGATACATCCATTACGAAATGCAAGATAAAGCAGGTAGCATGGTGGCCAAGTGCTGGTAAGCGCAATGGTTGGGTTGAGACGAATGATAGGCTACACAGATTTGTGTAATTGTCATGAAATTTCAATGGAGTAGCCATCACAAATATTACATATACTAGTTTAGCTAATACTTGAATATAAAAATTGAGCACTCGATTCAAAAAAAGCAAAAACTTGTTTGATGATTTACTTATAAGATACAAGACCCAATGAAAAAAATGGTCGCTCATTTTAGGTGAAAATACAAGACCAAAGAAAATTATGAGGTCAAAATTTCGATGGCATTGTTTTTTAGTTTTTTATTTTGTAGTAGATTTGAGTATTTTGTAAAATTTTAGTTTGTAAGGGTTAAATCATGCAACTGAAGTCAATTATATTTGCATGAAGATCACACGATCTTACAACTTTGGTCATTAGAACCATTCATAATGTGTGATTAAAAACGAATAGGTAGTGGCTGATCGTACTGAAGAGAATGCGTGATAAAAGTTGAGTTGTATGCGTCTGATCGTACTATAGGCGCACTATATAAGCTCGTGGAGTTCTTGAGAGAGAACGTGTGGTAGAGCCAAAAACTCAGTATAGCCTGAGAGTGTAGGTTTCGAGACTTGGGATATTGGAGGTATCAACAAAGAAAGTCAGCATTTGTAGCTAAGCCAGTACTCCCGAAAGACCGATGTGTCGCTTCGCCGACACGGTCCCTCGGAATTTTATCGCACCGTAAGCTCACGTATTAGAAGTTTTATTCGTACCCAATCATCCAATATCCAGTATCACCACTAATCACCACTAATAAAAAGGGAGAGAGAGGGGTGATCCAATCAATCGTGACCACACATGGATTAATCAAACGGTTGTTAGCTAATCACGGACTGAGCACGGAGCGGGCTGACCACGGAACGGATTGGAACAAAAAAAAAATTTCATCGCATGTTTCTCCATCCCGTCACCTCCGGCCGTGATTAGCTCGGAACAAACAACGCATCTAAGAAAACTAGTTAATTGCCCGTGCGTTGCAACGGGATATAAATATTCTATTGATTTCACACTAATCATGCTAAGTATGTAATTTTACATTCTCATGTGCATCAAACATCATTGACAAATGACAAGTCATAATATCATTTCACAACGTGTTTTTTGAGATGCGTCAAGTTTCTTGATTGCATCATAAAAAATATGTCAATGCCTTGCTATGGGGTTGTCTTACGTTGTGAAGAATTCTATCACTGAAATCTTTTTTTCTTACCGGAACACAGAGTTATTGACAGGGACAGAACTACCATCAATAATTCTTGCTCAAGTCATGCTGACATTTCTTTTTTTAGGGTTATTGCTCACTCTTCTTCCCCTTTGCCATGTACCCAACCTCGTGGAGGTAGTGGGACATCTGTGTGGTCTTCAATCTTCGTCTCTCCAACTATGATCAGCAGAAGTAAATCTGTTTGAAAATACATGGTTATATTGGTCTTCCTCAAGCAAGGTTCTTCATCACAAGCAGCGATCCATTTATTTGCAAGAAAGTAATAATATGTAAAGATTGTACTTGGGAAAGACAATGCATAAAATAGTATCCAGATCAATTAAAGCGTCTTTCTAACTACGTACTTCTCCTGAAAACAATTTCTTTCAGTCTATTGGTTTTAAGTTCTGTTAACCTCTCGACTTCAGTTTCCATCTGCATGAGAAATTAACATCCCACGGTTTAAACAAAAATGTTAAGGTAAACAACGATATATTAAAGAAAAATCAAAAGGCAAATGTCTCCATTGTGTCTCTCGTCTATCGGGATGTCTTCTTAAAAAAGAGCAAATTTGCCAGTTGCGTAGTTCATACAAGGATAGGATGCACGTTGTTGGTGTTCTCCAAGCTTAAATGAATTAGCAATTTAGCCAAGTGTCTAGCAGATGTCAGCAAGAATAATACATGATGGATCTATTTTTTGCTGGATGCTAACCATACAGGACCAGGAAAATCTTCTCAGCCCTGATAGTTCAGCTAAAGTGTCTAGCAGATGTCACGCATGTTCTCTCTATTGAAACAGAATGACGGGTAGTGGCACTCGATTCCCGATGAAACTCTTTTGTTTTTCAACTGCCAAAACCCGCACTCCTTCTCATCCTTGCCCATCATGGACTCATGTGTTCTTCTGGAAGCTCAAGAACCTGCGCAAGGACTTCTGCAAGCTCTCGTCTAGAATCCTGCAGAAAACAATGAGAAAGGTTAAAAGAAAATTTTAAGCAATGAAGTTTAGCAGTCATCTAAGTACACATAGTGAACAGCATAGGGGAAATGGTCACCAGAGGAACACACGGAAAAATGAAATATCAAAATGGTCATCTAAGTACTCTAATCTTCTGCGGCAATTAGATTTTTTTTGCTAATTTTGAGTAAACTCTCTCGGAAGGATGAGACCTTCTAGATCAAAATGGTTTAACTTAATTCCATGTCGCTCAACAAATTCCAATATAAATGAGATTAAACATACATCTGCAACAACCAACATATATCTACTTCGGTTAATCAGTGTGCCTCAACTATCTACCTTAGTGCAATTTTTAAATTCAAAGGGAGCCATATGTTGGCACTCCTCTCCTCCAACCCTTGGGTCAATATGCATATAATATTTTAACGAGAGGCTAATCCAAATGGAGCAAATCACTGCCACGCCGATAACTCTTATTGACCTATTGACTATACTATTAACAATCTTTATTAGCCATAACATTTGTTGTAGATTTATACTGCTTCACAATTACCAGCATAAGTTTGAAGCTGCAAGTTGAACAATGGAACTAAACCTGGTAGGAGATAAGCCACCACCAGAGCATCTTATCTTAAGTGATCCAAGTCTTTCTCTTGCAAAGGTGGAAACGACTGATAAATTCTAGCATGTAACCATTCAAAGTTTTCAATGATGTTAAATTCTAAACCAGCAACGATTGACGCTCATCCACTATTTTCATTACAAGTGCTCTGCAAGATATGTGTATAAACTTTACATGGAGATATGGCAACTACATCAAGCTGGAAAACATGTCAACTGACTTGTGGAGATAGTTCCACTTACGTATCTTAGACTTTTGTCAGGTGACAACCAAGTTACAAGCAACCCACGAATCAAGTCCTTCAGTTTGTTGGAGCAAGCCTTTCAGCAACAACATGAGCAGAAGCAGCTCTCACTTCATCTATCAGTAAAGCGTCAGAAAATTAGTAAAGTAGCAGGTTCGAGTGTCTATGTACCAAAGGAATCAACATTGTAGTTCCCAGTAAAGAATGAGTCATCAGAAGTTCAGAACAGAATCATGTTTACCAATACATACCAGAGCAAGAGTTATCGTTCCTATTCCTGTTGTACTCTATTCTTCCTTCCTTTCGAAGCGGAAGAGCAAGAGTTTAGTACATGGAAAAACATCCTTCCTATTCCTATTGACTCCATTCTTCCTTCGTCGCTGCATCCTTCCCACGTCCGTATGGTCGTAACCACTGAAACTTGAGATGAGAAATTAGGTGCTACATTTGCAAGTGCACTGTCCACTAAATAACTTGGCAATATAATAAACTGCTAGCTCCCATAGAGGAAACAAATTTGATTGAATATTGAAGAAAGTGGATTTATAGCAGAGACAATACATCTAATCTGAGAATGGGTGGTTTCACATCTTACAGGCATGCTTTTTATCAAGCAAGTTGCGTTCTAAAAAGCAAAAGGACAAATCTATAATTGGGTAACAAATGATTACCTAACAACTTTTGCCTGGAGGAAAGGGAGAGAGAGGTCAGCACGCGGCAGCACGGTGCTTGCACCGTATGCCGGATACTCGTCGCCCCTCTCCTCTGTTCAGTTCTGGGGGGATGGAGCTCCATGGGATGAAAATATTTATCACATGTAGGATGCAGAAAACCATGTCAATGAAAACATTCATCATTTATTTTGTACCCACCTTTAATCATTTAGTCATGAAAAGGTAAAAGCTTGCGGTTGCAGTACGGAAAAGGTGCTAACAAAATGGTGTACCCCTGAACTGGACAGGGGCATTGTTCCAATGTCCAGCAGAAGTTAATTCAGTCATAGCTGACTAAAACCGAATTCTATTTTAGCAGAAACTAACCTACAAAGTGGCAAATATATTTGCTACAACAACAATCATTAAGTGACATACATGATTAATATGCAGACAAGGGGAAATAAGTGATTGAACTTACAAAAATTACATGGTGGAAGTTGTGGAAAATACACAATGGATGAAGCAAAACATGCATAATGCGTTGATGGTTTCGTGGTACAACCCATTATCTCAAATTTGCTGATAGAGTAGTTCTCTTAAATCAAGTGGTTCCTCCAGGCTCCTGCCATGAAACGCAAGATTGTATAAGAGGGAAACATCTCAGATTCTATGCATGGGAAACATTCGAGAAGAAAGGGCAAAGGAGATGAGCTATAAATGTACAAACTGAATTAGATATGTGGGAGTCAGCATGCAATCATTCAATTAAACTTACTTGCTATTGTGGTGTGCGTCCAGCCGGCCGACCAAGAATTATATATAGGTCATAGAATATATTCCTATCTGCAATCTCTCTTGACTTCCTTGCAACACCTTGTCCGCATAAGACCAAGGCAGCCCTAGGATGACAAACTGTTATTGCCAATGGCAGTTCAAGTAGTACATGAATCTGGATTTGGCAACTTATGAAATTACCAATCCTAATGCATACGAAGGATTGAGGCATGCACTCAGACATGGACATGTACCTCTCACAACACCACCAGGCGTACCAGCAGACCTGATGTAGGACAGATGTTGATGACGTACCATACATGCAGACCTGATGGCTGAGATGGGGAGGCTGCGTCGCCGAAACCCAAACCCATGTGCCGCTGCGATCTTGTCGGACACTGCTGGGAAACATGGAGGAGGGCGCCCACATCCGGCTTGTCCCGACGGAGTGCCCTCGACGCCAGTGGAGAAGATCAGACGATACTTGAGCATGGCTTCGCTGGACCTCGGGCTACCATGAGTGAGGTGTGCTCTCGACGGGTCGCGCGTGGAAGAAAACGGCGAGCTCGGCCGGCGTGAGAGGATGACGAAGCGAGCTCGCATGTCCGAGCGAGGAGGACGCCGGCGACCTCGGGTCATGTGCGTGGAGGAGGGCGATATCTATTGGGGGCTCGCCTGTCCGCGCGAACATGGCCGGCGAGAGGGATTTGGGGCGGAGGAGACCGGGCCGTGGCGGCGCTGGGAGAGGGAGAGGGATCGGGAGGGGATGAGGTGAGGGTGGTGGTGCGGGATTGATTGCCCAGAATTGTTGTGGCTCGTACTTGCCCCCTGATTCCGCTAGTCCATGCTGGTGTGGTGGACGTACGAAATCAGCATTAATTGATTGTAAAGGAGAACGCTCGTGGTTGTGTGCGGTAGGACGGACGAAAAAATAGGACGAAGGGATTTGACGTACGAGAGGAACAAAACTCTTCTTTTAGATAGGAGAGATAGGAGAGAAAATAAAACAACATCGTCGCCTCCACAACGACAAATCCCCCTACGCGCTCGGCCGCCGCCTGCCTGACGACCCACTGCCCGACGCGCCGCCGGCCCAGCCTCCATCCCCGACATCCGCCGGCCGGAGACGCGGCAGACACGACGCGGCCACCACCTGCCCGACGCGCCCGCCGACGACCCAGCCCGACGCCTCATGCTTGAACCGACGGCGTAACGACTGTCCCTCCGTGCGCCTCCAGCCGGGAGCGCCTCACGTATCAGTAAAGATTACAACTCCACTGCGCTCGCTACGCTCGCCGCTGTACCTATCCGACGGGACACCCAAGACGCTGCCACCGGTGGGACACTCCTCGCGCGAACGCGACGAACAAGAAGACGTCCGCTTCGGACTGGACGCCGCTGCCTCAACGGCTCGACGCCATGCACGCCTCGGTTAATTCTGAATTTTATGTATTGCAGTTAACGTGAGTTCCCTCCTCCTTCTCTTTCCAATATTTCAAATTGATATTTTGTGTACTTTTTGTTGATCTTCTCTTTGTTTCGAGCCAATTTCTCACTACCGGTCCAAATCCAACTCATCTGCAAGAAACTGAACTTCACAACGACCAGAGAAGGAAGTACGTGACAGAATGCAGTCACCCGGTGTGCAAATTAGCCGGCCCAGTTCATAAGCGGCTATTTTTTCCGGACCATAAAAAAGATGAAATCTAAAAAGGCCATCAAACTACAGGATGAAGGTATAAGTGATTAGAGTCCTGATATAATTGCAAAGCGATGATGCTTCAGTCGCAACATCTTCTGCGGGGCAGACTTGCAAAGTTGATTGATTAGGTACTAAAAATCTTACCTTTATGTTTATTCTTTTCTGCTTATATTTTGGGTTATATTTTGTTCATCGCAATTAAATGAAATGTGTGCAATCCTACAGAATCGTGCGCAAAGTAGCCTTTGCAATCCGCTCACCGCGCTTTGGATGCCATCAATCCTGCAGGCAGTGGGAGTGTGTATGTAAGTTCTGATGTGTTCTTTCTTTTCTTATTATTTTCCGTATACAACACACAATGGATAATTCACTCAAGAATCCGAACTGCAAGTATATGTGTTTAGTCGTTCCATCAATTGAGACAATCGAACAATTCTTTTCACTTATGGAAATAGTGGAGCAGGGACGGTTGCCGTATTGATCCCCTATTGTCTAAAAAATAACCCTGCCAAGCTTACTACAAACTTAACAGCCAGCTCATATTATACTGTAATGCGTATTGCTATGTTGCCATCTAATTAGGGCATTGCATGAGACGTGCATGTGCACGTGCTTGATTACTAGTATTTAAAAGATCAATGGCTCGCTCCGGGAACAGGCAGTGTCGCGGATCCAGCCCTGTCCACCGCAGACTGCCCACTGGGGTGTGTGACGCAGGCGAGCGACTGCGGCACGTATTGCACCGAGAAACCGTTGGGCGAGGCAGTCGACGGCGCACTGGCGTGCGTCGAGGCCGACCTCACCTGCGTGAGAGAGTGTGGCCCTGGCCCCGCCCCGCCGGCAAAGGTGTGAGAGAGAGCTTCGCCGCGCTCGGCGCCGGCCACCGATTAATGTAACCTTCTTGTGTAACCTTCCATGGCTCCAAAGATTCCATCGATTAATGAAATAAATTTATGATAGTAGCAGAGCACTGTGTGTGATTTCGTGAGCTCAAAATTTCTTCACGTGAGGTTAAACACACGTGAGGTTCAAGAAGTTGCACGAAATATAAGGACTGTTTATCAACTTGAAAAAATTTAAAACGTGGTCACTAAGTTGTAGATTAGCGACACCTTAGTCAGTCTGTCATGGTAGACATTAAGTCGCTGACGTGGCTGCTAGTTTTTTACAAATAACCCCTTCAGATTTAAAAATTTCCATTTTTTGAAAATGGGCAAATTTTAAAATTGTTTATTTTTAACAATATTCAGATTTAATTTTTTTTCAGATTTAAAAAATGCTCATCTTTGAAAATTATTCATTTTGGAAAGTGTTCAAATTTAAAATTATTTATTTTTGAAAAAAAACAGATTTGAAAATATTCATTTTAAAAATGGTTTAAATTTAATATTTATTCATATTTTAAAATATATATTTTTTAAATGCATTCATTTCCTTTTATTCTTACCTTTAAACAATGAAAGAAAATAGAAAATGAAAGCAACAGCACTACAATTTATTGGGCCGCATTCGTAGCAGCCCATTGGGGAAGCACTGGGGACCAAATTGGGCCGAGCCCAATAACATGGGAGGGTTTGCGGACTGGACCACGTCCAGTGTACCGTGTTATACAGGGGCTCCCGCAACAGTGGTGCTTGCCTAAAAAAATAGGCCGGGCAATAGATCAATGAAGAGTAATATGGGCTATTAGTACGCTGAATTTAACAAGTACTTAGGCAGAAATCTGGTTTGGCCCCAGCATAGCTCCGGCCCGAGCGACGAGGTCAGATGGTCAAAACCAGTGATGGGCTGGATAATATTGAACGTGGATGCAAGCTTCATTTAGTTCACGCCCAAGCTTCATTTAGTCTTCATAGCCATAAACCCTAGATTCATAAGATTAAAATTTTACAAACTATGCATCCAAATAGAATTTGTGGAACCAACGCCACCAGAATCTTGACAGGATATTTATTGGATCTTATAAATCATAAGTAAGCCCCCTAAGCATATATAATTATTTGGACTATGTCAATTAATTATTTAATAGTTGATCAAGCAAAATTCTTCCAAAGGACATGTTTTATATGCTAGCAGTTATCATGGAAAAATCTCCGTTGAGTATCTTATCACGTAATTGGACATGACAGTTTAAAACTTATATTAATCAAATCGGCGCGCGATTGTTTCGGGAATTGAAAATGTTATTTTCTGTTACTTTTCCTCAGAATTTCTGTCGTGAGCTTTAGTTTGGCGCACATTGGGTAATTTTATCGGGATCTGCATGATGAAAAGAGAGTCCAAAATGCTACTGCAGCTATCCATCCCATATGCAACTATTTATAAAGAAAATGTTGTATGTCGGTTAGTTTCTTGGGGAGATTATACATATATACTCATGAAGAAGATATGATGACACTAGTAGAAACAGAGGCATTGGTGCGCCCCTTTAGTACCGGTTGCAACAAAAACCGGTACTAAAGGGGGCATTAGCACCGGTTGTGCTTGGGCGCCAGCAAGGGCCCCGCGGCGAGGACCTTTAGTACCGGTTGGTATTAACAACCGGTACTAAAGGACACCTTTTAGTACCGGTTGTTAATACCAACCGGTACTAAAAGGGTGCAGCCCCGCAGGCCGCGGTCAGTGGCCCCACGGCAGGCCCTTTAGTACCGGTTGGTAAATAAAACCGGTACTAAAGGTCCTGCCTATATCTTCCACCCCGAGCCAGCTCCATTTTGGAGCAACTCGACCCCAACCCCATTTTTCCTCTCTCCCAAGCTCTCCCAAGCTCTAGTTCACCCATTTTTTCTCCAACATTTGTCAAGATTGGTGGCACCCTATACAAGGGTTAGCAACTTCTTCATCTTCTCTTCCGGCTTTTCAAGTTTAGCTCATTTTCGTGCAAGTTTAGCAAGTTTGATTTTGGTTGTGCTTGCAAGGTGTTTGATGAAATGACTAAGTTAGGGATTTCATTTGTTTTATATGCATTTTGAGCTCAAATTGAAGTATAATTTATGGTTTTATATAGTGTCGTCCCGTCCCCTGATCCTCACCGCCGTCGATCGCCCGCGCCGCTCCGTCGCCGACACCACCTCGGTGAGCCTCTTTTTTTATCTTTTATTTTAAAAATTGTTAGTTATATGATTTAAATGCATAATTATTTCTTGTATAATTTTCTTATGTTTTTTTATATATGTATAGTGTCATGGTTTTGATATCCGTCCCCTTCGGCCCTCGTCCGGTCTATGATTCGGATGTGGTATATCTTTTTAACTATTTATTTTGTTTCGTGTTTATAACAATCATGCCGACCAACTTGACGTAGATATATTTTTATTTAGGAGGTAGTTGAACCGGAAATTCCGGCCGACCCTATTGTCGAGTATTTTAAAAAAGAAAACGACGATTTGAGAGCAAAATTGAAGATAAGTGAAGATCTTCGTCTCCAATGCCTAGAAGAGAAGATGGAATTGGACTTGAAGATTGCCGACATCGTTGATGCTCACGGGGTCGAGCTTGCCGACGTCGTCACTGCTCACGAGAGGAAGATGGATGCAATGCGCGCCAAGCTTAAAAAGATTAGAAAATATGCCATTAGTCAAGAGGCTTGGTATCATTATGCTGTTGGTTCAATAGTTACCTTGGTTGCGATTCTGATCGCATTTGTTGTTGGATTTAAATTCTTTAGATAGTTGTATGTTAGTTTCGATTGATGTATGTTTCGTGAGAACTATGTATTACATTTGGGCACTACTCTACTTTGATTTTAATGTGATGAACTTGTATAAATTAATTTGGTCACGTATCTCTATTCATTATTTAGCTGGTGTAATGGTTTTTGATATATTTATGTAATGCAGATGAGCCGAGAATGGATGTACGGTGATCGACGCTGTCCCGAGTTCATTGATGGCATGCATCGTTTTCTCGATGTGGTTAAGTTAAACAAGCTGAAGAATGGTTTTATGATTTGTCCATGTGATGAATGTCGGAATAACAGGAATTACCCGAGCGTAAGAACCATACACTCCCACTTGTTGCGACAAGGCTTCATGCCCAATTATTTTTGTTGGACCAAGCACGGAGAAAGAGGGGTTATAATGGAAAACCCTGAAGAAGAGGATGATGACAACTATCCCGTGTTCTCTGATGAACACGGTGATACTACAATGGGGGAAGAGCATGAGGTCATTGTTGATCAGTCCGACGATGATGATCTTCGTCAGGTCATTCGTGATGAACAGATGAACTGCGTAACTGAAAACGAGTGGTCGAAGCTGGAGCGCATGTTAGAGGATCACAAAAAACCGTTGTACCCAAATTGTGAAGATGACCAGAAAAAGCTAGGTACCACCCTGGAATTGCTGCAGTGGAAGGCAAAGAATGGAATATCTGACAAGGCATTTCAAGAGTTGCTACAAATATTTAAGAAGAATCTTCCGAGGAATAATGAAATGCCCCACAGCACGTACGAAGCAAAGAAGATTGTCTGCCCTCTAGGATTAGAGGTGCAGAAGATACATGCATGCATCAATGACTGCATCCTCTACCGCGGTGAGAAGTACGAGAATTTGAATGCATGCCCGATATGCGGTGCATTGCGGTATAAGATCGCGCGAGATGACCCAGGTGATATTGAGGGCGAGCCGAGCCCCAGGAAGAGGGTTCCCGCGAAGGTGATGTGGTATGCTCCTATAATACCACGGTTGAAACGTTTGTTCCGAAACAAAGAGCATGCCAAGTTGTTGCGATGGCACAAAGAAGACCGTAAGGAAGACGAGATGCTCAGACACCCCGCTGATGGGTCTCAGTGGAGAAAAATCGACAGTGCGTTTGGGGATTTTGCAGCTGACGCAAGGAACTTAAGGTTTGGTCTAAGTACAGATGGCTTGAATCCGTTTGGGGAGCAGAGCAGCAGTCATAGCACCTGGCCCGTGACTCTATGTATCTATAACCTTCCCCTTGGTTGTGCATGAAGCAAAAGTATATTATGATGCCAGTGCTTATCCAAGGACCGAAACAACCCGGCAACGACATTGATGTGTATCTGAGGCCATTAGTTGACGAACTTTTACAGTTGTGGTCTGACGAAGGTGTACGTGTGTGGGATGAGTACAAACAAGAGGAATTTCCCCTACGAGCGTTGCTGTTTGTAACCATCAATGATTGGCCTGCTCTTAGTAACATTTCAGGACAGTCGAACAAGGGATACAATGCATGCACGCACTGTTTAGATAAGACTGACAGTGCATATATAGGTAACAAGATTGTGTACATGGGGCATCGTCAGTTTCTTCCAAACGGGCATCACGTAAGAAACGGAGGCAAGCACTTCAAAGGTTTGGCAGATATCCGGACGAAGCCTACACGCCGTGATGGTGATGTTGTATATGGCATGGTCAAGGATTTGGAAGTAATATTTGGAAAGGGTCCTGGCAGTCTAAATGTTCCGAAAGACGCAAACAAGCGCGTACCCTTGTGGAAAAAGAAATCTATATTTTGGGATTTACCCTATTGGGAAATCCTAGAGGTTCGCTCTGCAATCGACGTGATGCACGTGACGAAAAATCTTTGCGTGAACCTGCTAAACTTCTTAGGCGTGTATGGGAAGACGAAAGATACAGCGGATGCACGGCAGGACCAGCAAAGTACGCACCACGGAAGAGACAACCTGAATTCAGAGAAGTATCAAGGTACTTCCAGCTACGCTCTTACCAAAGAAGAGAAGGAGATCTTTTTTCAAGTCCTGAGCAGTATCAAGGTCCCGTCTGGCTACTCGTCGAATATAAAGGGAATAATAAACATGGCAGAGAAAAAGTTCCAAAACCTGAAGTCTCATGACTGCCACGTGATTATGACACAATTACTTCCTGTTGCATTGAGGGGGCTTCTACCGGAAAACGTTCGAGTACCCATTGTCAAGCTATGTGCATTCCTGAATGCAATTTCTCAGAAGGTAATTGATCCAGCAACTCTACCAAGTTTACAGACGGGTGTGGTCCAATGTCTTGTCAGCTTTGAGTTGGTGTTTCCACCGGCCTTCTTCAATATTATGACGCACCTCATAGTTCACCTAGTCGAAGAGATTTCCATTCTCGGTCCTGTATTTCTACACAACATGTTCCCCTTTGAGAGGTTCATGGGAGTCTTAAAGAAATACGTTCATAACCGTGCTAGGCCAGAAGGAAGCATGTCCAAGGGCTATGGAACAGAGGAGGTCATTGAGTTCTGTGTTGACTTTCTTCCAGATCTTAAGCCCATCGGTGTTCCTCAATCACGCCATGAGGGGAGACTGCGTGGAAAAGGCACGCTAGGAAAGAAAGCAACAAGAAGTATGGACGGGCATTCTTTCACTCAAGCACACTACACAGTTCTACAAAATTCCAGATTGGTGGCTCCGTATATCGTGGAACACATGGATATTTTACGCTCAGAATACCCGGAGAAGACTGACTTCTGGATTAAAGAAAAACACGTGGATACTTTCGGCAGTTGGTTGCGTACACATCTCATTAATGACAACACTGTTGGACAAGAGCTATACTTGTTGGCCAAGACACCATCTTCGACTATATTGACTTTCCAAGGGTACGAGATAAATGGGAATACATTTTACACGGAAACCCAAGACAAAAAGAGCACTAACCAAAACAGTGGTGTCCGCTTTGATGCAACAAACGATGATGGAACAAAGGACACATATTATGGTTGCATACAGCAGATATGGGAACTTGACTATGGACCTTATTTTAAGATCCCTTTGTTTCAGTGCAAATGGGTTAACCTGTCATGCGGGGTAGAGATAGACAAGCGGTACGGAATGACTACAGTGGATCTCAAAAATCTTGCGTACAAAACCGAGCCATTCGTCCTAGCCAATGATGTGGCTCAGGTTTTCTATGTGAAGGACATGTCTTCCAGACCGAAAAAAAGAAAAGATAAGCAAGCCGGTACATCATACAATGAGCCAAAGCGCCACATAGTTCTTTCAGGAAAAAGAAACATCGTGGGAGTGGAGGACAAGACAGACATGTCAGAAGATTACAATAAGTTTGCTGAAATTCCGCCCTTCAAAGTGAAAACTGACCCAAGCACCGTGTTAAATGATGAAGATTGTCCATGGCTACGACGCAATCAGAAGAAAGGGACACACAAGAAGAAAAAGTGAACACTAGATAGGGATGTTGTTGCTGATGTGTAATAATGTATTAAACCTTTTATGTAACTATGTCCTGAAAACTCAGAAGAGAGATCTAAACACTATGTCAATCAGCTGCAGTTTTACCAACACAATCGCGTGGTCGTGAGACGGCAAATCGGCCTTCGATCCAGAGAGCGGCAAGACGTCTCTGATGATTTGCAACAAGTGTTGGGGATGTTGCTAATCATCAGAGCGTCTTGCCGCTGCTTGGATCCGACCAAACGGTTGCAGGACGTAGCTAGGGAACCCGAATGTTTTGTGTTTGAGCGCCACTTCGATCCAAGCAGCGGTAAGACGTCTCTGATGATCTACAACCGTCCGGCAAGACATCTCTGATGATCTGCAACCGTTTGGAACGGTCGCAGGTCATCAGAGACGTCTTGCCGCTGGTTGCCCAAAGATGCCTCTCCGAGTGACGCTGGAATGTTTTGTGTGAGTGAGTGACGCTGGAATTCCGGGAGGTGGGCTATATATAGGGTACGTGTGCGCTGGAAGGAAACACACGATCCGCGTGCTTCTTCCTGATTCAAGGGCTCACAAGCGCTGGAAGGAAACACACCGCTGATCCAACGGCTCCCAAGCGCTGGAAGGAAACACACGATCCGTGTGCTTCTTCCTGATCCAAGGGCTCACAAGCGCTGGAAGGAAACACACCGCTGATCCAACGGCTCCCAAGCGCTGGAAGGAAACACACGATCCGTGTGCTTCTTCCTGATCCTAGGGCTCACAAGCGCTCGAAAGAAACACACCGCTTGATCCAACGGCTCCCAAGCGCTGGAGGAAACACACGATCCGTGTGCTTCTTCCTAATCCAAGGGCTCCCAAGCGCTGGAAGGAAACACACGATCCGTGTGCTTCTTCCTAATCCAACGGCTCCCAAGCGCTGGAAGGAAACACACGAATGCCGCCACCGTTTCCCGCCCAAATATTTCCCGCTATCGTTCCCCCCAAATGCCGCCACCGGTAGTTCTATAAAACCCAGTCGAAGATAGGCATGGTACTCACTTGAGCGCAAGCATGGTGTGTATTGGTCCTTGCGAGAAGTGTGTGTCGGGTTTCACATTTCCGCATCCGAGCATCTCGCCAGGCTTTCGAGCAATTTGAAGGTAGATGGTAGGGTAGTTCCAATTGAAGAAATTTTGCACACTGAGAGTCATCTCGCTTTGCTCGGGGCGAAGCTATGCCGCGATGGGTTTCCGTATAGGACCCCGCTCCAAATTCGTGCAGAAATGCTCACGCTTGCAGAGAAGTTTGACAGGAAAGTTACGAATAGTCCGTTCTACCGAACTGAAGCTGACCGTGATTCGTACGGTCATTCCTGTCTCTGGGTAGTTGACAGCGATGATGACGACGATTTCATGCCGTCGTCAAAGGAAAGGAGGGTTGAAGCACCGAGCAAGAAGGCTGAAGCTTCGTCCAAGGGCAAAGGCAAGAAGGCTGAATCTTCGTCAAAGGGCAAGGATGGCAACACGGCGGATTGTGTTGTATCGATGGGAGATAGGTAGAGTCTTTGTTTTACTTGTGTTGTATTGTAATTTCAAGTTGTACCTTAATTTGTTCTATCCAGTATTTAGAACTAGTGAAGTTGTAACGTAGATCTCTAGTTGTATGTTAAATCGTCTCTGCATAAGACGGTTGACCGCACATCGGAGTTGTATCTTGGTTCACACAACTTACGAACACACTCTTAACTAATACCAATAAACAGTCGGGATTTTGGAGATTTTGTCCTCTGTTCCTCTCTTCGTCGCGGTTGGGTTTGCTCGCCTGTGGAGGATTGAATCGGGGCGTCGCCCCCGCCGATATGGCTTCCTCCGTCTTCAGATCTCGGCGTCCGCGTCGGGTGACTACTGCGGCGACATCTACGAGACCACACATCACCATTAAATTAGATATATATTACAGAAAAAGAAAGTAGAGAAAAAAATAAAATAGAAACCAAATAGATATAAAAAACAGAAAACAAAAGAAAGAAAAAAAACTAGAGAAAAAATTCAAAAAGCCCGTTAGTACCGGTTGTAAATTACAACCGGTACTAAAGGGCTGGGCTTCGTGCGGGATTTTTCAAGGCGGCCCAAAAGGCACCTTTAGCACCGGTTGTACTCTACAACCGGTACTAAAGACCCTTTAGTACCGGTTGTAGAGTACAACCGGTGTTAAAGGGGTGTTGGGCAGTTAAGTGGCAGGGGATCGACGCCTCGCTCCCCAAATCGCCAAGTTCTGCCTGCTCCTCGATGCCGCCGACGCCTCCTCCTCGACGCGACCCTGCTCCGGCGAAGCTCTGCTCCGGCCGGCGGCCGCGCCAACGCCTCCTCCCTCGCCGCGTCGACCTCCGCCACCCCTGCGCCGCTCCACGACGTGTCGCCCCTGCTCCGCCTCCCTCCTCTGCTCCGGCCCACGCGCAATCGCCGCCCGGCCCTGCTCCCTCCTCTCTGCTCCGGCCTCCGCCCCTTCTCCGCCTCCCTCCTCTGCTCCGGCCCACGCGCGCCATCGCCCCTGCTTCGGCGCGGCCTCCACCCTGCTCCGGCCGCCGCGTAGCCCTGCTCCGGCCTCCAATTAAGGTTAGTTTTTTTCTTTTTTTTTCAGTACTGTTCTTTAGATTAATTAGTAGTGTTCGGTTTTTTGTTTTTAGTACTGTTATTTAGATTAATTTATGTTTGAATTTTGGTAAGTCATTTAGATAGTTAGAAATTTATCAAAGTTAGAATTTTATGTGAGTAAATTTTATGTTTAGGTTTAGTAAATTTTATATTTAGGTTGAGTAAATATTTAGTTAGAAATTTATCAAAGTTTGAATTCTAGTAAATATGTGAAAATTTATTCTAGTAAATAAGTAAATATGTGTATTGTCATTTTTTATTCTAGTAAATATGTGAATTTTGCTAAGTTTGAAATTGTAGTAGCAAAGTTTCAAAATTTTAGCTAAGTTTGAAAATTTGAAATATTGTAAAATTTGGAATATTGTAAAGTTTGAAATATTGCTAAGTCATTTAGATAGTTTGAAAATAACATTAGTAAAAATAAAATTGTCAAGTTAGAAATATTGTCAAGTTAGAAATATTGTAAAGTTAGAAATATTGTAAAGTTTGAGTACTGTTTTTTTTTAGTTAATATTAATTGTTTAGGTTAATATTAGTGTAGCTAAGTTTAGCTAAGTTTAGTTTAGCTAAGTTTTGTTTAGCTAAGTTTAGTTTAGCTAAGTCTTTTTTATGTCTAGTAGTTGTTCTTTTTTTAGTACTGTTTTTTTAAGTTAATATTGTTATTAGGTTAATATTGTTTAGATTATTAATATTGTTATTTGGTTAATATTGTTAAGTTAGAAATATTGCTAAGTTTCAAAATTTGCAGTGACAGAGCTATGGCGGACGATGCCCCCACCTTCGTCCGAGATTTGGAGGAAGAAGACCGTCTCCAACAAATAATATATAACAACGCTGCCGGACCCAATTCCGATGGAGAATATTCCGATGGAGAAGATTCGTCCGACGGAGAAGACGCCGAAGAATTCAGCGCGAAATGTTTGAATGACTCCGGTGAGGGACTTGAGTTAGAAAAATTCAGAGATGACGACGACGACGAAGAAGAACCGTCTGGATCTAAGTCGTCTGGATCACTAGCTAAGAAGAAGGTATATATTAAGTCTTGTTGATCACTATAGCTAGATGCATTAATTGATTTATATGCGCACTTATTAACGAAACATTTTTCTTTCAGCCCTCTGGATCTAAGTCGTCAATCCCCGTACGAGGCCCGGCCCAAGGGTTAAAGCTCCCGGAAGGTGCAACGTTGTCGATCGACGAAGTTACCTTCAAAGGCAAACCAGAGAAACCCGATGGAATCTACAATAAATATGTACGGCAGTGCGGAGTTTTTGTAAGGGACATGGTCCCGATCACTGTGACAGAATGGAATGAGCCGAAGAAAGCCAACATAGGCGCAAAATATCTCGAGCAAAGAATTAAAGAGACCCTTTGGGACTCGATGATGTCTAAATTCAACCTACCGGCAGATCTCCCACAGAAGATGAAGGATAAAGTCAAGGAGTGGACTCTTAGCAAGATGGCCCAGCAATTCAACAACTGGAAGAACACATTGTGGAGAAAATATGGGAACAAAGATATAGTTTTCAAAGGACATCTAGAGAAGCTAAAAGATGAATGGGCTGAATTTGCGGCGTATAAGAATTCGGGCGTCGCTGTGGCCCGATCGACACAAAATAAGTTGAATGCCTCGAAGAAGAAATATTTCCATCATTTGGGCTCAGGTGGCTACAAGACTGCCTTGCCTAAGTGGCAAGCCTATGAAGACGAGCTGCGACTAAAAGGGATCCGTCCACAGACAGATGACTGGCCCGACAGGTCCAAGTTCTGGTTGTTCGCGCATGGGGCAGTGTTGCACCCAGAAACAGGGCTGATTGTTGCAAAGGGAAAATGGCGGAGAAAAATTAGAAGAGTCATCAGAAAAATAAAAAAAGTCATAGTACTAGTCAAGGAGGGAAAATATGTTCCCGATAGAGAGGACGACGAGCTTTCACAAGCCCTCGGGAATAAAGAACACTGGGGGCGATGTCGAGGCAGAGGAGGCGGGGTTGGTTTTCTTGAAGGGTTTCCGGAAGACGTTGCAACTTATAGAAAACATTGCAGAAGTAAGAAGAGGGAGGCGGAGAGGGTTACTGCATTAGAACGCACGGTGCAGGCTGTGCAGAAGCAACTGGCCTCAATGACCCAGACCAGGGAATCTCAACTGCGAGTAGAAGATCCTGCAGGCGATGCCTGCCCATCTCAGCGGAAAAGCAGCGTGGGTTCCACGCAGCTACAAGATCCTGCAGTTGATGAACCAGTTGCTGAACCATCGGCGGCTCACTACCCCGTGGATGATATCACGGAGAAGACAAATTGTGAGTTACATGCGCCGATGATGAACATTACTTATCCGGTGGCGACTGGCTATGCTTTACGACATCAACCTGGAGAAACCTTCCATTTTGGTGTGATTCCGCCTGGATTTGCTCGTGTCGGGGTCACGAAAGTTATGCCGGGATTCAACGCAATACGTCTTGAAATTCCTGGAGCTGAAGGCGAGAAGACATTGGGAGAAGTTGAGCTTGGTATCGTTCTATGGAAGAAGAAATACATCAAGTTTCCAGACTCGGAGCCAAGGCCACCGACTCCTCCCGTTAGACATTCACCACATCAAAGTCCACCCGCCTCCCCCCACGAAGTTTGGGATCCCGCCGCGAGTCCATCTCCCGCGCTGTCCCGTCAACCGACTGATGCGCCCACTAGTAACTTGACAAAGCGGAAGCTGTTCCCGTCGTCCACCCCTGTCAAGAAACGTGGAAAAAGTGTGCGGGCTCCTGAGAACCCCAAGGAAGTCAAGGCTCCTGAGAAGTTAACTTCTGAGATGACTCAGCAGGAAATAGCTGAGAGCCTACGTGAAGGGTCGAGAGCCTTTTTTGAGCAGAAAAAGAAGGAAAGAGTGGAGGCAAGACTTGACCCCATAAAGGAACTTCTGAAGACTATACCAAATGAGGTAAAAGATCACACCGTTGACAACCTATATGACCCTCCACCTCCGCCCATTTCAGACTACGAGCGAGGTATTGACAAGGTACTTTCCTCGCAGAATGAGCAAGAGAAATTGTGCGGGAAAGGAGTTGCCCAGCTCGGAGAACAAGAAGCACAATCGCTCGCCCCGCTCATTGTACCTTCTGAAACTCGGGAAATCGAGCATGGAGAAGTTGTCGTTGGCGACTCAGGTTACCCCATGGCGGAGATTGCCCCACGATTTGATTTTGAACTCGGGCTGCCTATGGTGGAAAATCCGAGCCAGCTAACAACACAGTTATGGAATTTGAATCGCTGGTACATGACCGCCGCAAAAGAAGGGAAATTCTCTCTCATGGCGGCGGTTAAGGAACAACACTACTTCCGAGAATATTGTGTGCATGTTGAGTTCCGAGAACTTTTTCAGATGTACAATCAACGTGCTCTCGACAAATCTCTCATCAGCTGCTATTGTCTGTAAGTAATTTATTCGTGTAATTTAATTATTTATAGTTATAAGCTCTCGTTCATTGCTTGTAATTATCGTCACAAAATTCTTTTGTACGCTAATTATGCAGAATGAAGATACGTGAATGCAGACTCGGAGGAATCTGGGACATTGGTTTCATTGACCCGGATAAAGTTCATGTCAAGACCGTGGATGAAAATCCCGTGAACACAGAGGACGTTTTGCTAACGTTCTTTAAGCGACAAAGTACCAAAAAGGAAATACTATTTCCTTACAACTTCGGGTGAGTTTTACCGTCTTCTACACATTCTATTTTGCTTCCCCGATATTAAGTGTAATCGATAAGTTCTGAATACCTGCGTATATAAACGTGCGCAGGTTCCACTACATTCTGCTAATCATTAGACTCGAGGAAGGAGAAGTTGAAGTCTGGGACTCACTAAGGAGAGATCAAAATGAATACAAAAGCGTGCGTCTAATGCTCAAGAGGTAATTTCAATCGCACTATATCAGCCTCTTTCGTTCATTTCCGGATATCAAAAGTATAAGTAATAACTACTCAATTCATTTTCTTTTCCGGACAGGGTTTACAGAAAGTTCAAAGCGGAAGAACGCGGTGTATGGCCAGAAAAGCTGGAGTTCAAGTCTAACAACGTAAGTACTACTACGTGTATCTTTCTAATACCATTATCATTCTCTTGATTATTATTTGATTAAATTATATTCTTGTATATATAGTGGTGTCTGCGACAACCACAGGGGACAGAACTATGTGGATACTACGTTTGCGAGTACATTCACACGAAGGTCAATGAGAGAGTCAAGAGTGTAAGAAATCGAGAGGTACGTGAACATCATACACAACTTTTATTTTGCCACCATGCATCAATTGTGTTTAGTTTCGATCATAGCTGATTTTATTTCCTTCTTTTAAAGATGTCAAACAAGCGGAACCAGCTCCTACCACGCAACCGCGTAAAAGCTATTGCGGAGGAATTGGCGGGATTCTTACTTACACATGTCATAGATGAACACGGTGAATTCTACTTTGACGAAAGACCACCTCCACCCCCTGCAGTCGATGCTACAAGGGAACCGCCGGCAGTCGATGCTACAAGGGAACCGGCTCCATTGTAATTAATTAGGAGTACTTAAATTTATATGTGACGAGAGTACTTTGTATGTGTATAATGACTACTTTATATGTGTAGTGAGTACTTTATACGCGATCTCCTCCGAAACCCTGAAAAATGAGCGAAAAGGAAAAAAACAGAAACCCTAAACCCCGAAAAATAATCGAAAAGAAAAAAAACCAAAACCCCCCTGAAAAATAAGCAAAAAAAGCAGGAACCTTTAGTACCGGTTTGTATTACAAACCGGTACTAAAGGTCCTCAGGGTCGCGCTCGCCTGTGCGCCCACGTGGAGACCCTTTAGTACCGGTTTTATTTAGGTGCCGGTACTAAAGGGTTACCCCTTTAGTGCCGACCCTTTAGTACCGGTTGTGCGGCCGGTACTAAAGGCCATCTACAACCGGTACTAGAAGTGGGTTCTCTACTAGTGTGACCAATCTCTTCCAGTTTCTGTAGGCTGAAGAAGGAATATGAGTTGATGTAGAGAAATTTGTTGTATCCCAAGTGTAAGACTTGCATGATGTTGTAGTGAAGTGTGCATCCACATCTGTTAGAGGAAAAATGGAAATGCATGGAGGGTTCATGTTTGAGACCTACGGTGTGCATATAGTGTTGATGTGGAAAAATATGTGTGGATTTATCCTATTTTTAGAGAATTGTACGGAAAAGATGTTCATGAGAAAATACACGGAATTATCCTATTTTTAAGAAAATGCATGACAAAATTACATGTATTATGCTCACTTTTTAAACGAGTTAAAATACATGGATCTTGAAAAAAACATGATACAGATACAGGCATTACGAAATGCATGATAAAGGAGGTAGCACGGTGGCTAAGTGCTGATAAGCTCGATGGTGGGGTTGAGACGAGCGATAGGCTATATATATATTATATTATATATATATATATATATATAGGAAAATGGTTCTATACACCTAGGGGTAAATACTCCCACGGTTAAACTGCTTGTTCAGACGCGTTACCGGGTAATTGCAAAAAACAAAGACGCATTACCGGGTGCACTAGTGGAAAAAGGGCAAAAGGATTCGACCTTTAGTACCGGTTCCCTTACGAACGGTACTAGTTAGGTCTTTCCAACGGCTATAATGCCTCCCAGACCACGTCCCGGTTCGTGAGGGACCTTTAGTCCCGGTTCCAGCCACGAACCGGGACGAAAGGTCCACCACGTGCGGTCGCAGAGGCTCGGGCCCGCGCGAGCACCTTTAGTCGCGGTTCCAGCCACGAACCGCGACTAAAGGTAGACCTTTAGTCTCGGTTCCTTGCTGGACCCGGGACTAACGTTCTTCCTGCATCACCTTCCACCCCGAGCCAGGCAGGTTCATTTTTCCAGCTCGAGTTCTTCTCCATTTTCTTCACCATTTGGCTCTCCCGAGCTCGATTTTCGTCCCCATTTTTTGCCACCATTTGTCAAGATTGACGGTTGCCCCATCTATCCAAGGGTTAGCACAGCTTCATTCTTTCTTCCGGCGCTCGTTTCGTTGCTTATTTAGCTCATTTAGCTCATTTCATATTTTTAGTGCAAGCTAGGTGTTTGATGAAATGTCTAAGTTAGAGATTTCATTTGTTTTAAATGCAATTTGAGCTCAAACTAAATTATGAATTGTGTGTTTTAGTGTCGTCCCGTGTCCGTCCGTAGATCGCCCGCACCGTCCCGTCACCGGCACCACCTCGGTGACCCTCTTTTTCTATTTTGTATTCTAAAAAATATTAGGTGTATGATTTATAAGCATAATTATTATTGTATAATTGTTTGTTATATATATAGTGTCATGGTTTTGACATCTGTCCACACCGGCTCTCGTCCGCTCTATTATTCGGATGTGGTATGATTGTTTGTTATAACTATATATATGTTTCGTTTCGTGTTTATCGCAATCATGCCGACCAACTTGACATAGATATATTTTTATCTAGGAGGTAGTTGAACCGGAAATTCCAACCGACCCTATTATCGAGTTTTTTGAAAAAGAAAACAATGATTTGAAAGAAAAATTGAAAACAAGTGAAGATCTTCGTCTCCAATGCTTAGAAGAGAAGATGAAATTGGAGTTCAAGTTTGCCGACGTCGTCGATGATCACGAGATCAAGATGGAGGCACTGCGCTTGGATCACGAGATCAAGATGAATGCAATGCGCTTGAAGCTTAAAAAGATTAGAAAATATGCCATTAGTCAAGAGGCTTGGTATCATTATGCTGTTGGTTCAATAATTATTTTAGTTGCGATTCTGATCGCATTTGTTGTTGGATTTAAATTCTTTAGATAGTTGTATGTTAGTTTCAATTAATGTATGTTTATGAGAACTATGTATTAGATTTGGTCACTACTCTACTTTGCTTGATGAACTTGTATTAATTAATTTGGTCACTTATCTATTCATGATCGTGTTAGTATATGTATATAATGGTTTTTGATATACTAATTAATGCAGATGAGACGGCAATGGATGTACGGTGACCGACGCTGTCCCGAGTTCATTAATGGCATGCATGATTTTCTCCGTGTGGCTGAGACAAACAAGCGGACGAATGGTTTTATATGTTGTCCATGCAGTGTCTGTAAGAATATGAGTGATCACTCTAACTCAAAAGTCCTTCACGTCCACTGTTGCAGAATGGTTTCATGCCTGGTTATTATTGTTGGACCAAGCACAGAGAAAGAGGGGTTATAATGGAAGACAATGAAGAAGAAGAGGATAATGACAACTGTCCTATGTTCGATGAACATGGTGATAGGGAAGACGAAGTTGAAGAAGATCCCATTGTTGATGAGCTGGACGATGATCTTCGTCGGGCCATTCGTGATGCACAAATGGACTGTGGAAGTGAAAACGAGAGGTTGAAGTTGGAGCGCATGTTAGCTCATCACACCAAATTGCTGTATCCAAATTGCGAAAATGGCCAAAAAAGTTGGGTAGCACACTGGAATTGCTACAATGGAAGGCAGAGAATGGTGCTTCTGACAAGGGATTTGAAAATTTGCTGAAATATTAAGAAGATGCTTCCAAAGGATAACGAATTGCCCTCTAGTACGTACGAAGCAAAGAAGGTGGTCTGCCCTCTAGGATTAGAGGTGCAGAAGATACATGCATGCATTAATGACTGCATCCTCTACCGCGGTGAGTACGAAAATTTGAATGCTTGTCCTGTATGCGGTGCATTGCGGTATAAGATTGGGCGAGATGACCCTGGTGATGTTGAGGGCGAGCACGGTTGTCCAAGGAAGAGGGTTCCTGCCAAGGTGATGTGGTATGCTCCTATAATACCACGGTTGAAACGTTTGTTTCAAAACAAAGAACATGCCAAGTTGTTGCGATGGCAGAAAGAAGACCGTAAGAAAGACTTGATGTTGAGACACCCGCTGATGGGTCCCAGTGGAGAAAAATCGACAGAGAGTTCCCGATTTTTTCAGATGACGCAAGGAACTTAAGATTTGGTCTAAGTACAGATGGCTTTAATCCTTTTGGAGAGCAGAGCTCCAGTCATAGCACTTGGCCTGTTCTATGTATCTATAACCTTCCTCCTTGGTTGTGCATGAAGCGGAAGTTCATTATGATGCCAGTGCTCATCCAATGCCCGAAGCAACCTGGCAACGACATTGATGTGTACCTGAGGCCATTGGTTGAAGAACTTTTACAGTTGTGGCGTGATAAGGTGTGGGTGTGGGATGAGCACAAACAAGAGGAATTTGACCTACGAGCGCTGTTGTTTGTAACCATCAATGATTGGCCTGCTCTTAGTAACATTTCAGGACAGTCAAACAAGGGATACAATGCATGCACGCACTTTTTAGGTGAGACTAAAAGTATACATTTAGGTAACAAGAATGTGTACCTGGCCCATCGTCGATTTCTTGTACCCAACCATCCCTAAGAAGGTGAGGCAGATCGTCGGCCGAAGCCTACCCGCCCTTCTAGTTCTGTTATACATGATGGTCAAGGATTTAAAAGTAATCTTTGGGAGGGGTCCTGGCGGTCTATCTGTTCCGAATGACGTTCTGAACCACGTACCCATGTGAAAGAAGAATCTATATATTTTGGGAGCTGCCCTATTGGATAATGCTAGAGGTTCACTCTGCAATCGACGTGATGCATGTGACAAAAAATCTTTGCTTGAACCTGCTAAACTTCTTGGGCGTGTATGGGAAGTCAAAAGGTACACCGGAAGCAAGGCAGGCCCATCAACGTATGATGGAACGAGACGGCGCTCATTCAGAGAATCATCAAGGTCCTGCGAGCTACGCTCTTACGAAAGAGAGAAGAAAATATTTTTTGAATGTCTTCGCAGTATGAAGGTTCCATCTGGCTTCTCGTCGAATATAAAGGGGATAATAAACATGGCAGAGCTAAAATTTCAAAACCTAAAGTCTCATGACTGCCACGTGATTATGACACAATACTTCCGGTTGCATTGAGGGGGCTCTACCAGAAAATGTTCGAGTACCCATTGTGAAGCTATGTGCATTCCTCAATGCAATTTCTCAGAAGGTGATCAATGTCGTCGTATCGGCATATGAGATAGGAGACGGGGTCCTGCTAGCCGAGGGTGAACGTAGGGCAAGAAGGTGGACGTCGTCAAGGACGGGATTGAACACAGCGTTTACCCAGCTTCAGGCACCACGGCGGTGGCGGTGCCCTACATGCTGCTATAACTCACTATAAGGCAATATCGCCGTGAACAGGTTACAATGAGTTGGTTGTGTATGAAAGAGTTGACCGATTGGTTGGTTGGTTGGTTGCCCTAAAGGCTTCCCGAGGTCCAGCTTATATAGGCGGCTGGACCTAGGGTTACAAGGTGATTACGTATCCAGCAAGTATACGGAGTCCTAAAACCTAGCCGGCAAGTATGCCGCCTTCCGCTTGGTTGGTGGCTTCGTGGGCTTCAGTCTTGGGCCTCCTCCTTGCCGGCATCCGCCATCCTTGGTCGCCAGCTATCTGGGCGCCGGAGGCAAAGCCTTCACCACCACTGCGGGCCACCCTGGACTAGCCGGATTGATCCATGCTGGTGATACCCCTAGTAGGTATATCCCCAACATTAGCCCCTGGAAGGGTTCGAGTTCTTCAGGCGCCGTCTTCTTTTGTCGGCAACGTCCGTCTTCTTTTGTCGGCAATGTCCGTCTTCTCTTGTAAGCGGCTGAAGAGCTTGAAGCATTCCAAAGTTGAAAGTAAGCGGCGATCCGCCTAAAGTAGTCGGATGATTTGCCGCCATCAAGGGAAAGACGGCCTGACTGCTGTCAGGAATCTTCCCGGCACCAGTCTTGTCAATTGACTGGTCTTGTCAAATGTTGACGGATGACGTCATGCAGTCCACGACAGTTTGGACTTGGGCATGTGTCATGATTGTTTCTCCACTACGCACAAGAATCAGAGCGAGGGCCGCAGACACCGTTGCCACGACGTGCAAATCGTGGGCACATGGCAGAAATCGTGCTTCCCCCCAATCTCGGCACAAATCTTGGCGCGTGGAGTTAAATACCCCAAAGGGCACACCGAGGCAGGTCTTCTTCCCCATTCGCATCCACCACAGCCTCCTCATCTTCCCGTGCTCTCATCCCCGTACTCAACTCCGGCAAGCCCAAGCAGAGCTTCCAAGGCAAATGGCGAGCACCCAGCAAGATTCGGCGGCGGCGGCGCTGGCTGTGGCCTCGGCGACCACGGTTGGATCTGGATCTGCACCAACAGCGGCGGCGGTTCCCACGAGCGCGCTGATGACCTATCCTGTCGCCACCGTGGCTGCGGGTGAGGTTTCCTCTTCTTCCCCAACTCCGGCGGCGCTGCAGCAGCTCCGACCTTCCCGCTCCCATCTCTTGCGGCGTCCAGCACTGAGGCTGCGGCGGAAGCTGCCGCCGCCGACGACGACGACGCCGAGGATGAAGAGGAGACAGGGGACCTTGGCTCCAGGTACTGGCTGCCGTCAGTTATGACGTCAGCCTATCTGAAGGAGCTGGAGGAAGGCGGCTACATACCGCAAAGACGAAAGCTCCTGGAGGGTTCCAGGAGACGAGGCAGTCCTGACCCACAAGACGGCGAGCGCGTCATGTTGGCGTCGCACAGCCTCCGCGGTATGTCCTTGCCGCTTTCCGCCTTCTTCTTGGCGGTGCTTAGTTTTATGGGATGCAGCCGCACAACATAGCGCCCAACAGTATTCTAGTGCTAGCCGGCTTCCAGGCTCTGTGCGAAGGGTACTTAGGCATAGCTGCGTCCATAGAGCTATTCAAGTACTGCTTCCTGTGCCGCCGGCAAACCATACCAGGCGGCCATCTGGCAACTTGCGGCAGCGTCACGTTCAACTGCCGCCAACCCGACTGGTACCCAAAATACCATACATCGAGTTGGTGAAGCACTGGACCAGCACTTTCTTCTACTGCAAGGACATCCCAACACCTGGCAGCACACAGGGGATGCCTGTTTTTGTCAACGGTCCGCCAACCCACAAGGCCTGTTGGACGGCAAAGGTGCCGCTTAGCAGTTTGTCGGCTGAGCTTCGAATTGCCGTCAGGCGGATCGAGTTCTTGACGAAGACGATGATGGCTCCGCAACTTGACGGAGTTGACACCGTCATCTGCTGGGTGTCGAGGAAGATAATGCCCACTGAAGATGTGCGAGTACAAGGCGGATAACGCCGGCAACAGCATCGTTGACCAAGATGCGCTAGAATACCGGCTCAGAGAGCTTGTCAAGCCTATGTCGGTGAAGGCGGCTGAAGGCGTCGCCATGTTCACCCATGACAACCCAGCCCCAGCGGTAAGCCAAAGCTACTTTGTCATTTATTGACATCTTTGTCCACTGGGTACTGAATTAATGTTGTCTTTTTTCCTTTTCAGCTGCAAACCTTGGGAGAGGAAGACTTGGCTCCAAACTGGTACGACACCGGTGCCAGCAAGTCAAAGAAGCGCAAGATGAGCAGCTCCACCAAGGATTTGGAGAAGAGGAAGAAAGCGGCCACCTCCGCTGATGCAGAGGATGAGACCTTGGGGAATGTCCCATTCAAGCGGTAGGCAAACTTTTGCTTTCCCTGACAGTCATTTTGATATAAGTTTGTGCTGACAAACTTGCACCTTTCTGCTACAGGGGCAAGCCTGCCATGCCCAAGCTCCGCTCCAACTTGAAGATTTCTGCCGGCAGGGGCAAGCCACCACGCTCTTCTCCAGCCGCTGCGCCGACAACGCCCACAGTTGGCGTTCCCGTGGTTGTATACCAGGGAACGTACACAGCTGCTGGTACACAGAGGCGGCTACGGAGAAGGCGGCGGGCAAAAAATCAGTTGCCGGACCTACTACTTCCAAGACGGCTGAAGCTTCGGCTAGTGATGCCGCTCGATTTATTGCCATGAAGCAAGAGATGGACGACAGATGGCGGCTGACCAAGGCGGATCATCCTCCCATCCTGGCTCTCAATCTGGCAAAGGGTTGCAAGACCCCCGGCAAACGCTAAGGACCATGCGTGAAGGTACCCGCAAATGGTACACGCACATGGATGAACTCCACGAGACCCTGCATGGACAACTTGAGGTAATGTAACCTATAGTCCCAGCCCCCGAGCACTTTGGCGGCTGAAAAAAATTTAGCCGGCAAAGTGGTCTCGTTGACTAAATAGTGCTAACCGCCATGTTGTTTTCATGCATGCAGGCCGTTCTTGCTTCCAATCTTGAGCTGTTCGTGCTCAAGAGAAGAAGAACAAGGAATGCCAGCAACTGCAGCAGGACGTGGAGATGAAGGACGCCCAGATTGCGAGCTTGGAAGAGGCTCGCAAAAAGGATGAAGGTGACAAAGTTTTCTTTGCCTTCTTTTCGTCCGACTTCTTTTTGCTTTTCCGACAAGTATTTTAGTCGTCTCTCTTTATTTGTAGAATTACTAAACACTGCGCAAGATATTCTCAAGAACTCCACTGACATGCAAGCTTTGATGAACGAAGCTGCAGATCTTGCTGTTGGTGGCAAAGCTGAAGGCGGATCATGCCAAGGAGCTGGATGAGCGGGAGCTGGCCCATGCCGCCGAGGTTAGCAAGTTGACGGGACAACTTGAAGCCATGAGCAACAACCTCGACCAGGTGAACAAGAATGCCAAAGCGCAGCAGGAACAACTGTCACAGGCAGTCCAGCTGCTCAGGAACACTTGAGAACCATCTGGACGAGGTCAACGCCATCCACGAGCATGTCTTGGGTATGTCTAACCTTCATCCTTCTTTGATACTTGCACTCTTGAAATTTCAAGCTGCAGTGTGTAACTGTTTGTTTGTGCAGTGCCGGCTAACTGGGTGATGACATGGCTACACGCCGCGCCTTGCCCGATCTTGAAAGTTGGCGAAATCGTCAACCAGATTGTCGGTGCAGGCAAAGTTTGCCGCCAAGTTCTACCCTGGGGAGGACGGCGATCCCGTCAACTTCGATGCCCTGCCGGACCTGCTGGAGAAGGCGGCAACCGAACACGACAGCACGCTACGCTCAGCAGCACGAGGCGGCGCCAAGTTGGCATTGGCGATGACGGCGGCGTGGTACCCGGAGGCTGATATTCATCAAGTCACCGAGTACTTCCCCACCGAAGACGAAAACAACCAAGCCATCGTGATGCAGGACGTGCTGCGGTCTGTTCGGCTATGCGACCCGGGTTGCCAACATGGTTGACATCCGCAAGTTCTACAAGGAACACCCGGATCCACATGTTGCCGTAGCCGATCCCTCCTTGGCGGATCCTGAAGCTGCCGTAGGCGGAGAAGGCGAAGCCGGAGCTGACGAGCGCAGCCCCCAGGATGGCGGAGCCAGCCCCAAGAATGCCGGCGTCAGCCCCCAGGATCTCTCCACCAAGGCGGCAACTTGACTGTCCTCCTGCAATGGCAGCACAAAACACTGCGTTAATCTGTTAACGCAAAAAACTTTATATTTTGGGTTTGTAAATATTTGGGCCAACTTTTATGCTACACTTGGCGGTAGGCTTATTTAAGTGGCCCGCCTTAATATGTATCTCGTTGCATGTTTAGCTTTTTCATATGTTGGCGGAACCTCATCTTAGTTACTTTAGCTGAGCCAACCAGGTGCAATACCAACTAATTTAGACTCAGAGACCAAAGCCAGCATGTTGGTGCCAACGACATACTACTAGGCGACCCACACACAAACAGACAGATAAGCATATTAGGCGGTGCAAAGATTGTTTGCTTTTTTAGCCGGCAGACGGCAAATGTCAAAAAGTTTGAACCTTAGCACGGAGCAAAAACTTATTTTGTTTGGTAACTTTTATGACAACAGATATATGATTGCGAGAAAAGACAAAAGATGGCATGATCCCAAAACTGAATGAGCAAACCACAGACTTTTATTTCATAATCATATAGTACTTATTACAATGTGGAAATTGCTAAGTGTAAAAAGGACGTAGCTGCTCAATGTTCCAAGGTCGCTTGGTTTCTTCATACTTGTCGTCAACCTTCCTTTTGCGCTTGCGACCTCGCTTCTTCTTGTATCCGTCTCGTGCGTCTACCAAGTAATAAGAACCATTGAGCAACACCTTACTGACCACAAAAGGTCCTTCCCAAGGCGGGGATAACTTATGCAAGCCCTTCCTGTCTTGGATTAGGCGGAGGACCAGGTCACCAACTCTAAAACTTCGTTGCCGCACCTTCTGCTGTGATAACGCCTCAAACTTTGCTGATAGATGGCGGATCGTGCGAGAGCAACGTCTCGTTCTTCATCAAGTAGGTCAAGGCCATCCTGTCTTGCATCTTCTGCGTCTTCCTGGACGTAGGCTTGAATTCTGGGAGAATCATACATCATGTCGGTCGGCAACACTGCTTCTGCGCCATAGACTAAGAAGAAAGGAGTAAACTTGGTTGATCTGTTTGGAGTTGTGCGTAAACTCCAAAGGACAGATTGCAACTCATCCACCCAAGCCCCAGCCGCTCTGTGCAATGGTACTTCGAGACGTGGTTTGATACCTTGTAGGACTAAACCATTTGTACGCTCTACTTGACCGTTTGCCTGCGGATGTGCTACTGAGGCAAGATCTAGGCGGATGCCATGCTTATAACAGTATTCCTCGACTTCGCCTTGCGACAAGTTAGTGCCGTTATCGGTGATAATGCTATGAGGCACCCCGAACCGAGAGATTATTCCCCACAGAAAATTTGCGGCTGTGGCACCGTCTAGCTTTTTGATAGGCTTAGCTTCAACCCACTTGGTGAACTTGTCTACAGCCACAAGTAAATGTGTGTAGCCACCAGGCGCCGTTTTAAACGGACCAACCATGTCCAAGCCCCAGACTGCGAAAGGCCATGTGATGGGTATTGTTTTAAGCTCCTGAGCCGGCATGTGTGATTGTCTGGCATAAAGTTGGCAGCCCCTGCATCTTTTGACGATGTCCTCTGCATCTTGCTTGGCTGTCAACCAGTAGAAACCTTGTCGGAAGGCTTTTGAAACAAGGGCGCGTGAGGAAGCGTGATGTCCACATACGCCAGCATGTATCTCATCCAACAGTTCTCTGCCTTCTTCGGGCGAAATGCAACGTTGGTAAACACCAGTGGTGCTACGCTTGTACAATTCGCCTTTGATTATTGTGAATGCCTTGGCTCTTCTTATTATTTGCCTTTTCAAAACCTCATCATCCGGTAACTCCTGATTGATCAGGAAGTCCAAATATGGCGTCGTCCAATCCGGCTTTACCAGTAGACGGCATAGCTAGCATCGTCAACTGGTTCTGCCGATTCTGGGTCAAGGAGGTCTGCTCCTTTTATTGACGGCTTGTGTAGGTGTTCCAGGAAAACATCTTTTGGTACCTTTTTGCGTTCAGACCCCATTCTGGCAAGTGTATCTGCCGCCTCATTTTGAGCTCTTGGGATGTGGCGGACCTCGTAGCCTAGAAACACTTGGCGAATTCGTCAACGGTAGCTCGATATGCCGCCATTGTCTCGCTCTTTGTGTCCCAAGTACCACGTATCTGTTGCGCCACCAAGTCTGAATCTCCGTAGCAGAGGACACGCTGGACGCCAAGTTCCTTGGCAATGTGTAAACCATGAAGGAGAGCTTCGTATTCAGCAACATTATTAGTTGCCTTGAAGTGAATTTGTAACACATAACTAAGCTTGTCTCCTTGAGGGTTTCTTAAAACAATGCCAGCCCCCGAGCCCTGAAGCATTTTTGATCCATCAAAGTGCATGATCCAATATGCATCTTCAGGGAGAGGTACTTCGTCCATGGCCTCCGTCCAATCTGCTACAAAGTCTGCTAAGGCTTGAGATTTAATGGCCGTTCTGGGTTTATACGTGATGTCGAAGGCGGCAAGTTCGATGCCCCACTTGGCAACGCGGCCTGTTGCATCTGTATTATTGATGATATCCCCCAGAGGTGCCTTGCTCACAACCGTTATTGAATGTTCCTGGAAATAATGCCTTAACTTCCTGGCGGCGTAGAAAACACCGTAGACCAGCTTCTGGTAATGCGGATAACGCTGTTTTGAGGCGGAAAATACTTCACTGATGAAGTAAACCGGACGTTGTTCCGGCAAGTCTGAATTTTCCGTCTTGCGTTCCACAACCAGGACCACGCTAACAACCAAGTTAGTTGCCGCGATGTAAAGCAGCATTGGTTCCTGCGAACGAGGAGCTGCCAGGATTGGAGCAGACGTTAACGCGTCCTTGAGTTGCTGCAAGGCGGCGTCTGCTTCGTCTGTCCACTCAAAGTTGTCGGATTTCTTCAGAAGCCGGTAGAGAGGCAGTGCCTTCTCACCAAGACGGCTAATGAAACGACTGACGGCAGCCGCCGAGCCGGCAAGTCGCTGCACGTCCTTCAGGTCCTTGGCCTGGATATGTTGAGGATCGCTTTGATTTTTTCTGGATTGACCTCTATTCCTCGTTCGGAAACGATAAAGCCAAGCAACTTGCCGGCAGGAACCCCGAAGATGCATTTTTTCGGGTTGAGTTTCATCCTATATGCCCGGCTATCAAAGGTTTCTCTCAAATCGTCAAGCAAATCTGCCTTCTTTCTTGACATGACGGCAATGTCGTCAACATAGACGTGAACATTGCGGCCAATTTGCTCGTGAAGGCATCTTTGCATACACCGCTGATACGTTGCGCCGGCATTTTTTAGACCGAAGGGCATCGTGATGTAGCAGAAGGTCCCGTAGGGCGTAGTGAACGATGTTTTATTTGGTCGGATTCTCTCATTTTGATTTGGTGGTACCCGGAGTACGCATCCAAAAAGCACAGCAGCTCGGAGCCGGCTGTGGAGTCTATGACCTGATCTATACGAGGTAAAGCAAAGTGGTCCTTAGGACAGCACTTGTTCAAACCGGTATAATCAATGCACATTCTCATTTCCTTATTAGGTTTTGGAACCATTACAGGATTTGCCAACCAATCAGTGTGTACTACTGTCGGGGGGCTACCCCCGGGTAGGGTCATGGAATGGTAAAAGCAATGCCCAGGTGTGGGCCAAGTTACAGTAAAAGCCGGCATACCTGGGCTTCAGAGTGTGCTGCAGGTGCAAACCGACATAGGCATACCGAGATACCTCAGTCCTGAAGGGACCGAGGTACCATGCTGGTGACAGCCGGCATGTGTCGACCGAGACAAGGGATCCGAGATAAGGATCCGAGATAACATAACCGACATTTGTATGTCGGTAACTTGTGTGTTTTCTTATGTGCAGGGAAGATCATTCGGGAGGGGGAATCCGGCATATCCATGCCGGGTTATCCTTGTGTTGGACAGAGGTCAATGCTCCTGTCACATCCCGTCTGACACGGGAGCGCCTGACACGGAAGCGACTGACACGGGAGCGTGCAGGAGACCGAGATGGCAGGCCATCATTCCCCCGCTGACTCCGAGTTATCCGGGAACAGACTGCGAGGCAGAGGAATGGGCAGGCCATGTCTTGTCTCTGCCAGAGGGTACCTTCTAGCTGCACCGTAGAGCTGCAGGAGATGGGCATGCCACGTCCTGTCTCTGACAGGAGTAACATCATGACATACCTTTGGCATGGCTACAGTACTGCGGGAGGGGTGTTCCCGTAACTCGGTTTAGCCTATATATAGGCACTCACCCCCTCCTGCCTGAAGGACGGTGCCCTGAGATACTTTTCCACCCGTAGCTCCATCTCCTTCCTTGTGCTTTTCACCATTGTTGTGTTCTACAGCTCAAGGAGCAGCTTGTATACTTGATATCGAGATATATAGAGAGAGGCAGGCAGGAGTAGGGGCTTCACCTCCTCACGAGGGCCCTGAACCTGGATAGATCTTGGTGTGTTGGAGTGTTCTTCGTGTGTGCTTCTTAGCGCGCTAGCCCTCTCCCGGATTCCACCAGCGTCCATCGGCCCCACACTTTAGCCATCCTATGGCATCTGCCGTGATACCACCACGACAGTTGGCGCCTACCGTGGGGCTCGCAGCGGCGCTGGCTGGTGACATTCCGGACGGGCTCCATCATCGACTCCGGCGAGCGCGTCGTTTGCGGGCTCGTCTGCAAGCTCGACGCGCTGAACTTCATCAGCGACAACGCTGGATGCTTCGGCAGCAGGCCGTTCCCGACGAACGGCTGCCTCATCAGCTTCGGCACCTTCGTGACCTACGTCGCACCGAGTTGTCTGCAAGTACCCCGAGCAGGTGCTTGTGGCTGAGGATCCTCCTGCTATCTGTGCGGCTCGCGGCCGGCGTAGCGCTCGCCCCGGGAGCTGCGCAGAGGTCATGATGACCGGCACTGCGGCTGATGCTGGTAAAGGAGACCCCGGCAAAAGAGATGCCGGTAATCCCGCACCAAAGGTTACCAGATCGGCGAAAGTGCCGCTGGAGAGGAGGGAAAACCTCCCCGGCCAGGCCGGTACATCCCATGTGCCGGTTAAGCCAGCTCACCTCGAGGAGATCATAGAGAAATTAAATGTGCCGGTAGCTGCCGGTACAGATGCTGCCCAATCAGAGGCAGAGTTGGAGGCACGGCGTCAGAGCTTGCTTCAGGAGGCTCTGGAGATGGCCGAGGTGAGAAGAGAATTTGGGATAACTGTCCGTGAGTATAACCTAGCACATGGTTTTACCCCGGTAGCTGCTCGCCCTAGTCGAGTAGAGGATGTGCGCAAGAGAGGTAAAAACCTCAATGCCGAGTTGGCTAGAGATGGTAGATCTAGCTCCAGCAAAACTCCTAGTACCTTATCGGTCGAAAAACCGAAGTATAGTTCCCCTGCTAAGACTCTTAGAGCTGCCGAGGCAGCAAGAGCCGAGTTGTCTGGCTTATCCGGAGAAGCTCTCCGTAGGCAGCAAGACCGAGTTAATGAGCTGGTAGCTGTGGCTACCCGGCAGAATGAGGCCTATCGCCAGGCCAACACAGTTGCAGGTGGGTCTGATGTTGTTCACTCGGCTAGGGGAGCCAGTGGATCTAAGGGGCAAGCTTCATCACCGCATGTCGGTGGAGATCGTGACCGGAGTGTAAACTCCGGTAAGAGCAAACAGATACAGGTGTATGATCCGGCGTGTGCCGGAAAACAGGTAGTTGGGCGAGGTAGTGCCGGCCGGGGTAGAAGCAATCCCGGTCAGGGCGGTCCAGGTGCCGGGGTAGTTAACTCGGCTGGCCGAGGTTATCCACCTCGGTATCCGACACAAAATCTCGCCCAGCAGCAGCAGCAAAATGTCGGGCATGTCCAGCAGCCACAAGTTGTTGAACAGGTGGCTAACCGTTATGATGATGGTTACTCGGCTATGGAGAAAGCCGGGTATCCGAGATATGAAGGTGCACTGGGATCTCGGTTGGGACCTCGCCAGTTGTCACCAAATGATGCACGTTACAAGCTGGACAGGATTTATATGTCCGAGATGCTGGAAGAGCAAGGTCCACCTGGACCTGTGTTTTGGACCTCGGATCATGAGGGAACCACCGGTGCGGCACTTTCAGCTAAACCGAGGTGCAAAAACATATGACGGCAGCACTAAGCCAGAGGACTGGCTGACAGATTATGTGTCGGCTGTGCATATTGCGGGAGGTAACCGCAGATGGGCGGTGAGGTATATCCCGCAGATGTTGGAGGGCCAGCCCGGATTTGGCTGAACAACCTGCGAGAGGGCAGTGTTGATTGCTGGCTGGACTTTGAAGAAGCATTTGTTAGCAACTTCTCCAGCACATACAAGAGACCAAACCGTCCTCAGCAGCTTGCGATGTGCAAGCAGAGGGATAATGAAACTGACCGGGATTACTTAACCCGGTGGAGTACTATTCGCAATTCCTGTGAAGGAGTTGTAGAGGCACAGGCCATATCTTGGTTTGCCCAGGGGTGCCGACACGGCTCCATGCTCTGGCAGAAGTTGCAGAGGGAAATGCCGGCCACTCTGGCCGAGACAATCCGGATTGCGGATAGCTATGCACTGGGTGATCCGATGCAACCTTTGCTGAACTCGGGAGAGCCGAGTAGAAGATACCCGGTGAACAACAGACCCGGGCCAGTCAGGCAGAACGATCGCCAGGACTTCGGTAACAAGAGGAGAGAACCGGATTACCGGTATGGCTCGAACCAGGTTGCAGCTGTAAACCAAGACCAGCCAGATGCCGGCAATAGCCAGCGTCCGAAGTTCAATGGCCCAGCATGGGGCCAGAATCAAGAAGGGAAGAGGCCATGGGGTGACCAGAAGCCAACCTTAACTTATGAGGCTATGTTGGATGGGCCTTGCAGTTTCCACACCCAAGATCCTCGCAGGCCGCGAACCATACAACTCGGCAGTGCAGCTGGTATCAGCGCACAAGGGGGAAGGAGCCAGAGCCGGAGGAAATCAGGGGGGCACCTCAGAGAATTCCCCCGAGGCAAAACTTGCCGCTTACCGGAGCAAATGCTATCCCGGTGATTCCGCCAGTTCCGAGGCAAGCAGATCCGAAGCCTGTGAATCAGGTGAATGTCGGAGGGAACAATAACAACACTGGTCCCAGCAGGCAGGGAGAGTATCCCCAGGGAGATTACAGAGAAGCTCATCAGAGCTATGTGATATTTGTGACCGAGCCAACTGACAAGAAGAGCTTGCATCGGCGTGCACTGGAGGTGAACGCAGTTATGCCGGCAGTGCCGAAGTATTTGCACTGGTCCGAGCAAGAGATCACTTGGAGCAGAAGGGATCATCCCCGAGTTATGCCAACTCCGGGAGGTTATGCATTGGTGGTGGATCCGACATTCTTCGGACCCACACTCAATACGGTTCACCCGAGTTCTCATTGATAATGGGAGTGCTATCAATATCATGTACCGAGACACCATGGTGAAGATGGGTATCTCGGCAAACATGCTGCAACCGAGTTCACACCTTTCATGGCATAGTGCCAGGTGTTTCATGTGCACCTATGGGCAAAATTTGGGTTGATGTGTTTTCGGCACCAAGGACAACTGCCGAACTGAGAGTATCCAGTTTGAGGTAGTGGACCTCGAAAGTCCATACCATGCTTTACTCGGTAGGCCTGCATTGTCCAAGTTCATGATATCCACCCATGTGGGTTACCTCAAGATGAAAATGCCGGGTCCTAATGGCATCATCACTATCTCGGGTGATTACAAGCGTGCACTGGAGTGTGCCTCGGCTGGATCGTGCTTAGCCGAGTCACTGATTATCGCTGCAGAGAAGAAGAAGATCCATGAAGTGGTGGCATTGGCTCAGTCCGCACAACTCGGCATGCCGGGTATGGCTAACCCGGAGCAGAATGCAACTTTCGAGGTGCCCAAAGAGACCAAGAAGATCAATGTTGACCCGGCATGTCCGGACCACAACGTCATCATTGGTACCGGGTTAACTGAGAAATAGGAAGGCGAGCTCAGTCACTTCCTCCGTGAGAACCGGGATATCTTTGCATGGTCAAATCAGGACCTGCCAGGTGTTCCGAGGGAGTTGGCTGAGCACTCTTTGTTCGTCAGACCGGATATGAAACCGGTGAAGCAACCTATGCGCGTCTCTCGGATGAGAGGAGAAAAGTGATAGGTGATGAACTGGCCAGATTACTTGCATCTGGTTCATCATGGAAGTGCTGCACCCGGACTGGTTGTCTAACCCGGTCCTGGTGGAAAAGAAAAAAGATGACCCGAATGTGGCCATTGTGTGGCGTATGTGTATTGATTACACAAACTTGAACAAGGCATGTCCTAAGGATCCATTCCCGCTGCCTCGGATTGATCAAGTGATCGATTCCACAGCCGGGTGTGAGCTGTTATCCTTTGTAGATGCTTATTCTGGTTTTCACCAGATACCACTGAACCCTGCTGATCAAATGAAAACTGCTTTTATCACCCCGTATGGGGCTTATTGCTATCGTGTCATGACCTTTGGTTTGAGAAATGCTGGTGCCACTTACCAGAGATGTATGCAAAAATGCTTGCATGATCAAATAGGAAAAAATGTGCAGGTGTATGTCGATGACATTGTCATCAAGTCTAAGGAGAAATCACTCTGATTGATGATCTCCGAGAAACATTTGAGAATCTGAGGAAATTCCGGATAAAACTTAACCCGGACAAATGTACCTTCGGTGTGCCGGCAGGCAAATTACTCGGTTTCCTCGTGTCAAGCCGAGGTATCGAGGTGAACCCGACAAAAATCCGTGCTATTGAAAGCATGAGGTTACCGACATGTCTCAAAGACGTGCAGAAATTCACTGGATGTTTGGCATCTTTAAGTCGGTTTGTTAGCAGGTTGGGGAAAAGGCATTGCCTTTGTATCAACTCATGAAGAAAACAACCACTTCGTGTGGACCCCGCAAGCAGATGCGGCGTTCACCGAGTTAAAAAAGATGTTGGCAACTGCGCCGATACTGGCTTCACCATTACCCAAAGAGCCGATGTTGCTCTACATTGCAGCCACAAACCGGGTTGTGAGTGTCGTATTGGTAGTGGAGCGAGAAGAAGATGGCAAAACTGTGCAGAGGCCAGTGTATTACCTAGCGAGGTGATCTCGTTATCCAAGCAGAACTATCCGCACTACCAGAAAATGACATATGGTGTCTATCTGGCTGCTAAGAAGTTGAAACATTACTTCCAAGAGCATTCAATCACTGTGGTGTGTGAGGCTCCTATCTCGGAGATCATTGGGTGTAAAGATGCAACTGGCCGAGTAGCCAAGTGGGCTATCGAGGTGTCCCCTTACACTCCTCACTATGAAAGAAGAGATGCCATTAAATCTCAGGCACTGCCGGATTTCCTGGTGGATTGGGCTGAAATGCAATATGAGCCACCACGGCCTGACCCCAATTACTGGAGAATGCACTTTGATGGATCAAGACAAAAATTGGTTTAGGTGCCGGGGTAGTCCTTACCTCGCCAAAGCATGATCAGTTGAGATATGTGTTGCAGATTCATTTTGCGGCATCTAACAATGTGGCCGAGTATGAGGCACTTGTTCATGGGCTAAATGTGGCCAAAGAAATTGGTATTCGCCGGATAGAATGTTTCGGAGACTCGGATTTGGTGGTGCAGCAAGTCTCGGGAAATTGGGATGCTTTAGACGCCAACATGGCGTTGTATCGGTTTCATGTCCAGAAGATCTCGGGGTTCTTTGAAGGTTGCGAGCTCACGCATATACCTCGGGCTGAAAATGACGCCGCCGATGTACTGTCCAAGCTAGGTTCATCCCGGGATCCAATTCCACCCGGCATAGCCTTGGAGCATCTGAGGAAGCCATCAATCAAACCATCGCCGGAGTCCGAGTCAATTTTTATCCCGGCGAAACCGGAGTCTGGTGCTGTTCCCATGGACGTCGATGTCGGATGCATTTGGGAGAACCCGGGGACTGCTTGGCAGAACCCGGGGACTGGTTACTCTATCTCGGAAGAAGTAATGTCGGTTGACCTCATGGAGGTGGATGATCTGATCTTTCCTGTGCGTCCTGTGCCGGAGTGGGCACAACCAATAATGGCATTTATGATGGATGGGAGTTTGCCAAGTAATGAAGTTGAAGCTAGGCAAGTGCAAAGAAGATCCAAGGCCTACACCATCATCAACCAGGAGTTATACAAGAGAAGTGTGACCGAGGTACTGCAGCGCTGTGTCGAGCCGCAGGAAGGGCAGGAGATGCTCCTGGAAATTCATCAGGGAATGTGGTCATCATGCTTCATCAAGAGCCTTGGTGGCTAAGGTATTCCGGCATGGGTTTTATTGGCCCAGTGCTTTGAACCAGGCAGAAGATATCGTCAGAAAGTGTGAGGGATGTCAGAGGTTTGCTAAAAAGATCCACCTGCCAGCCTCGGCACTCAAGACAATTCCAATCACTTGGCCCTTTGCAGTTTGGTGCTGGATATGGTGGGAGAATTCAGGCCAGCCCGAGGTAACATGACTCATATGCTGGTGATGGTGGACAAGTTCACCAAGTGGATCGAGGTAAAGCCAATCCGGAAGTGTGATGGTCACACAGCGTGACCTTTTTGAAGGACATCATTTTGAGATATGGTTACCCCCATAGCATTATCTCGGATAATGGCACAAACTTTGCTGTGGGAGAGTTTGCTCGGTTCTGTGCGGATAAGAGAATTCGGTTGGACATAGCCTCGGTGGCACACCCTGAGGCAAATGGGCAAGTGGAAAGAGCAAATGCATTGGTGTTAGCCGGTATCAAAGCCCGGTTGATTGAACCACTGTTGCGAACTCCGGGATGTTGGATAGAGGAGATACCAGCAGTGCTGTGGGGTCTAAGGACCACACCAAATCGATCAACTGGCTATACGCCATTTTTTCTGGTCTATGGAGCAGAAGCGGTCTGCCAACCGACATGGAATATGACTCGCCAGAGTGGCGCTGTACACTGAAACCGAGGCAAAAGAAGCTCGGGAAAATGATGTTGATTTGCTCGAAGAAGCACGAGAACTGACCTTATCTCGGTCAGCTATATATCAGCAAAATCTCCGACGCTATCATAGCCGGAAGATCAGCCCTCGGGTTTTCCGAGAGGGAGATTTGGTGTTGAGGCTAGTGCAACGCAAAGCAGGCCGACACAAGTTGTCACCTCCATGGGAGGGACCGTTCATTGTGAGCAAGGCTCTGCACAATGATTCATACTATCTTATAGATGCACAGGCACCGAGGAAAAATGTGATGGACAAATCCGGAGAGGAGACCAAAAGACCCTGGAATGTAGCTCTACTCGTCCCTTTTACTCATAAGGGCGCAGTGTATGTATCTCGGTTTTCCTTTGAATAAAATGCCGGCACTCCGAAAAGAAACTCGGGGACTGCCTTTGTCTATATGCTTGTGTTTTATCTCGGTTTTTTCTGTGTTGTTCATATGTCGGATGATTTTGAGACCTCGTTTCAAAGTTCAAGTAATGTATGCTATTTGTTGTGATCTTGTGACTCGACTGACGAACGCCGAAATGGCAGTCAAGAGCAGAGGTTATGGTATATGGTAAACATGAAAATGGACTCGGGGACTCGGTCCTAAAAAGATCCGACATATGTCGTTTACTAACCCGGTTTTTTCGTTCCTTTTCCTTGTGTCGGATGACTCTAAACCTTACCTCAAAATTTACAAGTATTGTATGCTATAATGATTGATCTTGTGACTCGACTGTCGAACGCCTAAATGGTAGACAAGAGCAAAGATTACTAAGTATAGTAAACAAGAAAGTAAACTCGGGGACTTGGTGCAAAGTGATACGGCATTAAGCTTGTCTTGTTGAAACTAATATGATAAAAGTAGCACTGCGAGATACTTAAAAGTATATTTACATCTGCACCCGGCATTCCGGGGATTTAATAGTTCAATGTTTGATAAGCTTAGGCAGCTGCCTCGGAGGAGCTCGGAGCAGTTGGAGCGGTGCGAGGCTCGGAGCAGTCTCGGCGGCAGAAGAAGCTTCAGTGGTTGGAGCAACCTCGGGGTTGGAGTGGCTGCCGAGGCACCAGCAGTGTCGGATACCGGCTTCTCAGAAGTCTCGGTTACCGGCTTCTCTGAAGTGTCGGTCGCGGCGACTTGGCAATGTCGGTCGCAGCCGGCTTGGCGATGTCGTTGCTCCAGCAGAAGTCTCGGTTGCTCCAGCAGCAGTCTCGGTCGCTCCGGCAGTGGCAGCGTCGGAGTTCGGCCTCGATCTCCTCATCGATGTCATCTTCTTCGTCTTCGCCCTCTTCATCATCCTGGTCATCTTCTTCGTCATCCGAGTAGGCGGGACCCGGATGAAGTGTCGGGTGGGAGCATAGCTGGCCATGAATTTGGCTGCATCTTTGCGGCTCTCTATCAATGTCGGATCGAGGTCCATTTGGAGCCTTGGCGCAGGGAGCGCACGGCGTTGAGGTTGATGGACTCGTACCAGGAGAGCACAAAGGTCAGTGCTTGATCAGCTCCGGCACGAGCTGCTGAGGATCTCCACTCTCGGATCCTGGCCTCGGCCCCCGACAGACACTTGGACAGTTCTTCAATGTAGCCGGAGTTGGAGATCCTGGCCATAAGGCTCGGTAAGCTTTGATACCGGCATCAAGAAGATCCAGGCCAATGGCCTTCAAAGGAGAGATGCGAGCATTCAGAGCAGTCAAGTGATCTTCATATCCCATTCCTCCGGGATTGGGCCAGCCTCGGCTCTCTTCGCTCGTGCCTTGCGAACAGTGTTGAGTGCAGCAGCCTTGGAGTGGGCGAAGTGATCTGAAGACAGAAAAGCTATCACCGAATTGAGTTATATACCGGCATATCTTAATGTCGGTGCAAGTAATGAAAGCAAAAGGAAAGGATAAAGAAACTTACAGTCCATCTCCTTGTTCAGCCGGGTGAGCTCGCGGAGCCAGATGTCGGATTTTGCCTTGAGGGCATCCAGTTCTCCTTGAGCCGAGGTAGCGCGAACCTCGGACGCCTCGAGCGTTTCCTTGTGCTTTTGAGCAGCTTCCTCCTTTTGCATCAGGGCCTGCTCAATGCCGGTTTTCTCGCCTGGACCCGGGCAAGTTCCTCCTGGAGCCGAGACACTTCCTGCCGTTCCTTCTGAAGGGCAGTGGCGTGCGCTTTTTCCTTGTTCTTCAGCGTCTCCTGAAGTTGCTTGTGGGACCTCTTGAGCTTGTTGTGGTCCAGAAGCAACTTCCGAAACACTGTGGTCCGAGCGTTGGTGCAATCCTGAAAAGAGTTAGTATGATTAGTTGAAGATTCATGCCGAGTAAAGCTAAGTGTCGGATTTCTTAAAGATTCCTGCCGAGTAAAACTCGACAAGAATCTCGGGGACTGGATGTCGGATTTTTTGAAGATCCGAAGTGTCGGATTTTTTAAGATCCTGAATGTCGGATTTTTTGAGTCTAATGATGAAAATTTGTGAAGATTCGCGCTGAGTGATCTTTACTCGGGCAAGCGCAGGTCACTCAACCCGAATCTCGGGGACTGGGGATTGTGTATGTTTATCATCTATGGCAAAGAAAATAAAAGTTTGGCTGAGGAAAAAATACCTCGGCAAGCTTGCTGGCTCGAAGGGTCGAGACTTGCAAATTGTGCATGGCCTGAGCAAGTGCACTGGGCCAGCTGGATGTGGAGTGACCGGGTGCGCGGAGGAGACCTCGCTTGTGTCGGCAGCATTCCAGTCCATGTGATATTGCTTCTCCGAGCCTAAGCTGTGTCCACTCTGAGTTTGGAGCTGGGGTAAAACCCAGCTGCTGCTGGTGACTCGGGAGACAGAAGTGGTGAGAGCTTGGTGCTCCGGGGTAGTGGTTGGAGTCAACACCACTTGTCTCTCCGGGTTGGCAAGCTGTTTCCCGGTGGCTGCTTGGCTCTGTGCCGGCTTGGCGAGTGGAATAGCTTTCCGAGTTGCTAACTCGGTGGACTTGGTGGGGACTTGGTGGTGGACCTCGGCCGGGGGGCTGCTTTGGCTGCTGCTGGTGCTGTTGAGGTTGTTGCTGTCCTTGGTGGTCGAGGTTGCTGCTGTTCCTGTTGCTGTTGCTGCTGCTGCTGTTGTTGTTGTGGTTACTGTTGTTGCGGCTGTGGTTGTTGGGTGGTGGTTGCTGTGCGCCCGAGGTCACCGAAGTGTCGGCCCGCGGGATGTCGGTTTCCATGGTGGGGGCACCGGAGCCATCATCTTGGTCGAGGATCACAACCTCGGGATGACAGTTGAGGTGGCGGGTGCCCCGGAGTCACGTGGCCGAGGTTCGGCTGTACTCGGAAGGGGCGAGCGCATAGAAGAGGCACTCTGGTCAACTTCAAGGGGGGCACTGCGTCAAACAATAAAAAGTGTTATGTCGGGAAAGAGTTATCCCGGCAGAAGGAAAAAAGGAAGTAAGCTTGTGTCGGCAAAGAATATCTTACCCTTCAGTAACTGGCGGTGTCTTCTTGCCCTTCCTCGGCTTAACCGCTCCTCTCTTCTGTCGCTTCGCCTGCGGTGCGGCTGGATCCGAGGATGTGGAGGTTCCGGTTTTCGAGGTACCGGTCTCTGCACGCTTGCGAGATGCCACTTGTTTGCCCGAGGTAGCAGGGCGTGCACTCGGGGCAGAGCCACCCGGGTTAGTTGATGCCGGGGCTGGGTGAGCATATGCGATGGGACGAGCGTCAATTACCTCTAGCATTTCGCAATCATCATCATCTGACCAATCTCGGATTGAAGCTCGGGCTCGAGGCTTACCCGGGGTAGGGGCGCCAGCTCTCGGTATTGGCAGCTGATCCTCATCATCCGGGTCTTCTACCTCGGTGACGGCCGGGGCAGGGATGTCTTGGCCCCAGTTGGCGGAGGGATCCTCTCCATCTTCGGTCTTTTGCCGAGTAAACCTCTGCAAGTCAGAAACAGTAAAACCGAGTTAGTTTATGAGCCAAGTATGGAGCCGACATAAGAGTGATCTCGGCAGAAAAAGTATGTCGGTATAAATTGCAAGTTACTTACTTGTTCCGGAAGCCGAGCTCTGTCATGAGGTTCTAGACCCCATTCCCATTCCTCGGTCATCGTCGTTCGGGCAATGGCCTTGACGCGTCTTCTGACCTCGGATTTGGTCAGCTCGTGGGTGCTGGCCCGAGTTGGATCATACTGGCCACTCATGTGGCAAATCTTGTGAACCCGGTTTTGGAGGGGGGAGACTCGGCGGCTGACAAAAGTCCTCAAGAGATCATCGCTTATCAGGCCTGCCCCCACAAGCTCCTCAACAACCTGGTGAACGTCATTGATCTCGCGGTTCGTGTCCCTTGGGTTGAAGCTCCAGTTATGCTGCTCCGTGGGGGTAGCAAGAGCAAATACTGGCAGGTTCAGAAGGTCGACATTATCTGGGCTGTCCGGGTTCTTCACATAGAAGAACGTGCGCTGCCACTTCCGGCATGACTCCAGGACCTGAATCCGGGGAAGATGGAACCTCTCCGAGGTATGATGGTAGCACCTCCGCACGGGGTCATCACCTTGGGGAAGTTCTTGTTCTCCGGATCCGGGAGACTCTGCTTTCGGAGTTGGAAATACTTGGCCCAGAGCTCGACGGTGGGCCAAAGTCCGAGGTATCCCTCGGAGAAAGCAACGCACGCTGAGAGCGTTGTGCTGGCATTAGCTGGGAGATGATGGGGTTGAAGACGAAACTTGTTGAGGAAAGCTCGGAAGAATGTGCTCGCCGGGAGTCCGAAGCCGCGCTCGAAATGCGCGACAAAGACTACCCGTTCACCCTTTTGAAGATCCGGCTCGACCTCTGAACCGGGAACCCGGCATATCACTTGTGCCGGAATTAGCTTGGTCCGGACAAGCCAGTCTATCTCGCCCTGGGTTACGTCGGAACCTTCCCACCCGGCGCGCTCTCCCTCCTCAACGATATCCTCGGCATGCTCCGGGGTATTGCGGGTTGACATCTCGGAAGGGATCTGCAAAAGAGGCACAGAGGAACCGAGATAAGTATCTCGGAATATTTGGGCAACTGAGGAACCGAGATAACTATCTGGGAATATTGGGGCAACAGAGGAACCGAGATGAGTATCTCGGAATATTTGGGCAACAGAGGGAAATGCATAAGTGGCGGGAAACACATTTCTGTGGCTAAGTGTTTGGCGGAAAGATCTACGGGGAAAAATAAATAGAAGATAAATGCAAGAACATGTGGGTTGAAACTTAGGAAGATTCGCGGATAAACTATTGCAAAGTTGGTTAAGAGGCACGATGGAGAAAATACAGAGGGGATCTAAGCAACTATGTTCATTAGCATCTATGCATTTGGATGTGAGAGCTTCTACGGAGAAGAGGAGGAAGATGAACAGATCCATCGGAGAGGATGAACGTGTTCATCGGAGGGATGAACACGTTCATCGGCAATGCTAAGGGCATGGAACTTACCGGAGATTGCGACGGCGGTGCGAGGCGAAGAAGCGCGGGACGTGCCGGAGTTGTGCGTGTCCGGTGGCGGCGCGAGGTGCTCCGGTGGGCGGTGGCTCGAAAGATCCGGCGTCGTGCGGTGGCGGAGCTCTCTGCGCGGCGGCGGCGATGGTGCGGGAGAGAGAGAAAGAAGAAGAGGAATGCGGAGAAGACGAGAAGAGGAGCCCGTTCCCCTATTTATGGGCACGGGCGCGGGCGGTTTCCGTTTTTTACCGCGTGCGGTTACCGCAACGTGCGCGCGGATTAACCGCGCACGATCTGCGCGGTTGCGAGGTTTGCGGCCGCTCGATCAGCCACATCGTGGGCCACAGTGTGGTAACCGCAAGCGGCGCGGATCGTGGCGCAGTAACTGGCGCGGGAATCGAGGAGGCACGCCGCGGTCAAACGCACTCAAGTGCCCATGCGACTTGACGGCGCGTGACGTGGGCGGCGTGCGTGCAGTGATATGTCTATCCGCGCACAGGAACCGAAGTAACGCGCAGAGTTTCTCTGCCACGTGCCGTGGAGATATCCTGGGAGAGATCGCGGGAATCTTATTGTGTCGGAGAGACCGGCACAAGAGTAGATCTCGGAGGTTGTGGACAGTTTGGTCCTTGAAGCTGGCGATAAACTGGCATGCGAATGTCGGATGTTCGGTCAGGATAAACCAGTTGCCTTGTGTCGGAGCAACCGGCATAAGGGCATAGGGCGAAGCAATTGGAGATTTTATCTGAATACTGGAGGTGTACTGGCATGTGAATGTCGGATGGTTGGGTTATGTTGAGTTGGTCGTGAAAGCTTGACTCGCTCTGTCAGCGGAATTCTTGTGTCGGACAAACCGACACGGGGGCAAATGTCGGAGTCAGTTGGAGAGTTTGTTAGTGGCTTTACGGTTGAACCGGCATGGTTAAGTCGGTTGCTGGTTATGGTTGTTTCGGTTGACTAAACCTGCTGTGGCCCTTCATCCAAGGCTGCAGGACCGCACCAGCTTCGGGGACTAATGTCGGGGGCTACCCCCGGGTAGGGTCATGGAATGGTAAAAGCAATGCCCAGGTGTGGGCCAAGTTACAGTAAAAGCCGGCATACCTGGGCTTCAGAGTGTGCTGCAGGTGCAAACCGACATAGGCATACCGAGATACCTCGGTCCTGAAGGGACCGAGGTACCATGCTGGTGACAGCCGCATGTGTCGACCAAGACAAGGGATCCGAGATAAGGATCCGAGATAACATAACCGACATTTGTATGTCGGTAACTTGTGTGTTTTCTTATGTGCAGGGAAGATCATTCAAGAGGGGGAATCCGCATATCCATGCCGGGTTATCCTTGTGTCGGACAGAGGTCAATGCTCCTGTCACATCCCGTCTGACACGGGAGCGCCTGACACGGAAGCGCCTGACACTGGAGCGTGCAGGAGACCGAGATGGCAGGCCATCATTCCCCCGCTGACTCCGGGTTATCCGGGAACAGACTGCGAGGCAGAGGCATGGGCAGGCCATGTCTTGTCTCTGCCAGAGGGTACCTTCTAGCTGCATCGTAGAGCTGCAGGAGATGGGCATGCCACATCCTGTCTCTGACAGGAGTAACATCATGACATACCTTTGGCATGGCTACAGTACTGCGGGAGGGGTGTTCCCGTAACTCGGTTTAGCCTATATATAGGCACTCACCCCCTCCTGCGTGAAGGACGGTGCCCTGAGATACTTTTCCACCCGTAGCTCCATCTCCTTCCTTGTGCTTTTCACCATTGTTGTGTTTTACAGCTCAAGGAGCAGCTTGTATACTTGATATCGAGATATATAGAGAGAGGCAGGCAGGAGTAGGGGCTTTACCTCCTCACGAGGGCCCTGAACCTGGGTAGATCTTGGTGTGCTGGTGTGTTCTTCGTGTGTGCTTCTTAGCGCGCTAGCCCTCTCCCGGATTCCACCAGCGTCCATCGGCCCCACACTTTAGCCATCCTATGGCATCTGCCGTGATACCACCACGACAACTACCTCCCTAATGAACTTGGCTTCTTGCAACTTGATGATCTCCTTCCCTATTGCTGTCCGCTTCTTCTCACCGTAGCGTCTTATTCCTTGCTTCACTGGCTTGGCTCCTTCATAGACATTAAGAGAGTGCTTGGCAAGTTCCCTCGGGACACCTGGCATGTCGGCTGACGACCATGCAAAGATGTCCTGATTCTCACGGAGGAACTTGACGAGCGCGCCTTCCTATTTGTCATCTAGGCCTGCCCCAATGGTAACTTGCTTGGAGCTGTCACCTGGAACCAGGTCCGCCTTCTTTGTGTCTTCGGACGCCTTGAAAGTGTTCTTGGGCTCTGCGGTCTTTACATCTGCCGGCAGCTGCGACGCATCCATCTCTTTTTTCAACATGGCTAATTCCTCTGCATGGAGGACTGCCTCAGCGAAGGCGGCGTTGCCACGTTCGCACTCTTTTGCTTTCTTGAAGTTGCCACTGATGGTGATTGTACCATTGGGTCCCGGCATCTTCAGCTTGCTGTATATGTAACACGGGCGAGCCATGAACTTGGCGAAAGCTGGCCGACCAAAGATGGCGTGGTAGGCACTCTAGAAGGGGACTACTTCAAACCTGAGATACTCTGAACGGTAGTTTGTCTCAGGTCCGAAAGTAACCTCCAATTTGATGCTTCCCATTGACTTGGCTTGCTTTCCGGGAACGATGCCATGAAACTTGACTTTGCTATAATCAAGCTGGCTTTCCGACAAGTTCATGCGCTTCAGTGTGTCCGCGTAGATGATGTTGAGGCTGCTGCCGCCATCCATCAATACCTTGGTGAGTCTGAATTTGTCGACAATTGGGTCGACGACAAGGGCGTATTTGCCGGGGTGAGGTATGTGATATGGGTGATCATCTCTATCCCAAGTGATTGGCTCCTCCGACCAGTCTAAGTACTAGGGAAGATCTGGCACTGTGGCGTTTAACTCGCGCATCTCCGCCTTTTCTTCCTTGGCTGAAGGAGTGCCCAAGAAACACACCAATTGGCCATGCACCTTGGGGTATTTCTTTTCTTTTCGCACCAGCTTAGGTTCCTCATCCTCGGATATGGAAATTGCCCCATCATCGTCGTCCTTCTTTGTCTTCTCAGCCTTTTTGCTCTTCTTTGGCTTCCAGCCAACCTCGGGGTCCTTCTTGAAATCTTCCATGAACCGGCATTCCCCTAACGTGTGGTTAACTTTGCCTAGGGACGCGTGGATTGGGCAGGGCAAGGCTTTTGCCTGATCGTACGTCAGGCGCTGCTTGCTGGAGCCGCCATCTTTACCCTTTCCTTTCCACTTGCGGTTGCCGCCTTTGCCTTCGAAGGCGGCGGCGACCTCGTTTGACGGTCCGGCTTTGTCGTCCTGGGGAGCCTTGCATTTGTGACTTGCTCGCCTGCTTGGCGCCATGTCATGTGCGCCATCTCCATCGCGTGCATCATCATCCGCCTGTGCGTACATGGCTGCTACTTCGAGCATGACTCCGAGGTCTTTGACTTGCATGCGTGCGAGCTTATGCCTGAGACTTGAGCCCTTCAGGAGGCCTGTGGTGAAGGCATGGATTGCTTGGTTGTCGTCTACGTTCTCGCAGCTTGCCTTTGTCTGAATCCATCTTGCTAAGAAGCTTGTAGCTGTTTCATCTGGCCTTTGCACGCAACGAACCAAATCTGTGTATGTATTGGGTCGCTTATACGTGCCTTGGAAGTGCTGTGTGAACACCTTTTCCATGTCATGCCAACTATGAATACTTTTCTCCGGCAAGATTTCGATCTAGCTTCGGGCTGTCCCCTCTAGCATGAGGGGAAGGAAGCGCGCGGCGATGAGGCCATTGCCTCCTGCAATCTCAACTGCCAGCGCGTAGTCCGACAACCATGAGTTTGGCTTGACCGCTCCATTGTACCTTTGATGAGTTTTTGACACTGATGTCATGTCTCTAGGTACTTGAACGTTGCGGATGGCTGGGCCAAAGCACTCAGGGCCTAGATAGGCATCCTGCTTTCCAGCCTTGATGTCATTGAGACGATGTCTCGCGTCTTGCGGACTGAGCTGCTTGCCAGATCTGTCGGCATGGGGCTCGTCCTGCGCTGCCCGGCTGTGCCTGGGCTCATTGTTGTGCTCCCGGCTTCCACCTTCGTTACTGGGCACTGGTGGTGGGGACAATGTGCGGTCCCTGCTTCTTCTTGGCGGCGGGGCGTTGTCGCGGTTGCCGCCACTCCTTGGCGGCTGCTTGCTGCCCCTGCTTCCGCCTTCATCCCGCCTAGGCGGTGGAGGTGAGGCCTTGCGTCTGTTGCCGGTCCTGGATGCTTCGTCACGCTCCCTCTTGGGAGGTGGTGATTTGCGTGGGTCTTTCTCCTTGTCCTTCCCTTTTCCGTGGCTACTGGAGCCGGACGGATCTTCGGGGTTGCCACCAGCCGCAGCTTTGCAAGCGTTGGACTTGGATTCCAACTTGCCTCCTCTTGCGTCCGCCATGTCGGCGCGAGAATCAGCACGGGCCTTCTGCTCTAGAGCTTTGTGAGCAAGGATCGAGGCATAGTAAATCTTCTCGTCCTTGTCGTAGTCATCGTTGTTGAGGATGTCTAAGGCGGCTGCAGTGTTGAGGACAGGCGTTGCGAGGATGACGTCCCCGTTCTTGTCCTTACGCTGCGGCGCTGTAGCCCACTCGAAACCAAGCCTCTGGGCAGGGGATTTGAATTTGTCAGGATCCCTGCCTTTCTTGTTTTTCTTATCCGCCACAATTCCTGCCGGCTTGGGCAATGGAGTGGTGGTGAAAAGATTGCGCTTGGGATCTAACTTGGAGGTTATCTTGGCGTTTTCCTCCTTGGCTTCATCGAGGAGGCTCTGGACCTCTGCTTGCTTGCTTTTGAGGTACTCAGTTTGCTCCACCAAGGTGTTCCGAAGTTTCTCCAAATCAGCCGGATTGGTTTTGTCGTTTACCGGCGTGTGGAGAACTTCCGCCAGAGCCGCCATGTTCCCTATCTTACTGGGCTCGCCTTTCTCCAGAATCTTCTTCTTCGGAGCCCCAGGAGGCTCTGGAAATAGTGGATCGGTTGCCGGAGTTCCCAGGTTGGCGGCGTCAGTTGCTGCCGCCTGCTCTGAGGCTGCACCGGTGACATCCGCCACAAAAACCTGCTGCATGTTGACGGAGGAGCCCGTAGCCGCCTCAGAAGGCGGAGGATCAGGTGTAACGAAACACTGCTTGACCCGATGCTCAAATATGCTGGCAGAATCTTCTTCGGAGTCAGAATCTACGTTGACTGTTGGGCTGGGAGTCGGATCCCTGTGATATCATGCCAACAAAGTGTAGATCTGAATCTGCGGACTCCTCAGGGGAGGCAAACTCAGATCCGTCTTGATTGTTGGGCGGGTGGGATGGCGAATAAATTCGCGGCAACCCATACGCCTCCGAAGTGTAGCCGATGAACACATCGACGCCGCCAAACGGCACAACTCCGCATCCGACAATGTAGTCGTCAGCGGGGATGTAGGACTCGTCGCAGCTGATGTAGTGGTTGTCGCCGTAGTGAACAGCGCGGCCGACGGCGATTGTTTCGCCGATGCCGCCTAGGGTTCCCGCCTGGAACGTGACGCCTGACGCCTTAGGCCCCACGGTGGGTGCCAACTGTCATCGTATCGGCATCTGAGATAGGAGACGGGGTCCTGCAAGCCGAGGGTGAACGTAGGGCAAGAAGGTGGACGTCGTCAAGGACGGGATTGAACACAGCGTTTACCCAACTTCAGGCACCACGGCGGTGGCGGTGCCCTACGTGCTGCTATAACTCACTATAAGGCAATATCGCCGTGAACAGGTTACAATGAGTTGGTTGTGTATGAAAGAGTTGACCGATTGGTTGGTTGGTTGGTTGCCCTAAAGGCTTCCCGAGGTCCAGCTTATATAGGCGGCTGGACCTAGGGTTACAAGGTGATTACGTATCCAGCAAGTATACGGAGTCCTAAACCTAGCCGGCAAGTATGCCGCCTTCCGTCTTGGTCTTGGTGGCTTCATGGGCTTCAGTCTTGGGCCTCCTCCTTGCCGGCATCCGCCATCCTTGGTCGCCAGCTATCTGGGCCGCCCGGCAGGCAAAGCCTTCACCACCACTGCGGGCCACCCTGGACTAGCCGGATTGATCCATGCTGGTGATACCCCTAGTAGGTATAAGTTTACAGAAGGATGTGGTCCAATATCTTGTCAGCTTCGAGTTGGTGTTCCCACCAACCTTCTTCAATATTATGACGCACCTCATAGTTCACCTAGTCGAAGAGATTCTCGTTCTCGGTCCTGTATTTCTACACAACATGTTTCCCTTTGAGAGGTTCATGGGAGTCTTAAAGAAATACGTACATAACCGTGCTAGGCCAGAAGGAAGCATCTCCAAGGGCTATGGAACGGAGGAGGTCATTGAGTTTTGTGTTGACTTTATTCCTGATCTAAAGCCGATTGGTGTTCCTCAATCGCGCCATGAGGGGAGACTGCGTGGAAAAGGCATGCTAGGAAAAAAAGCAACACTATGTCAAGACGGGAATTCTTTCACTCGAGCAAACTACACAGTTCTACATAATTCCAGCTTGGTGGCTCCGTATATCGAGGAACACAGGAATATTTTACGCTCCAAATACACAGGAAAAGATTGTATTGATGGAGAACACATGAAGACTTTCGGCGGTTTGTTACAAAGACGTCTCATTAATGACACCAATGTTGGAGAACAGCTATACTTGTTGGCCAAGCAACCATCTTCGACTATATTGACTTTTCAAGGGTACGAGATAAATGGAAATATATTTTACACGGTCGACCAAGATAAAAAGAGCACCAACCAAAACAGTGGTGTCCGCTTTGATGCAACAAACTGCAGTGGGCAAAAGGAAACATATTATGGTTACATAGAGCAGATATGGGAACTTGACTATGGACCTTCTTTTAATGTCCCTTTGTTCAAGTGCAAATGGTTCAACCTAGAAGGCGGGGTAGAGGTAGACCCACGGTACGGAATGACTACAGTGGATCTCAAGAATCTTGAGTACGAGAACGAACCATTCGTCCTAGCCAGTGAAGTGGCTCAGGTTTTCTATGTGAAGGACATGTCTACCCTACCAAAAAAAAGAAAAGATAAGCAAGCGAATACATCATACGATGAGCCAAAGCGCCACATAGTTCTTTCAGGTAAAAGAAACATCGTGGGAGTGGAGGACAAGACAGACATGTCAGAAGATTACGATAGGTTTAATGAAATTCCGCCCTTCAAAGTGAACACTGACCCAAGCATCAAGTTAAATGAAGAAGATTGTCCATGGTTACGGCGCAATCAGAAGAAAGGGACACACACGAAGAACAAGTGAACACTAGATAGGGATGTTGTTGGTGATGTGTAATAATGTATTAAACCTTTTATGTAAATGTGTTCTGAAAGTTGAAACAAAACACACGGTTTCCCCTGCATACAGCCCGACGGTGGCTCGTGAGTGCCCGCATATCAAATGCACCGTCGGACATATGCAGGGAACCCGAATGCTTTGTTTACGAAATGAACTACAATTAGTACAGAGTGAGTGCTGAACATGTCCGAGAGGGGGGCTATATATAGGGTCCGTGTGCTTCTTTAGTCCCGGTTGGTAACACCAACCGGGTCAAGTGGCTCACGAAGTGGTCGTGATAGTGCTGATCCAACAGCTCACAATCCCTCAAAAGAAACACACCCCTGATCCAACGTCTCACAAGCGCTTAAAAGAAACACACGATCCGTGTGCTTCTTTAGTCCCGGTTGGTAACACCAACCGGGACTAAAGGCGGGCTTTGCGGTCACGACTCGTGTCAGTCACGTGTCCTCCCCCAGCGCTGCCCTAGCAACGTGTCCTCCCCTAGCGCTGCCCTGGAGGTCTTTATATATTGTCGCCGACGGGGTAAACCCTAATCCACCATTCCTAGCCACGAACGCATCGTCTCCACGAGATGGATCCGCCACGCCCGCCGCAGCGCCTTCTGGACGACGTCGAGCGTGCTCGGCAGAGCGCGCTTGGGCGCTACCGCGGGAGCCTATCCCGCCGTATGCCCACGAGCCCGGCGTGGAGAGGAATGCCCTGCTACCAGCCTCCTGCTCCGGTGCCGGAGGAGGTGCGGAGGACGTACGAGCGCGCGTGGTCCGACGTGTCTGACCCCGACGAGGATGCGTACGCCGCAGGGGTGGCGTGGGGATCCGCGGCCGTACCTCCACCAGTCGCCGCCGCCCCTCCCGACGAGGAGGATGACGACGATGACGACATCGACTGGAGCGACCATGGGGAAGAGCGCGGCGGGCCGCAGATGCAGGAGGCCCTTGAAGCCTCCTTCCGGTCCGTCCACGACGACCATGTACAGCGAGCCAGAACTGCCTGCCAGCTCAAGGCGAAGGAGGCTTCCGAGCTGGATTGGGCGCTGAAAGACTCATCCTCCATGGATCTTGCCCTCCGCCGCAAACGTGCGCGCGAGAACCGGGCGGCCGTGAACGGGGCTGGCTCCTCCCGCCGTTCCCCCTAATCCTACGGCCTTCGAGACAGCAAGTCCGTTTATGTAGAATAATGTTGGTGATGTTTGTGATGTGTAATAATGTATTAAACCTTTTATGTAATGCATTCTATGGAATGTATTAAACCTTTATGTAAGGAGCATGTGTAATAATAATGAATTTGAGCTCGATGAACTGAAGTATTTTGTAGACAGAACAAAAAAATTATGAAAGATGTACATAATTAAGTTGTTGATTGTCAATTTTTTAGAGACTAATTTGAGCTGATTTGGACAATTAAATCAATAAATAGGAAAGAAAACAGAAAAAAGGAAAAGGAAATAAAAAAGAAAACAGAAAAAAAACCTTTAGTCGCGGTTCCAGCCACGAACCGCGACTAAAGGGTGTGGGCTGGCGCGCAAATTTGGGCGGTCCAAATTCGACCTTTAGTCGCGGTTCCAGCCACGAACCGCGACTAAAGGGTCTTTAGTCGCGGTTCGTCGCTGGAACCGCGACTAAAGGTCAGTTTCGCGGTAATTTGGGTGGCCGCGGCCGAATTTTTTCGCATTCTTCCCCAAATCAAAGCTCGCTCTCCGCCTCGACGTCGCCGACGCCCCCAACGGCGAAGCCCTGCTCCGCCGCGCCGTCGATCTGCCGCTCCGCCGCCGTGCCCCTCCCCTGCCTCGCGCTGCCGTGCCGCCGCCGCCAGAGGTAGGTGCCTCCCCTGCCTCGCGCCCCTCCCCTGCCTCGCCCCTCCCCTGCCCATCCCCTGCCTCGCCGTGCTGGCGTGGCCAGTGGCCGTGCTGGCCGTGGTCGTGCTGGCCGTGCGTGTGAAAATTTGAACCAAATCAAATTCGAACCAAATGCACTAGTGCTAGGTGTGAGTGTGAGAGATGTTTTAACCACCAATTTGAACCAAATCAAATTCGGCAAATCTGACAGTTTTCAGAAAATTCAGTTTTAGGACTTGGTGAAAAGTCCTGTTTTCTGTTAACAAGTAGCTATGTTCAACAGATGCAAACAAGAGCTTAGGAAATTCCAATTTGAGTGAGATGATTTTTATAAATCAGTACTCACCACAAATATGGATGACAAGCAAGAAATGCATCCAGAAAAAGAATCTAGATAGGAAAATTAAATAGAGAGAAAAGGTATCTTTTAACTGTTTTTCTATCTGGATATTTCATAGCAAGTTGCGAGCATGAAAACATGATTTTAACCAATCCCAAAATGAAATATCTTGGCTTTCCTGTGAATTATAAACACAATACTCCAATACCATGACAAGGATAAAAATTAAAGAACATCACAAGTCCATTAATTAAGAGTCCAAAAACAGTATAGACGCAAATTTAAGATGCAGTTTTATAGATGCAATTTTATAGATGCAATTTATAGATGCAATTTTATAGATGCAATTTTATAGTAGCAATTTTATAGATGCAAATTTATAGATGAAATTTTATAGTAGCAATTTTATAGATGCAAATTTATAGATGCAATTTATAGTTGCAATTTTATAAACTCCGCCTATGTTGTCTCAACATAGCCGGTCCCAAGCCCGGATAAAGGAGGAGGGTTGTGATAGGCTTGGCAAGCCAACGGAAAAAACCCAGCCACTCTTATGGAGATGAATTTTATAGTAGCAAATTTATAGATGCAATTTTATAGATGCAAATTTTATAGATTGCAAATTTGATAAGTTAGCAAAGTTAGAAAATTTAGTAAATTTTTGTGTAGCAATTTTATAGATGCAAATTTTATTGATTGCTGGAACATTGAGCTATGGATCCTAACTATGTGCGAGACGAGGAGAATGAAGACGAAATTATGCGAGAGATATATGAGAATGCCAATAGATATGATCCCGATGGAGAAGATGCCGGTGGAGAAGATGTCGGCGGTGGAACCGATGCCGGTGGAGAAGATGTCGGCGGTGGAACCGATGCCGGTGGAGAAGATGATGAGGATTTCACCTCACAATTTCTGATGGATTCTGGTGAGGGAATTGAGTCCAAAGAAAGAAGAGCCGACGAGGTATATATATTAAGGCTATTTTGTTGATCACTAGATTCATTAATTGATTTGTATTGCACTTATTAACGCATTATTTTTCTTTTAGCCCTCCAGATCGAGCAAATCTGCTAAAAAGAGAGCTCCTCGAGGCAGCACGAAAAGGATGACGAGCGATGATCCAAAGTTATCGATCTATGTAATTGGGGATAACGGCGAGCCGCTCGAACCCAAAGTGAACCGCCGTAAATTTATAAATCTATCTGGAGTTATTGTTAGGGACATGCTCCCGATCACCATACAAGAATGGCATAAGCGGCGGCTGCAAACGACTATGACCCCTGCTATGTCCACAAGATTACAAAAGATTTGGTATATGACACACTCTTGTCACATTTTGACCTCCCGGAAGATGTCTCTGAAATCAAGAAGGAGAAACTCAAGCAGTGGACTCTCTCAAAGATGGCCGAACAATTTCGGAACTGGAAGAAAACAATATGGAAAAAATATGAAAAAGAAGATGCAGATTTCAGTGGAAATTCCGGAACTGGAACACTAGTGAAGATACAAGATTTCTGGCCCGCGTTTAAGGCATATAAGAAATCGTCTACGGCTGTGGCCCGATCGGTCAAAAATAAGGCAAATGCCAAGAAGAAGATATACCACCATAGGTTGGGGACAGGTGGCTACAGGTCCGCCATTCCTACGTGGTTGGCCGCTGAAGACAGACTGCTTGCTAAAGGGATCACTCCACAGACAATGGACTGGCCCGAGAGGTCCAAATTCTGGATATTCGCGCATGGTGTAGTGTTGGACGAGGAAACAGGGCTGATTGTTGCACAAGGAATATGGAAGAAAAAAGTAGAAACAATCCACCCGAAGCTTATACTTGCAATAGATGAAGCTCGCCGGGGTGTGTACAAACCCGATAGAGAGGACGACGAGCTGACACGGGCCCTGGGTAATCCTGAACACGTTGGACGATTACGAGGCTGTCCTGGCGGTGTCACCGTGAAGACTGGGTTTCCGGATTGCGCTGACAGTTATAGAAGTCGTGCAAGAAAGAAGAAGAAGGGTGAAGACCGGTTATCGGAATTGGAACTCAAGGTGCAGCAGCTCATGGAGTCACTTACTCAGCAAAGGCCGTCTCAGCAGCAGCTAGAAGATCCTCAAGCCAACACTAGTAGGGAAGTGCCTTTCTGTGGCGCACCAAAATAGCTTTCTGTGGCGCATGGTGGGTGCGCCACAGAATTCTCGCCACAAAAATATTATTTCTGTGGCGCACCCTGCCGTGCGGCATACAAAGTAGACAATTCTGTGGCGCACCTCCAGAAATGCGCCACAGAAATATTTTCCATGCGCCACAGAAATATTAGTCCATGCGTTGGTGTATTTGACAATAATTTATCTGTGGCGCACTTGCTTCGTGCGCCACAGAATAGGGTGCGCCACAAAATTATTTACCATGCGCCACTAAATTATTTGCTGAATTATCGATTATTTGCTGTATTATCGATTATTTGCTGTATTAATTTGACAATAATACATGTATATTACAGTATTTATACAGAAAATAATAGAAACAGTAATATATTTTGACACGGTATTAAAACAGACAAATAAATATGTCATTACATCAGTTAGAGCCCGAGATACATACATATATAGTGACAATTAACTGGTACAAAAGTTCACACAAGTCTTAGTACAAATGAAGTTTTCACGACCGCCTAAACTAGGATCAAACAGAGTACACGCCCACGTCCTGCGCTGATGATCAAGGAGTCTTCTTGTTGAGCGGCGCCGGGAACGGTTTGTAGCCGTCTTTCGTCGCCCACGTCCGGCTGTCATTTTGAAGAGCTAGGTGTTCTTCGATTTGCCTTTGATGCAACCCTGGAATGGATACAACCATGTATTAGTGTTCATATTTGTAACCATGTCAATATTTGTGCAGTGTCAATATAGGTATATATATTGGTTAATAATATAAATAGATTGAGTATGATAAGTCTATAGTAAAGAAAATAAAAAAACACTTTGCTGTCTATAGTAAAGAAGACTATATTGGGGTATGATAAATAGATTGAGTATGATAAGTCTATAGTATGATAAGTCTATATTGATTTATCCTACCACTGGCTTTGTTGAAGGTACCCTTTGCTGTCACAACATCGTCGTAGATGATTTGCGACAACTCCATCTGGATGAGATGAAAGTCTTCTCTAAGCTTATCCTCGGCGATTTTCCCTGCATTTTTGGTCCATTCTCGGATACTAGATGGCAACTTTGTTTTCAGTGCATCCCGGACAAACCCTTTCATGAGATGGAGGACGTAGAAGGCATCCTTCACGCTGCCATGCTTCTGCTTCATGCAATCGAACTGGGTCCCATGCCTGAACCGGTGTTTGTTGTTCAGCGAGAAACATTCCCCGTTCGTCTGTCCTTGTTCGAAGTGGCCTCCCTTTTGGGCGTAGCCCTCGAGAGCCTCATCGAGAACACCCTTTATTCTGGTGTAGTCTTTCTTATTGCTCGAACTCCCCGTGTCCAAATAAGTGGCAATGGACCACCTCGGGTTTAGGATGATGAGTACGCAGTACTTGTCCCTAGTCGGAAAAAATGCAGTGGAAAGGATCAACAACGGAAGAAATCTATAAGAAAGCATAAGATACGACGGCGGCGAGCTAATGTGTACTTACTCGGGAAAGAAAGGTAGAAGAAGGTTGTTCTTCCTCTTGTTGTTCAGCATGAACCTTTTCAGGTACTCCGTGGCCTTATCCCGTGTCGTTGATCCTTCCACCAGCTGACTGTCACGCATGTAGTAGGGATCCACTACCGTGACGTACGGGGCAACATCTCTCTGGATCTTCATCGCCATATTGATCGCGTATAGGCGGACCAAGTTATAGTCCAGCCGTCTAGAGTGAAACAGGTTGAAGACGTCCTCGAACGCTATGAAGAACAGATCGGCGGGGGCTTCAGTAACGAAGTCCACGTTCTTTGGTACCTGGACCGTCAACACCGGGTAATTTGGATTCTTGTCTTTAAGAAGCAGGCCCTCCATCATCAAGATAGCTTCATGCAAAGAGAGCATGGGTCCTTTTGCGAGGCAGAGCAGCTCCGGAGGCAGCAACGGTTTACCAGCTACATGAACTCGGGTCAAGCTATCCGCACGGGGTGATGTCATGTCTTCATGACCCCGGATAACCTTAGGAGCTGGCTGGCTCGTAGAGGTGCCTTGCCTATATCTCTTCTTAGACTTCTTGATCTTCTCTGGGGATGGTGGGGGTGCAGTGAACCCCGCGCAAACCGTCCGTGTCAGTGTGCCAGGGCTGAAAATGTTACCCGGTTTGTCTGGAGCTTGATCGCCGGCTTCCGGAGGCGTGTTTTGAGAAAAACTCAGGCGCTGGCATGTAGTGCGACGACCAGGTTGATCACCGTGAGCGCGGAAGGGTGGTTCCTCATCCATAGCAGGCATGAACAAATCTTTGCTCGCGCCCGTGTTGAGGAAGCCATCGACGTCGATATTTTCATCATCATCGTCGTTGCCATCAAGTTGAGGTGCAACGTCTTTGGCTTCGGACGGCTGTTGCGGTACAGACATTCCCAACAGTCTTTGGTGGCGGCTGGTGGTGGCAACGACCGGCGGTTCCTTCCGGGTGGTGGCGACTGCTGCTTGTGGCGCCGGTTCCTTCTCAACAGGTTTTCGTGGCGGCTTCGAGGGCCGAACGATCGGCTTCCGGGGTTTAGAGGTGGCGCCGGTGGAGCGGCGCCTTAACCCCCCAAGACGAATTTGGGTCTTCGGCCATTCCAGGACCCACTTGGGGCAATTTCCAAGGAGCATGTGTTTCTCGGCTCCCGGAGGTTGCATGGGGGGGTCGATGCCACTAAACTCAGGCAGTACCTCAGTCACCCTGACCCTCATCACGGCCTCGCTCATTCTATTGTTGTGCATATCACGGCACAATGGTTGTATGAGCATGCCCTCAGCAACTTCCTTCAACTCGCCGTCGGGTACCACCCTATGCAGGAGTATGCAAGGCGTGTCCTTTTGTGAACAAATGTTGGGCATCATGAGGTGGCAGTCATAAAAGGCAGAGTTATAGAAAATGACGCGGACTAAGTAATTAATTAGTTACCTTGTCGATGGCGTTGATCTCGGCTAATGTCGAGACAAGGGCGCCGGTGCCGGCGGCCGGCCTAACATTCTCCTCCGGCCGTTCGGGTGGTGGCGCCTCGGTATCTTTCGCGGGAGGGGGTGTCGGTGCGACAAAAGGGACCGACTGCTGCAGGTGGCGTTGGGTGGGGTCACCAGGTCCGGCGACACGGCCCGGTTCATGGTTGAGTTGCTGCCGCTGAAGCTGGGCACGTGTATGGGCCCTTGTTGACCTCCCGCATTCCAAGCAGCTAACCCCTCAAACAACCCAGGGGGTATGAGCGTCCGGATCCTCTCGTCCACTAACTTGTCCACTGTACTGGAGTCCACTATTTGCTTCTCTAGTGACTCCACCTTCTTCCTTAGCTCCACAACCTCGGCGGTATTATCCCTCTTCATCTTCCTCCTCTCCTTTCTCTTCTCCGGGTCAGATGAGTAGTACTCTACGAACTTCATGCTCGTACCAAAGCCGGACACACGACCAGCTGACGTCGGCGGCTTCGACTTGTCCCTATCCTTGTAAGCGTTCGTCGCCCTGTTGAAAGTCGTGTCCCACGGCTCCGTCGACTCCTGGGACGACGGGCCATCCTTCAACTCATCCTCCTGCAGACAAAGGAAATTAAGGTGAACCCATGTAGAAATATATGACTTCGTTATCTAATTAGATCAACGCAATGGACTTTGAGATATCCGCGGAAATTAAATTCCTTACCAGTAATTTCTCGAATGTCCTCACATCGTCATCGTCGGTAACGAATTCCCCCGTCGCCTCGTTCAGATAGTAGCGGGACCGGACAAAGTTCCTCACTTGCTCGTCCGTGAATTTGTTCCACATGTTCTCTTTTCCCATTTTTGCAACAATGGCATCCTCCTTTTCCCAAACGGGCTGTTTTCCTCGGTAACCGCCGCTTCCCAAACGGTGGTTACCTATGTTCAGCTCCCGCATAGACTTACCCCACTCGGTCCATTTTGTAGCCTCCTCAGACTTTAAGGACTCCTTGAATATCTCGAACTCTTCTTTGTCGAGCGTCGGTTCTTTGGCACTTATCTCCTCCCAGCTTAGACCCTTATTGATCTTCTTCTTCACCCGAAATTTCCAGCTGCTCAAGGCGGTGCTCATCTTCGTGATGGCTAAACTGTCCACCTTTTTGTTCAACGGAAGCGGGAACGTGTATCGTTGGTGAAGCTTCGTGAGGAGGTTTTCGACCAAAGCCTCATTGCCCTTGCTTCTGAGGTCCTTCGTGTTGATCGACATGCTTTCCCGGACGATGCACCCTAGTTGCATGCTGTACCCTTTGGCATGCTTTTCCGGCTCCACTGGTAGGCCACATGGCGTGACCTTGGTGAACACGTGTGTGACGTTGTCGAGCGCTTGCGGTTTCCGATCCTTCCTTGCTTCTTCCGCTTAGCGGTCGGGTTGCTATCGGTAGCAGCATCTGTGTGGTCGCCACCATCAGTGGTGCTGGTGTCATCCTCCTGACCGGCACTAGCAGCTCCATCTGTGGTTTCGGCGTCCTCCACCCGGTCCTCTTGCTCATTCTCGGCGGCCTCCACCTCCTCCTCCATCTGCTGGGACACCTCCCAGAACGACTTGTTGAAATCTCTAGCTTGATCTTCGACGCTCATGTGCTTAGAAGGGCCGCCTTCCGACATGTTTGCACTGCATTAAAAAGAGGCAAAAGGTTAGTACAACAAATATAAGAAAAAAATCGCTTAATTAAGTACTAAGATACCCCGGCCCATGCATTAGTCGCAATACCCCATATGTCCTATTTTTAGCAAAGTCATGCCAAAATTCACGAAAAATTTCGGCATGACCTTTGCTAAAAAAGGGACATATGGAGTACCCGAATTTGCCGGAACGGAAGTTAATCGACGTTCCGGCAAACTCAAGGGCCTCTCGGGTACCTGCAGACATTTCACAAATCATATGTCCTATTTTTTAGCAAAGTCATGCCAAACTTCACGAAAAATTTCGGCATGACCTTTGCTAAAAAATGGACATATGGAGTACCCGAATTTGCCGGAACGGAAGTTAATCGACGTTCCGGCAAACTCAAGGGCCTCTCAGGGTACCTGCAGACATTTCACAAATCATATGTCCTATTTTTTAGCAAAGTCATGCCAAACTTCACGAAAAATTTCGGCATGACCTTTGCTAAAAAATGGACATATGGAGTACCCGAATTTGCCGGAACGGAAGTTAATCGACGTTCCGGCAAACTCAAGGGCCTCATGGGTACCTTTATACATTTAACAAATCATGTTGCCGGCATCTCCGGCCGGCAACATCCACGTACACGACACTATATGGTCGGAACACAAACAACCACGACACGATGGTCGTGGTTGCACAGAACACAAGCACCTCTGCACACCTCTCCAGGTACCTGCAAATATTTCACAAATCGATTGCCGGCGTCTTCTTGCCTAGCACACACAAGCACCTCTGCACCTGTACAACCAAAAAAAAGAAAAAGATCATGAGCTAAAAAAACATGTCTTCATGGATGAACCAATGCAAAACTTGTCTACATGTATTTCTTGACTGTTACTTCTCTAGAAAATATAAAATCTTGCAAATTCCAACTAAAAATGCATCTTCATGAAAGTTAAAAAGTACCAACTTTGGAGGCTTACGAAATTAGCAAATCTTGATCCTATTTACAATGTACTTTCATGGATCTCTTGCACTAAGTTATTACTTCATGATAAAGCTCAAAAATAATTTTTTCAAAACTTCTAACACCTTAATTCAAATCAGTTTTAAAGGTATGTTTAAACAGTGACCATATTTAACACTTAGAAAAATTTGTGAAAATTTTCATCTCAACTAGTAGCAACTAGCAGCAAGTACTTCTAACAACTTAATGTAACTAGCAGCAAGCAATCAACAAGCAATCAAAACAATAAATTTCTCTTTGTAATTTCAACAAACACCTAGGGTGCAGGGATTCGGTAGGGGAGGGAGTAGGGGGAGAGAGGAAGCACCTCGGGGAGGGGAGGGAGGGGAGGGACGTGTGGTCATCGAGGGCGGTGCAGAGGTCATCGAGGGCGAAGCTTCTTCGTCGGCGGCGGCGAGCGTGTGGGCGCGGCGAGGGGTTGGGGGAGGGCGGGACGCAGGGGAGGTCGCCGGCGACGAGTTGCGGCGGGGCACGCGTAGGGTTGGGCGGCGGAGGTCGCCGGCGGCGAGATGGGGCGCGCGTCGAGGAAGCGGAACGGCGGCGGTTGGGCGTCGAGCGTAAGGGCGCGCGGGTGTGTGTGTGTGGGGAAAGAAAGGGGAGGGCCGAGCCAAATGGCTAAGTGCCAGAATTCTGTGCCGCATCCTCCAGCAGATGCGCCACAGAATTGCGCCACAGAATTCGGTGGCCTGAAATTTTAAAAAACTGTGCTGCTCTTTTTTGACTCGGGGCGAGCACTTGGGGTGCCGCTGGGACGTTTTTTGGTGTCCGGACCCCTAATGGATCTTTGGAGGGCCATTTAGAGGGTGTCGGTGGAGATGCTCTTACAACTAGAGTCATCTAGGAAGAAATTTCATGAAACTAGCAAACTATATCAACTGCTGGATGGTGAGCTCCCGGAGGTCCACTGCTCGATGCGTAGCTCGACGGCCGGGCGAGCTAGACCAGGAGATGGTCATGGAGCATGTCCCAGATACGCAAACAGTACTTTGATAGCTAGTATACCTCCGAATCCGAGGTGAGTTGAGGGCGAAACATTGTTGGGTCATCAGTGCGTGGAGCGGGCCACTAGGCCTGTCGCACGCATTCACATATCGGCTCTTGTTCGATTGGACTGGACATAACCAGACAGTAGGATTCGGTGGTCAACCCAGCGACAGAGCCATCTCTTGCTTCGGAGGAGTAGATTAGATACCGAGAGATACTAGTATCATCTTCCTCTTGATGGGTCATGTATTATCAGTAAGTCTATGAGAATCATGAGTTTGGCAGCTAAGGCAGGTGGACGTGACGGAAGCTAAGCGTGCTGGTCGACGTGATAGAACATGTCATGTCATGCAGCAAGTGCGTGACGGAGTGCATATAGCCATATTTGCACATCGTTTTCTATATTGATCAATGTGAGCTTTTTGTTGCAATGCTACATACGTGATTTTTTGTTGTTGTAAAAGCACATAAATTATGCTACAAACATATAACAATTTTGGTTCAGTCATTTCAATTTTTATTGTGAATTTTGCTACAATGCTACATACAGTCTTTTTTGTTGTTGTAAAAGCACACAATATTTGTTACAAACATACAACTATTTTGCTACAATAGTCTTTTTTTGGTAGTGAGCCTTTTGTTGCAGTGTAAAAGCACACAATATTTGTTACAAACGTACCAGATTTTTGTTGAGGCGGGACCCACCATTTTTCTGTGGCGCATGGTTGCTCATATGCGCCACAGTATTCTGTGGCGCATTAGGAATGGTGCGCCACTGAATTTTTTTGTGGCGCATGGGCAGTTTGGTGCGCCACAGATGATGGATCCACAGAAAGGCAGTTTCCTACTAGTGCAATGCCAACCGATCTCAGCTTAGAAGCAGCGTGGGTTCCACGCAACTACAAGTCGGTGCTCACTACGCCGTGGATGATGTCACGGAGAGGACATAATGTGAGCTACATACGCCAATGAGGAACATACCAAATGAACCCGAAGCAAGCTACCATAATGGTGACATTCCAGCTGGCTATGCTCGTGTCGGGGTGGATGAAATTATGCCAGGATTTGAAACATTGTCTCTTGAGATTCCTGGAGGTGACGGTGAGGCGACATTGGGAGAAGTCAAGCATGGTTTTGCCCTGTGGAACAAGAAAAACATCTTCTTGTCAAGGCCATCGACTCCTCCTTGTAGCAGTCCACCTCATCAGCAAAGCCCATCACTCCTAGACAGGGACGTCATGAGCGCGAGTCCACCTCGATCTCCGCCGCGTGAGGAATTGCCCGTTAAGTTTCTCCCGAGGAAGCGCAAGGTCGGTTCGCCGATTAGGAGGGGACCTAGAAAGCAGAAAACACTGCCGCCTCCTGAGAAGTTACCTTGTGATAAAACTGTCGAGGAAAACGCCGCCGCCGTGAAGGCCTATAATACAGCATTCTTTGCACCGAAAGTGCCCGAGCCAAAATTTACCGCTGCAATATCTCCGGAGCGCCTGGCACTTACCATCGATAACCTATATAACTCTCCACCAGCGCCGCCATCAGACTAAGAGCATTCTATTGACAAGTCATATGACGATCTGATGGAGCTCCCGCCGCCGAAAAAAGGTAAACAAGTTCCCCAGCTCGGAGAACAAGATGCACAATCGGTCCCCCCGCTCAAGGTGTTTGACGAACAAGAAATACATCGTATTGCCGCGGCCACGCAATGTACTCCACAACAAATAGGTTCGTGAACCGATTACGCCGTTGCTGATCTAGCAAAACAATATGTTCCCGGGGAAAATTTGGTCGACGGCAGGTTATCAACAAAAATGCGTGTGTTGCATACCTGGTACAAGACAGCCGCAAAAGCAGGGAATATCAGTCTCATGGTGGGAGTTAAGGAAGAGCACTACTACCAAGAATACGCTGTGTCCGTTGAGTTTAGCGAACTTTTTCAGTTATACAATATTCGGGCCCTCGACAAATCTATCCTCAGTTCCTATTGTCTGTAAGTGATTTATTTCTGTAATTTAAGTCTTTACCTCGGCTCGTTCATTGTCTGTAATTATCCTCACTATAATCTTTTGTGGGCTATATTTTGCAGAATGAAGATGCTCGAATTGAAAAGGCAAAAAATCAAGGACTTTGGGTTCATTGACCCGGATAAACTTCATCAAGTCACCATAGAAGATCCCTTATATAACAAGGACACGGCGGGGGATTTGCTAAGTTATTTCAAGCAATACCGTGACAAGAAGACTATATTTTGGGCTTACAACTTCAAGTGAGTGTTGCTGTCTCTTCTACACATTATATTTTGCTCACCCGATGTTAAGTTTAACTGATGAGTTATGCATGACTGTGTATATAAACGTGTGCAGGTTCCACTATATTCTTCTCGTCATTAAAATTCACGATGGAGAAATTCATGTCCTTGACTCATTAAGGAAAAGTCCAAAAGAATACAAGACATGTTTTACAATGCTCGAAAAGTAATTTCATTTCTTATCGCCTCTTTCGTTCATTTCCTGATATCAAGTCATTAATAACTCCTTTGTTAATTTTATTTGTCGGGCAGCGTTTGGAAAGAGTTCATCAAGGAAGAACCCGGTCAATGGAAAGACAAGCTGATATGGCGTCTGAACAATGTAAGTAGTACTACCTAGATCCACGCATCATTATCATACTTGATTATTATTTGATTGAATTCTATTCTTGTATAGTCTTGCGCGGAACAGCCACAGGGAACTGATTTATGTAGATACTTCGTTTGCGAGTACATACACGTTCTGACCTGCGAGAAATTCGAGGGCAAAAGAAGTAAAGAAGTACGTAAACATTATTCACAGCGTTATTGTTTTACCATCAGTTGTGCTGAGTTTCATTCATTTGATATATATATGTATACACACACAACTCATGTATTTATTTTGATCTTATTCTTTTAAAGTTGGCAAGAAAGCGCAGCAAGCTACCATTAGAGGCCCGCTTCAAAGCAATTGCGGAGAAATTGGCGGGATTTTACCTTGCGGAGGTCATACCTGATACAGGAGAGTACTACTATAATACAAATTAGTATGCCTCCATGTAATACTGATCTTCATGCAATTAAGTACCTGGAACCGGGAAACTTGATCTTCATGTACTACTTAATTTGTTTGTGTTATCAACGTGATCTTCATGTAATTTGTATGTGTTAAATATATATGCATCAACTTCATCTTCGTGTTTTTGGCGCATCGACGTGATCCATGTACGATGGAAACCATCCGAAACCCTAAACCCCTCCTAAAACCCTAAACCCAGAAAATTAATCGAAATAGAAAAAAAACGTAAACACACTAGTCCCGGTTCGTGTTACGAACCGGGACTAAAGGTTCCGAGCCCGCGCGGTCTGCGCCGTGGCCACGTGGGTGGGCCTCTAGTCCCGGTTCGTAAGCAACCGGGACTAAAGAGGTGGGGGCTTTAGTCCCACTTTGTTAGTCCCGGTTGCCTAACCGGGACTAGAGGGCCTCTGGAACCGGGACTGCTGTCCCGTTTTCCACTAGTGGTGCAGCCCGTCCAGCTTTCTTTATTTGAATTAAATATTTATTTATCAACCTTATCTCTCTGCATGGATCATGACGAGTTCAAAAATCAGTTCCGTAATAACAGGGAGTCGTTCGCACGGGTATTAATACTTAAGTATCTACAACCGGCGTCTCCCTATATAGGCGCGGAGCGCTTCGGACCGATCGGTCCAAACCGAACCCAGCTTCTCGTCCCTCCCCACCAAGACCACTTCCTATCTATGGGGCCGAGACAGCGAGCGGCGGCGAGACGCCGACGCGAGGGAGCTAGGCCCGTCCACGGCACCCACCCCGTCCTAATCAGCTTCTTCTCCGGCGGCTCTGTAAGGAGGCGACGCGCATGGATCCGCTGCAAAGAGCCCACCTAAACACCTTGTTCCTTGTCTGACCTGGATCTGGATCCCCCGTGCTGCCTCCAGACCGAGCACGACCATCCCAGTGCGAATCCCCGGCATCCCCGACGATGCCCGGGACCCGCTCCGCCGATCCCAGGACTCCCAGCGCGACCCCAGAGGAGCTCCCGCTCAGCGCGAATCCTCTGATTCCCTTTTTTTCCGCTTTCCCCAACCTCCTGACAGAGCCACCAGGTCCCCGATTCTCACCGCCGGTCTGCTCCCAAGCGCGCCACCACTTCCTCTTCCGGCAGTCCTCGCGCACCGCCTCGGTTTGATTCCCCGGCCAGCCCGCGCGCCTCCACGGCCGGCCACGCTCGCGGCTGCGAACTCCACGGGATCACCTCTAAGCGCCGCCCCGACATGGCTGCTCTGGACAATAATCCTCACGCTCCAGCGACCAGGCCTACGAGATACCGCTGCGCCATGCCCCGACAAGCTTCCGCACCCTCACGAGCTTCCGCTGCCGCGCTCATGTGCGTTGCCGTCCCGACGCGCTGGATTCCGGTCAGCGTCCGCAAGAAGCAGCAGGTTGTACTGGTCGCCGATGCAGTCGATTTTTGTGCGGGCGGCGCTGCACGGACTGCTCGTCCTCCACCGCGACTCTGCTCCGGCGGACCTCCCCCTACCGCGCCGTTCTCCCACCCTGTGCTCCGCTGCCGTAGCTCCTCGGCTCGCCGGCGTGGTCTGAGGCGCCGCTGCTGAGCTCCTTCCGAGCTACTCTGAAGCCGCATGATGTCTCCTCTGTCCCGTGTTTGGCCTGCTGAGGACGCGCGCATGTTTTCCTAGGCTGCTATAAAACTTCCTTTTGTGCATGCCTCGGTAGTCAATGGCGAGAGCTCAATTTGAGCAATTGTTGTTTTCAATCGATGCCTAGAGGTTGTTTATTCCTCTGTTGGTTCGATATATTTTGTTTTGCACAAATGCTTGTCGTGCATGCTCACAGACAGTGTTGGTCATCGGCAGCCTGATGTGCTAATTCTTTGGAAAAGTACATGTGTACACGCGGTAGCAGTACAAGACAACGATTTTGGTTGTGCAGATAAAACCTTGTTTGAAATCGATGTTGTTTCAGTTTGAAGTCTTAATGTTCCAAAACATTCATCTGACTCGAGCCACGGTCTCAATTCATGTATGAACCAAAAATTAATAAAACTAATAAAATTAAATAAAGAAGTACAATTGCATTTTTTCGGCAGTACCAACACACTGGTTAGAGCAGTACAAGTATCTCACGGAAACGAATTGAAATACACAAGCGGAAAAGCTCACGATGTTGAATGTGGCGGTGCAGGAAAATTTGAAACCTTTGTCTACATGGAAGTACAAAACTTCGCTCTTGGAAGTGCACAAATTCTATACATCCCACAAAAAAATTACAAAAAAATCAATACCGAAGGAACTACACACAATGATGTCAAAAAGTAAAAAGTTCTAGATTCTATAAGTCCATTGTCTTTCTCGAGAGTGTAAATTTTTTTATAGGGAATATTTTTTTTTTCATTTCTAGTAGATAGCTCTTGACTTTATATTTCCAACACAATAAGAATTATTCATTTCCGAGGTAGGATGGATTGCCAAATAATTTATCAAACGAGTAAAAAAGTTTGACCGCAAAAAAATCACTTAGAGATTGATTTTTAGAGTGTCGTTTGCTTATAACTTTAGTTGATGTGTATTTTAGCCCGAATATTATGAGTGGTCATAGACGTGAAACGGGCACCGTATGAGAAAGTTGTCGTTGTTTTAGTAAACACCGCATGCAGAAAAAGCCGAAACTTCGCCAACAGTACACACGCATGAACCGAAAAGTTCACGTATATGTCGAGGGAAGTTCAGCTACTCTGTTTTTCGGGACGGAATATTTATAATAATCACGTGCAAGGTCCTCATCGGGCAGTACACTAAAGCCCTGAAGTTTAGTAAATATAATGAAATGACCTGAAAAATATGACGGGCGGATCATCGAAGAAGCAAACACGCACATGGTTCCTACCGGGAAGGAGATATGATAATATCGGGAAGTACACAATTTTGGCTTGTGAAGTACAGATCACACCTGGAAGTTGAAAAAATAAGTCCATCTAGAAGTACGCACAGTTAAGCCGGGAAGTAAAAACCTCAATCTCGGGAAGTGCACGTGTGATATGAACATGTTTTAGTGAATAATACTTGCAATTTTCCTGTACATTTATTTTTATTTTCATTTTTTATTAGATTACCCGTTACTAAATCTATCCAAGCAATAAGAATCAGTCTATTCCGAGGTCCGATCAGTTGCCAAATAATTTATCAAAGGGTAACTAAAAAGGATTTGACCAAACTTTGAAACGAAAAAACACACTTAGAAACTGAATTTTTAGATTGTCGTAAACTTTAATAGATATGTCTTCTCTGTCCGACCATTTTGAGTGGTCGTAGATCTTAAACGAACACGGTATGAGAAAGTTATCGTTGTTTTAGTAAACACTAATCACGAACTACGCCAGCAGTACGCACTTATCAACAGAGAAGTTTAGATATGTGTCGAGAGAAGTTCATGTACCCTGGTTTTTTGGGCGGAAATATATCATATTAATCTCGTGCACGGTTCTCGTTGGGAAGTACACATGGTTAAGTCAGGAAGTACACAACTGTGGGTTGTGAAGTTTAGATCCCGATGGGAAGTTCACCAAGAAACAAAAAATCCCGCCTAGAAGTATACATAAGAAATTTGGGAAGTACAAACCTTATTTTCGGGAAGTACACTGTGGTATGAACATGTTTTAGTGAATAATACTCGCAATTCTGCTATAGACATATTTTATTTTCATTTTGATTTTTGATTGTATAGTCCCTGACTTCATCTTTCCAAGGAAACAAGAATCACTCAATTCCGACCTCGGATGGGTTGCCAAATAATTTATCAAATGGGTAAAAAGGGGTTTGATCGAGCTTTGACCATTAAAATTGACTTAGAAATCGGTTTTTGAGATTTTTCTTACCGGTTTTACCGGTAAATTTAATAGACGTTTCTTCTCCGACAGACTATTTTGAGTGGTCATACACTTGAAACGGACACCGTATGAGAAGGTTATCACTGATTTACTGAATATTAATCGCGACAATATCCTGTCGGCAGTACACATTCATCAACCGAGAAGTTCAAGTATGTTTCCACGAAAGTCCAGGTATTTTGTTAGTGAATTTCACATACCATCGAGAGGTTTAGCTAAACAGTAAATATCCGGCCTAGAAGTACACATAATTAATCTGGGAAGTTCAAAATTCACTTTCGGAAAGTACAAGTGTGGTATGAACATGTTTTAGTGAATAATGCTCGCAATTCTGCTATACATATATTTTTATTTTTATATTCATTTTTTAGTAGATAGTCCCTAACTTCATCTTTCCAACACAACAAGAATCACGCAATTCCGAGATTTGATGGGTTGCTAAATGATTGATCAAACGGGTAAAAAACGTTTGACCAAAGTTTGACCGACAAAAAAGACCACTTAGAAATTGATTTTTGAGATTTTCGTTACCGGTTTTAGTCCGAGCATTTTGAGTGGTCATATAACCAAAACGGACACCGTATGAGAAAGTTATCATTATTTTAGTAAACACTAACCACAAAAACTATGCCGACAGTACACACGCATCAACAAAAAAGTTCAGTAATATGTTGAGAGAAGTTCATTTGGTCTATTGTTTCGGGGCAAAAATCAATCGTAATATTCTCGCGCATGGTCCTCGCGGGGAAGTACACGTGGTTACATCAAGACGTACAAAGCTTCGGGTTATGAAGTTCACATCCCGCTGAGAAGTTCACCAAATAAATAAAAAATCCCGACTAGAAGTACACTTAAATTATCGGGGAAGTACAAACCACACATTCGGGAAGTACATATGTGATATGACATGTTTTAGTGAATAATACTTGCAATTCTACTATACATATATTTTTATTTATTTTTTCATTTATTTAGTAGATATGCATTGTCTTCATCTTTCCAACGCAACAAGAATCACTCAATTCCAAGGTCGGATGGGTTGCCAAATAATTTATCAAATGTGTAAAACATGTTTGACCGAACTTTGACAGCAAAAAAACCCACTTAGAAATAGATTTTTGAGATTTTCGTCAGCGGTTCAAACCGGTATAAATAATAGATGTGTTTTTTTAGTCTGAGCATTTTGAGTGGTCATAGAACTGAAATGGACAACATATGAGAAAGTTATCGCTGAATTACTGAACACCAATCGTGTAAATACCCCGTCGACAGTACACACGTATCAACTAAGAAGTTCAAGTATGTTTTCAGGAAAGTGCAGATATTTTGTTAGTGTATAGCCAACAAGATCTGACGTTGGCAATACCATTTTGACTTAACGCAAAATGGGTTGTACAACTTTCGGTAGCGTGCAGTACACCAGTAAATAGCCAACAAGATCTGACGCTGGGCACAAACACATCACGGGCAAACAATGCAGAAAGACTAAACAATTTCAGCTGCCATTGATCTGACGCTGGGCACGGAGGAGTTGACAGAGCAGCAAGAAACTACGCAGGTCGATGGCGTGTGGCACATGAACAAAGAGACACTGAAGAACAAAAGGCACATGGCGATGGTTTTTTCCAGAACGTGCACTGCTCACGGCTACTAACTGCGCTTACGATTAATTAAGAAGTGTACGGCCTTAGTCCGTCGACTTCAGAGAAGCGTCTGACAAACTGCTTCTCATCGGCCTAGCCGGAGGCAGTGGGGGATGGGGCAGCCTGGTGAGGCGCATCGCAGCAGTCTGGCCGCCAGAGATGTGTTGGGCAAAAGCAGACGAACCCGGGCGACACGGAGGAGACGGCAGCAACATGGGAGAGGGGATGGCAGCAACATGGGAGCCGGCGTGGCGGTGAACTGGGAGACGTGGCGCCGGAGACCGGGGAGACGAGACGACGACGAACTGGGAGAGGGGATGGCAGCAACCGGCGAGCCGGCGTGGCGGCGAATTGGGAGACGTGACGCTGGAGACCGGGGAGACGAGAAGAGGACGAACTGGGAGCCGGGCCGGCGGCCTCGATGCGGCGAGTGTACTGCCTACAGCTTGTTAACGAAGCTTTGTCTCCACACCAGTTTGCATAGCATGTCCTCTCTATCCTCTGCCCCGTTTTACTTTTCCCTCTCCTACGAAATCCATAAGAGAAGCAGCTTGATTTGAAGAAAAGACAACAGTTCAGAGGTCTGGAGCGAGAGCAGCAGCGGTGCAGAAGGTCTCGAGCGAGCGCCGTACAGGTGAGAGGCGTTGAAATCCTGGGGAGGCACTGGCCTGCTGGAGGGGCGCGGACTCCCGCCGACAGCACGGGGACGGGCAGGGGTCGTGGCCCTCTGGAGACGGCGCGGGGAGCAAGAGGGCCGTGGCAGCGTGGCCTCCCGACGGCGCGGCGAGCTGGAGGGTTGCGGCCTCCCGACGCCACGGCGAGATGTGGCTGGCGGCGCCGCAATCTTGAGGGTCGCCGTGGCGGCGTGGCCTCCCGACGTCGCGGCGAGCTGGAGGGTTGCGGCCTCCCGACGCCAAGGCGAGATGTGGCTGGCGGCGCCGTGATCTTGAGGGTCCTCCCGAGAATGATCGCGAGCGGATCGATTTAAAGTCGTTTCGCAACTACGCGAAAAGCCTTTAATTCATCTATATATTATCGGAAACTTACAAATGCTGAATGGAAAAAGATGGAGGAAAGACTTCAATTACGCTTAAATAGCTGGAAAGGCAAACTCTTATCCCTGGGTGGAAGATTGGTTCTCCTAAACTCGGTACTAACAAACATGGTACTGTACATGATTTCATTTTTCCAATTGCTCAAAAGAGTCTTAAAAAGATAGGATTATTTCCGGTCTAGATTCTTTTAGCAAGGGGATTGCGAGAAGAAAAAATATCGTCTGACTAAATGGAGTGTGATTTGTTGCCCTAAAGACCAAGGAGGGCTCGGAATTCATGACCTTGAGCTCAAGAATAGAGTCTTGCTAGGTAAATGACTCTTCAAACTTCTATCTGAAGATGGAGTTTGGCAAACCCTCCTTAGGAGGAAGTATGTGGGAGATCAAGCAGTTTCTCAGGTTTTTGGGAAACCTGACGATTCACACTTCTGGGCTGGCCTCATGGCTACAAAGAAGTTTTTTTGCCAACATGGATCTTTCTCAATTAGGGATGGATCGGAAATTCGTTTCTGGGAGGATAAATGGCTAGGCCAATCTACCCTTAGAGAACAATATCCGGCTCTGTACACTATTGCACGAAACAAAAGCGACACGATCGCGAAGGTGTTGGGTACCTCCCCACCAGATGTTTCGTTCAGAAGAAGTTTACTTGGAACAAGACAAGCATCCTGGAATGCCTTGCTCGTCCGATTGGATTCAGTCCAATTGTCGGAAGGTCCAGATAAATTTCAATGGAATCTTACGAAGAATGATAAATTCTCGGTTGATTCTATGTATAGAGCACTAATTATACCCGAAGTGCCAGTCGATATTAAGGATAATAACAAAATTTGGAAGATGAAGATCCCGCTTAAAACTAAAGTGTTTGCGTGGTATCTTCGTCGGGGTGTAATTCTTACAAAAGATAACATTGCCAAGCGTAATTGGCACGGAAGTAAAAAGTGTGTTTTCTGTCAACATGACGAGACCATTACACACTTATTCTTCCAGTGTGAATTCGCCAGGTCTATATGGTCAGCCATCCAGATAGGTTCTACCTTACATCCACCGCGTACTGTTGCAAACATTTTTGACAACTGGTTAAATGGCGTGGATCCTAGATTTAAACTCTTCAGTAGGATGAGCGCGATTGCCGTTATTTGGTCGTTGTGGCTATGTAGAAATGACAAGGTTTTTAATGATAAAAATGATTCTGTTATGCAGGTTATCTATCGGTGTACAGCTACGCTACGAGCATGGTCGGCCCTGCAGCGTGTGGAGCACCGAGAATTATTTTTGGAGGTGGCGTCGAGGCTGGAGGCTGCGGCCAGGGAGTTATTCTCCCGGCATGGATGGCAACGTAGACTCCGGATAGACCTACCAGCATCTTAGGCGGATTTACAATTTCTCATTATAATATGTAATTCGCCTTTTTACGTTTTGTTCTGAATTGGTTATTGGTGAACTGGTGGCTGTGTGTATCTTACCTATGCAGAGACCGGGTGTAATGCTTAAAACTCTTAAGTAATAAAATCCCTTTATCTAAAAATAATATATATCTTAATACACATCAATTGAACCCACAATCACTGATAAATAGAAGAAAAACCAATTGAACTTCGCGATCATACGAGCAGTACACATAGAACAGACGGGAAGTACATGTTCGGTTGTAGATCTTTAATCTACAACCGATTGTAGAATAGCTGACATCTATATATATATATATATATATATATATATATATATATACACAATATAAGATGCACTCAAAAACATCAAATGTAATGCGACATGATATGGTCTTGCGCCGATGGTCTCCTTCGCGCCCACAGTTCATAAACAATTTACTAAACTTACCTTGACCATATCACATTGCCCCTGCAAAATAAAGTTAGACGCTTTCTACTTTATCTTTTGCATATTTTACGTGGCTCGAGGCTTTCGTAAATAGAACCGATTCATACCTACGAACCTATGACTACAACAACGATCAAATAGTCGACTATTTATGTCTCCCTTTCGGGTCCTCCATTGAAAATGCAAAGCCAACTAAAGAGAAAGAGAGAGACAGACACCCGCCAGCCAGATATACGGTACAAGCCGTATGTCAGTTGAGAAACCAGTCTCGCGTAAGCGTACGCGTAAAGTCGGTCCGGGCCGCTTCATCAACTCAATGCTGCCGGCAATAGCAAGTGCACGCGAGAGGGTAGCAACTAAAAGAACGATGCCCTCATAAACATCAGTTCTAAAACCGTATAGCTATATCTACGCATGGATCGGCTCTGATACCACTGAAGGGGATCGTAGGCAGAAAACAAAAATTTCTAACAATAATAACCTTAAACAAGCCAGAATCTATAACTATGCAGATATACGAAATACGGAGGAAGACGATATACATACCCTTGTAGACCGAAAAGCGGGGATTACGCTCCCGCACAAGCGTTGTCGATGAAGCCGATGTAGCCGACCTCGAGGTCGTGAAGACGGATGCCTCCGAGCACCCCAAGCGTGATGCCTCACAGGGGTCACAAGCATACGGTGAAGAAGACGACCTCCGAGCTCCGATCCAGCCGAGCAGCGGAAGTAGAAGACTTGGACCGAAGACCAGCAGCACGGCGGTGTGCGTATGGTGGAGAAAACCTCAACCTCAGCGCAACCCCAATTGCGGAGTCACGTTTGGAGGAGAGAGAGAGAATTTTGGTGTATTTTCAAAGGTATGGGGGCACCTCTATATAAAGGGGAGGGGAGGGTGCAACACCCCTTGGCTTAGCCATGTGGGACTAAACCCCACATGGTGCGCCGCACCAAGGGGAGCCGCCGGCCCTAGGTGGGCCCCATTCGGCCCACCTAGGGTTGCCCCCTCCAAACTCGAACCAAGGGGGGATTTCCCCCCTCCATGGGCCTCCTAGGCCCATTTAAATGTGCAGCCTTTAAAAATTCGAAATTAATTAAATAAAAATATATTTAACTATTAATTACACCAATTAATATTAAATACATATTATCTAATTTATTCTGGCTCCGAAAACTATTTTGTCGCCCTCCGATCTCCGTCGGATGTGTCCCGGAACGCTTCCGGTGCTCTCTTCTATTTTCTCTTCTGTGTCCAATCTATTTTAAGCGTCACTCCCCTTAAGCTTGATACCCTGCGGTTCGATAATACTCTAGACAAGATCGAGACCCGTTCTCCGATCAATGACTAATAGCGGGGTCGTGGATACCCATATTAGTCCCTGTGCATTACGAATAACTTTGTCATTCGAACCTTAGACGTTGAGTCTTAAACCTTTTGCCAGGCGATACTTAGTTTGTCCGAGACTCGATCTCAGGCATCGTGATACCTAGTTCGATCTCGTTACCGACAATACTATTCTTTACTCATCTGTGATATTACATCCCCGTGACCTAGTCACATGCTTGCAAGCTCATTGATGTAATCTCACCGAGTGGGCCTAGAGTATCTATCCTTCTATGTGGATTGGCAAATCCTGCTCTTGATCCCTCGCCTCACCTACTCCCTTCTGATACCCGAGAGGGACACCTTTATTGTCACACTATATAAGATATGACGTTTGATGCAATCAAAGTATCTTTCAGAAATAGAGATTGAAGTTGATCTCACGGTCGAAGGCGTAATGACTACGTCCTCCAAATATTGGGTATGTCCATCACATCATTCTCCCAATGATATGACTCCATTGTCAACTGACATCAATGTCATATGATCGGGAAACCTCGACCATCAATTGCACAATGAACTAGTTAAATAGAGGCTACTAGGGACCTGGTTGTTTATGTACTACACGTGTATTAATGTTTCCGCTTAATACAGTTATAGCATGGTATAAAACATATTATGAACAATTGAGATATGATCAATAAAATGTCCTTATTAATTGCCTCTAGGGCATATCTCCTTCACTATGTCCAACACCTCTGCCCCCGGTGCCGTGACCGTTGCTTCTTCGTCAGAGTCCTCCTCCCGAGCCACAGCCTGTTGGTTGTTTCCGTTCAGCCTCAGGTTATCTTCAGAAGGGGATTGGGGGGGGGGGGGACCTTCCAGCCCGAGCTCGAAGTTGACTAGAACTTGAGGTGGCGCTTGATGTTTGCCAGCTCCACCGGGCATGAAGAAGCTCCTGTGCTTAGTCGGTCTGTATGGTGATGCTCTCTGCTCAACACAAAAACGCACAATTTTCTCCTCCTCCGGCAGCATACAATTCCGTTCAACATTCCCCACAATACCACAAAAGAAGCAGAAATTTGGTAAGCGCTTATATTTCACCTCATACCTCAGCAGTTCTTTAGTTTTACTGTCCTGCAGCTTCACCCAGCTTCGGATGGGCTTCTTGACATCGTGTTCAATGCGAATGAGCATGAAGTTATCCCAAACCTTGCCCTGATTATCTTTGTCCACCTCCTTGAAAGTTCCCAGCTGCATGTTAGCAATTTTGCGGCCCCAAACATCATTCATCATGGATAGTGGCAGTTCATAAACTCTAACCCAAATTGGCATCAAGTACAAAGGGGTTTTAGCTACAGAAGTTCTACCATCATATTCCTTAACCAACAGGGGAAAATTCTGGTAAATCCATGGCCCTCCCTTAAGGACATGGTTAAAATCTCCCCCATGCTTAAACTCAATCAGGAACCTATTATCAGCAAAATGTTTTTCGACTATGGGACCCCGGAGGTGCCATACCTGCGTCATGCGCTGGAACAGACTTTGAGCACTGTACACTTGAGTTGAGACGTACCTGCCCACAACCAGCATGTGAGACTTCAGCTTGGACTTCTCTGCATCAAAATCAACCATGATGACGTCGTCGTCCATCACCGCAGCAGTAGCCTTAGCAGCCACAACCCCATTGGTCGGTGCTGCGTGAAGAGCTTGCTCCCTAATCACGTTCCCAGGCATCCCTGTGCGGCCACCCTGGTGGCTTCTCCTTGCCACCACCTTGACACCAACAGGCGTGGCGTTTTCATCAGTGCTGCTATGGGCCTCAGCAACCTTCTTCCTCCCCTCAACGATATCCCTCATCTTCCCAGAGTCCATGGATTTCTATTGCAATGTGGAGTGTGAGCAATAGTTGTGACTTTTAACCTCTACTGGAGAGCCCCTTATGTAGGCTAGGCCTCTGTCCCCTTCCAAATCCCGTCGTACCTCTGGATGAATCAGAATCCCAGCCAGGATGCAGTATAGGATTTGTTGGAGATAATTTCATCATGAATTATCCGATTTGTTGCCTTTCTTCTTGATGGTAGTCCTTCTTTCTCTATAGTGCTTGACAAATCGCTTCCTTCCACTGAATCCGGGAGCCTGATCTCATCTTTCGCGTTGCTGATCCCTCCCACGACCTCAGGCATCTCATGAGACACGATATCCACAGTTTTCCTGATTTTGATGATCGGGAGACAAATGGAATTCCTCGATCCTCTCGATCCCTTGGTCACCCTTCTGCTCACACAATCGATCCCCATAAACTTGAGAATCAAGGGGCATCTTCTAATCCTGGCAAGTTGGATCTGATGCCGCCACCTCAGGGATATGGATCTCACTAGAAGTGCAGTGGATCAAAGACCGATCTCTCTTCTTTCTCACCAAATCAATGATCTTCTGAGCCCTCCTCTTGAATTCCGCAATATCTGGGAGATTGGCATTCTCCATGGATGCGATCCTGCGTGCGATAGCCCTCGCCCGCGACCTCAGATCCTCCCTATCCAGGAGACCCCCACCCATAGGGCGCACCCGCCATCGTGAGCCGTCCGCTATCCCCGCCGACGGAGCAATAGGTTGGCAAAAGATGTGGCTTATCAATAGGTTGTATTGTTTTTCCTCGTCAGACAAAATGATGCACCTCTATTTTCACTTTGACACAAATAACAGTACTTTGTTTCATTGATAGGTGGCCCCAAAGCCCTACATGTCAGCGACACAAAGGTGTGTCATTTTTCAGTACCAAATATAAATGTGTGATTTGCTACGGTCTCGCAACCCAAAAACTGTAAAACAAAATAGAAAAGAAGGAAGAAATCAATGATGAAGTATATGTAACGTATTTAACCAAGGAGGATGAATGAGAAGTCGAACAAACTATATGTGAAGCAAATTTTTTTAAACGAGCCAAAAGCTTTACCTTTGATATTGATACAGGAGAAGCAAACATGGGTGGCCTATGCCAAAAGGAAGAAAAAAAAGTCACATGTGAAAGTGCATGTGTTGCCCCATGCGTGGTTTTGGTAATTAATGACAATCCCTATGAACTAATGTTTGCATTGAGTTATCCTTATAGATCTTGTCCATGGGAAAAGATTGGAGTTCATGTGTTGAACTCTAGAAGATTATATGATGACCAAGATTCTATCCAAGGGTTTATATGAAGAATGGTCATCTAGAGTTGAGCTTATTGCAAGCATGGCTTGGAAAAGAAGACTGAGTAAACATTCATGTTTAGCTCCAAGCCATTTTATACATCAAGAGAAGAAGATGAAGTGCAAGTGGATACATTAAGACGGAGCTAAGCGAGGCTCTCCCATAATGGTGTATGGGGGAGCATTTGGAGAAGTCTTCATCAAGCATGTGCTAGCAAGCACAATCAAGAAAGGTGTTCCAACTTGAGGGAGTCAAGATCGTCATCATCTAGCTCAAGTGGAATGCTCAAGGCAAAGGTATGATCTTGATAGGGTTTCTATTTTACCTGTCTCATGGTGTTAGTGGGAGACCGGGTTATAGGATAGACGGCGTACTATCAAGATGGGCTCTCAAGTGAGTAACTTGATCGCATCTTTGTGGAGAGCTCAAACCTTTGCATACTTGGCATATCATCTTTCTTGGTTCTTATTTTGCTTTTATCCATGTGAGAATTTAGAGTTTGTGTTCATCTCTATACCAAGCTCTAGTTCATCAAAAACGGATTTCATATGAATATCTTGTTGTGTTTTTTATGTTGGAGGTTTTACCGGTTCATCTTTTGAAGAGAGGTCAAACTCTCCTCTTGTGTTCTCCTCCTCACATGATGGACTATGATGTGTATATGCATGATCTTGTAGTGCTTGTGATTATCTTCGGAGCAAGTCCAAGATCATAGAATACGGAGTCCGGATGGAAAACTTGTTGCGTTTTTGTGTTGAAAATATTATCGGTTTATCCTTGAGAAAAGTTCCACACCTTCCCATGGGTGTCAACTTAACTCTATTTGTAGGAAAGCTCTTGTCATTACATTTCCAACAAAACTAGCTGGGTGGCCCGCGCAAATTGCGCGGCTAGGGGTGTATTTATTTCAATCTTCATTTGTAATATATTTTTGTTGTTGATAGCATTTTTGGAACATTTTAAGAGAAATAATAATTATCAATAAATGAAGTGGGTTTATGATATTTAGTTTTTAGAGCTTCAAAATTTCTATCTGGGTGATAAAAATTATGCAGATCCAAGTTTTAAGCACAAAACCCGAGTAACCTGAAACTTAAGTCCTCAATATTATGCATGAGAGGACTCTGGAATTAGACTTTCATTCTTTCCTCTAACTCCAAAAACCAAAAACCAATTGTGTCCAATCACGCATGGAGTATTTGTTTTTTCATTTCAGTAATATTAACAAAGACAGTGGATGTACAGGCTGGATTCATTAGTGACATCCCCCACTTATTAGGCTCCTCCTTTCAACGTGTGATTTAAAAGTGTTGCAAGCAGAATTGACCAATTGTTTTTATCATATAAAGATATAAAGAACAGATACACAAATATGAGTTTGAGTTCCATATATAGGTTAAGATTGTTAGCGTTCAAAAACATTGCAAACTGATGAGTAAACTAATGAATCAATTTAGTAACTTTTAATTTTGGTTTTATGTGTTCCCCTGAAATCCTCGTATTAGTGTCTTTTAAATTTTCTTATCGACCGAGTTTGTATGAAGAGAGATCGATATAATGTTGTTTTGTGTGCATGCGGTATTTATTTCTTATACTTATATAATCTGCTCTACCAATAAACTGACCTTAACTCTTACCCCGTATTTTTTCGCTATTAATCATGTTGACTTGCCAAGGCATCATATGTTTGAAAGTGTCCAAAATGATTTTTCCTGACAGTAATTTATGAAAAGCTTTGGCGCCTACTGTAGTTACTTAAATCAGGTAAATTTATGCATCCCTGGTTGTAACAACAGAAGATTTCTGAATTTTGTAAATGAGTATATAAAGTTTATGAAATGTTGTACCCGTTCCATCATGGCTCACATTTTTAAAAAGAAAAGCATCATGAACTTCTATTTTCATGAAATAGCCCCCTGTAATCCTTTTCTGTGTTTATGTGAGAGCTCATAAGGATCTACGAAAAACTGACTTGTTAATTGAGCAAGAAGAAAAAAGGCAAGAAGTAAATGCTTCCTGACTTCTGCCCAGAGAACATTACTGGAATTTTATACTCATGTGTTCCCCAAATCATTATCTAAAAGTGTCTAAAACCTGGAAAATGACTGGACAGTAAGCTAATAAGCAGCTAAGTTTTAGTTGTTGTTTCAAGCATATATAGATAGCAAGCCGAGTAGCAGCAGTTCTAAGTTTCTTGCGAAAATGAGCGGTCGAAGTTTCCACTCGGCCATCTGCAAACAAATGATTTCTATCTGCAACATACCAACGAAAAATAGGATTGTTAGGGAATTAATAGCATCATTAGTTGAGTTATCTAAAGTAAAATAATTTGCATGCTATTGACCGTTCAAATTACACTTCTGGTGATTTTCTTTTACCTTGTGATTTCTGTCTGCCGTGCTTTATGCCCAACTCACCATCAAAACATTGACTCCTTTGAGCAAGACATATATTTACTCGATACACCGGATATATAGAAACTCAATGGTAAATGATAAGGTTTTCTTCTAATTCTGTTATATAATCTGCTTGCCATCTCGTCCTTGCAGGAGGCGGAGATCCTCTACCAGCTTTGATAAGAGTAGTTTGACGATCATGCATATCCAACATAAAAAGGATGTATGTTAATATATGTGAAACTAACCATTCATCTTTTGACAAAACTGCAAATTTAATTGATATGATAATTTTAGTTAGCCGGTTGGTATCGCCCCTTCCCCTAATGTGTAGAGGTAGAATCTGCTGCACGCCTCTGCCAATTTTTTGCCTGTAAAATTAGTCATGGTTGGTCTGGTAAAACATATTGTATTATCATTAAAAAACAAATTGCATTTTGTTAAGCGTAGTACATACCCGCCGGCATGTCGCTGGGAGCCTGCACGCACTGAGAAGCTCTCATGGCCGAGCTGTTCTTCTAGGCTTTTCTGCAGCACGTCGGTGACGGTCATGATGATGTGATCATCGACGAAGGCCCCTCTATAACGGCAGCGCGACGCCCGTTGAATCGTAGCCTTTGATACTACTGGCTTGAGTTTGATTCGCTGGACATCTGGCGTGTCGTCATCGCCACCGCCGAGCGGGATGTGCTGCCATCGTTTCTTCAATCGTCGTCGCCGCCGGGATGCGTTACCATGGTTCTTTCATCTTCCGGCAACCGGCGCGTATTGCTTTTGATTAGCCGAGCGTCCAAAGGTGCTAGTTGTTTGAAAGTCCGTTTGAGGCAATGTATGGATCAATGCCTGTCAAATTAGTCATGGTTGGCCCTGTAAAACATATTGTATTTGATTAAGAAAAAAACAAATTGTATTTTGTGTAGGGGAGTACATACCTTGTCTGGCCGGCCGGCCGGCATGTCGCGGAGCATGCGCACGCAGAGCAGCTCTCATGGCCGAGCTGCACTTCTAGGCTTTTCTGCTGCACGTCGGCGACGGTCATGACGATGTGATAATCGACGACGGCTCCTCTATACCGTCAGCACGACGCCTGTTGAATTCTAGCCGGTTATCTGCTGTCATGAGTTTGATTCGCCGGACATCTGGCGTGTCGTCGTTGCCACCGGCTGCCGGGATGTGCTGCCATCGTTCCTTCAATCGATCATCGTCGCCGCCGGGCGTGCTTTTGATTAGCAGAGCGTCGCCGGACATCTAGCATGTCGTCGTTGCCACCGGCTGCCGGGGTGTGGTGACATCGTTCCTTCAATCGTCATCGTCGCTCGGTGTGCTTTTGACAGAAATTCATCAAAACAATATTTGTTAGTTTTCTTGGTAGTTGTGGACTCCCTTGTAGAAAAAACTGATCTGATCAAATCATGTAACCTGCAAATAAATAAAAGTATGCACTTAGATTGCTATGAATTGTTATGCATGAATACATTTAGCAAATCAAAATTGATCTTACAGTTTTAGGTAACACATGGATCAAATTTAATACACATCTTGATTGCAGATAGTGGACGAAGTTACTAAGAAGCCTAATCATAATTTAAAGAAGAAATAATGAGGGAGTCCTATGCACTGACCGCCATATGCGTTTGCTCCAGCTGTTCAGCCTCCTTCGGTTGGCAGTTCTTTCGCTTTTTTAAGACGTGTGTTATTAACAAAGTAGCATCACCAGCTTTGTAATTTTAAGGAAACAAAATAGCTTTTTTCATCATTACTAAAAAAAGCTAAAACACCATCATCACCAGTTTCAAGTACTACACCTGAATCAATTAATTAGCTTGAATAGAACCTACAGAGTTGCACCTAAATGCAGAGATTCAGTCAGGAAGCAAGACCTTAGAGTCGTATTCAGATTTAGACAATCATGGCATGTACCTTGAATAGAGGTAAAAGTATATTTGGCAGTCGGGGTCTTCTATTCCGTACAAATAGCGGCTAAAAGTGTTGAGAATCAGAAAACTGAAGAGTGCAACTTGGGCTAGACGATCAAACCTTAAGCAAGCTGCTTGCTATGTGGATTGGCAGAGCATCGACCGTAGAAATAGGGGCAAGAAGTGTCAGCCTGGCAACGTCTTTGGCGACCATGCTGCGATGCCTAGACCACGCTCGCAGACAGTCGCGCTGCAATCTTGAGCATGGAATATGACCACCGTTATGAACGCTGGCTACATGGATCGATCTGATCATCATCCTGTCCTGCAGAAAATGAGGCATGTTGGATAGTACTAACCTCTGTTCATGCACTTTATCTCCGTTTAGATCAAGCGTGCTCAGGAACTGCTGAAGATTTTCCCGGTGGATGGTATGACGAAGTCTTCTCCGGAATTGGTGTGGGCGGAGATTTCCGCATGACGAACTCAACCATGGCAACGTCATCTCCTTCACGACGACCTAGATCTCCGCATGGACGGCTTCAGGACCCGGATTGTCGTCATCTGCGATTCTGCGCCATGATCGCCTTCCGCTCTTCTTCCTCCTTGGACCAAAGCGGCATAGGAGATATTGCAGGATTCTGATTAAAGGTGCCTTGTGTGTTCGTCAGCTCGGTCGAGATCGTGGTTGTCTCCCCAAGATAGCTTCGTAGGAGCCAAATCGATGTTATCCCTTCGCGACCTCATCACGATGCTAGTCGCCAGCTTCATCGCTACCGTGTTGATCGCAGCGAAACAGCACCGTACCAATTGCGGACTATATTGGGTCCAAGAGATACGTGTGTTTTTTAGGTATAGATTTGTTTGCTGGAGTTCTTATCGTACACGGTGGGTAATCCTGTTTTTATGTTGCACGTGCATGTGCTTCGGTCCCTAGCATATTAATCTCAGCCGTTGGGATTTTATGACTTTAGACTGATAAATCTTAACCGTTGGTTATCCTGTGTTTTAAGTATATAATAGATTGGTTTCATCTCATTTGGAGTTTTCTCGCAAAAGTTATGGGCGTTTCATTTTCGGGTTCTGGGTGGCCAGCCCCCAGGTCGGCCTGGCCGGCTCCCAGGCCGGCTGGCTCAGATGGGTGGCCGGCCTGGGCCGGCTCCCAGGCCGGCTCCTCTGTTACCTCTGTTGCAGTGTGAGGCTGGCCTCCAGGCCGGCCAGGCCAGCTCCCAGGCCGGCCTCCATGCACTGCCCAACGGGCATTTTTTGAGGGGACCTATTTAAGGGGCTTTCTTCCCCATTGGTTCCCTAAGCTCTTGAGCAAGTTTTTCCCCTCTCTCTCCTCCATTGTTGATCTTTGGAAAAGCTTGCCTATCTCTCAATCCCTCCCATGATTCTTGCATATCTTTGAGGGAAAGTGAGAGGAAATCTAGATCTACATTTCCACCAATCCATTCCGCCTCTAAGTGAGGGGAACCTAGTAGATCTTGATCTTGGAGTTCTTGGTGTCTCTCCTCATTGTTCTTCCTCTCTTATTCCCCCATAAGCATTTGTTGCTTTGTTGGAATTTGAGAGTGAAGGACTTGAGCACTTCTTGTGTTCTTGCCATTGCATTTGTTGCATCGGTTTGCTCTCTCCACGAGGATTCGTGGAAGTGAAAGTTCGTGAGCTTGTTACTCTTGGGTCTTTGGACCCTAGACGCCTTTTGTGGCGGTTGAGGCCTTTTGTGGTCACTTGGGAGCTCCCAATCCTTTTGTGGGTTGTGCCTCAAGATTGTTGTAAGGGACTCGATTTCCGCCCAAAAGGAAATCAATAGTGGAAGGTGAACCGAGCTTTTGGCAAGGTTCATCGGAGAATAGGGTGAGGCCATTTGTGGCGTCTTGAGTTTGAAACTCACACCCCTCCAACGAGACGTACTCCCTAAAAAGGAGGAACTCGGGAATACATCGTCGTCTCCGCGTGCCTCGGTTATTTCTATACCCGAGCTCTTTACTTATGCACTTTACATTGTGATAGCCTTCGTGCTTGAAGTTTATATCTTGCTATCACTTGTTGCTTGTCTTGCTTAGCATAAGTTGTTGGTGCACATAGGTGACCTAGTTTATTTAGGTTGTTGGCTTGTTAATTTAAACACCTAGTTTTATTCCGCAATTATCAAGCCTAAACCGGAAAAGTTTTAAATCGCCTATTCACCCCCCCCCTCTAGGCGACATCCTTGTCCTTTCAATTGGTATCAGAGCCTGGGCTCTCTTTTTGGGCTTTACCGCCTAGAGAGTAAAGATGTCGTTTAGAGAATTAGTGCACGATCCCACTTTTATATTCGATGGCACAAATTATGATGTTTGGAAAATTCGCATGCTTAATCTTTTTAGGACATGGGTCCAAATTATATAGAGTATTGTAGATGTGGGTTTTTCTCCTCCAAAGGATTCCCAAGAATTATCTTTAGAGGATGAGGAAAACTCTCATCTCGATACTCAAGTATCTAATGGTCTTATGTGTTTTGAGCGATGTAGTTCTTGCATCAATCATGCCTTTCGGAACGCTCATGAGCTTTGGACCAAGCTTCAAGATAAATATGAAGTGTCCAACATTATTGAGGATGATTGTTCTCCTTCCACCTCCGGCCGTGATGAGCTCACATTCTTCCACTTCACCAACATGTGATTTGTCACAAGGTAATGATATGGTGAGTGGTGATAGAAATTGCTTGTTGATGGTGAATACTATTGACTATACTTCATCTCTATCTCATTGCAATGTTCTATCTTTGGACTTAAACTCTCTAGCACTTCAAATGTCCTACATGCTAGTGTTGATAGTCCTTGCATATCATGTATTAGTTGCTTAACTAAATCTCATGATGATATGCTTCTATGTCTTGTTGCCATGAAAACAATGCTTCCATTCCTCTAGTACTTGTGTGGCTAACAATGTAGAGGAAATCCAACACTTGTTGGAACAAGACATGGACCTCAATGGTGCTTCAAGCAATTCTTCATCATCATCGTCCATTTCTCACTTTTGCCTTATGGCTAGGGATTCAAAGGTATCTCCACCTTTGGAACCCTCTACATCTTGTGATGATGAGGATGAGGATTATTATGGATTAAAAGAGAATGATATTGACTCCTTAAAGGAGAAGAGTGAGATGGTTTTGGTGCTCTCCCTAAAGGTAGTAAAGCTTGCTCTTATTGTGTGAAATTTTGACTTTTGCTATTAAGTGCAAGGAAATCATTGAAGAAAAGGGAAAGAGAGAGAGGATGCTATAAAAAGCATCCTTAGAAATGCTCTTGAGGAAGAGGAAGAGCTTCGAGTGTCTCTTGAGGAGAAACTTGAATCTCTTGATGAAACAAATGATCTTATTTTGCTAAAATCATTAAGGAAAGAGATCATGCTATTGCTAAATATAAAGTGCTTAAAAAGGAAAAGTTGAATTTGGTGTTGGCAATGCTAGACTAATTGAGGATATAGAGAGACTTGACAAAGCTCACAAGGCTTTGGAAAGTGAACACTCTCTCCTTACCAAGTCTCATGATCAACTCCAAACTCAACTATCTAAAATGATGTGCCTAGTTCCTCTACTCCCTCATGTGATCATGCTAATATTATTGAGGAAAATGCTAGGTTGAATGATGAGCTTGCCAAGTTGTCTTCTTCCATTTCTAATGTTAATGATGCTTGTGCTACTAACTCCACTCTTGTGAAGCATCTATTTTGAAGGAGAATGTTGAGCTAAGGGCTCAACTTGAGTTGCTAACTAGCAAGTATGGGAAATTGGAAGAAAGTCATGAAAAGCTCTCTAGCTCTAATGAGGATCTTCTAGCATCCCATGCGAAGCTAAAGTTAGCTCATGAGGCTACTACAAAGGTAACATCTTGTGAGCCTCATGTGGACAATGGCACTACTTCTACTCTAAATGCTTTATTGCCATGTGCTAGTCCTTGTGATTCATCCACTCACAATATTGCTACTCTTGTGATGAATTACTTTCCATGCCTTGTTGCTCTAACAATGAAGCATCTACTTCCTCTAGTGTTTTTGTTGATACTAACCATGTAGAGGAATTAAAAGAGCTCAAGGCCCAAGTCGCTTCTTTGAAGAAAGACTTGGAAAAGCGTCATGTTGGGAAGTCCACACTTGACAATGTGTTGAGTGTTCAAAGACGCCCCAATGACAAGAGTGGACTTGGATTCAACTCCAATAACAAGTCCAAGTCTAACAAGAAGAACAAGGGCCAAGAACAAGTAAAGATTCGGCCAAGATTGTTTGCTTCAAGTGCAAAGTTGAAGGGCACCATGTTAGATCTTGCCCTTTGAAGAAGAAGCCTCTTAGTGAGAAGCAACAAGGGAAGCGGCCTCAAGCTCAAACTCAAGATGAAGAACGGCCTCTTCCCAAGAAGAATCAAGCTACCCTCCTCAAGTCAAGATTCCAACTAAGAAGAAAGGAGGAAGCCAATGTTGCTACATATGCCGTGAGAAGGGCCACTTTGCTTCTTCATGCACTAATGGTACCTTATCCAACCCATTATAATTGATGATGTTTATTCTCTTCGGAAGGATAAGGTTGGCAATGTGTTTGCCAAATATGTTGGTACTCAAAGTGGTGTCAAGAAAAGACCATTTGGGTTGCCAAGCCTATTGTGACTAACCTCTTAGGACCCAACTTGGTTGGGGACCAACAAGCTAAAACTTGATCAATAGGTGTTGTTGGAGGGCATTGGAGACTTGGCTACATCATGAAGAATTAAGGGATCTTCATCAATTTATTCTCTCAAGCCAAGTTATTTGGATTATATTGTTCTATCTCATATCCAATGTTCCTCCTTGCGGTAACTTGTGCTTTATCATATATACATTGAAAGTTGCTTGCACCCTTGCATGTGTTTGGTTTTGTACCTTGCTAGTGTTTGTATGTGTTGTGCTCTCTACTTACTTATCTTGAGTAATCAAGTATGTGTATGTTGGTTTGCACACCATTTACTTGTTTTGAGCCTTATTGCTTTTATTTGAATCTTATCTTGTTGGCTCTCTTTTTGAGAGATTAATGGACTATCCATTTTGGGGAGTGATGCTTCGTGCACTTCACAATCCTAAAAATGTGTATACATGAGGAATACCACTTAGTGTTGATATATAATTATTACTCTCTATGTGGTATATCATTCTCATGAGAAATTCAAATTCTATAATGTCCATTAATCATCTCTAGTTGGTTTTGCTTGCCTCTTGTTTAAAAATTGGATTATCACATTATGGGGGAGTAATAAGCTTTGTGCATATTACAAACCTAGAAAATGTGAACATGTGAGGTATTGCCACCTAGAATTGATATTCTTCATTATCTTGTTCCTATGTGGCATGTTCTCAAACAAGTTCCATATTTGCTTAAATGCCTTTTTATTGCCAAGGACTTGGTTTGATCTAAATCCTCTTGTCATCCTTGTATCTTTTGGATCCTTGTTGCTCTACTCAAATTTTGCTTTGTGCTTTCTTGAGTTAGGAAAAGCAATGATCCCATTCTTGTGCATTTTCATTCAAAGACATACTTCTAGATAATGCACTATTCTTGGGGAAGCTATCCTACATTGAGTAGAACACTTTTTTAATTTGATATTGGATCTTATTGCTCTTTCTTGAACATGGCTAGTGTTTGAATAATATATATGGAGAGTGATGATCCCACTTGTGTGCATTTTGTATTCAAATGCAAGATCATAAATAATGCACAAATCTTGGGGAGCAATCCTATATGTTTTTGAATATTAGTTGTCTTCAATTGGTATTTGATCCCGATGATGTGTCTCTTTGGAAGACAAACATTTTTTGTCTTGGCACTTTGTGCCATCATGAAAAGTGTAGAGGGTTTGGTTTATTCCTTGATGATGTTTATTTCATCATTTGGCATCTTACTTTCATTTGACATCTTTTCAAAGTGGTATCTTCAATCATGTGTTGATTTGGGTCTTTTGATATAATTTGGACAATTCTCTTTCTTGTCACACTTGTGTGTGATTTCTTGATTTAATTGGTGTTTTGTCCAATTTGTATCTCGTTTGGTTCTTGAAAGTCTTGTGCATGCATATTTACTATATGTATATCTTATGACATGCTTTCTTTCGTTGATCCAATATATAGGATAAACTACATCAAATCCTAAATGGCTAAGATGTGCATGAAATTCAATTTCATATCAATATGCACATATTTATGTGGAGTTTGTCCTACGTATTGTAGTTGCTCTAACTACTTGGGCCCAATAAGTTTGGGAACCATTTTGTACTTGAATTGGTTTTAGGTACTTTGGAGATGTATTGGGAGCTTGTCTCATTTACAAGGAAGTTATTATCACCATGTGCTTATTGGAGCCAAGCTCGGATGATCGTGAACTCTTATCTTCTACATCACCAATGCTATCTCGGTAATAAGTATCTACCTCATGCATACTTTCTAGCTTTCAACCTTGTGTAGGTTGTATCTTGGCATGAATCCCTTTAGTCGCAATTGATATGTTCTTGCAAAGCCTTTATCAAAACATCTTTATTGCAAATGTGAGCAAGCCAGGATGATTACATATCACGGGGAATATACATAATCATTTTATTGATTCACCAATCCCAAATATGTTAATCTAGCATTTCTTCTCAAAGTCTCTCATATGTAATATTGATGAATTTGCAAATTCATTTGCCCTTTGTGATACAATGTTATCTTTCTCGGAGCATCCCAACTATCTTTTTTCTCTTGTGGATATTTTTGATGCTATGATGAGATTGTGTTGGAAGTTCATCTATATCCTTCTAAGATAAAATTGAGCTTTGTGCTATGCTTTTAAGCAAAGATCTCATTGGTATATATATGACTTCCACTAGGATATCATGTTATTCACCGTAGTATCTACTTTGTGTGTGCATATTTCTTTGTGGACTTATATCTTCATGATTGATGTCTACTTAGAAACTTATACACATGAGAGTAGTTACATCTTTAATTGGAATTCTTTAAGCCTTCTTGCACTTGTTTGTGTTTCAAAATGATCTAAGAGGGAGTGAGGATTCCATGTTTTGCACACCATATTGAAATGCAAATCCTACATTGTGCACGTACCTTGGGGAGTTCCCTCTTGATTGTTAGAACACTTGGTTGATTCTATCATAATATCTTCTTGTGTTCTATTGGTTTCTCGGATCCTTTGATTGGTTACTTCTTTTGTCGAAGCATCTTTCAATTTGTTTTTCTTTTGCAATCTTTGTATCCTCAATATAGTTTGATCTCCTTCCCAACTATTCGTCATTGGATACGTGCATTTGATTTCACTCATATTATGAGAAATGCACACATTATGGGGGAGCTCTTACTATATTGGCCTTCTAAATTTTTCCTCCCATTTCGGCAATCGATGCCAATGGGAGAGAAGTTTAGAGGGTTTAAGGGTTCGTCGGTTTTATGTTTTAGTTTCGTTCTTAAGCATTTGCCTTTCTTTCTCTTGCATCCTTGCTCTTTGTGTTGCATGGTTGCTTAATTCATTATATAAACCCTCGTAAAAGGGACTGTAATCAATTACCAAAATGGGGGAGATTGAAAGTGCATGTGTTGCCCCATGCGTGGTTTTGGTAATTAATGACAATCCCTATGGACTAATGTTTGCATTGAGTTATCCTTATAGATCTTGTCCATGGGAAAGATTGGAGTTCATGTGTTGAACTCTAGAAGATTATATGATGACCAAGGTTCTATCCAAGGGTTTATATGAAGAATGGTCATCTACAGTTGAGCTTATTGCAAGCATGGCTTGGAAAAGAAGATTGAGTAAACATTCATGTTTAGCTCCAAGCCATCTTATACATCAAGAGAAGAAGATGAAGTGTAAGTGGATACATGAAGACGGAGCTAAGCGAGGCTCTCCCATAATGGTGTATGGGGGAGCATTTGGAGAAGTCTTCATCAAGCATGTGCTAGCAAGCACAATCAAGAAAGGTGTTCCAACTTGAGGAAGTCAAGATCGTCATCATCTAGCTCAAGTGGAATGCTCAAGGCAAAGGTATGATCTTGATAGGGTTTCTATTTTACCGGTCTCATGGTGTTAGTGGGAGACCGGGTTATAGGATAGACGGCGTACTATCAAGAGGGGCTCTCAAGTGAGTAACTTGATCGCAGCTTTGTGGAGAGCTCAAACCTTTGCATACTTGGCATATCATCTTTCTTGGTTCTTATTTGGCTTTTTTCCATGTGAGAATTTAGAGCTTGTGTTCATATCTATACCAAGCTCTAATTCATCAAAAACGGATTTCATATGAATATCTTGTTTTGTTTTTTATGTTGGAGGTTTTACCGGTTTGTCTTTTGAAGAGAGGTCAAACTCTCCTATTGTGTTCTCCTCCTCACATGATGGACTATGATGTTTATATGCATGATCTTGTAGTGCTTGTGATTATCTTCGGAGCAAGCCCAAGATCTTAGAATACGGAGTCCGGATGGAAAACTTGTTGCGTTTTTATGTTGGAAATATTATCGGTTTATCCTTGAGAAAAGTTCCACACCTTCCCATGGGTGTCAACTTAACTCTATTTATGGTTCTTAATATTTCCAACAAAATTGGTTTCATCCCATTTGGAGTTTTCTCGCAAAGGTTATGGGCGTTTCATTTTCGGGTTCTGGGTGGCCAGCCCCCAGCCTGGCCTGGCCGGCTCCCAGGCCGACTGGCTCAGATGGGTGGCCGGCCTGGGGGCCGGCCTGGACGGCTGGCTCAGATGGGTGGCCGGCCCCCAGGCCGGCCTGGCCGGCTCCCAGGCCGGCTCCTCTGTTCTCCTCCATTGTTCTTCCTCTCTTATTCCCCATAAGCATTTGTTGCTTTGTTGGAATTTGAGAGTGAAGGACTTGAGCACTTCTTGTGTTCTTGTCATTGCATTGTGTTGCATCGGTTTGCTCTCTCCACGAGGATTCGTGGAAGCGAAAATTCGTGAGCTTGTTACTCTTGGGTCTTTGGACCCTAGACGCCTTTTGTGGCGGTTGAGGCCTTTTGTTGTCACTTGGGAGCTCCCAATCCTTTTGTGGGTTGTGCCTCAAGATTGTTGTACGGGAGTCGATTTCCGACCAAAAGGGAAATCAATAGTGGAAGGTGAACCGAGCTTTTGGGCAAGGTTCATCGGAGAATAGGGTGAGGCCATTTGTGGCGTCTTGAGTTTGAAACTCAAACCCCTCCAACGAGACGTACTCCCCTAAAAAGGAAGAACTCGGGAATACATCGTCGTCTCCGCGTGCCTCGGTTATTTCTATATCCGATCTCTTTACTTATGCACTTTACATTGTGATAGCCATCGTGCTTGAAGTTTTACATCTAGCTATCACCTTGTTGCTTATCTTGCTTAGAATAAGTTGTTGGTGCACATAGGTGACTTAGTTTATTTAGGTTGTTGGCTTGTTAATTTAAACATCTAGTTTTATTCCACAATTATCAAGCATAAACCGAAAAGTTTTTAAAACGCCTATTGACCCCCCCCCCTAGGCGACATCCTTGTCCTTTCAACATGAAAGTTTCTTAAGCCACAATCTCAGCTAAATGCTTCGTCCTTGATCTTCTTGATAAGAGTAGAGCGCATGGATGACTTATTGTTGAAAAGTAATCCCTTCCTTCCAAATCTCCCGTGCCACCAGATTTACTGCTGATTTAAAGACCTTTGGGTGTGCAGTTGGGGACTTGACGATGGTGTGGCAATATTCAATGACTTATTTGTGAACCAACTAAGAAAACAATCTAATGGTTTCATAATTGGCTAGCTAATTGAATAGATATGAGCCACACATGACCCAAAACCCGCTAGTAAGATATGCATGCATGCAAGTTTGATGTTTTGTCACTAGTATAGAACGACAAATCGGACACCCCTCCATGGAAACAGCATGAGTTAGGCGACAGAAAACCCGTGATTTGCCCATGCCGACATGGTCAGACCGATGTGAAAGCGGTTGGCCCGTCAACATTGGCAACAGAGATGCACGAAACTCCCTTACTCTTAATATTGGAAACAGACATATGGAAGGGCTTGTTTCCAATGTGAAACCCTATGGCAATGGTCTTTGGTATAAAACCACTTTGCAATATGCTTGGGGAATTGCGGTTGCAAACTCGGAGCGCGCCTATTAAATGTGGTTTAATGAACGAGGAATTGAAACCACCCGCTCTTTGCTAATAAAATTGGATTCGAACAGCATGAACCCACCAAGTTCTGGCATTCTGTCCCCAGTTCTCCTCTTATCTCGTACGTTCTCTAGCACAACCAAGCCCGACGACTGGTGGAGGAACGAGGAAGTCCCAAGCGACAATGTGAGCGGTGAAGATGTCGAGGGCCACGTCCTTCGGTTTGATCAAGGGGGCGCCGCCCGATGAGGACCCGCCATCGGCGAGCGAAGAAGAATACCCTCCCGACGAGGAGGAGGAACCGATGGAGGAAGAAGCGCCACACGACGAGGACCAGTCCCCAATGGAGGACGGCGACGACGACGATGACGACGATAGCGACGATCCGCCATCGATGACCGGCAAAAAGCGACGCCGTGCCACAGAGGAGGCTGACCATGACCACCATGCTAACGACAAGGCGGAGGAGACAGACGACGATGATGGAGCAGAACCGCCATTGAAGAAGCAGAATGGACATTAGGCAACAGAAAATGTAACAATAATTATATGAATTTTTTATGTAGTGTCCATATGTCAATGTTGGCAAAGGAAACAGTGATATAATATATTCGTTTTCAATTTGGTGCTAGCGTAGCTATAACTGTTCTCCCAACACAGCAACCCTAACTCAGTCTCACTCCCTCAGTCTCCCAGATCTGGAAGCAGTGCCGCGGCGGTTGCGCCTCTCCTTCAAGATGCCCGTCCAGCAATGCCGCCCGTCTCTGCTCCGAGCTTCGTGGCAAGCATCACTGCCTCCTCCTCTCCTTCGACCGTCGAGGCTCATTATTGTTCTTCGCTTCACTCGGCCAGATCTCGTCGCTCCGAGTAGGAGGTTGCCTGAGCTTTGTGTATCCATCCGCTGTCGGTCAATTTCTCCCTCCTCTACGGCCAGATATGTTGCTGGAGGGTGCATGGCGTGTCGATCCATGAACGGTGCCTCGGAACTTGTCATATCGGAGGAGTTGTGACAGACGACTGAAGTCTAGATGCTCAATATACCTACTTAACACTGTCATACCGGAGCATCTAGACATCGGAATTCGACATTATGTAGTATGTGCTAACATGGAGTTCAAGCCCGGCTCTGGCCCTAGGCGACCCTGTGCGGCGCACAAGGGCCCATGGCTGGAGGGGGCCCATCTCGACATATGTCTATACACACTGGGTGCTATTGGGCTAAAGAAAATATAAATATGTAAAAGCCCAAGCAAACAACAGCCCATTAGGGAGAGGAATGGGCAGACTCGCTAGCTACGCGCATGCGTGCAATCCATCACAATCAGCTGGCTGTTCGCCTGTTCTTGTTCTCGCCTGCATGTTCGTCTTCTCGCCGCGGCCTTCCGCTTACGCCGGGAGAGAAATTAGATCGCCCAGGGGGCCAGGCCACCAAGCGCGGAAGCGTCCTGTCCGGCTGCAGATCGGCGATCGTCCTGCTCCGTGTAGGTATGTCCGTAGGTGCCATTGTTCTCCTCTATTTTCGGTGGCGTATATATAGGATATTGCCCTAGTCTATTTGATCTGATGCTAAATTGTAATCTTAGGTGTTACAATGCCGAAACAAAAGTCCGCTGCTGAGAAAAGGAAAAAAGAAAAAAATGAGAGAACCAACTTATTAAATTACTAAAAGCTGCTTTAAATAGGTATTTTTTGGCAGCTAGTATTAGTACTGTCGAAAATGAAAGGCAAGAATCCGAACCCGGACAAGATGATGATCATAATTTAAATGACGATCATGAATTCAACGAACAATCCGATCAGAGTAAGTGAAGTAAGTAACTAACTAACTAATTACAAATTGTTGTATTTAAATGCAAGAGATTGATGTTGATGATAATGAGGACATAACTGGAGAGGAAAATTTGCTTATCTACGTCTCGTAATAAAAAAATGTGTGGTTGGATATAAACTTTTAACATTTTACTGTCATATGCGTGTATATATATATAGTACCTACGGGGGCCAAATTTTCAACCTTGCACTAGGGCCCCGAAAAATATAAAGCCGGCCCTGATGGAGTTAAGACCTTTTGGGTGTGCAATTGGGGCCTTGACGATGGCTAGCCAATTCTGTGACTTATTTGTGAAGCAACTAAGAAAACAATCGTCTAACTGAATAGATGTGTGGCACTCATGACCCAAAATCAGGTAGTACGATATGCATGCATACAAGTTCGATGGTTTGTGTTGGAAAATGAATGATAAACTTCTTTCTAGAAGTGTCCATATTAAATTAATGTTCAGTCGTTAGCGCAACTTGTCACAAAAAATATGTGATGCAAGTAGAAGATAGTATATAATGCTTTGAGTAATAGTCGAACTTCAGATCTTTTGAGAGGTCTTGGACAAAACAGAGCCTAGTGGGCAAGGAGAAATCTACTATGTGAGAGTTTTTGAATGCTTGAAATATTTTTTTGAATGCTCTAATTGTGACAGTCGACTGAAGTCTAGATGCTCAATATACCTACTTAACACTGTATGTTCTAGGATTCTGTCAACTGAGAAATTGGAGGGAACCATAATTTCAAATAGGAATGTCGCCATGGCGATTGCCTCGCCCGTGAGAGACGTGGGCGTTCGTCCAGATAGTGTGAGGCAACGGCCACTTTTCTGTTCATTCAGACAGTGGGATGACTGAGGCAGCGCGCGGTGAGAAGGAAAAGGTGGACGATGGTCGCCGTGGCGTTTGTTTCGTCTGTGCGAGACTGTTGGAACGAATCTTATTATTAGAGTAGTTTATAAGATCATGTTTATTTCGCCTGCCTTCTCCCGACATTGGAGAGAGAGCGATAAAAAAACCTTTGAAGATTTGTTTTTGTGGTTGACTGGGCTTAATAGTATTTTGACCACTGATAGCTTGCAATGGGATATTATCGTCAATGCTGTGGGAGGGTTCCGTATGCAGCAACGATATCGTGTTATTATCGCGGCCACTTTTGTTTATTTCCTGATTCATGGATGTAGTCAAAGCTGCGGCTGTGTGCACGTAGAGATGTGTTCAGTTGTACAAAGCAAAGCTTGTTACGCATCAATTTTGTGTATGTAGTTAGTTTTTTTTTGCGAAACATAGTACAAACGCGTGTCTGTTGTTAGTTGATTAGCCTAGTTAGTAGGAAATCTCAGAAAAAAAAGGCCAAGTTAGCAGGTTAGTTGCCGCATGCAGCGAGTTATTAAAGCATGCAAGATTGGCCAAGTCGTGGAGTTAGCTAGTGCCTGGAGAAATGGCCGTAGTGTTACCTCATGTATTAGTTAGTTACTAGGCAAGCTGTGCATGCTGGGCGTGGCGTGAATTTAGGATTAACTGGTAGTGGGTTCCGCTTGTAATGGCTATTTAACATGAGAAAAGGAATGAGAAATGTGTGGCCTGCCAAGGGAGAGTATGGGCAACGCCTCTGTGTTCTTCCTTGGTGTGACATGGCGTTCGAGCTCTAAGCTCAGTCAGATTGTGTGACATAGCGGCGTGCTCATTCCGACCGTGTGAGCACTGAGGTAGCGGCGCCCACTCACGAATCTAGCCACGCTGGAATCCTTCCACGGCACCGTTCGCAGATGTCCATGGAGAGAGCGTGGGAGGGTGTGATGGAAAAACAGAGTAAAACAGAGGATAGGTGCCGTTACTTTTCTTCAGTAATTGCAGCCTCCTTTTACATCCCGCCATCTCCTCCTCCGAAGGTTCTGTAAAACAAGTAGTTTCTATATTGTAGTTGCGTTTGTACCGTTTGTTCTTAATTCGGCACACTAGCTCAAGTTCAACTCTGAATGCGTTTAGCTTGTTTCAATATCCTTTGCTTTCGCCCGTGCAATGGTACTGGGAATTGCAATATATGTGTAGTGGAGTTAAGAACAACGGTACAGGGAGTGTGAGCGACGATTTCTTTCTTACAACAAAGATTAGATTCATACTAATGCATGCCTAAACGTGGTTTAGCTGGATTACAGTAAACTTCTTCTTTGGGAAAGGGAGGGCAGCTAAGAACTGGAGCTCTTGCAGGGTTGTTAGCATAAACCCACCACTTTACAAATTCAATTATGAAAACCTAACACTTGTTTGAATAGCGAAAAATCGCCAGATTTTATTCGGACCGTTGCAAAATGCACTGATTCTCGATTGATCACAAGGCTAAACTGACAAAGGGACACATGTAAGAGCGACGTAGCAATGTTGACTTTTCAGCCCAATAAAAACAATAAGAAAAATCAGGTGGGGAGAAGCTACGGGTCGGTCGCGAGGAGGAGTGCTGTCATGTGATGATAAAGAGGTGCATCCAGTTTTCCTAATTACATTTTTAGTTTTATGCTGTCATGTGATGATAAAGAGGTGCATCCAGTTTGCATGATATTCACTGTTTCGTATTTCCACATGAAATATTCATGGTAAAAACGTATATTTCCCTTGCCAGATTGTTGCGAGCGGAGGTCTTGGTACACCTGCTTAAGTATCATGCTTTCGAAGAATATATGGCATTCAATTATGCAATGTGAAAACTTAAAAAGTTTTGGAGTATGTGGCTATATTTTCTGTAGACATAGATCTTATGATTACACACATGTGACAATCAATACATCTTATGATTACACACATGTGACAATCAAAAGGACCGTGAATACACACATGCATTCAACTAGTACATATCAAATTCCACACACATGTTATGCAAGTCACTGGACTTTGCAATTTTCAGATTTTGTTGTGACGCCCACAAAATCTGATTGTAGATGCACGGAAAAAAAAACTATATGCATGGGAGGAGATTGATGAGTAGGTGGATGAATCTAGATGCATAATGCATGATCAAGTTGAAGTGGATGAGTCATGTTTAAATAGTGAAGTAGTTTGTTAGATCATGGTATATGTTGCGTCCCATAGGCTACACCTATCTATATAAGATCATGCATTCGTAATTGAACAAACAAGAGCGTGAGAGGAAAAGGAGTGCAAATATGTAGCCTCCAATATGACCAAAGAGTGACAATCGGTTAACGAAGCAAATAGTGTTTTTCCCTGAAATGTGTGTGGCCGTGTTGAGTTTGTATCATAGTTTTTTCTTGAGATAAATAAGGTGGCCATGTTAGATAGATAATGAGATGTGAGACATTGGAGGAAAACAATAGAGCTAACTCTTGAGATAAATAAGGTGGCCGTGTTGCGAGCGTGAGAGTATTTAATGCTTCGAGTAATAGTCGAACTTTAGATCTTTTGAGAGGTCTTGGATAAAATAGAGCTAAGTGAGAAAGGAAAACTCTACTATGTGAGAGTTCTTGAATGCTGGAATTGTGACAAACTACTTTATATATTTCTCTGTCAACTGTGAAATTGGAGGGACCATAAATTTCAAGTAGGAATGCCATTGTCCCTTAAGATGCAGCACCACGATGGTGCTTACATGCATGCCACACCACCATGGCGACTTCTTTCTTCCCGACGACGAGCTACCCGTCGGCACCGTCGGCGTTCACGTTGGTGGCGGTGGCGACGCGACGGCGACGACGCCGGCGTTGGCGTTGGTGTTTGTGGAGACGTGGCGGCGACGGCGCCGGCGAGAGCTGGAGCATGGTCGCCATGCCGTTTGCTTCGTCTGGGTGTGGAGTTCACATATGCTGCTCACTGAGATAGTGTGAGCCACCGGCGTCTTGTTTGTTCATCCAGACCGTGTGAGGACTGAGGCACAAATCTAGCATTTCTGCAATCCGTCCACGGTGCCGTTCATGTGGAAGGTGAGGGAACTCGGGAGGGTGTGATTGTAGCGCAATTTTAGTCGCCTCGGAGGAGCTTGTCGAACCTGCGTGTTTTCTTGCCACGGAATTGATCCCGGGAATTCATTCCACGAGATGGATCCAACTCTCAATTTCGCTCGGCTCCCTCAGTCTCCTTTCATTCCACGAGATGCATCTCCCCTTGCCGCCATTCCTCGGAGCTTACCGGCAGCCAGCGACCCTTTGGTCCTCCCCTGAATCAATGCTGGAGTAGAAGAAACCGAAACTCTGCTGGTTGAGATCTGAGAGCGAGCTTCTCAACAGTTAAATTGGAAGCCATAGAATCCTTTTATGATCCAGGAAGATATAGCTCACGGTGCCTCAACACTCCACTCTGCTGGGCCGAATGAACCAGTCACCTGACATCGGCAGTGGCCGACGCGCAGATTGAGCACTTCTCTGCACCCGTAGATATTAGGTAGAGAGCCAGCTGGGTAGTCTACATTATTGATATGCCAATGTAAATATTTCCCAATTGATACACGATCGGGTCGGGTAGATTTTGTTCCATTCTTAGCAGCAATGTTACAAATTGTGTTTCAGTTAAAGGTTAAATTCTCTGTTATACTCTTGGAAATTGCCAGTATATGTTGTTTTATTTATTCAATGTTTGGATGAAACTGCGATCTGACACAGTTGGTTGGCTGATGCGGTTTGCATGTTTCAGGTGGCAATATTCTTGCACAAGAGGGAATCGGTGATAGTTTATGTGATATACGAGCGGCTGTAGAGAAAGTTTTGAACTTAGTTCAAGCAGACAATCGTATAAAAGGGTCAGAGAAATGAGAATGATCATGGGAAAACCCTTTCTGTAAAAAATATGGTAATCAGAGGGGTTATTGTGTGCACTTTTTTTTGTTTCACTGTTTACCTGTTGCTTCAAATGATCTGCAACATCTTAGATTCATAGATATGAAGGACGAGGATGAGAGCCCAAATGCCTAATTAAGCTATTCTCATAGGGTCATACCAACCATCTGGTTGCAGATACTACTTTGAGAAATACTATCAGTTCGATCTTTGATTATTACTTTGATCAAGATTTCCAGTGCAGGCGGTTGGCGACCAAGATAGCGCATTATAAATTGGTAAATATTTCCTTAACCGTACATGCCTGAAAGATTGGATAAAATAAATCTTGACACAATATCGAAATGCTGCAAAGGCTGTTATGATTTTCAAACTGGACATTTAGCTTATTCAGAAGCCCATCCCAAAGGTTTCCCTTTTGAATTCTTGAGTTAAGGTGCTATGCCACATTTGTGAAGATAATTTTTTTGACACTTCTGGCTTTATTACATACTGTAATTTCACCAACCTAAGATTTTATTTGTCAGCGTGAGTTCTGTTTATAAAGGAGGATTTCGTAATTCAGGAACTAAGTTGCACTGTTTGGAAAATTCGTTGTCCCGCGGGCAGGGACGGAGGAAGGGGGGGGGGGGGGGGGGGGGGGTGGTTCAGCTGATTTCCTTCATAAACTCACTACTCATGCTTATAATTAACAGTTCTAACCATTATGCGCCCTCCAACTTGATTATGCCCCCTCCAATACTAAATGGTGGCTCTGTCCCTGCCCATGGGTTTGTGTTTTCTTGCAAAAAATAGAAGATGAGGCTATCTATAAAGGACATGCCGTTCATTCTCCTGTTGGTGATGGGAAAGATGCACACCATTCCGATGGAAGATTTTTTTTTTAAACGAAGGCAAAAGCTTTGCCTTATCTATTAATTAAGAAGAAGGTGCCCGATTTATTTGCGGAAGAAACCGGGCGAAAACCATACCACGAACATCGACAACCAACATCAGAGGGAGGAGCCCACACAACCAAACAACTACTCACCCCACCTAACACAACCACAAACTAACAACACGGCAGCCTCAGATGGGCTCAAGGATCAAGAAAAGGCGGAAGATTTCCATGCCAAGACAAGCTTCTTCCTTGCCTTCCTTCTAAGAGACTTCTCCACCTTCATGAATACACCGTCCGAAGCTGTCCCAGCCAAGGCGAAAGCAATATCCTTGCCACATCCAGGGCAAGCCGCCTCCAAATCGACAAGCAAGTCGCAAACCTCTTTACCAAACAGGGACTCAGAGTTAGGCACCAACAATAGCTATCACATCAACAAACTGGTCACTCAAGGATGAGAAAGTGACAGAACCAACAAGATCTCCACTATCCATAGAGGACGACTGGCAAGACTCAGACGGTGGTGGGGATGGCGCAATGTCCACCGCCAATGGCTCCAATTGGCTCAGCTCAATTGGAAGCACCACAGAAAATTCCCCACAATAATCCTGCATCTCAGGCAAGATCTCCACAACAGGAGCCACAACCTTAGTGGCGACAACCCTCCTAAGGACAGACGACGACGACGCATGCAGAGCACGGGGAGAAAAATCTCCAAAGCAGCATTCAGACCCCTCATCAACAGAACCAATCTGTACCTCAGGTGGCAGAGGCACAACTGACGCAACCTGAAGCTAGGCAAGAGCGTAGTGGACCTCAGAGCGAAGCAGCTCAACTTTCTGAAGGACCTCCAAGCGTAGCAGGGCAAACTGGGACTCCACAGTAGAGACTGAGAAGGCGTTGGCACTGCAATCCTTGCAACACGACTGCACCGCAGCCCGCAACGACGAGTGGCCCACAACCTCGGCGCAGCTCTGAGGCGACGAGGGACGACGAGGCTGAGGGGACGGAGAACGACTTCTTTGACAAGGAGCACAAGCATCTAGAGAGCGAGAATTCCGATGGAAGATGGGGTGCATGTCTTGAGTAAAACTGAGAAGGTATGTCAGTTAGTTCGTTTACATAATACTGGTTTTTTAGTTGAATAAACAAGTATTTACAATTTAGTGGTGCAGATGTTTCGTTGTGACTACTTTTTAGGTAGTGACTTTTCGAGACTCAGGTGTGATGCCAACATCTATTATATACTAAAAGCAAAATGAGAAAGTTTTTCGAGACACCACGTTAATCCACATAGCACAAAATTATGTGCTTCATCAATCTTAATTTTGATGGTTGAGATTTAAATTTGTTAGGTGTTACGCAAAAAATGTCACGTACCAACCTGTTACGAACGTACTACATCATACATGGCCACGTACAAGAATAATAAGAGAGAGAAAAACTTATGTTGATGTGTCACGTGCAATAAAAAAAGTGTAGTCCAAGATCTGATAGAATTAGTGTTGGGCCAGGACAGCACGCACCAAATAAAAAGATTTAAAGAATAACTAGCTACGTAGCTTGGCCGATTGAATAGTTTAGAGAAAAGCTGATCGTACACAGCTTTCTCAAGCGTGTCAATACGTGACTCTTTTTTTTTTTGATACGTGACTTCCTTCCTTTCTTTTTCTTTTTTCTTTCAAACTAACCAAAAAATGTGGCCGTTTAAAAAGACCTATCTTTTGCTTGATCGGTCCAGGCTTAAGCCAAACTAAGTTGGCAGAATATTGTTTTGAGCTACAATCGGTATTTATGAGACTGCAAAACACGTTTCATTTGGTACAAAACTTATGGATCAATTTGCAAATTGAGATTTATTTGAAGAATAGGAATTATCCTCATACGAACTATCCATCCGACTTTCGTAGACACAACAATCGATCGGGTACCTTGGTCGAGTGTTTTCATCGAATGGTCGTCCAAATTATGACGGACGAGCGTTGGATGCAAAGCGGCGTATGCATAGCACAACTCTAGAAGAACCCATCTAAACCTAACACCACGTGTACACCATGCAAAATCACAGTGCGTATTATGAGCTACAAAATTTGATAAAATCTTGTATATTTTGGAGATTTTGAAAATGTGTAGATTTGGATCACACATTTAACATTTTTATGCACCCATGTATATAAAGTATTTTGAATTAAGAGTTTGCACGTTCGTGCGACACATCATTGGCAATATAAATGATTTTACTTTTCAGATTTTTTAAATTGTGTAATCACTAGAGCTCGAAAACCAAATAACTCTATTCGTTGATACATCAGTATAATATTTAATTACCTTAAAATATTAAAGGATCGAGTGGGATTTAAGGAGGACCAATTAGCCCAACGGAACAATATTCCCCCACCTATAAAAATACCATCCTCATGAAGTAATACTAATAAAAACACCGAAGGCCAAAAAAATGTGTTAATATTACTACTTTGGAATGGAAACGTTGCCTTGTGCATTTGCGTGCATTTAAAACATTTACTTTCATAAATTATTAGGATTATATAAAAAAAAAAATTGTATATCTTTTATGCGAGCCACCATATATATACACATACTCATACCACATAATATTTGGACAACTTGGGTCTACGAGCATCGATATTAAAAAAATTACCATCACCGACACACTATCGACGATCATAATCAAAAGTGCAATCCTGCACCATTGCCTCATAAGCGTTGATCCATAGAAAAACACATAGAGTTAGGCGGAGCCAATAGACTTTTATACCTTATTATGGCACCATCTCATCCCCAAGACATTGTCATGTAGAAGACACTAACATAACATACCTAAAACATATTTAGGAGATTGATTATTACCTCTCTCACCTCTCGGGGACTTTATCTACTGTTTACGCTGAATGGAGTTGGCAGAGGTTGAAACAACTTCTTTTTAAGTGAAAAGGCAAATTCAGAGAGAAGGTTTGTGCCAAAGGGATCTGAAGTTGAAGAGGCGTCTACTTTAGAATGCATAATAATAATTAAATATATATTTCACAAACGGAAATATACTTTAAAATCAAATTATGGTAGACGAGCACAATATGGTAGAGAAGGATACACGTACGAGAAGTTCTAAAAAAAGAAAAACATCTGGTCATCAATATAGCAGACCCTTCTTTTGTTAGTCTATCATAAAAAATGACCATAACCATTCATAAACAAGATCAAAACAAATCTAAGAAAGTATTTCTACCAATCACACTCAAGTGAAAAAAACATTGCTTTTAGTATAACCCTTTGAAAAATAATTATGTCTAATGAGTTCCTATGTTGTGATTAAGTACACATTTTTGTCAGTTCGTTTGGGGTCTTTGCGAGGAACTTCATCTGGTTTCTTATTCATAGAATTTAGTAACAGACATCATCAGAATTTGCAAACATGTACAAAATTTATTACCTATGAAGATGCCAAAACAATGTTGTTTCATGAAAACTGAGCGAGAGCATATGATTATTGGTTCAGGAGTGGGTTGAGTAGAGAGAGGGACGGAGTGAGGGAGGGAGAGAGAGAGATCATGCTGATAAAATATTCGCCCTAAAGTATTGGGTAGTACGAGTATGCTGCGAGGGGCAATCGCAACCTTCTTGCTGGAGTTTTTGCGGTGCAATTAAAAATATTATTTGTGAGGTGACTTGAAATAAATTGGTCACGGGTAAAAATGCGGAAACTATGTACTATCCAAGTATCTTTTTGTAAATTTAGTAAGCTATGTGCCATCATAGTACATGTAGTCAATGTTACATGGCAAGAATTGTGTCGGTGAGATAATACAATGAAGAATAGGGGATTATGGGAAGAGAGTAAAAATATATACTAAAATAGAACTACCTACGATGAAAAGTAAATGATGTTCTAAAACATGTGACATTGTGTTTTTCTGGAAATGTAAGAATACCTCTGCTCCCATAAATTAAAAGGTTTCATGCTGATAATATTTTATCTATATGATATATATTTCTTTCCCATATCAACGAAATCACCACTTAAGTTTGATATTCAATATGTTAAAAATGATGCCCTCGCATTTGCGAGGGCCACCTTGCTAGTTAGATTTTAATAATAAAATAGTACAAATAACCAACATATGTCTAAAACGACTATACAACCAAAATCGGAGTATATTTCAAATCTAAGGTTGTTTAATTCTTTTCTAGTCCCGTTGCAACGCACATGTATTTTTATAGTAATAATAATAATATAATAATAATTTATACTTATTAAATTGGAACCGGTGGTGATGGTTTGGTATGTTATTTTTATATTTTCGATTTGGACGGGAGTTGCTGAAGAAAGGAGTACGGTGGGGCATCGGCAATGCAAGTCCACCAAGATTATGTCTGATAATTGGATCCCGGGATATATTCCGCAGTCAGTTCGTACACTTGTTCCTATTCCACTTGACCAAACTGTGGATACACTGATCCGGGATGATTCCAAGACAACTACATAAACGGCAGATTCGATTCCAGCGAGAACTTCTTGCATTTTCTGTAACCAACGTGAGACGATTGAGCATGCACTGCTGTTCTGTCAGTTTGCCAACGAGGTCTGGACCCAGATTAAATCTGAGTTCACAGTCCAACTACAGCGCAGCTCTTTCCTCTCCCCCAGAACTTGGGCTCTGAGTTTCCTTGGTCGTTGCTCCAAGATTGAAGCCACCACGGTCATGGTAACCATGTGGCACATTTGGGACGCCAGGAACAAGGCCCGCGAGGATGATGTGATGATTCATCCAAGCTCCGTCGTGTTGAAGATTAAATCCTATCTGAACATGATCTTTGTTCATCTGTACAAGCCAGTTTCTGATCACAGGTGTGTATCCTCGTCTTCATCTCACAAATGGATACCACCGCCGGAAGGAACTGTGCTGGTCAACGTGGACGCGGCGGTTTTTGCCCCCTCCCGGTGCATGGGAGCTGGGGTGGTGATCCGAGACCACAAGGGACTATGCCTGGCAGCTTGTCAGCAGCTCTTCGAGGAGGTCACCAGCCCGGAGCTGGCGGAGGCGCGTGCCGTCCTCCACGCCATTGTCTTTGCACGAGAGGAGGGCTTCTCCAAGATAATCGTTGGCTCTGATTGTGCGTCGGTGATTCAGCATCTGCTCTCGAAGATGCCGGATCGCTCCCTCTTCGGACCGGTGGTGGCTGACATAAAGAAGGTGGTCGTGTCCTTTATTTCATGTGAGTTTCAACATGTCTTTCGTGACTCCAATGTGGCTGCCCATCTCTTAGCTAGATCGTGTGCTTCTGTTCCTAGTTCTATTTGGCGTGGTGTGTCTCCGGACTTAGATTCGGCAGACTATTTGTAATGACATTATGATTGCTTGATCAATAAAGCGTGCGGTTATCAAAAAAAAAAAGGAAAAGAAAAGAAAAAACTCCAATCGTGGTTCTCCATTGACGCGATGCCACCCTTTATTGGTAAATCGTGGTTCAGCATTTCGTTTTAAGTTTTCCTTTAGCTCCTGACCGAGACTCGTAAATTTTGAGAAATTCACAAAATTTCGAAGAAAATTTTCAAATATTTCGGCCAGATTCAAATTCCGACGCTTAAAATTATTTAGCAAAATAAAAGAAAACGTGGAGATTCGAACTCAGAACCATGCAATCACTTGACTGCAATCTACACCAACAGACTAAAGCATTGATTTGTGACATGTAATTTATTTCCGGTTTTTATATCCATTCCGTGTTGGATTTTTACTAATCTAAACGAAATGTTTGGACAATACTATCTTTTCTCGCCCCGCTCCGAGAATCGTTGATTTTGCGAATATCGAACGATATTTTGACGAAATTTATTTCACTGTACGCGCCACGGTCTCGGTGTTGAGGTAGTACCTCCGGAAGCAGGCGTCAGGCTTCGAGACGAACCTATTGTCGTCGAGCTCACCGGACATCCGCTCATTGTGGTCTTGTCGAAGGTGGCCCCAAACGCCGTGAATTTCTCTAGCGGCGACGCCGCGCTAGCCGTCGGGCCGACGTGCGGGAGGTGTTCGACCGGATGCCGGCTTGCGATGCCGCCTCCTACTTCTTCGATCAAAGACCCGAGTGTCGCCGCGCCGGGTTGGAGTGGGAGTGCGTGTGGGGGTTGGGGGAGGGGAAGGAGAAAGGGGGTGAGGAGGCGCGACCTCCTGTAGGTGAGCGGCGCGAACCCGACACCGTGGAGAAGTGCAGTCGTGGACGGGATCAAGTTCACGGCTTCCCGGAGGTCTGTTGATTCGTACTTCAGCACTGCTCTACGACTGATATGCCAGCTTCAGTTAATTGTCGATTTGCTGAAAGTTCCAAGCTCTCAAGGAATGTCGATTTGCTGTAGGCTTATGATCGAAATCGAGAGTTCCAAGCTCTCAAGAACGACGTCGTTCTACAAATTGTCGAATGGAAAACGCTTAGTCCAAGCTAACGCGCGCAGTGTCAGCTCGCTCCGCGCGCCGTCCGATCGCGAGCGAATCAACGTCTCCCGTCACGCCGTTCCTGGCGCGCGCAGCTAGCTTTTTTTCCTTTGACTCGCGCGCTCAGCTAGCATGCTTTGCTTTTACCCTCTCTCTCCTCAGAATTGCTAGCATGTGAACAAATGAAAGTCATCTAAATTGGAACGGAGTACGTTCTCTTTCTCTCTCTCTCGGGAGCAGACAGAATCAACTTTTTTTTTTGCTTTGACTCTCGCGCTCAGCTAGCATGCTTTCCTTTTACCCTTTCTCTCCTCAGTATTGCTATTTTTTCCTGCTGCTCATCGAAATGTTTGGTAGTTTGCCATGTCCGGATATGTCGGCGACTGTGCCAACTAAACTGGCACATATCTGCCTAGAAGATGGAGCCCTCCGAACAATCCGACGGTTGGGAACATGACGATCCTGAGGGCAGATAACGGGGCAGTGGGAACGGGCCACAAGTCCTCGAATCTCCTCTGGCAAGCCCGGTTTTTGGTCGACGGTGCCGAATGGGCGAGTCCGAGGTCGTCATGGGCGACGGTTTGAAGTTAGTGATCATTGTTGTTACATAAGGTCACACGATATGTTACGAACGTACACCTTAGATATTGTGAAACAACACGGGAGATGTTGTGATATCTTTTGGACATTTTGCTAGAAATAGTGTCTCTTCTAGTCAGGCCTGGCTCAGGCCCTAGGCGACCCTGTGCGGCGCACAAGGGCCCATGGCTGGAGGGGCCCATCTCGACATATGTCTATACACACTGGGTGCTATTGGGCTAAAGAAAATATTAATATGTAAAAGCCCAAGCAAACAACAGCCCATCAGGGAGAGGAATGGGCAGACTCGCTAGCTACGCGCATGCGTGCAATCCATCACAATCAGCTGGCTGTTCGCCTGTTCCTGTTCTCGCCTGCATGTTCGTCTTCTCGCCGCGGACTTCCGCTTACGCCGGGAGAGAAATTATATCGCCCAGGGGGCCAGGCCACCAAGCGCGGAAGCGTCCTGTCCGGCTGCAGATCGGCGATCGTCCTGCTCCGTGTAGGTATGTCCGTAGGTGCAATTGTTCTCCTCTATTTTCGGTGGCGTATATATAGAATATTGCCCTAGTCTATTTGATCTGATGCTAAATTGTAATCTTAGGTGTTACAATGCCGAAACAAAAGTCCGCTGCTGAGAAAAGGAAAAAAGAAAAAAAAATGAGAGAACCAACTTATTAAATTACAAAAAGCTGCTTTAAATAGGTATTTTTTGGCAGCTAGTATTAGTACTGTCGAAAATGAAAGGCAAGAATCCGAACCCGGACAAGATGATGATCATAATTTAAATGACGATCATGAATTCAACGAACAATCCGATCAGAGTAAGTGAAGTAAGTAACTAACTAACTAATTACAAATTGTTCTATTTAAATGCAAGAGATTGATGTTGATGATAATGAGGACATAACTGGAGAGGAAAATTTGCTTATCTATGTCTCGTAATAAAAAAATGTGTGGTTGGATATAAACTTTTAACATTTTACTGTCATATGCGTATATATATAGTACCTACGGGGGCCAAATTTTCAACCTTGCACTAGGGCCCCGAAAAATATAAAGCCGGCCCTGCTTCTAGTTTTTTGTTTTTTGCATACGTGTTTTCAGATCGTAACAAACTCGCATATCTTTCGTTGTAAAATCACACGCCAGATGTTGCAAAAACAATTATGAACGTTTTGTACAAATTTTCGCGTGTTGTCTTGGATTTTCTGATGATGATTACCTATGTTTTTCAAAATGCCACAGATACATCTTTTTTGTTGTAATAGCTTGTTACTTTTGTTTAAATATTTGGTGAGTTTTGTTGAAAAGCAATCTGCAACAAAATTTATTGTTTTAACCACTTTTTTGTTGCTAGGTTTTTTGTTGAAATTGTTGGTATTTTTGTTGCAAATCACCCTGATGCAAAAATTGTTGTTTTAATTACTTTTTTATTGCTAGATTTTTTTGTTGGAATTGTTTGTGATTTTTGTTAAAATTGTTGATTATTTGTGTTGCGAATCAATCTGCAGCAAGAATTGTTGTTTAACCCTTTTATAGTTTTACTTCTTTTTCAAATGCCGATGAGGATTTATTGAAATAAAATATATTTTTACATGTCGCGAATAGCGAGAGATTTTGTTGCAACTTCGGTAACATGGGCTCTAGCATTTTCACAGAACGAAACGAACGAACGCATGGCCTGTGAGCAGGTTACCAGACGCATGCAACGTAGAACATGTGAGCAACATTTTGCTGGGCCCCACACCATGTGGCCAATGAGAGCAGTCTCCACCACCCACGGCCTGAATGGAAAGCGACATGTGCCAACGGGGGGCCCAGCGCGGGAAGCGGCCTCCAGCGGCCAATCGTGGTAGAAAAAGCCGAAGCACAGACACCGTACGATGCGGAAGTATCAAATGGCCAGAAAGGGACCTAGATCGGGGCGCGCTTGGGCGACCTGCGCCTAGCACGCGCCTTGTCGAATCGCCCATCGTCAGTTCCTCACCAAGGTCGTCGAGTACAGCAACATGCACCCTGCTGCCGGAGGAACCAGCTCCGCTGACGAGCAGAACTTGAACAGCTTCGACGATAGCTTGTCACGGTGGACCAGGCCACGCCGTAGGAAATCCGGAAATGCAACTCCGCCCGTATGTTGGGCCCCTCGGATTATCCCTGCCGTCCATTGTTCTGAGATCCGCACCAAAAGTCAGCAGCCACGTCTTTGCATTTCAGCCCCAAAAACAATCACGAATCAACCCGCAGTCACCCTTTACCATCGTTATCCTACCCCACACCGACAGCAGCACCCCCAAAACCCTAACCGTATCCTCACCCTCCCGATCCAGATCCAATCCTCTCTCCGGCGGCCGGCCAGGGCGCCTCCACCTCTCCTCCCAACCTCCTCTCGACGATGGCAGTGTCAACCACCCACCAAGCTCGCCCCTCCCCTTGTGGCCACTACCCACCGAGGGAGCAGCACCGTCGCCTCCAACCCACATCGCCCGCCATGGATTCACGAACCATGGAGGAGGAGGGAGGGATTACGGCGGCGCTCACCTCTCCCAGGCCACGCGCGTAAAGGAGGATGGTTGTGCCCATCTGGTTGCGCCGCCAACCTCTCTCTTGCCTCTAGCGCGCCCGTACTTCAGATCCCCTGCTCCAGATCGGCCCGACAGGCACGTCACCTGTATGAGTGTGATCTGCGCAAGTTCCTGTTTGTTGGTTATTCCTCTCGCATCTGGATTTTGGTTTGATATGATGCTTGGTTTAGATTTCTCATCAATGGCGGTCTCAAAATCCTTCCTGTTGTCTTCTGCTTTCTCAGTTTTTTGTACGTACATGTTCCCCAAATCATTTATTTTGCTAGAGAAACAAGCACGAGCACCCGCTTTTCCCAAACCATTTCTTTTTCATTAGCAATGAAAATGCACCTGGAATTCATGCTATTCGCATGTTTGGCGTCAATACTAAATAGCCCTGGTAGTTTGTTCATAGTTGACATACAGATACAAGACAGCTTATACGATGGGAATTAAACAATATTTGCAGTATTTAGAGGGCAAGGAATTTATGTATTGTTTTCAAGAACTATTTAATTGTTATACTTGATTGCATGAGAGTATGAAAAATACGTTGAACAACCCCATGCTAGTGTACGATGTCGCTGTCATGAGAATAATTGTCCCTATAATGCTTCTCGTTGCCCTCTCACTAGGTTTTATTGCCACCGATTTCACTTTCATCAACAGTTGTGCTATTACCTGCAACATTAATTCTGTAAATCCACATGACGCAAGAACAAGAATGCTTAGCAAGACACTATGAGTAAGCCGAATAAATCGAGTTGAGGATGGCACGGCCCCTGCTCAAGATCGGCACAGCCACAACTACCCATGCCCCCAGATTTCATTGCAGTTTGGTGTTATTGTTATTTGTATTTTTTTGCAAATCTGATTCATTTGCTACCTCGGAATTTGTTGGGAAACTGATACAACCTTGGCTCAGTTTAGAATCATTTTGGAACATCGACCAGACTAGTCATTTTTTTGTTTGGATTTGTGATGATATAGGTATGAAAACGTGCTATTTTGTTGATGATGCATGTATGAAACTGAGCGTGTGCTTCCATTTTTCCATGTTAACTTATGTTTTTCTTGAAGATCCGTAAGAAGATTACATGTTTTTTGTTTATATCTCAATTTGTTTGACTGGGTGTGATTTAAACATTTAATAAACTTAATCTGCGACTTTTTGTTCATTTTTTATGCAAAACAATTATCATTGGCATCTATCAACTAATTCTGAAGTAACCTATAGTGAAATGACATATATTGAATCTTGCTCATGCCATGTTTAGGTTTTGCATTGGTAAAACTGATTCGTGACATATTTTGTCATCTGCATTCTTTTTTGATATTGTCAATTAAAAAGATAGCTCACTTTGTAGAATGTTTCCTCCTGTAAAAGAAAAGAAAATGTGAAAAGTATTGTTCAGCAAAACGGACCAACTGAAAATTCTTTGTATTTTATTTTTGCAGCACTACCGGACCACCTGAGGCTGCATATACCGAGGCCGCTGGAAAGAAAATCTCTATTTTTCCAATCTCGTTTTTTTGGGATTGAGTTCATGGATGTTCTTCAGAGGTTTCTTTGAATTCATTGGTTTGGGAGAAGAAACTGTAAAACAATTGTTCATGTGAAGTTTGTCGGTCTATGAAAAGATATATATTTTTGTTCCTACGGATTGTCTCAAGAAAATCGTTAGTTTCTTTAAAGTTTAATATCCAGATCCGAGTGACACCGTGACACCAACAAATCGCTCGCTACGGGTCTTGATAATAGCAGCTAGAAACTAGTCCTTGTTTTATCGTTTGCCAAGTTATTTGGATGTTTCTCCGTTTCCGCACTTTCCGTACTCCTTTGTACTCGAGCATCCTAGTGTTTTGGTTAAGTCGGGGAGCTACTGATTTGTCCATTGGTTGAGCATCATAGTGTTTTGAACTACTTTAATCGGCAATGTAGAACCTCTATTTTGAATACTTGTTGTCTCATACACCTACTCAATGATTCCAGCCTAGCACCTCATAATAGACACACAATTCTGATTCTTGTTCATTTTCGATAGAATGAAGTTGTCACTGATTCGGTCTACATAGTTTTCGTTGGTGGCAACCGGTAACTTTCACCGGTGATAGATAGTTAGTTTTGTACAAATTTTCAGAATGTTAATATGGGTTCCATTTCTTTTTCTTTCAACTTCACGTATGATAAGTTAGGGGTTTATTGTTTCACTAGAGTTTCATTGAGGTTTCACGGCGTTTTGGTTAGTAGGTGCAGATGCACCTATTATGTAAAACATTTTTTAAGTTTTTTCAAAATGTCAAAAAAGTACAGATTTTTTTTTTTTTGGATATACTTCAAGACATTTGTGTTAGCACAAAAAACTTCGTGGAGAAAAAACCTTTTTTGTGACCTGTGCTAAAAAGACAAAAAAAAGTCTCGTATAAAATCATTTTGGAGCGTCTGGATTTGTCTTTTTACAGAGGTCACAAAAAATATTTTTTCTTCACGTAACTTTTTGTGCTAACACAAATTGTCTTGAAGTATATCCAAAAAAATTATTTTGAAGTTTTTGACATTTTAAAATTTATTTTTGGGCAGTGGGTGCATCTACACCTACTACCTGTTCTACTACCCGTTATGGATTTCCATCACTCAAGTTTCTTATTTGTTTTCTATGGTCGAGACATGCCACTCGGTACGAGCAAGATGACTAGACAAGGTCGTTGCTCAGTACTGCCATGTCAAACTAAATTTGATAATGTAACATGACAAAAAAAACTCTAGAATCCCAATATGTGTTATCAATTTTTGGAACTAATGGTTCATCATTGGGTTGTGATGTCGATCCATCTACTATTGTTTCTAACATAATTAAGGACAACTCAATAAGAAAAGAGAAGAACGTGGTGTCGGCTAGACGACAAATTTTTCGCGCCAACGAGATTGGGAATTTGTCTTGCAGTGTACGCAATACTTGTGTTTTAAAACGTTCCACTCAAGAATAAATTGTTCTACATGACGAGGTGAAGCCAACATTTAGAACATCTTTCTATGTTGGCAAAATAAAATTACAAATTTGATTTCTACATGTCGCTGATTATCTAACCTCAACACTGGAATATCACAAAATTGAATATACTGAATGAGTATTCTAAGCACATCCTTTCAGTAGACTCTAAATGGATCATTCGAGTAGTCATTCTATGGTGATTATTTGCTAACGTCACAAGATATGTATGGCTTCGCAAAATGACTGGCCACATATCAAACCATGTGGAGATTCATCAGAATCATATGTCAAAATAATACCCACTCGTATGGCATATTGGTTATTTATCCTCATGAATTACATAAATGTAAGAGGATAATTGCAAACAAACTATTTTGTATTTTCCAATGTTTATACCATATTATAATTATGGAACTGGTACGAGACAACCTTGACGTTTACAAAGCTCACCGGGAGTAAAATAACAAAGTACAACCTAGTGTTGATTGCGGATCGTTCACATTTATACTCTTTTTTTCTTTATTAGTTCTGCGTGATCATTTCTCATTTAAGGTTTTTAATCAGACAATATAAATATAGGTGCAGACATATGGTATATTGATTTTTACTTATTATTTCAGTGGGTTTTAAAGGAGTTTTCAAAGGCATATCGTTATAATGTTTATTCTTAACTTTTTCCACGCTTTGTTTGGAGGAGTTCTTAGTGTGCAATATAAATCAGTAATATTTGTTTAAGCGATGTTGCACGCACCCTTCTAATCACTACAAAAAATATGCTAACTTTTGACCCTCTATTTTGGTCACTATAAGGTCACAAAGTTTCATTCGTGACCCTTATTGACCAAAAAACGATGGTCACATACTGAGCGTCTTATTTGATCAATCATGACTTTTCTTAGTGAAATGGTCATAAAATTTATGACCAAATTAGAGGGTCATAAATTTATGACGAATTTTTTTGGTCACGCGCTCTAAGTCGTGGACACGTCAGATCATAGGTGGCCAATCCTACGTGGCAAAATAGTGAACAAATGAGAAGGTTATAGACCAGAATCAGCCCAGTCGAGTCCATTGCTTTACATGGGCTAAGCCCAATAATTCAGGCCATTTATTAAAAAAATGTCATTTTTGGTCTGAAACATGGGCCAAGCCCAACAATCAGCCTTTTAATATTCTGGCCTTTCACGTAATATTAATTTTTTATTTTCAACAAATTTATTTTGTTGCTAGCCCCACTAGTCAGATTGGTCCCACTTGTTATACTGATCTCATTATTGGTCCCACACGTCAGAAATTTCGAAATTTGTCAGACCATTTTCATAGGTGGGTCCCTCTGGTCAGGTTAACATTTCACAGGTACTGAAATCCATAGACAATCAATATTTCAAACAGCTCAGAGAGCACTTGAACTTCATACAAAACAACACTAAATTAGTCTATTACAATATTTACAGCCTATTACAACCTAGATATGCCTATTACAATATATAATATGCTAATCTACAGAATGATCAATCTGCCAGAGGCACCAGCTTGGCATCTACACCACCTATGCCAGTACAAACCAAAGTTCTATTCACTTCTCCACTTGCATCCTTCGTTATGTCCGAAGTTTTATCGGTAGAAACTGTTAGAACCTGAAAGTCAGAACAACAAACAGATTGCCACTAGGAATAGACCTGAATATATGAGTGACACAGATATTGACTGAGAGCAAGACAAACTTATTGACTGATAGGATAGACCAATTATCAGCTAGTGACAATAATGCTTGCGCATCCTAGGATAGAAATGTAAGTACATGATGTATAGTGCGGTTTTGAAGATTTTCTATTAACAATATAGGTAAATCATGCAAATAACCATAGGTAAAGAACTACCAGCGGAAACACAATGCATATCCAAACCAAAATCAAATATTGTGTTATGCACTAGTATTAGACATTCAAACTGAACAAGATTAGTTATCCACCAGGATTTTCCAATAGTGTGGAAATATTAACAGTGTAAAAAGTTACAGGGAATTTGATTATAACAAGTAGGTGCATAACAATGTTGTCCCTAGTATTACTATTGCCAGTTACACATCTCTGTTCTCATGTTTCAAACAGTTGTAATCTACAGCTAATTACCAGTCTTGGTTCTCATGTCCAAACAGTTGCTAAAGCTGCACAAGTGAATGGCAAACGTGAAGGTACAGCTACCTGCGATTTCATCTACTTAACAAGGAAACATTGTCTCAACAAGAAACATAATCAGTAGAAGCAAACGTGCCAGACGCAAAAAATGCTGGCATGAGATTAACTTACTTCATTCCAAGATCAATGTGCTCCTGGATACCCAACCAAAGCATCTAGTGTCGCTTAAGTTCATCATGAGCAACTTGTACTCCTTCACCTTCAGGCCACTCTCCAGCAGCTGCATTGCCTTCTCACCCCTCACCGTCAAATAGCACAAATCTTCTCATTACGGCAAATACCAAAAGACCTCACAGCGTAACTCTCTGCAATAGGACAATATCATCGCTATGATCACAACCAACATAGACCACACTGGACATGGCCAACACAAGCAAGCTGGATGTATGGAACTTACCCTTAGAGAACACTGGTGACTGTCTGCTTAGCTGCTCCAGCACCTAATAACAAAATGAAAACAATGCAGTTAACATCAATGATTTGCAGTTAAGGTGTATTTTTCAGATATAATAATTCAGAGAAATCAATTTGTCAGGAGGTATCTACCACTACAGTATGCCATGGTGTTTGTCTTCTGGAAGGGCCAGCTGAGACAAATCTGGATGAATTCCCTGAACCATTTTAGACGGCGACATCTCAGTCAATGATCTTAGACAACATTGAAAATGACACCATTATGCCAGTTCCAACAAGTTCAGCAGAAACTCTGTGTTACTACGGTTGAAATAAGTGTTTATATTCCAAACCAGGTGACTATATGACCAACCAAGTACTCGTTGGTCGTTGCACAGGCAACAGTGAAGTATTGAAGTCAACTAATTTTGCAGATTAGATTAAGGCAACTTGCACAGGCAACAATCTAAGTGCATCATTCATTTATGTCCAGTTTCTAGCAATGCTAGGTAACAAGAATAAATCCATTGCAAGCAGCACAATTAATTCCAGGCATATATCTACTTGTTCTAAAAACCACCCACGTGGCGCATCTTGTTCTTGCGAGATGAAAGAGTTGGTTCCCAGGCACGTACCAAAGACAATGTTGGTTAACGTGGCCGGCCGACCGAATCCGAAGCTGGGGGGAAGGCGTCAGGGTGGGTGGAGCCGATCAGTGCGGCGCTTGGGGGTGGCCGCTTGTGGGTCGAGGTCAAGGGATACCGCAGGTGCCACCGTCGCCAGCGCCGCCGTCATTGTCAACCCGGCCTCAACGTCTGCCAATGCGTTCTTGCGGAATGGCCTCATCCGAGGAAGCTGGACCTGACAAACAACCAAGAGAAAGAAAAATGTCAGATCCACGCCGTCTCAACTGTGATAGGAGGAACGAGATGGAGAAAGAGATATGGGAGCATGGTGTAGAGGATTCTAGTTGTGGGGATGGGGGAAGAACGATCCCCGATGCATCCCAAGAGAATCCTAAGCAGAGCTCCATGGCTCCGCCTTCGCACCGCCGCCGCCTGATTGCGTGGATCACACGTTCGTTGGGAGACCCCAAGAGGAAGGTATGAAGCAGTGTAGCAGCAGTTTCCCTCAGTATGAAACCAAGGTTTAATCGACCAGTAGGAGCAAGAAATCACTTCTGAAGGTTGTTGGTGGTGCCGTTTACTCGATCACCAACGTGGAATCTGCACACAACACAATCAAACTATTTTGCCCCAATGAAACAGTGAGGTTGTCAATCTCACCGGCTTGCTGAAAACAAAGGATTAAACGTATGGTGTGGAAAACAGTATTAAATTGCAGAGAATGAAAAGGAACAATGTTTGCAGTTGGTTGTATTATCAGTGTAAAAGAATGGACCGGGGTCCACAGTTCACTAGTGGTGTCTCTCTATAAAAGATAACTAACATGCTGGGTGAACAAATTACAGCTGGGCAATTGACAAAATATTGAGCGCATGACAATGCATATATATGACATGATGATTACTATGATATTCATGTGGGCATTACGACAAAATACATAGACCGTTATCCAACAGCGTCTATGACTAATAATCCACTGCCAGGTTGTCATCCGAGTTCCCCGTTGGTATTAAGTTGCAAGCAACGGATAATCGCATTAAGTAATGTGCGTAATGTAAACAAATGCATTAGACCTAACGGTGCACCCTTAAGCTAAGCATCGGTTATTTTATATCTAGTGGCAACAGCACATCCACAATCTTAGAAGTAGCTGTCACTCTCCCAGATTACCGGAGGCATGAACCCACTATCTAGCATAAATATTCACTCTTGGAGTTACAAGCATCTACTTGGCCAAAACATCTACTAGTAACGGAAAGCATGCAAGATCATAAATAACATATAAGATAGATTGATAATCAACTTGACATAGTATTCAATATTCATCGGATCCCAGCAAACACAACATATAGCATTACAATAAGATGATCTTGATCATGATAGGCAGCTCACAAGATCTAAACATGATAGCATAAAGTGTCAAGGGATACCGCAGGTGCCACCGTGGCTAGCGCCGCCGTCATTGTCAACCCGGCCTCAACGTCTGCCAATGCGTTCTTGCGGAATGGCCTCATCCGAGGAAGCTGGACCTGACAAACAACCAAGAGAAAGAAAAATGTCAGATCCACGCCGTCTCAACTGTGATAGGAGGAACGAGATGGAGAAAGAGATATGGGAGCATGGTGTAGAGGATTCTAGTTGTGGGGATGGGGGAAGAACGATCCCCGACGCATCCCAAGAGAATCCTAAGCAGAGCTCCATGGCTCCGCCTTCGCACCGCCGCCGCCTGATTGCGTGGATCACACGTTCGTTGGGAGACCCCAAGAGGAAGGTATGAAGCAGTGTAGCAGCAGTTTCCCTCAGTATGAAACCAAGGTTTAATCGACCAGTAGGAGCAAGAAATCACTTCTAAAGGTTGTTGGTGGCGCCGTTTACTCGGTCACCAACGTGGAATCTGCACACAACACAATCAAACTACTTTGCCCCAATGAAACAGTGAGGTTGTCAATCTCACCGGCTTGCTGAAACAAAGGATTAAACGTATGGTGTGGAAAACAGTAGTAAATTGCAGAGAATGAAAAGGAACAATGTTTGCAGTTGGTTGTATTATCAGTGTAAAAGAATGGACCGGGGTCCACAGTTCACTAGTGGTGTCTCTCTATAAAAGATAACTAACATGCTGGGTGAACAAATTACAGCTGGCAATTGACAAAAATATTGAGCGCATGACAATGCATATATATGACATGATGATTACTATGATATTCATGTGGGCATTACGACAAAATACATAGACCGTTATCCAACAGCGTCTATGACTAATAATCCACCGCCAGGTTGTCATCCGAGTTCCCCGTTGGTATTAAGTTGCAAGCAACGGATAATCGCATTAAGTAATGTGCGTAATGTAAACAAATGCATTAGACCTAACGGTGCACCCTTAAGCTAAGCATCGGTTATTTTATACCTAGTGGCAACAGCACATCCACAATCTTAGAAGTAGCTGTCACTCTCCCAGATTACCGGAGGCATGAACCCACTATCTAGCATAAATATTCACTCTTGGAGTTACAAGCATCTACTTGGCCAAAGCATCTACTAGTAACGGAAAGCATACAAGATCATAAATAACATATAAGATAGATTGATAATCAACTTGACATAGTATTCAATATTCATCGGATCCCAGCAAACACAACATGTAGCATTACAATAAGATGATCTTGATCATGATAGGCAGCTCACAAGATCTAAACATGATAGCATAAAGTGGAGATACAACCATCTAGCTACTGCCATGGACCCGTAGTCCAAGGATGAACTAATCACGCATCACTCCGGAGGCAGGCATGGTGATGTAGAGCCCTCCGGTGATGATTCCCCTCTCCGGCAGGGTGCCAGGAAGAGCTTCTGAACCCTCCCGAGCTAGGGTTGACGGCGGCGGCGTCTCTGGAACTTTTGTGGATAATGGCTCGGGTATTTAGGCTTTTCGCGTCGGGAGAAATAAATAGGCGAAAGGGCGGCGGCTGGAGACGCACGTGGGCCCCACACCACCCCACGGCGCGGCATGGGGGCCGCGCGGCCCCATGGTGTGGCTGCCTCGTGGCTCCCCTTCGTCTCTCCTTTGGACTCCGTGTACGTGTTGGAAAAATAGGAGGTTCTGTCCAAGTTTCGTCCAATTCCGAGAATATTTCCAGACTAGCTTTTGTGAAATACAAAAACAGCTGAAAACAGGAACTGGCACTGTGGCATCTTGTTAATAGGTTAGTCCCAGAAAATGCATAAAAATGCTATGAAGTGTATATAAAACTTGTAACAATTGGTATAATATCAACATGGAACATCAGAAATTATAGATACGTTTGAGACGTATCACCGCCCTGCTTACCTGGTGACGGCATCGATGCTGCTGTAGATGCTGAGGGAGGGGTGGCAGAGGAGATACCGCCAACCGAGTCGGTGAGGTAGCGAGGTCGATGGAGGCCGTCGAATGGAGACGGGGAGGCAGCGAGGACGAAAGCGGCGCCAGTGCTGGGCCGGCGTGGGTGCTATGGCTGTGTGGGGTGATGGCTTTGTCTCGATGCGGATGCTTTGTGCCGGCGGCGGATCTCGTTCGCAATGGGGAATGGGGAGAAGCGGCTAGGGTTTGGGACGAGAGATTCGGATGGGGTTTATATGGTGGTCCAATGGAATTCCCGAAATTACCCCTGGTTAGCTGGGACATGCATGAGTTGCGGTTTCTAGGGTAATTCGGTCATTTCAAGTCCAACAAATGGGGAGGCAGGAGAAATTGGCGCTGAGCGAAACTTTCAGCTTTGGATGGAGGGAAATGTTTTGTGAGAGGGGAATGTTTTTTTGGTTCATTCCATTTATTCTTTTTTGTTTTCTTTAATAACTTTTGATTTTGAACTCCAGTTTTTACCAAACAAATTTTGAATTTTTTCTAATGATGCACTCTGTCATTTTATACTATTACAGACTGTTTTTATTAAAAATAAAATATGAATACACCTAAGCTTATAATTGCTTTAAATAGGGTTTTGAAGTATTTGAATTAAATTTTTTATTATTCTTTAAAATTAAAATGCAAGATAAAAAATGCAAATTTTAAAATTATGCCATGATTAAATGCAAACATCCACTTCTAAATTTTGAGGATTAAAATTATTCCATGATTTGTTTTGAATTTTGTATGCCGATTTCAAAATACGGTCAAAACAGCGGACATGACCGTTCGTAGCTAGGGGTTGAAACTTGCGGGACTATTGTTGTATCTCTAATGAAATAGGCATTTGTCTTCCCAAAAATGATTTCTTCAAAAAATCATGAGCAAACTACGAGGCACTTGTAGTTCAAATTTGGTCCGCTTCCTGCTGAATCGGCAGAAATTTGTCTTTTTAACGAGAGGTGGACATAAACCGTTTGACACGCAAAAATTTGGATATTTGTACGTAAAATGTGGTATAGTATTTTAATAAAATGTAGTGCTCCATTTTTGCAACATATTTTTGGTAGGTGTTTCACAAAACAACCCATTTTTCACACTCGGAAAATGGAAAATGTTTTTTTGTGCAAGGAAAATGAAAACTTTCTTCGACATTATTGTTCATGGTTCCAATATGCACATTTGTGCCCAATATGAGGACATTTAAACAAACTAAGCCATGCGTGTGGCCATAACATTCGTCTTTTGGTCTCAAAGTCATGAATCTTCGTAGATGATAACTCATTTCTGAGAACACTTTTCTATGACAATTTCCGTATTCAAAGTTTATTATTTTTTATGGATACTAGGATACATATAATGACACAACGCGAAGGTTTTCCATTTATTTGAATTTTGTATGCCGATTTGAAAATACGGTAAAAACAACGGACATGACCGTTCGTAGCTAGGTGTTGAAACATGCGAAACTATTGTTGTATCTCTGATGAAATACGTATTTGTGTACCCAAAAAGGATTATTTTCAAAAAATCATGAGCAAACTACGAGGCACTTGTAGTTCAGATTTGGCCCCCTTCCTACTGAATCAGCAGAAAATTGTCTTTTTGACGAGAGGTGGACGGAAACCGTTTGACACGCAAAAATTTGGATATTTGTACGTAAAATGTGGTCTAGTATTTTAATAAAATGTAGTTCTCCATTTTTCCAACATATTTTTAGTAGGTGCTTCATAAAACAACCCATTTTTCACACTCGGAAAATGGAAAATGTTTTTTTTTTGTGGAAAGCAAATGAAAAAGTTCTTCGTCAACATTGTTCATGGTTCCAAGATGCACGTTTGTGCCCAATATGACCACATTTGAACGAACTATGCCATGAGTGTGGCCATAATATCTGTCATTTGGTCTCAAAGTCATGAATCTTCGTAGATGATAACTCATTTCTGAGAACATTATTCTAAGACAATTTCCGTATTCAAAGTTTATTATTTTTTATGGATACTAGGATACATATAATGACACAACATGAAGGTTTTCCATTTCTTTGAATTCTTTTTGAATTTCGTATGCCGATTTCAAAATACGGTCAAAACAACGGACATGACCGTTCGTAGCTAGGTGTTGAAACATGCGAAACTATTGTTGTATCTCTGATGAAATAGGTATTTGTGTACCCAAAAATGATTTTTTTTCAAAAAATCATGAGCAAACTACGAGGCAGTTGAAGTTCAGATTTGGCCCGCTTCCTGCTGAATCGGCATAAAATTGTCTTTTTGACGAGAGGTGGACAGAAACCGTTTTACACGCAAAATTTTGGATATTTGTACGTAAAATGTGGTATAGTATTTTAGAAAATGTAGTGCTCCATTTTTGCAACCTATTTTTGGTAGGTGCTTCACAAAACAACCCATTTTTCACACTCGGAAAATGGAAAATGTTTTTTTGTGAAAGGAAATTGAAAAAATTCTTTGGCAACATTGTTCATGGTTCCAAGATGCACGTTTGTGCCCAATATGAGCACATCTGAACAGACTATGTCACGGGTGTGGACATAACATTCGTCATTTGGTCTCAAAGTCATGAATCTTCGTAGATGATAACTCATTTTTTAGAACACTTTTCTAAGACAATTTTCGTATTCAAAGTTTATTATTTTTTATGGATACTAGGATACATATAATGACACAACGTGAAGGTTTTCCATTTCTTTGAATTATTTTTGAATTTCGTATGCCGATATCAAAATACGGTCAAAACAACGGATATGACCGTTCGTAGCTAGGGGTTGAAACATGCAAAACTATTGTTGTATCTTTGATGAAATAGGTACTTGTGTACCCAAAACTGTTTTTTTCAAAAAATCATGAGCAAACTACGAGGCACCTGTAGTTCAAATTGGACCCGCTTCCTGCTGATCGGCAGAAATTTGTCTATTTGACGAGAGGTGAACGGAAACCGTTTGACACGCAAAAATTTGGATGTTTGTACATAAAATGTGGTCTAGTATTTTTATAAAACGTAGTGATCCATTTTTCCAACATATTATTGGTAGGTGCTTCACAAAACAACCGATTTTTCGCACTCGGAAAATGAAAAATGATTATTTGTGCAAGGAAAATGAAAACTTGCTTCGGCAACATTGTTAGCTATACCAAGATGCACGCATATGCACAATATGGTGTTATTTGAATAAAATATGCCATGATTGCGGCCATAACATTCGTCATTTGGCCTTAAAGACATGAATCTCTCTAGAAGATAGCTCATTTCTGAGAACACTTTTTAAAATATTTGGTTTTGTCCAAAAAATCATGGGATAATATAAAAACCTAATTTTATAAGTGGATGTTTGAATTTCATCATGGCATAATTTTAAAACCCTAAATCTCTTTTATCTTGCATTTGAATTGAAAAGAATATTCTCAAAGTTTTATTTCAAATTCTTCTAAACCCTATATAAAGCAATATATAAAGCTAAGGATTATTTTGTATTTTATTTTGACTAAAAACAGTCCCTATTAGTCTATACTGATAGAGGACATCTTTACAAAATTTATTTGGTTGGAATTGGAGTTCAAAATCAAAAGTTATACATAAAAGAAAACCTAAAAGAATAAAAAGAAAAGAACAAAAAAAAAGAACCGGCCAAGCCAAGCCGGCCAGCCCAGCACCGCAGCCGAACAAGGCCCACCGGCCCATTTCCATGACCACTCCGGCAAGCAAAAAATAGATGGCGTCGCCCACCAAAGCCCAGCCCAGCTAGAGGGTGTAAGGAAAAAAGCCACTAGTGCGCTATGTCAACACGAAAGTTGTGTTGGCCTAGTGGTTACGACCTCCAGTCGGTTGGATCAGGTCGGCGGTTCGAATCTCCGATTACCCATTTTGGTACCATTCTTCATTCCGTGTTGTGCTTAGCAAGTCCTGATAGTGGGTTCCATATGCCTGTCGGGCTGGTCTCACTAGTCAGCCAGCGGGTTTCCTACATGGCCGGTGGGGTTAGGTGGGACCCACTTGGCAGGTGTTGTGGGCCGGCCGGGCCCACATGGCAGGTGCGGTTGGGTGGGACGGGACCCACATGTCAGGTATAGTGAGGCTGGTCCCACAGGTCAGAATAGTCTAATGTCAAAGGGTCCCACCTGCTGAGCGGGCTGCCAAGTAATACAAAGACATCAGAGTTGGTGGGTCCCACATGTGTGACCTTTTCAATTAAGGTCGTAATTGCACCCAGAAATGGTCATGCCACTAGGTCTTCGCGATTATGACCATCTCATGTAAACAGGACTATGACCTTTTTGACAAAAAAGGTCATACAAATTTAGGGTTTAGACCCTCTCGACTGGCCTATGACCAATGGATTTAAAATGGTCATAGATTTATGACCATTTTTTCCAAAGTCATTATCAGAAGGTCATAAGTTGACATATTTCTTGTAGTGAATACTATTCGCTTGGATTTCACATATGAGACAAAATGAAAATCATATAGGAATATAAGAAGGTCTTCGCGATTATGTACATACATTTGTCGATATAAATATATTGAACGTTCAAAAGGTGTAAAATTTGACTGACAAAAAAGGCATTCTAGAAAAACGATAAACCAAAATTGTTCAGAAGTAAAAATATTACATCGTGAAGTATATACTGTAGGGTTGCGCAACGGAAAACAAAAATTTCGCCATACTACGCAACGACCAAGATCTATCTATGAAGATGTAATCCACACAAGTGGTTAGATCTAGCACTTACAAACACCGTAGCGGATGGTGAGAATGTCGCCGATTCCCCGCTCAAGATCAAACGTATGATCTCTCTTCTAGTATCCACGCATCCAGCGTGCCAATCCGTCAGCGTTCCGTTGTATCAGAACTCGACGCCGACGATGAGAGACAGCCTTTCAGCGTAGTAGTAGTGTTAGATCTAATCAACTAGATTAGATCTATATGAGAACTAGAGAGTTTTCTCAACACATGAGATGACATGAGATGAGATAGATTAGATCTAGATCTAATTAGAGAGGACACCTCAAAACCCATTAGAGCAGAATCAATCTAGAGAGGAGAGAGCCAACGATGGCAATTGTGTGTCTCCCAATGAGGGGAGGGGGCCACTAGTGCAAACTTGAATTTTCACTACACCACGGACCAAATTTGGGGGCAAAGAACAGCCGGCGAAAGTCCACTTTAGGAGGCAACTTAACTGCCGCTAAAAAGTAACTGTCGGCAAAAATTGGAGAGGGCACATTAACTGCCGGCAAAAATTGAGATGCCCCGGCTGTTAACTGCTGGCAGAAATTCAGGGATAAGGAGGCATCTTATCTGCCGGAACAAGTCAGTCCCGGCACTCTAGACTGCCGGTACATATATTTGGCGGGGTAACGAAGTTTTGGCGGGTTTCCAAGTCACCGCACGTCGAGCGAAAAATTTGGAGACTTAGCGCGTGGAGCTCCACCAAACCCTAACCAATCTGAGAAAAATCCCCAATCTCCCTCCTTCTCCCGTCTCCGCTTAGCACCGCGCCCCGCCGCAATCCACCTCACCGTGCGAGCCCCTGCGCCGTCCTGCTCCACCACACCGTGTGAGCCCCTGCGCCGTCCTGCTCCACCACACCGTGCGAGCCCCTGCGCCACCACACCGTGCGAGCCCCTGCGCCGCGCTCCTCCTCACCTCCCACCCCATCTCACCGCGCGAGCCTGTCCGCCGTCTCCACCTCACCGCCCTTTTCCTAGCCTGTCTCCGGTCCTCTCATTCTCTTCCCAGATCGAAGCCAAACCCTCCGCCTCTTTCTCCTCCTTTTTCTCATCGGCATCCGCGGTTCGATGGTTCCGCTTTTCGTGTTCCCCTCGAGCCTGAGGGATTTCAAGCGGGACGCTGGTGGAGATGATGAAGGCGAGCCGCCGCTCAGACCGCAGCCCCCCATCGCCGTCCTGGCCGGCCCTCCGTGCCATCGACCTTGAGGAGTTCGTCCAAGGTACGTGCCAGGTTCACCCTCCCGTTTCCCCAATCCTCCGTATAAGTCATTGGTCTGGTTAGATCTTGCCGAAATCGAGCGCTCGATGGGGTATACAGATTACAGTACAGTAGCGCTGTCCGATCGAATCTTTGGGGCCTTGTGGATCTTCAAGAACAACATAGACCGCTTGGTTGAGGTGGATATCTCCTAGGTTTCTACCATTTTCTCGGTTTCTCCCTCCACCCCATGTTCTGTTGGCCCAGCTCTCTTTGCTTGCCTTTACCCTTTAATTAATCGAAGCTGAAGATGCAATAAACGTAATACAAATCCACTTTCTTGTCTCTGTTTTGTTGGCCCAGCTCTCTTTGCTTGCCTTTACCCTTTAATTAATCGAAGCTGAAGATGCAATAAACGGAATACAAATCCACTTTCTTGTCTCTGTTTTGTCTTTTCCTTTATCGCCTCTTGTTAGTTAACTCAATAAACATGTGAGGACACATCTATGGGTGCGATGGATGGATTGAGTCTTGGTATGTGTTCCATTTTATGCCAGATGAGTAGTGTTGCAAATCATGAGGTTCGGTTTAGAGTAAAACGCAGGTTTAGTACACCAACTTGTCGCGAATGTGCGTTTTGGTCATCAAGTTGCCAAACGTGAAAAGCAGGTCACCAAGTTGCCACACGTGAGCGTTTTGGTCACTCCGTGACGGAGGCCGTGAGTTTGCTTACGAGGCAGACCGGTTTTTTTGCAAATCCCCCCCTAAAGTTTTATTTATTCCAATTGTTAGGTCCTTTTCAACTTTTTTTGGGCCTTTTTAGGGGGGATCTGTAAAAAAATAAAATTTTAGGGGGGATTTGCAAAAAACCCGGTCTGCCACGTATGCAAACTCACGGCCGCCGTCACGGAGTGACCAAAACGCTCGCGTGTGGCAACTTGGTGACCTGCTTTTCACGTTTTGCAACTTGGTGACCAAAACGCACATTCGCGGCAAGTTGGTGTACTAAACCTGCGTTTTACTCTTCTTTTTATTTCCATGTGCAAGAATTTGTTCTTATGTTCTTATGTTTCTAGGTGTCAGCATTTTGGGGGAGCAAGTCCGATGACAGGATTTTCTGCATATTTCCTCCCACAAAGACACTTCATATGAAGATTGATTCGAAAGATGACCGTGTCGCTTGTATCAAGGCCTTGAAATTGCTAGGTAACAGAAACTGCTTGTCCCTGGAACTAAATGGTGGAACTACACCATATAATTATTTTTCATAAGTTGCTGCTTATGAGTAGATCTCACATGGAAGCTGATATTTAACATTGCAATGGTTACTCTCCTTGAGAGGTTAATCTGCTCTTTTTTCCTGCAGGAATTTTAAGTACTGTATTTCACGTGTATTTTTGCAGGACGGTACAGATGGAAGTATAATACAGGGAGTGTCCTCACAAATAAGATCTTCCATGTTTTGTTGTCGTTTCTTAAAGAGTATAGTATCAAACATTTAAGTTCCTATGTTAAGTTTCTTACCAACGTTTACTTTATATGCAGCTGGAGGTGCAGAAATTAATGACAAAGCAAGCCTCATGTCCACAAGGAGAATGAGAGAGGTATAGAATCCTCTATTTAGATGATGATATAAATCTGTAGTCAATTGCCTGGCTGTAAATTCATTAGAATGTATCCTGCGTGATTTTGCAAATGCCAGCATGGTTTGTCTGGTGTGAATGTCTAGTTCCATTTCTATTCTATCAGATTTTTTTATACTTCTTTGCTCCTCGCAGTAGCAAAATAAAAAGGCTGAGTTTTTCTTGTCGTTCCTTATGGAATTAATAAAACCTGGGTGAAGATAGCTCTCATTTGTCATATCTGCAATTCCTGCATCTTAATACTTGGGTCTTTTGATGTTCCATTGCTCCTTGCAGTAGCAAAATAAGAAGGCTGAGTTAGCTAGTGTAACTAGTTTGCTGTTAGTTCTTGCATGAGCATAGCTACATGTAGTTAGATGGTGAGCTGCGTGCAGTGAGGTGAAAATAATCAAGTTGTAGCAGATCTAGTTTCTTGGCACTATATTCTGTGGAAATTGTTCCAGCTCGTTTTCGATTGTGGTTAACATTTTTTTTTTATACCGTGTTGGACCAGAGCTACCGGAACAATGATATTCTACATGTCTTGTGTTTTTATGGAGATCTATTCTCCTGCATTGATTCGTTGATATGGACCTGAATCGTGTTAAAAAAAAGATGGACATGACTACGTAGCGGCGCCGCACCTAGGTAGCTCCGTGAGGCGGTCAACCCGCGAAGACCATCCTTCCCGCGCGAGTGGATCTGCGAGCTGTTTCCTTCCGTACGACGCAGAGCCCAGTAACGCGACCCTTGTCTTTACTGGGCCGAAGACATAGCCCATATGGGCCAGAGCCATGGTAGTTTGATTTTTCCTGGGCCTAACGCACACCACCAGTAGCCAATCTCTTTTCTAAAACGGGACCTACCTGTACACCTTCTTAAATTCCAGTACAAAATCCAGCAAAAACAAGATAAAATCTTTGCTGGAAGGTATGTACTTCCTAATTCTTACTTCATCTAGTTCTCCCATGTTCAAAAACATGATCACATGGAAAAACTTTCTCTAAATCAAATCAATAAACAACCAAATGGGCATCACAACAAGTAGATCATGTTTGGGTTCGAAAAAACACTAGTAAATCTAGTCAAGGTGTTCTACAAACATGTAGCAAGTAGAAACAAAAATAGATCCAGTAGGTTAAGAAAGCTTACAGGAATTTCAAAAAGTTTTGCTATATCCCTACTGAACATACATATAGGTAAACATGACTAGATACTTTAGGCACATCCTTGTACACCATAACTTGATTCTTGGTTTACTGTCAGCCATGTTCACCTTGATGCTTGATTCAGCCTGTTGAAGAAGAGAAAAATATGAGTAAGACTGATAAATATCGGCATTGGAAAAAAATGCAGGTATAAGATGGACATTACAAAACAGTTACCACCCCACGGATTGAACCAAGCCATTTCTGCCATCACAATCACAAATAACTAAGGTAAAAAGAAAAGTAACTATTGTACTCACAGTCAACAGTTTAAAAGCATTCTGGATACCATTGTATTCCTAAAGTTTAAAAGCATTCTGGATACCATTGTATTCCTAAGTTTATTAGTACATTATTTAGATGATGTTACTTCAGCATATTCGCAGATTTGTACCATGTTTTTATACTGTACCTCTTAGTTTATTCGATAGTCCTTTGCATCTATATATCAAAGATTCTCACATGCTATAACACATTTCGATCACTAAGTGTATGCTTGTCACTTTGTTCTCATGAACAGCTAGAAAAGAAATGCTAGTTAATCCAAAAAAACTAGCTACTAGGTTAATTCATGCTAGCTATCATGTGAATTTAAGCTAGCTACCAGGTTAATTCATGCCTACCTATCGTGTTAAATCATGCAAAATAAGTTAAATTGCTAAAGCTACCTACCAGGATTATTCATGCTATCTATCGAGTTAATTAAAGTTATCTAACAAGTTAATTCATGCTAGCTATCATTGTTGACCATTGTTAAGTCACGCAAACAAAAAATCCAAAAGCTATGATCTTAGTTCACACTAGATAATAATGGTAGATAGCAGGGGTAAAATCATGCTATCTATCAGGTTTAATTGATGTTACCAATAAGGTTGATGCATGCTAGCGACAAGGTCACTAGTAGAGAAAAGCTTATAGAAATATGACTTTCTGTGGCACACCAATTTCCGTGCGCCACAGAAATATTTTTCTGTGGCGCTTCTGTGGCGCACCTGTCGTGGTGGGATCACGGCAGATGCCATAGGTATGGCTAAGATGGGGCCGAATGGTCGTTGGGGGAATCCGGGGAGGGTTTATGCACTCAAGAAGTGCACACGCAAGAACACGCAAGAACACGAACGAAGAACCAAGAAAGCAAGAACACAAAGCACACCACGATGTACCCTGCTTCGGGGCCCTCTTGTGGAGGTAACACCCCTACTGCAGCACTATCCTAGCCAGTGTATAGCTCAGAGTGACAAGTACAAGCTGCTCCTCGAGCTGTATGATGATACAATGGTGAGAACTTGAGGTAAAAGATGGAGCTATACGGGAGGAGAAGGCACTCCGAGCTAGATCCGAGGTGTTTCCGGGGTTTCCGAGGTTCCTTCCTCTTTCTCTCTATCTCTTTCTCTTCCTCTGTTGATCGATCCGTCCGTCTTCGTCCTCTGCAGGAGGGGGTGAAGCCCACTATATAGGCCAGCCGGGTTACCATTGTGCCCCTCGCAGAACACTGTTGCCATGCCTCTGCAACGGTCACCACCGTACCACCGTACCTCGGTCAGGGACAAGACGTGGCTTGCCCATCTCCTGTAGCCTAACGGCAGAACTAGCATGTCCCCTCTGACCGAGACAGGACGTGGCCTGGCAGAGCTACCTCGTAGCCTTTTCCCAGACCTCGCGTAGCCAGCGATCAGAGACGTGCAGGCCCGCCGAACCCGGAGCACGCCTCTGCCATGCTCCTTGACAGACGCTCCCGTGTCAGGCGCTCTGTACCCGGCTGGAAGTGACAGGAGCATTGACTCCTGCCCGACCTACAGCCCACCACCTCGGTTAGCTCGGCACGGATGTGACGGGCTCCGTACCTCGGGTCTTGCGCTTAATCTCCTTTACCAGGTCGGATCTTACTTCCTCCCACAGCTTCTCCTGCACCCACAACACAAACCACCGCACTGAGGTAGTTAGGTCGGCAGAACATAGCTCGGACAGTGAACCTCGGCCCTGGCCAACAGTATACCTCGGACCCCTCTGGGCCAAAATAGGTCGGCCTGTATCTCCAGGTCAAGATGAAGCTCGGACCTTCCCAGGCCCAAACAGGTCGGCCCTTTCCGTACCTCGGCACAACTTCGAACACCACCTTATGCCAAGCCTTGACCCTACCCGGGGATACTCCCCCGACATTAGTCCCCGAAGCTGGTGCGGTCCTACGACCTCGGAAGGAGGGCCGTAGCAGGTTCAAAACAAGCATCACACCACCTCCTAAACCGACCTCCAACATAGTCACGCCGAGGTACCTCCCATACACCACCATCCAATCCGAGGTAGATATGCGAACTGAACTCTCCGAGCTATCTGACTCAGCACCATCTTGCCTCAAGATTTTCCGAGGTACGTGGCGAAGAATCTCTGCCCGGGCTTCGGAATCCGGACCTCTGCCAAGCAGATTCTGACCACACGCCGCCCTCGTCAGCCGGACCCACCGAACAGCGCACCTGCGCACTCAAGTACTTGACCGCCCACGACCCCTCGATTCTTGCGCTGACCAGCGCAGGAAATCCGGGGTAGGCGGTTGCCACCTGCGGCCCACGATGTGGCCGATCGTGCGGCCACAACCGCGTAACCGTGCGCCCACTCGCACACGATCCCGCGCCTCCCGATAACCGCGCGGTAGTGGCGCAGTTAATGCGGGCAGTTACCGCACGCGGCTATAAGTAGGGCCCCACGGGCAACTTCGCCATCTTCTTCCTCCTTCACTCGCCGTCTCGCCTCCATCGCACCAGTGCTGCCGCTTCCAGTTGAGAAGAAACGTTTCCCGCCCGCCGACGAGCAGCTCCTTCGTCGCCGCTGCGACCGCGTCACCGGCGCCGCCCTTCAGCACCTCGTTTTCACGGTATGTACTCCCTTTCTTGATACCCTAGGCATTGCCCTAGGTTTCTTCCTCTTTGCGCTTTGGTTCTTCATATGTTCTTGAATAAAACTCTATTTACCTCCTCCGGTAGATCTTACTTGCATACTTTTTTGGGTAGAAACGAGTTTCATACCTCGGACTGACGTTCGCCTAGCATATATGTGCCTCTAGGTACATTAGATAGCCGTCCAACTCCTCCTGAGTTAGCCAGATATAGCCTTAGATTCCAGATTTACTTTTTCTTTGCTAAACTTCTGTGCACTCTTCTGCAGATTGATTCTGCCGAGATGTCTCCTCCTGAGACTTCGGAACAAACCGAGGTTCCAGACCTCGAACTGGAGGTCGGAGAACGAGCCGGCTGGGAAGGTTCGGATGTAACTCCGGACGAAATCCAGTGGCTCAGGGCGACTCGGCGGATTCCCGCCGGGGTAGAGTGTCGCCTGCCAGAGGGCGAACTCGAGCCTCAAGTCAAGGAAGGGGAACGGGTGGTCTTCGTCGCGCACTTCCAGCGCGGCTTCGGACTGCCCGTTAGTGATTTCTTCCGGAGCTTCCTCGACAAGTTCGGACTCCAGGTTCATCACCTCCCCGCCAACGCCATCACCACTCTCTCCTGCATCGTTTCCTTCTCTGAGGGATACCTCGGCCTCAAAGCCACGGTAGACCTCTTTTCTCGCTACTTCCAACTTAAGCGGCAAGTGATCCCGGATCCGAAAAACAAGGATCTGCCCAAGCTACTAACCGCCTGCGGAGCAGCCATCGTAGCTCCTCGCCGAAACTCCATCTTCCCACGTATCGCTACTCCGGACACCGTTCGCAAGTGGCTCCGGACGTGGTTTTACGTGAAGAACTCCGGCGAAGAGGACTTCCTCAACCTGCCGCGTTTAACCTCAGCCCTCCTACAGAACCGCTCAACTGGGACTACACTCCCCTCACCGGCGAAATCAAGTCCATCCATGGGTATGTTGCGAAATGGCAGGACCCGGAGGACCCTGCGAACGACGGGAAAGTCCTGACGGCTGACGATCTGGCCTGCACATTCGTGAAGCGCAGGGTCTCCCCTCTCCAGGCGAGGACTCACAAGATCTGCCACATGAGCGGTCTTTATGATCCAACCCGCCATACGCACGTTGCACTGGACAACGCCGCGGTAGCTCGGCGAGTCCGAGCTATCACCAAGTCCAAGATCTCTGACGCTTGGACATGGGGAAGGGAACCCCACTACAGGACCAAGCCACCAAAACAGGTACGCTGTTCCGACGTTTTCTTCGGTACTCCTTTACCACCGAGGTCTTGCTACCGACGTTCATCTTGACCATTTTCTCCTAACTCCTTTTCATATGTCTGCCATATAGCTGTTCTCCCGCCAGACCGCCGAGGATGGAGTCCATCCTGCGGACCACTTCGGCAAGGATCTCCTGTCGAGGACCCACCATCCAACGTGGATCCTGACAACGAGGATTACATGCCCATTGCCTCGGCCCGCGTCACCACCGCGGGTAAGCCTCAAGCACAAGCTTCAGTTCAAGAGATTTCGGATGACGAGGAGGGATTTCTCGTCATGGAACCAATAAACGCGGTACCTATCTCCTGCCTTCCTCACCTTCCGAACTTTACTCCAGCAACCAGCCGGAAACGCGCTGGTGCCGCAACTTCGGCCGCCGAACCATCCGCCACTGGAGCCTCCGGACCCACTGAGGCTCCGGTCAAGAGACGTCGGCTGAAGAAGTCCGGAAATCCTCCTCATGCCCGAGGGGGCAAGAGTTTCCTACTCGGATGGGTAATGCTTTGCTTCTATAGCCAACATGTTTGTTGCTTAAACATATTACCTCGGTATTAACACTTAACCATCTTCCCTTCGTTGCAGTGACCCCATAGACGTGGATCAGGAGGTATCCTCCATGACTGCACCCGTTGGTGCCTCTGAAGCCACGACCACCCCGACGAACTCTCGCCCCGGATCTCCTCCACCGAGGTCTGGCCCGGCCTTGGAGAAATCTGCCCCCACCCGAGGTCAGACTTCTCCGCGTCCTCAAACGGATGCGGGGACCAATCGCGCCAGAACTCCGGCTACCGCCTTGCCGGAGCCTCGACTCTCCCCCCGCAGCCAGACTGCCCGCAACCAACAGCAGCAACAGCAGAAGCAACAGCCCAAGCAGCAGCCCAAGCAGCAGCCCCAAAAACCAGTTCGCCAGACTACCTTGCCGTTGGAGAAAGGCAAGGAGAAAGAGAAAGAGACGGTGAAGTCTAAGGTCACCCCCAAACCAACATCTGGGTCTGGCACCCTGACTATCTCTTCTCCTTCAAGGATGCAACCGAGGTCTCCTCCCCGGTGACACGCCGAATTCCTCCATTCGCCGCACCCGTTGATGAGACTGCCCTCCGGCCGAAGAATATGCTCGGAGGGCATCTCTTATATTGGATAACCGGCCTGCTTCAAGCTCCGAGGCTGCTTTGGCCTTGGAGGCCTCGGTTAGGGGCATCGAGCAGGGCGGACCGTGGGGATATCCTCCTCTGCGCACTGACAGTGACCAGAGCCTCGGCTCCTTGGAACACTACAATGCAGACTGGAATTCTGCAGACGAGGTCTCCTCGGCCTCCCTAGCTGCTCCGGTGGCTGAGCATCCTGCGGGAAACAGCGCCTGCGGCCGAAGCGTACGACCTACAAGTCGCTGCCCTGCGTGCTGCTCAAAACATCGACGTAAGTCCTATTCTCTTTACTTTCATGCAGTATCTCATCTAATATCCACCATTCCCAGTCCCCGAGATTCGAGGTAAACTATTGACGCTCCGCCGGAGTTAAAATTGTTTGGCTTGAATCTCAACTTTCAATTTTCATCCGACGTATCCAAACCATTTTACCTTACTTTAGCATGCACCTCGGGTACGAGTCCCCGAGACTCCTGTCGAGGCATACCCCGGCAACATTTTCCCAATGATTTGACTCCGAGTCCCCGAGACTCTTGTCGAGGTATAGCCTTTCTAACCGAGCTATGTTTTTCTTCCTTGCAGAATACTATGAACGTCCGCACGGACATCTTTCATACCCTCTGTTTGACCACAAGAAACTCCACGACGAGCACAAGGCCGTCCTTGCAGAAAAGAACTCTTTGGAGCTCCAAGAGAGAAAGCCGAAGTAGCTCGTCTGGTAAAGGAACTGAAGCGCATCACTGAGCTGCGGACGTCGGAAAAAGAGCAGCTGCAGGCGGAAAAGGCCAGTGTTGTTGAAACAGAGAAGAAACTTCGGGAGGATGCCGCCAAGGAACATGAGAATGCGCTCCAGTTAGCCGAGGCCCGCGCCACCTCGGCCACCGAGGCTTATGAAGCCCTTCAAGCTTCGGTTAACCAGCTCCTCCCGACGCTGGAACGCATCAACAAGAAATGGACGGTAAGCTTCTTGCCCCCCTTATCCTTGCTTTGTCCTCAACAGTACTGGCTCTTTGCCGAACTGTTTCTTTCATTATTAACAGGCTATCCTTCTGCAGAGCACTTCACCTACACCCAAATCTCGGCCGCAATATCACTGCTCAGCACAGGAAGAGGCGTAACGAGACGAACCCCGTCTGGACCATTGAGGACCACATCGTGGCCATCAAAGCTCGGATCCATCCCTTGAAAACCATTGGGTCCGAACTCCTCGATGCAGGTGTGTCTGCTTTCCGAGCCTTGTGGCCTCTTGCCGATGCTCCCAATACTACGCCTGAGCTCGCCGCCAAGCTTCGTGAAGCCGAACAAAGACTTCGAGAGTGGCGCTCATCTTCAGCTCGCGCTGGAGCTGATGCCGCTCTCAAATTCATCATGACTTGGTGCGAGAAGATCGACCTCGAAAGATGGACACTCTTCGCCGAGGCTCGCCCTGGTCCACGGACCCAATTCTCATCGCGCGCGAAAAGATGGCCCTTCTTCGCTGGATATGCCAACACCAAGAACTTGAGCGAGGAGACACCTACTCCGACGCCGAAGATGACGAGCCAGAAGAGATGAATACGAAACAGAATCCGACGTCGAAGCCGAGCAAGGTGACGATGGTGACACCCGCGAAGCAGAAACCGAGGCTTCTCCACAACCTGGTGCCGAGGTTACTGCCGACGTTGCCAGCACCTCCCAGGCTACCTCGGCTCCGGACGAAATCCCTGCTGCATCGGCTGCTGCCGACGTAATTCCTGATGCCTCGACCTGAACTTATGCTTGGCCAAAAAACTTCATTAAATCCCCGGTATGCCGGGACGCAGATGTAATCAAACTTAAGTAGTTCCTTTTGCTACCTCTGTTACTATCATGCTTATCGAACCATGCTTTTCTAAGCTTTACGTCGAATCCTTTTGAATGATTGCTCGAGTTTACTTTCGTGTTTACTATATTTGGCATTCTTTGCTCTTGTCTGCCATTTGGCGTTCGACAGTCGAGTCACAAGATTGTTGTTCATAGCATACAGTACTTGGTAAATTCCGAGGTATGTTTCAAAGTCATCCGACATAAACGAAAGGTAAAGACAGGGGTTAGTAAACGACACATGCCGAACTATATTTTGGACCGAGTCCCCGAGTTCATTTTCATGTCTCCCACGTTTTTTCCTCTTTGCTCTTGACTACCTTTTAGGCAGATGCCAGTCGAGTCACAAGATTAGTTTCATAGCACACATTACTTGAAGTTTGAGACGAGGTTCAAAATAGTTCGGCATATGAACGAAACTGACAAACAGAGATAAAACATAAGCACAAGAGCGAGGCAGTCCCCGAGCTTTAACCTCGGAGTGCCGACATTTTTATTAAGGATTAACCGAGGTACATACATTGCGCCTTTCATGAGTAGAAAGGTCGGAGTAGAGCTACGTTCCATGGTCGCCTGACCTCTGACCCGGGGTTGTCCAGCCCATCTTCCCTTGGTTCCTGCGCATCTATAAGATAGTAGGAATCATTGAGCAGAGCTCGGCTCACAACGAACGGTCCCTCCCATGGAGGTGACAACTTGTGCCGGCCTTTCTTGCGCTGCACCAACCTCAGCACCAAATCTCCCTCGTGAAACACACGAGGGTTGATACTCCGGCTATGATAACGTCGGAGACCTTGCTGGTAAATTGCTGACCGAGATGAGGCCAATTCTCTCGCTTCCTCAAGCAGATCTACTGCATCCTCCCGAGCCTCTTTTGCCTCGGCTTCAGTGTACATTGCCACTCTGGGCGCATCATATTCGATGTCAGTGGGTAGCATAGCTTCTGCCCCATAGACCATAAAAAATGGCGTATAGCCAGTTGATCGATTTGGCGTGGTCCTTAGACCCCACAGTACTGCTGGTATCTCATCTATCCAACACCCCGGCGTTTTCAGCAGTGGTTCAATGAGCCGAGCCTTGATGCCGGCCAACACTAGAGCATTTGATCTTTCCACTTGTCCATTAGACTCCGGGTGTGCCACCGAGGCTATGTCCAGCCGGATTCCCTTGTTCATGCAAAACCGAGCGAACTCTCCAACAGCAAAGTTAGTGCCGTTGTCCGAGATAATGCTATGGGGGTAGCCATATCGCAGAATAATCTCCTTCAAGAAAGTCACTGCTGAATGACCATCCAACTTCCGGATTGGTTTCACCTCGATCCACTTGGTGAATTGTCCACCATCACCAATATGTGTGTCATGTTACCTCGGGCTGGTTTGAACTCTCCCACCATATCCAAACACCATACCGCAAACGGCCAAGTGATAGGAATTGTTTTGAGCGCCGAGCTGGCATATGCGTTTGCTTGGCAAACCTTTGGCATCCTTCACATCTCCGGACTATGGCCTCTGCATCAGCAAGAGCAGTGGGCCAATAGAACCCATGCCTAAACACCTTGGCCACCAGAGCTCTTGTGCTGCAATGATGACCACATTCTCCTTGGTGGATCTCCAAAAGCATCTCCTTGCCTTCAGCTGGCTCAACACACCGTTGCAACACCTCGGTTACGCTTCTTTTATAGAGCTCCTTGTTGATGATGGTGTACGCCTTGGCCCTCCTTTGAATCCTCCTAGCCTCGGTTGTGTCACTTGGCGTGCTTCCCTCCGTTATGAACTTCATAATTTGCTCCGCCCACTCCGGCACCGGGTGCAAAGGAAAAAGTTCCTCATCCACCTCCATTGGCTCGGCCACCATAATCTCCTCCATTATTTCCTCCACCATCCTGCGACCAGTCCCCGAGTCTGGATGAGCAGTCCCCGAGGTTTGGTGTGCAGTCCCCGAGCTCTGCCACGCAGTCCCCGGGTCCGACCAAACGCATCCGACGTCTACCTCCATTGGAACAGGTCCGGGCTCTTGCTCCGCCGGGATGAAAATAGATTCGGATTCAGGAGAAGGTTTGATTGAAGGAGTTCTCAAGTGATTCAGGGCTACCCCTGGTGGTACTGCCTCTTTTGATGAACCGAGCTTTGACAACACGTCGGCAGCATCATTTTCTGCCCGAGGTATATGCCTGTACTCACACCCTTCAAAGAACCCGGATATCTTTTGCACATGGAACCGATATAACGCCATGTTGGCATCCAGAGCATCCCAAGTTCCAGAAGATTGTTGCACCACCAGGTCGGAATCGCCGAAGCACTCTACACGCCGGATACCGATCTCCTTTGCCACCTTGAGGCCATGGATTAAGGCCTCATACTCCGCCACATTGTTTGATGCTGAGAAATGAATCTGCAGCACGTACTTCAGCTGATCTTGCTTTGGCGAGGTGAGGACTATTCCAGCCCCCAGCCCGATCTTTGTTTTGGACCCATCAAAATGCATTTTCCAATAATTATAGTCCGGCCTGGGTGGCTCATACTGCATCTCGGCCCAATCACAAAAGAAGTCCGGCAACGCCTGGGATTTAATTGCGTCTCTTCTCTCATAATGTGGTGCATATGGAGACACCTCAATCGCCCATTTGGCAACTCGGCCAGTTGCATCTTTGCACCCGATGATCTCCGAGATTGGAGCTTCGCACACCACCGTCATGGGATGCTCCTGGAAATAATGCTTCAACTTCTTGACCGCCAGGTAAACACCATACGTCATCTTCTGGTAGTGAGGATAGTTCTGCTTCGAGGTAGAGATCACCTCGCTCAAGTAATACACCGGTCTCTGCACCGACCTGCCACCTTCTTCGCGCTCCACCACCACTGCCACACTTACAACTCGGTTTGTGGCCGCAATGTAAAGTAACATCGGCTCATTGTGCAATGGTGACGCTAACACCGGGGCAGTGGACAACATCTTTTTCAGCTCACCAAACGCCACGTCGGCCTGCGGGGTCCATGTAAACCCGGTACTTTTCTTCATGAGCTGGTACAAAGGTAAGGCTTTTTCTCCTAGCCGAGCTACAAATCGGCTCAACGAGGCTAGGCACCCTGTGAACTTCTGCACATCTTTCAAACACTTCGGTAACTTCATGCTCTCAATAGCTCGGATTTGGCCGGGTTAACCTCGATACCTCGGCTAGACACCAGGAATCCGAGCAACTTTCCAGCCGGGACACCAAAGGTGCACTTGTCCGGGTTAAGCTTCAACCGATACTTTCTCAAATTCACAAATGTCTCCTCGAGATCCTCGAGGAGAGTATGTTTCTCCTTAGTTTTGATGACAATATCGTCGACATACACTTGCACATTTTTGCCCATCTGAGAGTGCAGGCATTTCTGCATACACCTCTGATAAGTTGCCCCGGCATTTCTCAGACCAAAACACATGACACGATAGCAATACGCCCCATACGGGGTAATAAAAGCAGTCTTTATTTGATCCTTTGGGTTCAGTGGTATCTGGTGAAAACCAGAGTACGCATCGATAAAAGATAACAGTTCACAACCAGCAGTGGAATCGATCACTTGATCAATCCGAGGTAATGGAAACGGATCTTTTGGGCACGCCTTGTTGAGGTTAGTGAAGTCAATGCACATGCGCCACACCTTGACCACGGCTGGCTCGTCTTTCTTCTTTTCCACCAGACCGGATTGGATATCCAGTCCGGATGCAGTACCTCCATTATGAACCCGGCTGCAAGCAACTTAGCCAGCTCGTCCAGCACCACTTGTCTCCGGTCGTCTGAGAGACGACGGGTCGGTTGCCTCACCGGTTTCACCTCTGGCCTAACAAATAAAGAGTGCTCTGCCAACTCCCTCGGAACACCTGGCAGGTCCTTAGCCGACCATGCAAAGATATCCCGATTCTCACGGAGGAAGTGACAGAGCTCGCCTTCCTATTTCTCGCCTAGCCCGGTCCCAATGATGGCCACATGCTCTGGGTGCTCCGGGTCAATGGGGATTTCTTGGTCTCCTTGGGTACCTCGAACGCCGCAGTTGAGTCCGGGCTCATCAGTCCGGACAGGCCGAGCTGTGTTGACTGCGCCATTGCCACCACTTGATGCAGCTTCTTCTTCTCGGCTGCGATCACCAAAGACTCGGCTAGGTTAGATCCCGCCGAGGCACACTGAATGCTCGCTTGTAGTCACCCGAGATGGATATGATCCCATTAGGCCCTGGCATTTTCATCTTCAGGTATGCAACATGGGTGGAAATCATGAACTTGGCCAAAGCCGGCCTTCCAAGCAGTGCATGGTATGCACTCTCCAAGTCCACCACCTCGAACTCGATACTCTCAACTCGGCAATTTTCCTTGGTTCCAAATGCTACATCCACCCATATCTTGCCCATGGGTGCACAGGAAACGCCGGGCACAATCCCATGAAAAGTACAACTGCTTGGCATCAACTGATTAGGCGAGATGCCCAATTTCACCATTGTGTCTCGGTACATGATGTTGATGGCACTGCCATTGTCCACCAGAACTCGGGTGAACCTCACATTGTTGGTAGGCCCACACAACGTTGGATCTACCACCAGGGCATACTTTCCAGGGCTCGGCATGATCCGAGGTGTGTCCTTTCTGCTCCAAGTGATCTCCTGCTCAGACCAGTTCATATAGGTCGGCACCACCGGCATTACTGCATTCACCTCCATGGCACGCCTCTGCACGCTCTTCTTGTCAGTGGCTCGGTCACAAAGACCACATAGCTCGCATGAACCTCTCTATAGTCATTTCCGGGGTATTCATACTGCTGACTTGGTCCGGCACCATTGTTGTTGTTATTACCTCGGACATTCACAACATTCACGGGTCTTGCTGCTGCAGGCCTCGGAAGAGGTGCAGTGGTTATCGGGGTAACATTTGCTCCGGACAGATTAGGGTGGGACCTCGGCTGAAATCTCTGAGGTGGTGGTCCTGTTCTGATTCCTCCGGCCCTTGCCCCCTCTTCTCTGATTCTGCGGTTCCAGCTGCACTGCCGGGTTGAATGGTTGGCTGGCTTGCGCGGGTCAGTCGTATGGTAACAGCACGGACCATCTATCATTGATTCATAGGTCATGGGTGGCTCCGGGTTCGGACTAAATGCCGGACCATTGATTTTTGGCCTCTGGACACCTCCAGCTCCGGGCTGATCCGGGTTCACCGCTGCAACTTGGTTGGAGGGTATGGATAGTCCGGCTCCCTCCTCTTCTGTCCGAACTCCTGACGGTCATTACACCTTGGTCCGAGCCGGTTGTTTATTGGCTCCCTCCTTCTGTTACGTGCTCCTGCCTCTGCTGCTGGCTGCATCGGATCACCCAGGGCATAAGAATCTGCAACCCGGATTGTTTCTGCTAGGGATCTCGGCATATCTCTCTGGAGCCTCTGCCACAGCATGCTGCCATGTCGACAGCCATCTGCAAACCAGGAAATGGCCTGTGCCTCTACCACTCCTTCACAGGAATTCCGAACATTGCTCCACCGAGTTAAGAATTCTCGGTCAGTTTCATGATCATCTTGCTTACATGCCGCCAGGAGCTGAGGTCGGTTTGGCCTCTTGTATGTACTAGCAAAGTTGCTGTTAAACGCCAGCTCCAAGTCTATCCAGGAGTTGATACTATACTCCGGCAAATTATTCAGCCAGATCCGAGCTGGACCTTCCAACATGTGCGGGAGATACCGGACCGCCCATCGGCGATTGCCCCCCGCAATGTGCACCGAGGATACATAATCTGTCAGCCAATCTTGTGGCTTGGTGCTCCCATTGTATGGCTTGGTGTTCCGACCTAACTGGAACTGAGATACTGGTGGTGGTGGCTCCTTCATGATCCGAGGTCCAAAACACGCCGGACCAGGAGGGCCTTCCTCCTCCAGTTGCTCAGACAAGTAGATTCTATCCAGCTTGTTACGGACATCGCCTGGAGCTAACATCCGACCTCCTATCCGAGGTCCCAACGCCCCATCCACTCTGTGGTATCCAGCTCGTGCCATGGCCGAGTCTCCATCATCATATCGGTCATCGCCTTGACCGACGTTCTGAGGTTGCTGAACATACTCCGGCTCTCGCTGATATTGCCCCTGCTGCCGAGGTTGTTGCTGATACCTCGGGGGCGGAGGTGGTTTACCTCGGCCAGCCGATGCTGCTTGACCGCCGTTCTGATTTCCCTGACCGGAGTTACCCTTAGCCGGCTCGCATTGCCTGGGCCGGGGTTTCCCTTAGCTCGGCTAGCATTGCCCTGGCCCACCTTCTGCTTTGCTGCTAGGACTGGATCATACATCTGCAGCTGCTGGTTCTGACCCGAGGTGACACTCCGGGCTCGATCGGCTCCTCCGACGAGTGGAGACGAGGCTTGCCCCTTGGACACCTGACTGACTGGCCTAGCTGAATAAACCATCTCTGAATCACCAGCCCCGGCATATGCTCTGCGGAGAGCCTCATTCTGCTGGTTAGCCACATATACTAACTCATTGACTCGCTTCTGCTGCGCACGCCATGCATCTCCAGATAATCCGGATAGCTCGGCCCTGCCTGCCTCGGCAGCTCTGAGGTTCTTAGCAGGGGAACTATACACCGGCCTTCCAGTTGACACGCGACTCCCACTCCTAGCCGAGGTGGTAGGTCGAGCCTCCCTGTTTATCTCATCGTTGAGCCCCTTGCCTCTCTGCCGCACCTCGGCTCCCCTATGTGTATCAACCGCTACCGGGGTGAAGCCATTCGCTGCATTGTACTCGCGCAGATCTCTATTGAACTCATCTCTAGCTGTTATCATTGCTACAGCCTCCTTCTGCAACAGGACACGCTTTGCCTCTAGGTCGGCCACAGTCACTACTATGTCCACTCCTGGATTTACTGGGTCTGCCAGTGTATCCACTATCTCTACCAGGGTCGCACCTCGGCCCCGCAGCTCTGGGGTGCCAGGCAAGTCCTTCTCTAGCCTGGGCTTTGCAGATCTCACCTTAGCAACCTCGGCTGCCTTGGACTGGCTGGCATCTACTTTGCCAGCGGCGTCAACCGGGCCTGTCATCATCACCTCTACGCAGCTCTCGGGGCGAGTGATACGCCGACCTAAAGCCGCGAGGAGAGGAGTTTCGTCGTCCACGAGCACCTGCTCCGGGTACCCGCGAACAACCTCGACAGCAACGTACGTGACGAAGCTGCCGAGCATCATGGTGAAGCCGTCCTCGGGGAAGGCTTGCCGGCGAAACACCCCGCGTTGTCGCTGATGAAGGTGAACTCTCCGATCTTGGCGACAAGCCCGGAAAGAACACGCTCGCCTGAGCCCGTCCGGATGAAAACTCCCTCCAACGCCTCAATCTGCCCCACGGTGGGCGCCAACTGTCGTGGTGGGATCACGGCAGATGCCATAGGTATGGCTAAGATGGGGCCGAATGGTCGTTGGGGGAATCCGGGGAGGGTTTATGCACTCAAGAAGTGCACACGCAAGAACACGCAAGAACACGAACGAAGAACCAAGAAAGCAAGAACACAAAGCACACCACGATGTACCCTGCTTCGGGGCCCTCTTGTGGAGGTAACACCCCTACTGCAGCACTATCCTAGCCAGTGTATAGCTCAGAGTGACAAGTACAAGCTGCTCCTCGAGCTGTATGATGATACAATGGTGAGAACTTGAGGTAAAAGATGGAGCTATACGGGAGGAGAAGGCACTCCGAGCTAGATCCGAGGTGTTTCCGGGTTTCCGAGGTTCCTTCCTCTTTCTCTCTATCTCTTTCTCTTCTCTGTTGATCGATCCGTCCGTCCGTCCTCTGCAGGAGGGGGTGAAGCCCACTATATAGGCCAGCCGGGTTACCATTGTGCCCCTCGCAGAACACTGTTGCCATGCCTCTGCAACGGTCACCACCGTACCACCGTACCTCGGTCAGGGACAAGACGTGGCTTGCCCATCTCCTGTAGCCTAACGGCAGAACTAGCATGTCCCCTCTGACCGAGACAGGACGTGGCCTGGCAGAGCTACCTCGTAGCCTTTTCCCAGACCTCGCGTAGCAGCGATCAGAGACGTGCAGGCCCGCCGAACCCGGAGCACGCCTCTGCCATGCTCCTTGACAGACGCTCCCGTGTCAGGCGCTCTTGTACCCGGCTGGAAGTGACAGGAGCATTGACTCCTGCCCGACCTACAGCCCACCACCTCGGTTAGCTCGGCACGGATGTGACGGGCTCCGTACCTCGGGTCTTGCGCTTAATCTCCTTTACCAGGTCGGATCTTACTTCCTTCCCACAGCTTCTCCTGCACCCACAACACAAACCACCGCACTGAGGTAGTTAGGTCGGCAGAACATAGCTCGGACAGTGAACCTCGGCCCTGGCCAACAGTATACCTCGGACCCCTCTGGGCCAAAATAGGTCGGCCTGTATTCTCCAGGTCAAGATGAAGCTCGGACCTTCCCAGGCCCAAACAGGTCGGCCCTTTCCGTACCTCGGCACAACTTCGAACACCACCTTATGCCAAGCCTTGACCCTACCCGGGGATACTCCCCCGACAGCACCGCCACAGGAAAATATTTCTGTGGCGCACTAAACCACATGCGCCACAGAAATTAGACTTTCTGTGGCGCACCAAGCCTGGTGCGCCACAGAAAGTCACATTTCTGTGGCGCACATGGGCAAGTGCGCCACAAAAAGTCATCTGGGGGGGGGAGAAATTTGAGAAAAAAAATTCTGTGGCGCACCTGGCTCGGTGCGCCACAGAAAGGTGACATTCTATATTATTTTGTCATGGTTACCAGGTTAATTAAAGGTAGTTAACATATTCTTAACAGCTATGTAATAAAAATGGTCATCAACAACACAAGTGCTATTCCCTCTTGGCATCTAAACTAGTATTGCACAAAATAAGGTAGGACAAAGCAACTCACATTACGCCTCATCTTTATGCCCTTCCGCTTGCCCTTGACATCACCACATGCTTTATTCCGGCTACACTTTCTCCTAGCCATCGAACTAACCATGGTTAGGAAAAACAGAATCACATTCACCATGTGTACAACTTGATGAAACATAAAACAAGAAGCACAAACTAACCATCATACAAACTACATTAGTCCAATAATTTGCTTCGAGAATTTGAAAAAACAGTACCTCCACCAAAACCAGTTGCACAACCATTATCGATACCAAATAATACTCCCTTTCCACACCAGGCCCCAAGGATCCAACATGAAAAAACAAAAGCCTATCTTAATCGACCTCAAGAACCACAAGAACAACAACACAAAATCGACCTCAACGGTGTCCGGCATGTCGTGCTGGTCTCAAACCCTACACGTATGTACCAACCAATCAACCGAAGCTAAAAAATATCACTACAACATCACAGTCCACCACCACTACCCTATCAAACTCCATCAACAGCAGCAACACACATGAAATGTGTGTTAGCGGTTAATTCATGCTACCCACCATATTATAATCTTGCAGTTAATTCAAAAAGCTAGATACTAGGTTACTTCATACTAGCTATCATGTTAATTCATGCTAGCTATCATGTTAAATCATGCTAGTTAACTTCAAAACTAAATACCAAGTTAATTTATGCTAGCTATCAGTTTAATTTAAGCTAGCTGCCAGGTTAATTTATGCTAGCTACCAACATATTCACAAAACAAACTACCAATTGGTTAGAAACGGCATCACATTCAACAACAGCCACCATCAACTACCCCTTTTAATTACTAGACTGTCCAAAATAATTGACAGGTTTTTGCCACACTGCTACCAAATTTTCTTATAAAGAGATACCAAATTGTCCGATACATATATCAGTTTGTGTAGAAATATTAATCAGGTTACTCCAAAACAACCATCAGATTTTATTCACATAACGTTCAGATTTTTCTAATACAAGTACCAATTTCTATATCGGTTTGTTGAGAAATAACAACAAGATTTTGCCAAAATAATTACCAGATTTTTTCCACACCGCTACAAATTTATTTAAAAAGAGATATCAAGTTGTCTGATATATCATTTTGTTCAGATACAGTTAGCAGATATTTTTAGAACAACTACCAGGTTTCTTTCACATGGCTACCAGATTATTTATAAACAGGGAAGATTATTGTAATGGGAAAATTACAAGAAAAAAAATTCTCTACATACTTCATGTCCGATTTGGGTACGACGATGCAAACTATCAGGGCAGGCTGCTACACTGATACAATCGGAGAGCCGTTGTATGTCCATCAGACGAGAAAGTGTCATACATATCGCACTACTCAATTACAAGCTAATGTCTTAAGGCTTGTAAACTCTTTCTCTATATCTTCAACAAATGTAGTGCAATTAGTGTCATATGTCAGTCAGGAGATAATTTTTGGTTCATGCCCAACCATCAAAATGAGAACTCCAGAAACACACATGCCACGTACCACTCACAACTTGCATAGGCAGCACCGGTAAAAAGAGGTATTCTACCGAACATACTGATGGTGCACAGTACAAATCACAGTGAATACCTGTAAAGGAGGAAAGCAGTCCCGGACGACGAGGATAAAGCAGCCTAGTCCGACAACGTCGACCGCAGTCACGCCGCTGTAGTCGCCACACCTGCTCCCTTCTGAGTACCACCGTCGGAGATGTCAGTTGCCGCTGCTCCAACCAGGGCGGCGCCATCACCAAGGTCTTCGTCGATTCTACTCCCATTAGCATGCCGCCGCATGACCGGCAGAGCAGTCACCACATGCTGTAGCTTCTGCTCTGTCAGAAATACATCGCTCTCATGTTCGGAGCACCGCCACCATCCATGGCCCTCTCGTCCTCAAAGCGGCCTTGGCCGACCGACGGCACGACTGGTACAGCGGCAGCCATCGGCTCGATGCCGCTGCTGCGGAGGTGACGTCACTCTGTCCTGGCGAGGTCCTCCGAGGCGGCTCCCGTGGCACGACCTCTTGCGGCATGGCGACACCTGCAACCCTCAGGCTGCAGTCTCACGGGTGGGCGGCATCCGCACCGGCGGTGAGCGGAGCAGCCTCCTGGCGTGGTGCTAGCTCCCTGTGGAGCCCGCACCGGCTGTGGGCGACGTAGCCTCCGAGCGTGGAGCTGCTCCCTGAGGTGCCCCACCGGCTGACGGTGGCGCGGCCTCAAACCTCACGGCGCGATGCTGCTTCCACGCGGCTTCGTCGCCCGATGATGGCCGGCGCGGCCTCGACGGGAACCAAATCCCCGCTCTGGAACCTTAATCTCCTCTCCTCCTTCCATCCCCCTCTCCTTCCCCGTCTCTCACTTGCTTGATTTCTGGTTGAAGAAGCAGGACAAAGACAGGATTTAGGAAAGGAACCCACGGTCTGAGTGAGAGAGAGAGATTGTGTGGACATGGCTTTTTGGATAGGACAGATGGGATAAGGGAGTGTTCGTACCGGATCGGACGGATACGCACGCGCCGCACGAAGGTGATGCGACGATGAGCCTCTCCGCCGGCGAGGAACTGCCGGACTGCGTCCAGAAATGTTGAATCGCCGGAGCGGAGAGAGCAGCAGGGGAGAGAGTTGTTCGGGCCGAAATCCCCTTTTTTCCCAGTCTGGCTGACAAGTGGCCCCTACAAAAACCTTATCCAAGTGAATGAGAGAGCGATGTGCGGCCGGAGCGGTTGCACTTGCGCGAGAGACGTGCGCCTGTAGCTCCCAAACAAGTGGGGCCCGTGTTGCTCGATTCGCTCGCACGAATCGTGATGAGCCGCCGCACGGGAGAGGTGCGCGTGCGACGCCTCTGTCTAGCTTTTCCCAAAAAAGATATGGACCTGAATGGTTTCTAAAGTTTCTCAAATCTTTGCAGCGTCCGCTTTTGTCAAGATGCATTAGGCATGGTGTTTGGAAAATCTTGGGGCTGCTTGTAGCACCGGTACAACTAGCTCAGTTTGTTGGTAAATGCCAGGACTAAATGATGTTATTCGTGTTCGCTTTTGTACAGGTTGCTCTAGTGATTTCATGCTGAAGTACATTGTGTGAATATAAGAATGATATTAATCTTCTTCACGCTCAGACTTGTTATCTCTTTTATGTTATATAATTGTAAACTGATGATAGCCTTTTTAGCACACGAGTTACTGATCCCATCTATCATTGTCATTTTTCAGGAGTTGCTGCCTTAAGTCAATGATTCCCCCCCTTGATCTGGTTTATAATTAGTACTTGCTGGATGCTTTTGTTTCCTTCGATGAAGATTACTATGTTAGAAACATACTTAAGCTCTAGTGCACTATTGTCAACGAAGTGCATTCATTTTGAATTTGACTCGATCTTTGTGTTCTGGATATGAACGATGTACTAGACAATGAATCATGGCAGTGTTCACTTGTGGAAGAACTTCATGAATCCTGAAAATGTTCACTTATGGAAGAACTGCATTATCTTGTGATATAATCTGTCTATTTTGATTGAACTGTAAATGTGCATGTAGTAAAATGATGAAAAAGCCTGAGCACAATTTGAGGGCAATTTAACTGCCAGTAATAATAGTGGAAACTGCCGGCAAAAATAATTACAATTTAGGGCAATCCAGCAACAGCTGGCACATATCTTTGCCGGCAGGCCAATCTGTCTGCCAGGAAAGAAACAAGACAGCCGGCAAAAGTAGAGCTTGCACAGTAGACTAACAGCCGACAAAAGAAAAACTGCCGGCAAAGAGTTTTGCCGGCAGGGTTATAGAGGGCAGGTGAAACAGCCGGGAAAAAACTTTTGCCGGCAGTTCAATTGCCGGGTTAGGTGACATTTCCCGGCAGAAAATCTGCCCCCCACATTTGGTCCATGGTGTAGTGTTTGGAGACGGAACCTAGAGCCGGTTCGACCCAAAATAAAATACGCTGTCAGGGAACAAATCCCTTTGACGGCTGTTGTTTGTGACCCGTCTCTAATGTAATGCGAGTCGGTTTTTTATTCCTGTCCGTCTCCAATACTCTACTCATTGGAAACGGCCAAGAAAATTACCCAGGTATAAAGATGTTGCAGACGGTTTTCACTATTGCCCGTCGCACTTTACAAACTTTTGAGACGGCCTATAAAATTAACGGCCACTAATCTCGTACAAACAGATACAATAATCTCACATTGTTCAAGCAATTAATATAAACAGAACTGAAAACAGAACAGAGTACAGCAGATATATACAACAATGTTCAGAGGCAATAAACTAAAAACTTATAAATTGACAGCAGTACTAGCTAGCTTGCGGCGCCGCGCGTGCTGATCACCACTTGTCATCGTCGACGTTCGACCCACACTAGTGGAAAAAGGGCCTCTTGTCCCGGTTGGGGAGGGCCTCTAGTCCCAGTTTGCCAACCGGGACTAGCAAATCAGGACTAAAGCCTCCCCCCTCTAGTCCCGGTTGGCCACGAACTGGGACTAGAGGCCCTCCCACGTGGCCACAGCGGAGCCCGCGGGGCTGGAAACCTTTAGACCCGGTTCGTAACACGAACCGGGACTAAAGGTATGTGTGTATTTTTCTTTTTTTCGATTAATTTTCAGGGTTTAGGCTTTAGGTGGGGTTTAGGGTTTCGGATGTTTTCCATCGTACGGGGATCACGTCGATGCGCCAAAAACGCGTTTTGATATATATAAAGTACTACATGAAGATCAAGTTGATGCATATATATATAACACATACGTTGATGCGCCAAAAATAAGTCGTATACATAAAGTTCATACTACATCGAGATTACGTTGATGCATATATACATACATATACAAGTTGATTTAATGAAATTCTCACGTCGAGATCACGTCAATTACATGGAGGCATTAGTGGCAATGAAATTCTCCGGTTTCCTTTATGACCTCCGAGTTTAAAAATCCCGCCAATTCCTCTTGAATTGCTTTTAGGCGGTTCGTTGGTATGAGCTTGTCCTGCATTCTTTCCATCTAGATCAATATGAATATGTGAGTTGTGTGTATATATATGAAATCATCATAAAATAAATTATGAATGAAACTCAACACAATTGATAGTAATAAAATAAATTGCGAATAGTGTTTACGTACTTCAACTGTTCTTTGATCTCTTTTCCGCTCACTGATATAATAGCGCATGAACTCGCAAACGTAGTATCACTAGTAGAGAACGACACATCGGAAACGGGCCAAAAACCCCTTCGGCAACGGAGAAAGGGTCCGTGTCCCCGACCATGTTACTGATGTGAAGGCCTTCATCGGTAACGGAGGCAAAAAACCGTCACCGATGAGGCATAAGTTGGCTACGGTTGCGGACCCATCTCCGTTTCCGATGTATCGGTGCATCAGTAACGGAGATTCTATTTTACTCGTTTGTATTGAGGTTCTTTCAGAAGCCTACAGGAGCAATTCGGTTGCCAAATTACATTCAAAATCTCACAGCAGAAGCACAAAGTTGCTACCAAATCCATTCATAACGTATATAAGAATTGTCATCATTACATAGCATCAAAAGATGAGTTACACATGCCTCGCTAATCCTATCATTCTCATGCCTCACTAAACTTAACTTTTATGACACTCCACTCTTCTCCAGCTCCACCTTCTTCCTCAGTTCCGAAGCGCCGAAAACGGAATTCGACCTAGCAAAAGACTCGAGTAGCGGTTTCATGCTTCTCCAAATCACATCTGTAGCCAAATTGCTACACACATACACAAAATAGATGGAGAAACTAAAAACAAGAAACCACACCGAGCTCGCAAGCCTCCTTAGCAAATTAATCTTGCCAAATTCTTCGTAGCGAGGCTTGCTCCATCTTGGACGGTGTCGCCGAAATATAATAACGTCACCGCTGTGACATTTCGGCCACACTGTCCAAGACACTCTTAATTAAAAAAGTGTTTTGAACAGTGCAGCGAAACGTCACAACAGCGACGGTTCACGGATATGATCCCACTTTGTATTTAGCTCTTTTAAATCTTGTTTGGATCTGCATGGCGCTTCTGCATATAAAATACATGGATGTCTAGTTAGAAAAGAGACAAATATGATGCTACATGACATAAATACAATTTAAGATGAAAACAGTTTACACCTTAAGCGCCTATATCCGTGTGCTTGCTGTCCGATCGGAACGATTTGGAGGCAGAACTTGAAGGTGATGTTACCTTCAATTGCCTCACCATTTTTATGCATTGTCGCCGAAATATACTATTACTTCATACACTAGCTACACAAAACCATAACGAGGATTAGCACATTGACAAAGGGTTGAAATTAATCTATTAGACTTCAAATACTAAAAACAAACACAACACAATACTAGACTTCAAATACTAGACAAGTTGAAAGTAATGTATTCATCATCGGCAGTACTAAAAACAAACACAACACAATACTAGACTTCAAATACTAGACAAGTTTTATATGCTACTTTAAAAAAAATGTAAGATCTAGTGTTGAGTGGTGTATTCATCATCGGCAGTACTACAATACTAGACAGAACACAATACTACAATACTAGACAGTACTACAATACTAGATCGGTAGATGCTACTTTAAATAAAATGTAAGATCTAGTGTCGAGGGGTGTATTCATCATCGGCACTAGACAGAACACAATACTAGACTTCAAATACTAGACAAGTTTTCTGTGCTACTTTAAACAAAATGTAAGATCTAGTCGGCTACATACCTGGGGAAGATGCACGGCAATAGACCAGTAGATCCGCGTCGGCGACATACTCGGGGAAGATGCGCGACGGCTCGCCGACGAGCCGCTGGGGGGGATGTGCGGCGGCACACGACGCGCCGCTGGGGGAAGATGCGCCGATGCGCCGCTGGGGGAAGATGCACGGCGGCGATGCCGGCCGGACGCGCCGCTCAGATCTGCGAGATAAGGGTTAGGTCTGGAGCCGCCGCCACACTATGACTGTGGAGTGAGAGTGAGAGCGAGAGCGTTAGGGTTGCCGCAGTGGCACATTTATAGCATATAACATCGCAAACGGAGGCGATAAACAACCGTTTCCTCTAATTTCTTCACTGACACACTGGGCCTACTTACAAAGGATCGATAGAGTAATTGAACTAACTATCTACTCTACTTGTTCTGCTTACGCCCTGCCTCCGCGCCATTGTCATCCACGGCGCGGCGTCGCTTCTTGCCGGTTGCCTTTTCCTCAGGCGTGTGCTCCTCCTCCGGCTCGTGCTCCTCCTTCTCCGGCCGTGCGTCCTTCTCCGGCGAATCCTCCTCTCGCGCCTCCTTTTCCGGAGCGTGATCCTCCTTCTCCGGCGCGTCCTCCTCCGGCGCGTCCTCCTCCGGCGCCTCCTCCGATGCCTCCTCCTCCGGCGCCTCCTCCGACGCCTCCTCGTCGTCGTCGTCGTTGGCGTCGTATTCTTCCTGGCTAGAATAATACGGCTCCGGCGGGTCCTCCGGCTCCTCTTCCTCCGGTGACTCGTCCTCTTCAGAGTCGTCTTCTCCTTCGCGTGAAGACGGCGTGTCCGAGTCGTCGGAGTCGTCTTCTACAGAGCGTGAAGATGGCGGGTCCGAGTCGTCGGGGTCCGAGTCCGGCGGCCCGTCTTGATCCCACCATGGAACTTCACCGCGGTCTTCCGCGCTCGCGTCGTCGCTCGGGACTTCCTCGTTCTGCCACCAGGGTTCCTCCATGGTGGTTGTGCTAGTGTGGTAGATAATGTGGGAGAGAACGAAGGGGAGAATGCGGGACCTGCCTGGCGTCGCGCGGTTCCAGTCACATTTTATTAGCGTCGATCAGGCGGTTCCAATCCCTCGTGAATTAAGCCGCATTGAACAGGCGCGCTTCCAGATTGCAACTGCAATTTCCCAAGCACATCACAAACGGATATACATAAACAACCGTAGCCATAGAGATACATATTGGAAACGGAGACAAATTTATGACCGTTGCCAATACTTTTGGTAACGGAGATATAAAATTCTCCGTAACCAATGTTGACGGACCAGCCTCTGCCAGGCCTCGTCCGCAACGCTAAAATCGCGATTCTCTGTCGCCTAACTCGTGCCGTTTCCATAGAGGGGTATCCGATGTGTCGTTCTGTACTAGTGTATGCACATAAATTAGTCCCCTGTTCTTGCCTCAGACAATACTTTGCAAATAATAGAATTCAATCAAATAATAATCAAGCATGATAATGGTATTGAAGCTAGAATTAAAGAGTTGCGCGGACCTAGATATATAGTACTACTTACCTTGGTGGTACAAAAATGCAGATCCGGTTTCCAAGCCCCTGGAACCTTCTCGATGAACCATTTCCAAACCCAGCCCGGCAAAAGAAAATGATTAAAGGAGTTATTAATTACTTGATATCAGAAAATGAACGAAAGAGGTCGATATAGAGCGATAATGATAGAAATTACCTCTGGAGCAATTCTTGCAAGTTGAGGTACTCGTCCATATCTTTCCTTAACGAGTCCATGACTTAAATGACTCCTTCATCAACTCTAATGAGTAGCAGAATCCAATGTAATCTGCGCACGTTTATATACACATGTATACATAACTCATCGATTACACTAAACATCGAGTAAGAAAAATAGAATGTGTAGAAGACAGTAACACTCACTTGAAATTGTAAGGAAAAAGAATTTCTGTGCAGTGATTTTGTTTCACTAAAAACCGGAGCAAGTTATTCTCTGTGTCCTCGGGATGGTTTTTTACGGTAACTTCATGATTGAAATATGGGTCAACGAACCCAGTGTCATAGATGCGGGCTTTTCTGTATTCGAGAATTTTCATTCTACATAATAGCGTACAAAAGAATATAGTGAGATAATTACAGGCAATGAACGAGCTGAGCTAGAGATTTAAATTACAGAAATAAATCACTTACAAACAATAGCAACTAACGAGGTCTTTGTCGAGGGCGTCTTGATTTAATAACTGAAATTTTTCAAAAAACTGAACATACATCGCGTTCTCCGTGAAGAAATGCTCTTTCCTATATGCCACCCAGAGTTGGTCTTGCCCGTCCTTTGCGGCTTTCATGTACCACTGATGCAATAGGCGCAATTATGTTGGTAGAAACTTGACCGCCTCAGGTCTGACCAGGGACTTCCCGTGGACAAATCTCCATGCGTACTGATCAGCTATGGGGAGACCAATGTCGCCTATGCGAACAGTGTCGTGGTGTACTTCCTTATCGGGCATCACCTTGAGCGGGGGGGTCGACTGATTTGCCTGTTCTCCGAGCTGGGCCACTTGTTTCCTGCTTTTTGCCGTCCGCTCCTGCTCCCTCTTTAGCTTATATGCCGCCTCCTCCTCTTGCCTGTGTTCACTATATGTCTTCTGAATACAGCGGACATAGTTATCTGGCAAATCAGGCGGCTGTGGCGGTCCCGTCGATAGATTTCTCACAACTTTCAAATCTGTTTCCAGAGGTACTATCTTCTTTGGATCGGGCCATTTCGGAGCAAGTTGTCTTTTGACTTCGGCAGCCACGATCACGTTGTTTTCCTCGACAGTCCTGTCCCAAGGTAACTTCTCAGGAGACTTGTCCTTCTTTGTTTTCTTATTTCCACTTTTCTTCTGTGTAGTACTAGTCGACGGGTAGTTCAGTCTCCGCTTTATCGACTTAGTAGTGGAAGCAGTCGGCTGACGGGACAGCGCGGGCGATGGACTCGTGCTAGCCGCGGGATCCCAATCGGGGAGGGATGGACTTTGAGGTGGATTTCTGGCAGGCTCCCGATCGGGGAGGGGTGGACTTTGCTGAGGTGGATTGCTACAAGGAGGAGTCAGTGGCGTTGGCGACGAGCCTGGAAACACGATGTATTTCTTGTTCCATAGAACGAAACCACGCTTGACTTCTCCCAATGTCTTCTCGTCGTCACCTCCAAGAATGTCAAGCTCCAGTGTGTCAAATCCCGGCATAATTTCATCCACCCCGACACGAGCATAGCCAGCTGGAATCTCACCAAGATGGTAGCTTGCTCCAGGTTGATTTGGTAAAGCATAGCCGACCGCCACCTTGAAGGATAAGTTCTTCACTGACATATGTAACTCACAACTTGTCTTCTCCGTGACGTCATCCACGGGGTAGCGAGCCGCCGGCAGTTCGAATACTGATGTTTCTAGCTGCGTGGAACCCACGCTGCTTTTCCGCTGAGATGGGGCGGCATCGGCTTGAGGATCTTCTAGCTGCTACTGAGATGCCCTTTGCTGACTAATTGAGTCTAGTTGCTCCTGCTGCTGCTACACCACACGTTCCAATTCCGATAACCGGTCTAACTCCTTCTTCTTCTTTCTCCCACGGCTTCTATAACTTTCAGCGTACTCCGGCCACGTTTTCTTCCACGTAACACCGTCGGTATAGCCTCGAGCTCGTCCAACGTGTTCAGGATTCCCAGGGCGAGTGTTAGCTCGTCGTTCTCTCTCTCGGGATGGTACTCTCCCTTTCAAACTTTATCTATTGCGTCTACAAGCTGCACTGTGATTGTTTCAATTTTTCCTTCCATTTTCCCTTTGCAACAATCTGCCCTGTCTGTGGGTTCAACCGTGCCCCATGCGCGTACAACCAGAACTTGGACCTCTCGGGCCAGTCCGCTGTCTGTGGAATGATCTCTTTAGCAAGCAGTCCTGCTTCAAAGGCTTCCCACTTAGACACGGCAGTCTTGTAGCCACCTGTCCCCAAAGTATGGTGATATTGCTTTTTCCCAGCATTTACCTTATTTATGGCCGATCGGGCCACAGCGGCAGACGATTTCTTATACGCCACAATTGCGGGCCAGTCATGTTTATCTTCTCTAGTGCTCCAGTGAAATCTGGAGCTTCTTTTTCATATTTTTTCCATAATGTTTTCTTCCAGCTCTGCAATTGTGTGGCCATCTTCTTAAGAGTCCACTGCTTGACTTTCTCCTTCTTGTCATCTGTGAGACCTCGGTAGGTTGAAATGTGTCATGAGCGTCTCCCAAAGCAAATCTTTTCTTCTTCGGTCGACATAACTAGCTCCATCGTTGTCATCCTTCGGCTTATGCCATTTTGCAATGGTGATCGAGATCATGTCCCTAACAAGAGCTCCAGCTTGATTTATAAATTTACGGCGGTTCTCTATGGGTTCCAGCGGTTCGCCATCATCACCAACTTTGTCGATGGGTAACCTTGGACCCTCGCCCGACATCATTTTCGTCGGGCCTCGAGGACCTTGCCTTTTAGCAGATTGGCTCGATCCGGAGGGCTAAAAGAAAAATGAATTGTTAATAAGTGCAATACAAATCAATTAATGCATCTAGTGATCAACAGAGCCTTATATATATACCTCGCCGGAGTTTGTTTAGGGCACTTCGGCGTCTCTGCTGTCTTCAAACTCAAGTCCCTCACCGGAGTCGTTCAGAAATTGTGAGCTGAAATCCTCATCTTCTCCAACGGCATCTTCTCCACCGGCATCTTTTCCACGGGCACTCTCATATATTATCTGATACATTTGGTCTTCACCCTCCTTGTCTCTGCCGGGGGCGTCCATAGTTCAATGTCCCTGCAATCAATTATATATGCTTTCAATTTTGATAACTTCAAAAATATGCATACAAATCAAAAATATGCATACAAATCAAAAATATGTTATAACTTGTACCAATAACTTCGGGCGAGCAACGGATGGAGGCGCTGCGGCTCCGCTCGATCTGCGGCGGCAAAGGTGGACTCCGGCGACGGTGAGCACGGACGGGCGCGACGGCGAGCACGGGGGAAGAAGAGGGCGTAAAAGAGATGGGACGACGGTTACGCTGTATGTAGAAAGGGGAAAATGACCTTTAGTCCAAGGAAAATCAACATCTCCAAATTCTGAGTATTTTAACAACAATTGATACAACAATTGATACAATGGATACAATAACAATCGACACCGTTATTTTCTCTAAGATTGATCGACAATGGATACAATAACAATCAACAATGGATACAATTAATTGATACAATGGATACAACAATTGATAGAATAAAATGGATACAATAACAATCGACAATGGATACAAGTGATACAATGGATAAAACAATTGATATAAAGGGGAAAATTTCCTCTAAGATTTTCCTAAATTTCTATGTCAAACTAACATTGCCTAAAATTGACTAAAATTTCCTCTAAGATTTTACTTAAACATTTCTAACTATAATAATATTTCCTAATACATTTTCCTAATACATTTCTAACAAGTATTAGAAACTACAATTAGAAATGTTTACAAAACTACAATTAGAATTTGTACAAAGCTTAAATTTTTACAAAACTACAATTAGAAACTACAAAACTACAATTAGAATTTTTACAAAGCCTACAAAGCCTAAATTTTTACAAAACTACAATTAGAAACTACAAAACTACAAGTGAAACTACAATTAGAAACTACAAAGCCCGTGGCCGTGGCGCCCGTGGCCTCCACACGCGCTACCACGCCGCCATGCCTCCTCCTTCGGCGGCCGCGACTAAATCGATCTGCGGCGGCGGGCGGGGAGGGAGGAGGCGAGGAGCGAGGACAGGGGGAGGGAGGAGGCGAGAGCTCACCCTCGACGCGCGCGTGCGTATGTGTGCTCAGCGGGGACGGAGGAGGTCGAGGACGGCGACAATGGCGGCGGAGCTTCGACCGGAGAGGAAGAAGACGAGGACGCCGCGCCGGTGAGAGGCCGGGCGAGTGGGCGCGCGCGGCCGGGGAGAGGGAACGGCAGCCTGGCGGCGTCTCTCCTTCTTCTCGGGCGTGGGCGTTGGGGGAACTGATCGATCTGGAAGAAAGGGGAACGGCGGCGACGCTTATATACCCCAGGCATTTAGTACCGGTTGGTATCACGAACCGGTACTAAAGGGCCTTTAGTACCGGTTCGTGATACCAACTGGTACTAAAGGTCCACCCTTTAGTGCCGGTTGGTGGTTACAACCGGTACTAAAGGTATTTTTGAGCAGGCCGTGAAATTAAACGTGCGAAGCCCACCTTTAGTACCGGTTGGAACCACCAACCGGTACTAAAGGGGCTTTTGAATTTTTTTATTCTATTTTCTTTTTTCTGGTTTCTTTTATTCTATTGATTTAATTGTCCAAATTTGACAAACTTTATATCAAACGTAAGCCCTGGACATGTAGAATCTTTTGGTACTGGTTATTTTCAAATTTGATTATGTTGAATGTATTCAAATTTCAAATGGATGATTTGAGTAAATTTGACATAGATTTAAATCCATATCATCAAAAATGCAAGTTTGAGTGTTTTTATATAATTTGAATTTCAAAGAAAATTTGTAAAAATCATATCTATTGATTTCTTTTATATCTATTCATCTCATTTATATCTATTTATTTAATTGTCCAAATCAAGTCAAATTATTTTCTGAAAATTTGAAAAAATCATATCTATATTTGAAAACATTATTACAAATGGAGTCCTCTATCTTATAGAACGAGAACCAAAAAGGTTACATAAGAGGGTTCGGCATAGAAGCGTTTTCTTCTGAGTTTTCAGAACACAGTTAAATAAAAGGTTTAGTACATTATTACACATCTCCAACAGTTTTTAGAACACGTATTGTTACATTATTACATAAACGGACTAGGGGTAATGGCACCGGCAATTTTAACAAAATTGCCCACGCGTATTAGGGGGAACGGCGGGAGGAGCCAGCCCCGTTCACGGCCACCTGGTTCTCGGGCGCACGTTTGCGGCGGAGGGCACGAGCCATGGAGGATGAGTCTTTCAGTGCCCAAGCCAGCTCGGAAGCCTCCTTCGCCTTGAGCTATCAGGCAGTCCTGGCTCGCTGGACATGGTCGTCGCGGACGGACTGGAAGGAGGATACCATGGCCTCCTGCATCTGCGCCCCACAGCCCTCTTCCCCGTTGTCGCTCCAGTCGAAGTCGTCGTCGTCCTCCTCCTCCTCGCCGGGAGGAGCGGCGGCACCTGGTGGAGGACACATGACCAGGGCAGCGCTGGGGGAGGACACGAGACCATGGCTACCCTAACACAACCAAGCACAAAGTTTCACTCGGCAAACAGAAGAAAACCCTAGGCGGGGACTTTTCCCGAGGAAGAAGCACACGGATCGTGTGTTTCTTTCAAGCGCTTGTGAGCCGTTGGATCAGGGGTGTGTTTCTTTTGAGGGCTTATGAGCTGTTGGATCAGCACTATAACTACCACTTCGTGAGCCACACGACCCTATATATAGCCCACCTCTCGGACATGTTCGGCACTCAGTGTGTATTCATTGTAGTTTATTTGGTATACAAAGCATTTGGATTCCCTGCATACATCCGACGGTGCATTTGATATGCGGGCACTCAGGAGCCACCGTCGGGCTGTATGCAGGGGAAACCGTGTGTTTTGTTCTATCTACAAATCTTTCAGTTCATCGATCGAATACAAATCATTTGGATTCCCTGCATACATCCGACGGTGCATTTGATATGCGGGCACTCACGAGCCACCGTCGGGCTGTATGCAGGGGAAACCGTGTGTTTTGTTCCAACTTTTTCGAGCGTTTGTAAGCCGTTGGAGTTTTTAGAACCAAAAATCAGTGTTTAGAGTTTTCTTCTGAGTTTTTTTTCGTGTGTGTCACTTTCTTCTGATTGCACCGTAACCATGGACAATCTTCATCATTTAACACGATGCTTGGGTCAGTGTTCACTGTAAATGGCGGAATTTCATCAAACTTATTGTAATCTTCGGACATGTCTGTCTTGTCCTCCACTCCCACGATGTTTCTTTTCCCTGAAAGAACTATGTGGCGCTTTGGCTCATCGTATGATGTATTCGCTTGCTTATCTTTTCTTTTTTTCAGTTTGGTAGACATGTCCTTCACATAGAAAACCTGAGCCACTTCACTAGCTAGGACGAATGGTTCGGTGTGGTACCCAAGATTCTTGAGATCCACTGTAGTCATTCCGTACTGCGTGTCTACCTGTACCCCGCCTGTAAGGTTGAACCATTTGCACCAGAACAAAGGGACCTTAAAAGAAGGTCCATAATCAAGTTCCCATATCTGCTCTATGTAACCATAATATGTGTCCTTTTACCCACTAGTCATCATCCCGTGCATTCGCACGGGCTTGTGGTATCTCTATTTTTTATTACTATTTTTATATGTGCATTCCCATGGAAAGAAAGTTGATTGCATATTATGGACAACTCCTTTGATTCTACATATAACAAATGCAAGTCCATGTAATTTCATGGACCTATAATTGAATAAAAACATGAAAAGTGTGACAATGTATACAAACTTCTACCAAAATTATAGGCCTCGGCATTAAGTATCGAACATAGATAGTAAAATAGGAGAACTGTGAGGTAGGATCCCAAAAAGTACCAAATAGAACTCCCAAACAACGACCACCTGGCAGGCAATTCAGAAGGTGTTAAACGTTATTCTAAGTTTGTACTTTGTAGTAATATGGTGTAGTTCGGTACGTACTACATAAGCAGACTATTTTGAATAAATCCATTGCTTCAATGACAGAGATACAAAAACAAAGACTATGAAGTTACGTACATGACGACAAAGGATCCAGATATTTTCTCAAGATTAAAATATCTGTCTGCCTAAACGGCTAAACCACATGACTATTAGATGCTAAAAGTCTGCCAACCTAATAATGATATGTTGTACAGATAATACAATTTACTTTTAAGATCCTGTAGTGGATGCAACAAAGAGAACCCTAGGCAACCTCTGTAAAGAGTACTACACTAATACATGTTAGAAAAAAGCATTTGGTTTCCGGGCATCAAACAACCCTATTTGGTAACAATTAATGTATATAATTCTAGGTATAGGAAATATGTATTTATTTTCTGAAAATATGTGCAAATTGTAAAATTCTTACCATGAATTCTATACGCCAATAATTTAGTAGCATATGGGAGTCTCCCTTTGAAGCGTCACAAAATATCAAAGGTCGATCTATGGAAAAATTCTGAAGCAAAAAACACAAACTGTCCTGTATATTACCACTTTCCTGCAAATTTAAGGAAGGATAAGACAATCTGATATAAAATTTGTCATAGAGATGAAACCTGGGACAGAAAAGTATGATGTATAAGTACATGATTAAGCTACAGATTATTTTTGACATGCAATCCCATCTCTTGAAATTGTGTTAATAGGTAACACTGGCTCGATCAATCCATTAGCTTGTTTCCCAGAGGTGTATATATTATGACCTTCACCCAGTTTACGTTTCATGGAGCAATGTTGTGATGAAACATAAAATAGTTCAGAAAATAAAATGGGTACATATAATTAACCATGTCAGAAGATTGCTTCGCCAATGTCGAGAGCAATAACTAAAAAATTCGAAGGGATTGCATTATTTCTTTCGCAAAAAGGATAGGCACGGATTGAAAATTCTTTCTATCCTTACCGTGAATGCCACATAAACATATTAAGTGTGGCAGTGGCAGATTAAGATGGAAAGTAGTAGTGGTACAGAATCCCTTAGTAGATCCACTTTGAATTTACAATTTTAAAAGGAAACAGATCAGACATAACATCTGCAGGAAAACAGAACATTGAAACCGTACTGACTACCAATTTGTTCAGAAATTTGAAGAATTTGTGTAAGCATAAAAAATTATAATATGGGTCAATTAGGTAAGAATAAAACATGTTTGAGATACTGGTCCAAGAAATAAGGAAGTATTTGTTGTACGTACAGAGGGTGAATAAGATACTGGTTCTGTTAGCGACTGTCCAACTCTAGATTGTATTTAAATAAGCACATTGGATCATATTTCTGAGCACATCAATTTATAATCCAGTCATGCATCCCGACTATGTATCCAGTATCTCTAGCATGTACTAATTCCACCGTTTGAATCACACAAAAGGAATACATATACAGGGATTGAACTACGTAGAAGGTGACCAAACCTGAGGCTGCATGGGCTAGAGATGCGTCGGATCTGGAGCACTAAGGCCATCACACGTAGTAGTCAGTCAGCCAGTACGAAGCTTTAATATATCCAGATCAAAGTAGTTGCTGCTAGGTAAACTGCTAGGTGAAAAGCTCCATGCACCATAGCCTGGAAGAAGCAAGTTGAAGGAGGCGGCTGATGCGGCGCTAGGGAATTGGAAACTCTGGAGGCCGGGCCGGGCAGCTTGAAAGCGTATAGACCGGTGGAGTACGACGGGACCCTGAGACCTTTAATTAGGTTATAAGAATATAATATGACGGGAAGGAGATGGATTTTTTGGGGGCAAAAGATGATCGATTTATTTTGCGGCCCTTGTGATTCGAACCCTGCATCGGTGCTTCGTGCGCAGATAATACGGCACGGGCTCATAAAGTTTGAGCGTGATCTAACGGTTATTATTATGCGCTGTGAACATCTAATGGCTGTTATTCTTTTACCGTGAGAGTTAACGTGGAGGCTTGTACGGTGCCTCCAATTAGTAAATATAAGATTGTTGTTTGTTGCATCAAAGCGGACACCACTGTTTTAGTTGGTGCTCTTTTTATCTTGGTCGGCCGTGTAAAATGTATTCCCATTTATCTCGTACCCTTGAAATGTCAATATAGTCGAAGATGGTGACTTGGCCAACAAGTATAGCTGTTCTCCAACAGTGGTGTCATTAATGAGACGTGTTTGCAACCAACCACCGAAAGTCTCCACGTGTTCTCCTTGAATCCAATCTTCAGGCTGCTCCGGGTATTTGGAGCGTAAAATATTCATGTGTTCCTCGATATACGGAGCCACCAAGCTGGAATTATGTAGAACTGTGTAGTGTGCTTGAGTGAAAGAATGCCCGTCCATACATATTATTGCTTTCTTTCATAGCGTGTCTTTTCCACGCAGTCTCCCCTCATGGCGCGATTGAGGAACACCGACCGGCTTAAGGTCAGGAATAAAGTCAACACAAAAATCAATGACCTCCTCTGTTCCATAGCCCTTGGAGATGCTTCCTTCTGGCCTAGCACGGTTATAAACGTATTTCTTTAAGACTCCCATGAACCTCTCAAAGGGGAACATGTTGTGTAGAAATACAGGACCGAGAATGAAATCTCTTCGACTAGGTGAACTATGAGGTGCGTCATAATATTGAAGAAGGATGGTGGGAACACCAACTCGAAGCTGACAAGACATTGGACCACATCCTTTTGTAAACTTGGTAGAGTTACTGGATCGATGACCTTCTGAGAAATTGCATTGAGGAATGCACATAGCTTCACAATGGGTACTCGAAAATTTTCCGGTAGAAGCCCCCTCAATGCAACCGGAAGTAATTGTGTCATAATCACGTGGCAGTCATGAGACTTTAGGTTTTGGAACTTTTTCTCTGCCATGTTTATTATTCCCTTTATATTCGACGAGAAGCCAGACGGGACCTTGATACTGCTCAGGACTTCAAAAAAGATCTCCTTCTCTTCTTTGGTAAGAGCGTAGCTGGCAGGACCTTGATACTTCTCTGGATTCAGGTCGTCTCGTTCGTGCATACGTTGCTGGTGCAGCCGTGCATCCGGTGTATCTTTCGTCTTTCCATACACGCCCAAGAAGCTTAGCAGGTTCACGCAAAGATTTTTCGTCACGTGCATCACGTCGATTGCAGAGCGAACCTCTAGGATTTTCCAATAGGGTAGCTCCCAAAATATAGATTTCTTCTTCCACATGGGTACGTGTCCGTCGGCGTCATTCGGAACAGATTGTCCGCCAGGACCCTTTCCAAAGATTACTTTTAAATCCTTGACCATGTCATATATATATCAACACCAGTAGGGTAGGCTTCGTCCGGTGATCTGCCTCACCTTTGAAATGCTTGCCTTTCTTTTTTACGGGATGCTTGTTTGGAAGAAATCGACGATGCCCCGGGTACACATTCTTGTTTGCCAAATATATACTTTCAGTCTCACCTAAACAGTGCGTGCATGCATTGTATCCCTTGTTTGACTGTCCTGAAATGTTACTAAGAGCAGGCCAATCATTGATGGTTACAAACAACAACGCTCGTAGGTCAAATTCCTGCTGTTTGTGCTCATCCCACACACGTACACCTTCTTCGCCACAACTGTAAAAGTTCTTCAACCAATGGCCTCAGGTACACATCAATGTCGTTGCGGGTTGCTTTGGGCCTTGGATGAGCACTGGCATCATAATGAACTTCCGCTTCATGCACAACCAAGGAGGAAGGTTATAGATACATAGAGTCACAGGCCAGGTGCTATGACTGGAGCTCTGCTCCCCAAAAGGATTAAAGCCATCTGTACTTAGACCAAAACTTAAGTTCCTTGCGTCATCTGAAAATGTCGGGAACTCTCTGTCGATTTTTCTCCACTGCGACCCATCAGCGGGGTGTCTCAGCATCAGTCTTTCTTACGGTCTTCTTTGTGCCATCGCAACAACTTGGCATGCTCTTTGTTTTGGAACAAACGTTTCAACCGTGGTATTATAGGAGCATACCACATCACCTTGGCAGGAACCCTCTTCCTGGGGCGCGGCTCGCCCTCAACATCACCAGGGTCATCTCGCCTGATCTTATACCGCAATGCACCGCATACCGGGCATGCATTCAAATTCTCGTACTCCTCACCGCGGTAGAGGATGCAGTCATTGATGCATGCATGTATCTTCTGCACCTCTAATCCTAGAGGGCAGACAACCTTCTTTGCTTCGTACGTACTGGGGGCAATACGTTATCCCTTGGAAGCATCTTCTTTAATATTTTCAGCAACTTTTCAAATCCCTTGTCAGATAGACCATTCTCTGCCTTCCATTGCAGCAATTCCAGTGTGGTACCCAGCTTTTTCTGGCCATCTTCGCAATTTGGGTACAACAATTTTTTGTGATCCTCTAACATTCTCTCCAACTTCAACCTCTCGTTTTCACTTCCGCAGTTTATCTTCGCATCAAGAATGGCCCGACGAAGATCATCATCGGGCTCATCAACAATGGGCTCTTCTTCAGCTTCGTCTTCCCCCATTGTAGTACCACCGTGTTCAGTGAACATAGGATAGTTGTCATCATCCTCTTCTTCTTCATTGTCTTCCATTATAACCCCTCTTTCTCCGTGCTTGGTCCAACAATTATAGCCGGACATGAAACCGGACTGCAACAGGTGGTAGTGTATGGTTTTTGAGGTAGAGTAATCCTGCGTATTCTTACAGACACTACATGGACAACAAATAAAACCATTCGACCGCTTGTTTGCCTCAGCCACATGGAGAAACTTATGCAGCCACTAATGAACTCGGGACTGCGTCGGTCACCGTACATCCATTGCCGGCTCATCTGCATTACATAAATATATCAAAAACCAATACACTACATCATGAATAGAGAACTGACCAAATTAATTAATACAAGTTCATCACATTAAAACCAAAGTAGAGTAGTGACCAAATGTAATACATAGTTCTCATAAAACATACATTGAAACTAACATACAACTATCTAAAGAATTTAAATCCAACAACAAATGCGATCAAAATCGCAACTAAGGTAATTATTGAACCAACAACATAATGATACCAAGCCTCTTTATGAATGGCATATTTTCTAATCTTTCTAATCTTCAAGCGCATTGCATCCATCTTGATCTTGTGTTTATCGACGACGTCGGCAAGATCGAACTCCAATTTCATCTTCTCTTCTAGGCATTGGAGACGAAGATCTTCACTTCTTTTCAATTTTGCTTTCAAATCATTGTTTTCTTTTTCAAATAAATTTAGCATCTCGACAAGAGGGTCGGTTGGAATTTCCGGTTCAACTACCTCCTAGATAAAAATATCTATGTCAAGTTGGTCGGCATAATTGTCATAAACACGAAATGAAACAAATAGTTATAAAAATATACCACATCCGAATCATAGACCGGACGAGGGCCGACGGGGACGGATATCAAAACCATGGCACTATACATATAAAAAACAATCATACAAGTAAGAAAATTATACAAGTAATAACTATGCATCTAAATCATACAAGTAAGTTTTTTTTAAATAAAAGATAAAAACAAGAGGCTCACCGAGGTGGTGCCGGTGACGGGACGGGCGGGCGATCGACGGCGGTGAGGACGGGGACGGGACGACACTAAAACCCACAAATCATACTTTAATTTGAGCTCAAATTGCATATAAAACAAATGAAATCCCTAACTTAGGCATTTCATCAAACACCTAGCTAGCACTAGAAAAATGAAATGAGCTAAACTAGCAATGAAATGAGCTAAAGTAGCAACGCCGGAAGAAAGGATGAAGTTGCTAACCCTTGGATAGATGGGGCGCCGTCAATCTTGACAAATGGTGGAAAAAAGTGGGGATGAACTCGAGCTCGGGAGAGGAAACACGGGAGAAAATGGTGATGAACTCGAGCTAAAAAATGAAGATGGCTGACTCGGGTGGAAGATGATATGCAGGGAACACTTTAGTTCCGGTTCGTATCACGAACCGGTACTAAAGGTCCATCTCTAGTACCGGGTCATGATACGAACCGGGACTAAAGTGTGCTCGCGCTAGGCCCACCTCTGCGGCCGCATGCCACGACCCTTTAGTCCCGGTTCGTACCTACGAACCGGGACTAGTGCTGGCCGCATAACTAGCCGTTGGAACCGGGACTAGTGTCACATTAGTCCCGGTTCCAGTTGTGGCCGGGACGAAAGGGCCGAACCGATGGCCCTTTTTCTACTAGTGCCAGCTCCATCGTTCCAGCCGCCACCCCAGCCATCCTTCCGTCCGCCGTCGTCGTTCCAGCCTTCGGTCCAGCCATCCTTCCGTCCGCCATCGTCGGACCACCTCCAGTGCTTGGTGCCGCTCGAGCTTGATGCTGAGGCTGCTTTCTTCGCTACGCAACCGGGACAGTACACTGCTAGTGGTGCTGGTACTTCTGGTCGGAGGTGACGCTGGCCAATGTTGAAGCTCTTGATCCTACGGTACAGCTCGTAGGAGACATACCCATCCACAGCTACGTATTCAAGGTTCAGTTGGTCAAGTGGGTTCTCCTCCAAGTACTCGTACCGCTTACTTGGGAAATTGGCCTTCATCTTCGCGTAGTGCTAGTCGATGATGTTGGCTGCCAGGGCACCAATGCCAGTCCTCTCGACTCCGTCCACCCGGTAAAGTTCTTGAATATCCACGTGGTAAGGTTCTGGAATTTTGAAGCCCCAGGTTCTGTACATGACACTCTTGTCACCCCTTGTGTCGACGCCGGCAAATTCAATTCCCCTGGAACGAAGGAAATTGAACAGCGCCGGACACTCCTTGTTACTACTGCAGTAGGTAATTAAGAAAGTAAATATTAATAATTGATCTATGAAATTTGTAACAAATTAAACAAAAAAAAATTGATCTATGAAATTTGTAACAAGTTAAACAATAGTCTTACAATGTTCATATATGTAACAGATCGTTCTACTGCGATAAAATAACCTAGCTAGTACTATCAATTATGAAATTTAGACCGAATGAAAAATAGTTGAAGCTATCTCAATTCTACTGTAAAAAGTTAAACAAAAAAATTGATCTATGTTATCCGAAGCACACTATGAAATTATGAAACCAAATCGTAAATAATCACAGTGTACTACGTATACTACTTCTACTATACGTCCGATCAATAACATATAAGAAATAATCTTTTTTATACTCTAATCTAACCAAATCGCAAATAATCACATTGTAGTACTACTTCTACTAAGTACGTCCGATCAATAACATATAAGAAATAATCTTTTTTCTACTCTAATCTAACCAAAATCGCAAATAATCACAGTGTAGTACTACTTCTACTAAATACTATCGATCTAAATAATCTCTGTTTTTTTACATACCTAGCCCAGTGGAATACCAATACGTGGTTGCGCAAGCCGAGTTGAACGACGGCGACTTTTTCGTAGTACCGATCATCGTCGGTGTACTCCAAGTCGAGCCCCACAAACTTCTCCGCCTGGCCTTGAAGCCAACCCTCGTACATTGAGAGGACTCTCTCCGCCTCTGCAGTTTCATTCGTGTACACTACTTCGATCTCCTTGTTGCCATGGATAGGGACAAAGAGCTTGCGCGTGATTCGGCCGTCCATGGAGGCAAGGAGACGATGAACAGTTAAAAAGGGGAAAAGGGGAAAACAGAGGAAACAGGGGAGAGGGACGCGTGGTGGAATGCGCTGGAAACCGCTGCTAGCTTGGAAAAAGGAACCGCTGCATGCCTCGCTGCCCCCTGGCCTCCTGCATTTACCCCCCTAGTGGTTACCTGTGACACCCCTCCCTGGCACATCTCGCCAGAGAGGCGGTCGTCCCGTGCGCCAGCACAAGATATCTGGTCGCACGTCACGACAGTGCAACGTAATGGAAATCATTACACAATCAGGCACAAGAAGTGCTATAAATGGTTTACAAGGCCATTAAGGCATGACAAAAATATCAAACCAAACATGGCTCAGGCCAGAGTTTAACTGGCAGCGGAAGACGACTAAGGCAACGGCTTGGAGCGGCTCCACTCCATAGGCATCTGGCTGGGCTACTGATCCTAACACGCTCTTTCTCCATATCCTTGCTAAGATAGAAGATGAATCCTCGCCAATATCTGGCCACAAACACAAGGCCCGTGAGTACATTCGTATGCACTCAGCAAGAATCGCCACTCACTACAAATAATCCAACAATCATGCAACAGGATATACATTGGAAATAAAATCCTACCACATGGCAAGGTGTACTCTAGATAAATGACATAAAAGTAGCCTGGCATTTACAACCAAACATGTCATAAGCAAGCAACGGGGGTATCACCAGTACAGAGTCCAAGCCAGGTGGGGTTGGATCGTGCACCGGCAATCATACAAAGAGATTACCTGTGATGAGTAAACGAGTGTACCAGTTGGTACCAAATAATACACAGCATCACCTGTGATCGCTGCTAGGCCCACTGGACTCATCTTTCCACTCTGGGCATGCACGGTTGATGTTGGCTCAGGCCTAACTCTAGGCTCCCAACGATCACACCGCCATCCTATATCATGGGTAACCATCAACATCTCAATGCAACATTCCCTACATCATCTTATTTGTTTATTCAGTGAGATCAGGTCGTTCATTAATTCTTTCAAACAGATCTTAAGTTTAACCTCCTGACACGACAAAGACACACAGTGTGACCGACAATGAACTGTTGTTCCATATCCCAGAAACGGGGCTAGCTTGCTAGGTTGACACTCTCGAGAGGTTGCGTTCCCAACTATCAAAGTGCACCTTACTCAGCCGGCACTTCAGGTTGTCATGCCAAATTCGTACTAAGCAAAATACACTTACATGACCGTCCACCTGCTAAGACACTCTCCTGCACCACCCTATACGCATGGTACAACAGGCAAGTGAATCCGGCACATCCCCCGGTGCGACCGGGTATGCCTAGCTCTGGACTGCTTAGCACAGTCGAACCCGTGCCTGTCGACCTCTACCCTCGGACAGCACAACCGAACGACTGCGCCCAATGGATGGCACAAAAGGGGCTCAACAACCTACTAGGTCACGGTCCTCCATGAGACGACGATAGTCCTGCTTTCAAAGTTCAGATTAGTGGCACCGTGGACTGACCCTATCGATGTTTGGAGGGAAGTTTCATTTAATCAAGTTTCATCATAACAAGTCCAAACAACCGAGGATTAGTCCAGCACAACAATCACAATATCATAATAATATATCATCAAACAACAAGTCATTAGAAACATAATATTTCAAGCAATAGTTTGTTTGTATTGACCGGGTGACTATGGCGGAGATACCTCCGACCAGCGCCATCGCAGATCAATACAAAAGGTAGCACAAGTGGTTTGCGTGGATCGGGTGACTGTGGCGGAGCTACCTCCGACCAGCGCCATCACAGATCAACTACAAAAGATAGCACAGTTGGTTTGCGTCGATCGGGTGACTGTGGCGGAGCTACCTCCGACCAGCTGTAGCGGACCTGCACTTAAAATTGGCAAGGTCCCTGTGTATAGTGCAAACCACTGGATCGATTCATTTGCACACACAGTCTAAGATGAATATCATGCAAATGCGTCAAATTTTATTACATCGCATGATCCAGACTAACAATTTTCATTCCAAATTGCATAGCTCAAAGCTAGCATTTTACAAAGTTCAGCACAGCGGTATAAAAGTAGTAGTGAGTCTCCATCATCTTCATGTGCCACAGGCGAAAACATGTTGGTTGTAGACTCGAAACCTTATACGAAACATCACTCATCGTCTGAACATCCTGCAACAGGAAAAATGTTGCAACAAGGTGGGTCAGAACCATATAAAATGGATCTGGCAAGTGACACTCTGTGGACACTTAGTGGAATAACTCTAATAACCTATATGCATATTTGGCTGGTGGGGTTCAAGGCTATTTTGCATAAAGCCATCTTTTTCCTAACTCTTTGGAAAACTTGCATGCACTCTGGTTCACTCATCTAACTGAGCCTGGGTCTAAACGAGGTGCACTCACTTAAATGAGCCTGAGTTCCTAACCCTTGTTCATCCTTCAAAGTTTTACTTGAGAAGTTGGAATGTTGAGATCCTCCGTTGACGTCCTTGATCAGCTGCAATCTTCACTTGGAGTAACTTCAAAGCCCTTCGTCCCTGGGTGGCAATCCACAAGTGCACGTACTCAGGTTCACTCATCTAAATGAGCCTGGGTATAATCCAGGTGCACTCACCTAAATGAGCCTAAGCAGTCACTCAACTCCAACCTCCATCCACATGCCACATCCACCCAGGTGTTTCATTAACTTAGTAGAATTTTCATCCCTTTACTTATATAAAATATTTTCAGCGTAGCAACGCTAATATCTACTAAGTTATTATATAGGTTCCTAGACACATAGGAATAAGGGTGCTATTCTAAACATGTCTTGCATAGCAATACTAATAATACCTACACATGCTTAAAGAAAATAAACTAAGTCATGCATAGACAAAAATACTTAGGAATTTTATGAATGTGCCACTTGCCTTTGGAAGTTGTCGGTGCTCACAACTCTTTTCAACGTAACTCGGAGCTCTCCGTTCACTCTAAACAATATAAACAAACAACAATACAACAATCAACACAAACCACAACATCAAACATGGACAACAACATAACAATTGGGTTTGGTTAAAAAGGGCTTAACACATTTTATAAACAAGGTTTGCAAATCAAAACATTTTAAAAGACTAGTAGCACAAACTTAATTATTTAAGTTTAAATTACATTAATAATTATGGCATTTAGTCTCTCTGGTCAAATGCCATTTATTTAGGATTTTTCTAAAAAGGAAACATGTTAAAATAATTAATAGAAATTAAACTATGCCAAAAATTACACTATGCCAATTATTCAAATTGAGTTTCTGATTTTGAATCATAAAAATAATGCTCAAAGTTATTTTATAACAGAGGAATAAATTCACACATATTCTAAGGTTTCTAAAACTATTTTATATGAAATTTTTGGACTTATAAATTAAAAGATATGTCAAATTTACTCAAATTGTCCATTTGCAATTTGAATAAGTACTCAAAAATGAAAATTAACAGAACCAAAATAATCTACAGGTCAGGGGATTTCCAAGGATATTTTATTTACAAATTTTTGGTCATACCAATTTATATCTATTGTCAAATTTACACAAATTATCCATTTGCAATTTGAATAAATGTGAAATACCCAAAATTGAGCCTCTGATTTTTAAATCAGTTTAAAAATATCCAAAATTAATTTCTAACAGTGGCTAACTATTCTACTGATCCAAAGGTTTCCAAAAATATTTTATTTGCAAAAATTGGATTTATAGATTTTAAGTTATGCCAAATATACTCATATCACACATTAGAAATTTGAATATTTTAAACTATGTCAAAACTGAAATTTAGCAGTGCTAAAATATTCTACAAGTCTAGAGCTTTCCAAAAATGTAAAGTTTGAAAATTTTGGCCAAACCAATAAAAAGTTCTAATAGATCTAAGATATAGGGGCTTTTCTGCAAAACTAACAATTAAAACTAAATAGAAAAATCATTTTCCACGCTGACGCTGACTGGATCCGACGTGGCTGCTGACTAGGCGCTGACTGGGTGGCTGACGTGGTTAAGTGATCAGATCTGATCCGTTGGATCCAGATCTGAGGGCGGAGAACGAAAGATATCTGTTCGCATTGATCTTCTAATCGTGGCCGTAGGGGATTGATCGGACGGCCGGGAGGGAGTTGACCAAAACGTGGCGGCGGACCTCGCCAGAAATGGCGTCGACGTTGGCGACGCGGCTCGGCCGTGGATGTTGGTGGCGCTCCGTTGGTACCTTGCGCTTGAGAAGACGAAGAGGAGGGGCGGGGCGACGCAGCGGACTCGTTGGGGTGGTCGGAGTCGACCCGCGCGTCCTGGAATGGCGTGGAGGAACGACCGGACTGGTGCGGGCGCCGGCGGATTCGGTCGAGCTCGAGCTCGACGTTTCAGCTGCGAGAAAAATTGGAAGAGGGGTCAGGAGGGTGCGCAACAAAGAGAGAAAACGAATGGAAAAAAAAGGGCGGCGCTTGCGTGCTTCCTTGGCCGGAAAAAGAAGGAGACGGCGTCGGCAGTGGCGAAATCCGGTGAGAGATTTCTCCAGCCTGGAGGCGCTATTTGGAGAGGAAGGAGAGGGGAAATGGGGAGGGGGTCGTGAGCTTCATATAGGATCAAACGGCGCTTTAATTGGTGCAGTAAATCGCGAGGAATCAAGATGGGAAGGAAACGGCCGACACGGGCTCATCCCGCGCGTGATTTGCGTCTGGAGGTTGAAGAAGCTGACGTGGCGGTGGGTCCCACCTGTCAGGTAATTTTCTTTTTCTTTTCTGTTTTTCTTATTTCCCTTATATATTTTGTTTTAAAACCCCAAATCAAGTCAAACCAATTTCTAAAAATTTGTAAAATCAAAATTTATCATTTAAAATATTCAAGTACCTTTTTCCAACACATTTTAAAATTTGAAATTCCAGAATATCTTTAAATGCAAAATTGACACTTTATGACAATTTAAAAATAGGATTTTAATAAAATCATTTCTGGCTTATTAAAATCAATGAAATTCCACAAATGTAAATATTGAAAATTAACTATTTTTAAACTTGTTTTTTTAATAGGATTTATTGAATCAAACCCAATTTTTAAATAGAACATGCTTTAAATAAATAACTTAAAACACTTTATAAATATTGTTTTAGGGTAAATCATTATTGTCTTAATAGAATTTTTGAAAACATAACTTAAACATTTATTATTGGAGTTTTACTATTTGAACCCATTTTGTGTTCCAGTTATTCCTGGAATTCATTTTATGTTTTAAAAGTTGAGGAATTATTATAAATCCATAATATGCTTTTGGGTATTTTAAAATAATTTTAACCACTTTGCAACAGAATGGTTTTAGGGTTAAATAAATATCTAAAGTTACATATTCAAAATCCACTAATTGGATAAAACATTTTATGAGATGAAGATTTCTTTGAAATACCTTGAATACAAGGATTTAAACTAACTCAAATTTTGAAATTAAAGATTACTTGGATATTAAATTATTAAAGTTTTTGAAGATGCCAAATGTCTTCTATTATTTGTTTTTCTATTTCAAATTGAATGTTTACTTTTAATAAAAACAAAAGTTTTAAATTTTTGTGATTTTTTAACATTCCAAAATATTGGGATGTTACAGACTACCACCCTTAAAAAGAATCTCGTCCCCGAGATTCGGGCAAGCTGGAAACAAAATGCACGTGCTGGGAATGATTCTGATAACTGGGGAGGGTGGAGTAATGCAGCTGCTGACACGGGAACTGCAAAACCAGCAGAGAATGATCCCGCTGATTGGGGAGGCTAGAAAGACAGATGAGTTTTGGAACAGTTGGGTGGGCTACCACCCTTAAAAGAAACTTTTGTTGGTAGTCTAGAAATCTTGTCTTCATCTCTTGGATACGGTTTCATCGTCCTTAATTTTCCGGTATAGCATGGATGAGTAGAGATAAAAAGATACTAAGGAGAATCCTACGCCAACAGAGAAGATCAAGGCAATTCATCTTACAAACAATATCTAACAAATAATAAACAACATGGTTCAAACATAAACAAACAATCTAGTATTGTCACACAATACTAAGTTGGTATGATCAATACACTATCACGATGTCGTTGTTCTAATTAAGTGGTGGTCTAGTCTATATCCTTCTTGAGTCCTTCAATTTCTTCTTCAACTTTCTTCAAAATCTTCTAAGTGTTTGAGCTCTGAATCTAGGTTCTTCAATGGTCTTCCATGCATGTAGTGCTTCGTGTTGAATCGTAGCATTTCCATATGAAGTATCAGACTTACTCCTTAAGGATATGGTCATCACCAAAACATGTCTTGATGGATACAATGTAACAGGTCATCTAGAACAAGAGAAGGTATTTTCAGAAGGTAGATAGTAGATGAGAGTACTAGAAGATAACATGAAAAGTTTTGTTTTTTAGAAAACTGAATAAAAATAGATTTTCAATCCTATGGTCAAATCTGTTTCTATCCAAACTTAGGGGTTTCGAACCTACAGGCAACACACTGCTCTGATACCATCTGTAGCGGACCTGCACTTAAAATTGGCAAGGTCCCTGTGTATAGTGCAAACCACTGGATCGATTCATTTGCACACACAGTCTAAGATGAATATCATGCAAATGCGTCAAATTTTATTACATCGCATGATCCAGACTAACAATTTTCATTCCAAATTGCATAGCTCAAAGCTAGCATTTTACAAAGTTCAGCACAGCGGTATAAAAGTAGTAGTGAGTCTCCATCATCTTCATGTGCCACAGGCGAAAACATGTTGGTTGTAGACTCGAAACCTTATACGAAACATCACTCATCGTCTGAACATCCTGCAACAGGAAAAATGTTGCAACAAGGTGGGTCAGAACCATATAAAATGGATCTGGCAAGTGACACTCTGTGGACACTTAGTGGAATAACTCTAATAACCTATATGCATATTTGGCTGGTGGGGTTCAAGGCTATTTTGCATAAAGCCATCTTTTTCCTAACTCTTTGGAAAACTTGCATGCACTCTGGTTCACTCATCTAACTGAGCCTGGGTCTAAACGAGGTGCACTCACTTAAATGAGCCTGAGTTCCTAACCCTTGTTCATCCTTCAAAGTTTTACTTGAGAAGTTGGAATGTTGAGATCCTCCGTTGACGTCCTTGATCAGCTGCAATCTTCACTTGGAGTAACTTCAAAGCCCTTCGTCCCTGGGTGGCAATCCACAAGTGCACGTACTCAGGTTCACTCATCTAAATGAGCCTGGGTATAATCCAGGTGCACTCACCTAAATGAGCCTAAGCAGTCACTCAACTCCAACCTCCATCCACATGCCACATCCACCCAGGTGTTTCATTAACTTAGTAGAATTTTCATCCCTTTACTTATATAAAATATTTTCAGCGTAGCAACGCTAATATCTACTAAGTTATTATATAGGTTCCTAGACACATAGGAATAAGGGTGCTATGCTAAACATGTCTTGCATAGCAATACTAATAACACCTACACATGCTTAAGGAAAATAAACTAAGTCAGACAAAAATACTTAGGAATTTTATGAATGTGCCACTTGCCTTTGGAAGTTGTCGGTGCTCACAACTCTTTTCAACGTAACTCGGAGCTCTCCGTTCAATCTAAACAATATAAACAAACAACAATACAACAATCAACACAAACCACAACATCAAACATGGACAACAACATAACAATTGGGTTTGGTTAAAAAGGGCTTAACACATTTTATAAACAAGGTTTGCAAAACAAAAAAAAATTAAAAGACTAGTAGCACAAACTTAATTATTTAAGTTTAAATTACATTAATAATTATGGCATTTAGTCTCTCTGGTCAAAGGCCATTTATTTAGGATTTTTCAAAAAAGGAAACATGTTAAAATAATTAATAGATATTAAACTATGCCAAAAATTACACTATGCCAATTATTCAAATTGAGTTTCTGATTTTGAATCATAAAAATAATGCTCAAAGTTGTTTTATAACAGAGGAATAAATTCACACATATTCTAAGGTTTCTAAAACTATTTTATATGAAATTTTTGGACTTATAAGTTAAAAGATATGTCAAATTTACTCAAATTGTCCATTTGCAATTTGAATAAATTTAAAGTACTCAAAAATGAAAATTAACAGAACCAAAATAATCTACAGGTCAGGGGCTTTCCAAGGATATTTTATTTACAAATTTTTGGTCATACCAATTTATATCTATTGTCAAATTTACTCAAATTATCCATTTGCAATTTGAATAAATGTGAAATACCCAAAATTGAGCCTCTGATTTTTAAATCAGTTTAAAAATATCCAAAATTAATTTCTAACAGTGGCTAACTATTCTACTGATCCAAAGGTTTCCAAAAATATTTTATTTGCAAAAATTGGATTTATAGATTTTAAGTTATGCCAAATATACTCATATCACACATTTGAAATTTGAATATTTTAAACTATGTCAAAACTGAAATTTAGCTGTGCTAAAATATTCTACAAGTCTAGAGCTTTCCAAAAATATAAAGTTTGAAAATTTTGGCCAAACCAATAAAAAGTTCTAATAGATCTAAGATATAGGGGCTTTTCTACAAAACTGACAATTAAAACTTAATAGAAAAATCATTTTCCACGCTGACTGGATCCGACGTGGCTGCTGACTATGCGCTGACTGGGCGGCTGACGTGGTTAAGTGATCAGATCTGATCCGTTGGATCCAGATCTGAGGGCGGAGAACGAAAGATACCTGTTCGCATTGATCTTCTAATCGTGGCCGTAGGGGATTGATCGGACGGCCGGGAGGGAGTTGACCAAAACGTGGCGGCGGACCTCGCCGGAAATGGCGTCGACGTCGGCGACGCGGCTCGGCCGTGGATGTTGGCGGCGCTCCGGTGGTACCCTGGGCTCGAGAAGACGAAGACGAGGGCGGGGCGACGCAGCGGACTCGTTGGGTTGGTCGGAGTCGACCCGCGCGTCCTCGAATGGCGTGGAGGAACGACCGGACTGGTGCGGGCGCCGGCGGATTCGGTCGAGCTCGAGCTCGACGTTTCAGCTGCGAGAAAAATCGGAAGAGGGGTCAGGAGGGTGCGCAACAAAGAGAGAAAACGAATGGAAAAAAAGGGCGGCGCTTGCGTGCTTCCTTGGCCGGAAAAAGAAGGAGACGGCGTCGGCAGTGGCGAACTCCGGTGAGAGATTTCTCCAGCCTGGAGGCGCTATTTGGAGAGGGAGGAGAGGGGAAATGGGGAGGGGGTCGTGAGCTTCATATAGGATCAAACGGCGCTTTAATTGGTGCAGCAAATCGCGAGGAATCAAGATGGGAAGGAAACGGCCGACACGGGCTCATCCCGCGCGTGATTTGCGTCTGGAGGTTGAAGAAGCTGACGTGGCAATGGGTCCCACCTGTCAGGTAATTTTCTTTTTCTTTTCTGTTTTTCTTATTTCCCTTATATATTTTGTTTTAAAACCCCAAATCAAGTCAAACCAATTTCGAAAATTTTGTAAAATCAAAATTTATCATTTAAAATATTCAAGTACCTTTTTCCAACACATTTTAAAATTTGAAATTCCAGAATATCTTTAAATGCAAATTTGACACTTTATGACAATTTCAAAATAGGATTTTAATAAAATCATTTCTGGCTTATTAAAATCAATGAAATTCCACAAATGTAAATATTGAAAATTAACTATTTTTAAACTTGTTTTTTTAATAGGATTTATTGAATCAAACCCAATTTTTAAATAGAACATGCTTTAAATAAATAACTTAAAACACTTTATAAATATTGTTTTAGGGTAAATCATTATTGTCTTAATAGAATTTTTGAAAACATAACTTAAACATTTATTATTGGAGTTTTACTATTTGAACCCATTTTGTGTTCCAGTTATTCCTGGAATTCATTTTATGTTTTAAAAGTTGAGGAATTATTATAAATCCATAATATGCTTTTGGGTATTTTAAAATAATTTTAACCACTTTGCAACAGAATGGTTTTAGGGTTAAATAAATATCTAAAGTTACATATTCAAAATCCACTAATTGGATAAAACATTTTATGAGATGAAGATTTCTTTGAAATACCTTGAATACAAGGATTTAAACTAACTCAAAATTTGAAATTAAAGATTACTTGGATATTAAATTATTAAAGTTTTTGAAGATGCCAAATGTCTTCTATTATTTGTTTTTCTATTTCAAATTGAATGTTTTCTTTTAATAAAAACAAAAGTTTTAAATTTTTGTGATTTTTGAACATTCCAAAATATTGGGATGTTACACCAGCGGCATCACAGATCAACGTTAATGTTTTAGTGAGGTACATCACTCCACCATTCTATCGACGGTGGCGGTTCCCCAAGTCCATTGTCTCTAGAATGATGTGTGTTTGATAAATATAAACAATACATAATATAACCAAGCAAGTACGATAAATAAATATGCAACATGGCAGGAGCAATATTACAAGTCTCATATTCAACACGAACAACAAACAGTCATGCATATCTATAACAGTCCACAGACAAAAATATAAACACTCGGCATGGCAATAAGCAAATAGACAAACAAATACTGCTGAACTGCTCATAGCAAGGGGTTAGCTTGCCTCGGGGTCACGTAGTTATTCTCTGGTTCGTCGATGAAGTGAAGACGTCGCGGACTCGGTCACCGGTAGCCCTACACCGCGTCGCCGGAACGGTATCACATACAAAATGCGCTACCCGGAATATTCACTAGAAGGATGTGAAATCTATACCACTCGAAAGATCTCACAAAGATAGAAATTTAGAAATTTGAATCACTTCAAACGGAGCTACGGTTCAAAAGATATGGACGTGCGACAGTTAGCTATTTGCTGCTCACCAGGAGAGAAAAAAAACGGAATGGGCCGAAACTGAGCTGGGCTGGGCTGGTCGCGACTTTTCCGGAAATACGCTTTCAAAGCATGAAAGCGTAAAGCAGGTAGTGCGCTTTGTACTAGCATATCTCAAACGATCAGTACACTGTTTCCTGTCTTCTTCGCGTGAAGGAGCTATGGGAGAGCACGGCCAGCGGCTCGGGAGGCTGCTCGCGCCGGCCGCTGGGGCAGCTGGGACGCCGGCCGATGGCGGGGACGAGTTGGCCGCGGCCCACCGCGCCCAGGGGAGGCTTCGGGCACGAAGGAAAGGCCACGGGCGCGTCGTCTTCTTCCTCTGCTTCATGCGCGGCACGCACGGGAAGGCACGGGAGGTGGCCGGCCCCGGCGACAGGCGGCTCGGCGGAGCCAGCCGAGGACGGAGAAGAGGTGCGGACGCTCTTCCGCACTCAGGGACGGCCCCGGGCGGGAGAGGGAGGCTACGGGCGCGTCGCCCGCGAGCTCGTCATGGCAATGGCGGCCGCACGGGGGCTCGGGGAGCTCGTCGGTGCTGGCGACGGGGGGGCCCGGCGAGGACGGCCAGCGACCGCGGGGACGGTCACCGACCTCCACCGCGTCCGGGGAAGAGCTCGGCAAGGAGGGGGAGGCTACGGGTGCGGTGCTGCGAGCTCGTGGAGCTTCGGCTTGCTTCGGCTACCGCTTGAGCTTGAGCACAGAGCACCCCTCGATTTTCTGGATGCGCTAGGGGGGTGGAGAGGGAGTGGGGTGAGCGAGGTGCAGCGATAGGGAGGGGCTCGGGCTATCACATAGCCACAGGGAAGGGAGGGATGAGCGTGCGCTGTTCGGCCGTGGCGTTTGTCGTAACTCTGGCCACAGTGGAGGGATAAGGGGGAGGAGCTGGACGCACAGGGGAGGCACGAGGTGCACTGGAGCAGACGGGTTAGGCACCGACCGCAGCAGTAAGCAGGGGTTAGGGTTTAAGCAACAACTAGGCCATGCCAAAGCGTGCGTCCCGGACATCCAGAGCGCGACACGGGCGACATCGTCGCGTTCCCGATGACTCGGAGCTCCAAATGGAAAACGGCCTCCACCACTGGGTTCGTAACAACGAGAACAACACAACAAAACAAGAATCACTCAAGGATTCGAAACTTTGCAAAGTAAGATTTTCAGAAAACCAAATGCACATAAGGTGCTCGATGAAATGTCAAGGGTCTTGCACTCTTCAGAAAAATCCCAAAATTTCACCACTGCCTAGGTTTGATACGAGGAGCGTGTCCAAGAAGATTGGGCTCAATTGGATATCTAGAAATAGGGTTTTGGGAATGTGTCTGCTAAGTCGCGTACCGGCATCGACTTTGGGTTAACAAAGGAAGTAGGTCAAAACTTGCTCGAATGAGTTTGAGTTCAACGGAAGAAGTGTAGGAAATGCAAAAATATGTAACTCCCTAAATTATGAGGATTTTCCGAGACTCCTAAGTTGACCGAAAAAAATTGGGGTCGGAGCCGACATTTAACAGTTAACCCGAAATTGGAAATATTGGATCGGAGTATGCAATATTTCTGCATCGTTTGGCTTTATATGTACATCAGAGTCCTCCGGTATTTTTGGTGGAATTTTTCCAGCTAGGAAAATAGGCTTCACTTTGGTAGGTGGACAAAGTGTTTAAAAGGATCGATAATTAGTGCTAGGATTTTTGAGAGGAACCCTAAGCATCAAAATTATCAAGAGGGATGGAGTGGTTCGTGGATCACTGAAAAATTCATGAGAGAGAGATTTCCCAAGTCAAATCATCTTCAAAAGATTTGAAGAAACATCTAGGAAAAGAGAAAAAGTTTTTCAGGTGTCATAAAACACCACTAAAATTAGGTTTCAATTTTCGGGGTGTTACAGACCTTCCCCCTTAAAAAGAAATCTCGTCCTCGAGATTAAGGAGGTTGTACAAGATAATTCTTGAATGATCCAATATACCCCAATCAAAAACTTTTCTACAAAATACTAGAATTTGGACACCCAACGAGATCGGCACTCAACAGGATTTTTATTAAAAGCATATATTTTTAAAAGCATGATATTTCTACCATACTCAATGCATTTAAAAGATGTCATGGCAGGGGCTCACAGAATCAATCAACATAGGATCTACTAGCATGTGTATGAATTTAAATCTAAGGTTTTTGCTCAACCAAACACAAAACATGGCAAGATCAACAAGGTCTACAACCAAACTATCAATCAACAACCAAGGATATATCTTGGGGAAATAATTACCTCAAGTTTGGGAAAACGAAAGTTTACGGTTTAATTTTAGAAAAGCTGTATATTCATTTTCATGCATACACAAGTTTTGAAAAATAACTGGGTTTCATTTCAAAAGAAAATATCCGTGTCACCAATAATTGGCTCACATACACTGTGGGATAGGCCATTTCCCAAAATTATTTTGCAAAGATTTTACACTAGAGAGACGAGGGATGATTTTCTGAGAAAGGGATAGAGGCACACCGTGGCTATCGGCCTACTCGCTGACATGTGGGACCGGGGTCCACCTGGCAGTCTCCTTCTTCCTTTCTATCTTCTCCTTCCTCGCTCTCTCTCGCTCAGTACACGGCGGTTTCTCAGTGCACGGAGCACTCCACAGCGGCACTGCTGCGCGTGCGGTCCGTCGACACAGCGGCTATCACGGCTATGGGGAACATGCCCTCGACGGTTTCGCGCCATTGGGCGAGCACTGCTCGCGATTCTTTCCCTTTTCCCGCGTGCGGTGCCGAGGAGCGGCATCTGAGCTCCGGCCATAAATCAGAATCTCCGAAATCCTCTCTTTTCTCATCGCAACCATGGGCTTCATTCAGAGCTTCTTCAGAGCCTACGTCGAGATGCTGGAGAGGGCGGGCTTCATCGAGCATGTGCTCATCGTCGTGCTCTTCGGGATCTCGTCCTCGGTGGTGGGCGCACTACTGTTTGCAGCGGTGGTCTTCCTGATCTTTGGCCTGTACAACTGGTGGTCTGGCGCTGGTGGTGATGCTGCGGCGGAGGGGCAGGCTGCGCTGCCCGTTGCTGAGGTCGCCGTTCTTCCGGCTGGAGGTGAGACGGCCGCTCGAGCCGTCCGTCGCCGTCGCGCGGCTCGCGACTCGGCTTCGGGTGAGCCAGGCTCATCTTCTAGCAACACCACTGACCTTTAGAGGGAGTAGAATTTCTGGGGTGCCTTTGCATCCGTACTGAGGTAGTGGTAGTGTTCTATGTTGGAGTAGAACTTGTATCCTTCGTTCCTTAAATTTCCCCTCCTGTACTGAACTTAGTGGATGTACCAAATTTGTCTCCTCTGATAAACTGGAACAAGATTTTCATTTCTGAACTTTTCTCAGCTGCCACAAATCTGGTCTTGCAGCACAGGTAGAATTGCAGAGGTACCAGCATACAGATAGGAGGACTTGCTCCACTGAGAAAATATCTTCATAGAAAATAATCCTGCATTTTATGGCCCAAAACATTTGCAGGAGTATGGCATAATCATATCAACCATACTGGCTAACAAACACACCTTGGGTACTAAACACTCGACAAAACTTTTACTTGTGTGTGGCACATGATCCATCCCAAGTGGGGAACCATGTATAACACCAAGTATGTGGTTTTCCAAACCTACACACGAGTTAACATCAAGTGAGCGGGGCACCGTGGTTATAGTGTCTCATTAAATACTTCCACTTAATGATTAAACTTGCGCAACACACACAAAAATATCCTTTGTAATAGAAAATAATGGCATTCAATGTTTGTGTTAATTTACAGGTGGGCATATGCGTCTGGGTTCACATATACAGCTCCCGTTTTAAGTGATCTGTCATTTCTTCAAAAACCTTTAACTGAAAAAGACATGATATTCCCTCATGTGTCAACCAAGTGGTTAACAAGAGAATCAGAACACTAAGTTTTATTATGGCTGATTCGACATCAACCAGAGAGCATACAACAACTTACATTGCAAGCCAACACAAGAAAACAAACAACCTCGCTGATTCTCATCTACCAACATACAAGCGCCACTCAGGCTAACTAAACATGGGCTCTACTCCGCTTGACGGCCTCTAGTAGTCGGTGGAGTGCGGCCGAGACGAAGAGTGGTGTCCACATCTCCATCTTCCGCGGGGTGGGGAATTGCAGGCACGCCTTCGAGGATTATACCTCGCTCTTGGGGGTGCTGCTGAACCCGGGCTAGTGCTTGCGTCACAGATGCATGAAGACTGCGTTCCAGCAAATCATCTGGGAACGGGAGTCCTGTGCCCCGAGCTTGCCCTTGGTTGAGGGTAGGTGGGTTCCTTGCTCGACACAGTTGCAGGCGAGCTTGACCAAGGTTGCGCCTTGTGGTCATGAGTTCCTCCATCAGAGAATGGCTGAGCCTTGTCATTGCAGCCCCGTTGGTGGCCAGGGTGATTATGGCAGGGTCGGCTTCTTCTCCAATGGAAGTTTGGATAGCCTCCGCACCATGCTGGGGTCTGGCTGGGAGAAGGTGGAAAGCTCGAATTTTCGCCATCGCCGGTTCAGAGTACCGCAGGCGGACGAGACCTTCCCAGGCTGCTACCTGGATGGCTTGATTAAGAGTGGCCATGCTCCTACCTTGGATCAAGTAGGCCTGACTTGTGCCCAATGGACACGAGCCGACATGCACGTCTGCTCGGAATTCACTCCCGGCAGGCGAGAGTGAGTTCTCGAACACCACATATCGAGGGCGAGCAGGCCTACCAAGAAGAACACAGACGGCCTTCCAAAGCATCAGTGGAAATCCGCCATGATTCTCGGCAGTGGTTTCCAGGATGACCTTGGGGTTCGCCATCGGATTATTCTGGATCTGGGTGTAGGATGAGATAAGAACGCGAGATTCCTTTGCAGGATCCTGCTCCAAGAGAGTTTGGTTGCTAAGGATAGCAGGCGAGGGTGGGGATAAATGGCAGCTAGGACTGGGTCTCATATAAGCTGGGTTGTGTCGGCTCCTTCTCATGGAAGAAACCGGCGAGCCTCTCTCAGGGAATGGGACAAGTCCTACTGCACCTTACTGTGGACCGACACCAGCCATGCCGGTTAGGCGGAGATGGGTTAAATCCATCGGGCTCACTGTCGGGCAAAAGTAAGGCAGGGCTTTCCATGCTAGGGTAGTCTACAGCCAGCCTGGTGCTCTGATACCACGTCTGTGACACCCCTCCCAGGCACATCTAGCCAGAGAGGCGGTCGTCCCGTGCGCCAGCCCAAGATATCTGGCCGCACGTCACGACAGTGCAACATAATGGAAATCATTACACAATCTGGCACAAGAAGTGCTACAAATGGTTTACAAGGCCATTAAGGCATGACAAAAATATCAAGCCAAACATGGCTCAGGACAGAGTTTAACCGGCAGCGGAAGACGACTAAGGCAACGGCTTGGAGCGGCTCCACTCCACAGGCATCTGGCTGGGCTACTGATCCTAGCACGCTCTTGCTCCATTTCCTTGCTAAGGTAGAAGATGAATCCTCGCCAATATCTAGCCACAAACACAAGGCCCGTGAGTACATTCGTATGCACTCAGCAAGAATCGCCACTCACTACAAACAATCCAACAATCATGCAACAGGATATACATTGGAAATAAAATCCTACCACATGGCAAGGTGTACTCTAGATAAATGATATAAAAGTAGCCTGGTATTGACAACCAAACATGTCATAAGCAAGCAACGGGTGTATCACTAGTACAGAGTCCAATCCAGGTGGGGTTGGATCGTGCACCGGCAATCATACAAAGAGATTACATGTGACGAGTAAACGAGTGTACCAGTTGGTACCAAATAATACACAACAGCACCTCTGATCGCTGCTAGGCCCACTGGCCTCATCTTTCCACTCTGGGCATGCACGGTTGATGTTGGCTCAGGCCTAACTCTAGGCTCCCAACGATCACACCGCCATCCTATATCATGGGTAACCATCAACATCTCAATGCAACATTCCCTGCATCATCTTATTTGTTTATTTAGTGAGATCAGGTCGTTCATTAATTCTTTCAAACAAATCTTAAGTTTAACCTCCTGACACGACAAAGACACACAGTGTGACCGACACTGAACTGTTGTTCTATATCACAGGAATGGGGCTAGCTTGCTAGGTTGACACTCTCGAGAGGTTGCGTTCCCAACTATCAAAGTGCACCTTACTCAGCCGGCACTTCAGGTTGTCATGCCAAAGTCGTACTAAGCAAAATACACTTACATGACCGTCCACCTGCTAAGACACTCTCCTGCACCACCCTATACGCATGGTACAACGGGCAAGTGAATCCGGCACATCCCCCGGTGCGACCGGGTATGCCTAGCTCCGGACTCCTTAGCACAGTCGAACCCGTGCCTGTCGACCTCTACCCTCGGACAGCACAACCGAACGACCGCGCCCAATGGATGGCACAAAAGGGGCTCAACAACCTACTAGGTCACGGTCCTACATGAGACGATGATGGTCCTGCTTTCAAAGTTCAGATTAGTGGCACCGTGGACTGGCAATATCGATGTTTGGAGGGGAGTTTCATTTAATCAAGTTTCATCATAAGAAGTCCAAACAACCGAGGATTAGTCCAGCACAACAATCACAATATCATAATAATATATCATCAAACAACAAGTCATTAGCAACATAATATTTCAAGCAATAGTTTGTTTGTATTGACCGGGTGACTATGGCGGAGATACCTCCGACCAGCGCCATCGCAGATCAATACAAAAGGTAGCACAAGTGGTTTGTGTCGATCGGGTGACTGTAGCGGAGCTACCTCCGACCAGCGCCATCACAGATTAACTACAAAAGATAGCACAGTTGGTTTGCGTCGATCGGGTGACTGTGGCGGAGCTACCACCGACCAGCGCCATCACAGATCAACGTTAATTTTTTAGTCAGGTACATCACTCCGCCATTCTATCGACGGCGGCGGTTCCCCCAGTCCATGGTCTCTAGAATGATGTGTGTTTGATAAATATAAACAATACATAATATAACCAAGCAAGTACGATAAATAAATATGCAACATGGCAGGAGCAATATTACAAGTCTCATATTCAAGACGAACAACAAACAGTCATGCATATCTATAACAGTCCACAGACAAAAATATAAACACTCGGCATGGCAATAAGCAAATAGACAAACAAACACTGCTGAACTGCTCATAGCAAGGGGTTAGCTTGCCTCGGGGTCACGTAGTTATTCTCTGGTTCGTCGATGAAGTGAAGACGTCGCGGACTCGGGCACTGGTAGCCTTACACCGCGTCGCCGGGACGGTATCACATATAAAATGCGCTACCCGGAATATTCACTGGAAGGATGTGAAATCTATACCACTGGAAAGATCTCACAAAGATAGGAATTTAGAAATTTGAATCACTTCAAACGGAGCTACGGTTCAAAAGATATGGACGTGCGACAGTTAGCTATTTTCTGCTCACCAGGAGAGAAAAAAAACGGAATGGGCCGAAACTGAGCTGGGCTGGGCTGGTCGCGACTTTTCCGGAAATACGCTTTCAAAGCATGAAAGCGTAAAGCAGGCAGTGCGCTTTGTACTAGCATATCTCAAACGATCAGTACACTGTTTCCTGTCTTCTTCGCGTGAAGGAGCTACGGGAGAGCACGGCCAGCGGCTCGGGAGGCTGCTCGCGCCGGCCGCTGGGGCAGCTGGGACGCCGGCCGATGGCGGGGACGAGTTGGCCGCGGCCCACCGCGCCCAGGGGAGGCTTCGGCCAGGAGGGAAAGGCCACGGGCGCGTCGACTTCTTCCTCTGCTTCGTGCGCGGCACGCACGGGAAGGCACGGGAGGTGGCCGGCCCCGGCGACAGGCGGCTCGGCGGAGCCAGCCGAGGACGGAGAAGAGGTGCGGACGCTCTTCCGCACTCGGGGACGGCCCCGGGCGGGAGAGGGAGGCTACGGGCGCGTCGCCCGCGAGCTCGTCATGGCAATGGCGGCCGCACGGGGGCTCGGGGAGCTCGTCGGTGCTGGCGACGGGGGGGCCCGGCGAGGATGGCCAGCGACCGCGGGGACGGTCACCGACCTCCACCGCGTCCGGGGAAGAGCTCGGCAAGGAGGGGGAGGCTACGGGTGCGGTGCTGCGAGCTCGTGGAGCTTCGGCTTGCTTCGGCTACCGCTTGAGCTTGAGCACAGAGCACCCCTCGATTTTCTGGATGCGCTAGGGGGGTGGAGAGGGAGTGGGGTGAGCGAGGTGCAGCGATAGGGAGGGGCTCGGGCTATCACATAGCCACAGGGAAGGGAGGGATGAGCGTGCGCTGTTCGGCCGTGGCGTTTGTCGTAACTCTGGCCACAGTGGAGGGATAAGGGGGAGGAGCTGGACGCACAGGGGAGGCACGAGGTGCACTGGAGCAGACGGGTTAGGCACCGACCGCAGCAGTAAGCAGGGGTTAGGGTTAAAGCAACAATTAGGCCACGCCAAAGCGTGCGTCCCGGACGTCCAGAGCGCGACACGGGCGACATCGTCGCGTTCCCGATGACTCGGAGCTCCAAATGGAAAACGGCCTCCACCGCTGGGTTCGTAACAACGAGAACAACACAACAAAACAAGAATCACTCAAGGATTCGAAACTTTGCAAAGTAAGATTTTCAGAAAACCAAATGCACATAAGGTGCTCGATGAAATGTCAAGGGTCTTGCACTCTTCAGAAAAATCCCAAAATTTCACCACTGCCTAGGTTTGATACGAGGAGCGTGTCCAAGAAGTTTGGGCTCAATTGGATATCTAGAAATAGGGTTTTGGGAATGTGTCCGCTAAGTCGCGTACCGGCATCGACTTTGGGTTAACAAAGGAAGTAGGTCAAAACTTGCTCGAATGAGTTTTAGTTCAACGGAAGAAGTGTAGGAAATGCAAAAATATGCAACTCCCTAAATTATGAGGATTTTCCGAGACTCCTAAGTTGACCGGAAAAAAATTGGGGTCGGAGCCGACATTTAACAGTTAACCCGAAATTGGAAATATTGGATCGGAGTACGCAATATTTCTGCATGGTTTGGTTTTATATGTACATGAGAGTCCTCCGGTATTTTTGGTGGAATTTTTCCAGCTAGGAAAATAGGCTTCACTTTGGTGGGTGGACAAAGTGTTTAAAAGGATCGATAATTAGTGCTAGGATTTTTGAGAGGAACCCTAAGCATCAAAATTATCAAGAGGAATGGAGTGGTTCGTGGACAACTGAAAAAATTCATGAGAGAGAAATTCCCCAAGTCAAATCATCTTCAAAAGATTTGAAGAAACATCTAGGAAAAGGGAAAAAGTTTTTCAGGTGTCATAAAACACCACTAAAATTAGGTTTCAATTTTCGGGGTGTTACATTACCGACTGACAGATGGGCCCACGTAGATTTTACAGCACAAGTGGTTACAGACTGACGGATGGGCCCACATGAACTTCGCAGTAAGACAACTGTTCCTCGTCGGCTGCTCTGGGAACACGTACCGCGTTTCAGCAAAAATCAGTGATCCGGAGGCTCCGGTTATGCTTCGAATATTTCCGGACGGTCCGGGCACGCTCCGAGTTTTTACTAACATGATATTCCTTTAATAATAGTTCTTGAAAGTTTTTTTTCCATTTTTATCATGAAACTTATCACAAAATATTGCTCATGTAATTTTTAAGGCGTTTTTAAAATTGTTTTTATATTTTTCTTGCATTTACTGAATTTCTAGCTATTTAACGGATTTAATTTGCATAATATGTAAACAATGTCAAAAAATTCTTAAACTTTCCATTTGTTCATGAAATAATACCAGCGAGGTGTGGTAAGTATATTAGGCGATTCCAAGACAAGTGCACTGAAGTCGCATCGTGGCGTGTTCAACCTCACTAGAAAAGCCGGACCTTTTCGTGTAATCACCGTAGTTTGTAATAGAGGACATAATCTCTTCAATATATGCACTTCATTTTTGTACTGGAGCTTCATTTACCACTAACAAGCATATATACACTTTCAATTCTTTTTTGTTTTGAATAATTTTGATTAATTTGAATATTTTCTATACAAAATAAATTCTGGAGTGCACGAACATATTCGGACATTCCGGAGTGTTTGGCGGCAAAGTCAAAATTTTGGGTCCAAATTGGTAACGGGGAGGGGGATTTTTCCCCATTTGCCGCCCTCGCGGCCCCTTCCCTCTTTCAAACCCTCGCCGCCGCTCCAAATCCCTAGCATCGCCACCCTCCTCCATTCCCTCGCCGCCCCTACAAATCCCTAGCCTCGCTGCCGCTCCAAATCCGTAGCCTCGCTGCCGCTCCAAATCCGTAGCATCGCCGCCCTCCTCCATTCCCTCGCCGCCCCTGCCACTACAAGACATATGCTAACCAGTGACCCCCCATATTGGTCACTGAATGGTCATGTATTGTCATCTGTGTCCTTTTTGTGACCAAAAACAGTTGGTCAAAAGCTGGCAGTCAGCAATCAAACTATGTGACCTTTTTGTGCAAACTAAAAGGTCACAAATGTTATAACCATTTGTTTTGGTCACTGGGCGATCTGGCCTGGCCACGACTGATCCAACGTGGCATGACTGACGTGGCAAAATGGTGACCAATAGAAATGGTCGTAGATAAAATACAGCTCGGTCCAGTTCAGTCTCTATATGGGCCACGCCCAATAATTCAGCCTTTTCTATTCTCGGCTTTTAGTCTTTTAGCGGTTCATTTTATTTGCGCCTTGGTGTTTTTTTTTCCAATATTCTCGGTTTCTTTTAATTATAAAGCTGGTCCCACCACTCAGATTTGTCCCACTTGTCAGGTTTATATTTTGAACTGGTCCCACTTGTCAGGTTTCTATTTCGCATTGGTCCCACTTGCCGGGTTCTATTCAAATTGGTCCCACTCGTCAGGTTTCCAACACGCCAGGGAGCAATATTCAACATATTGACAGTAAATAACAAATATTTCACAGAAGAGAGAACACATGGAATTTTATGATCTAAACCTCTAAAAATACACACTGTTAATTACAAAACAGATAATATTGGTCCCACTCATCGCTCGCTTGCTCGCCTCGCACCTCGTCGCTCGCTCCGGATCTTTTTCCTCCTCCGCTTCCAGGATCAAGTGTCACGCCATCTTCTTCCTCCGCCTCCAGATCTAGTGCCTCGCCATCTTCTTCCTCCTCAGCATCTGTATCTTCAAGTGCAGCAACATCTTCATTGATTTTTTTTGACATTTTCTACCGCATGGGAGACCCCCACAGCCTTTTATTGATATAAAGAATTATTTACAAGGCTTGCAAGGTTAGACTATGTACAAAGGGAAAAGGTCATAGAAGTTTACTCATCCAAGAATCTAAGGAAGGAACTACAGATGCGTTAAGCCTATGCTTAAGCAAAGTCAAATCACAAACAAAACTAGCCTTCCACCCTCTGAATGAAGGTCTTATTGCTTTAAAAATCCAGGCATTACGCTGCTTCCAAATGTTCCAGCAGGACATAATCCCTATCTCAGTGAAACAAGGTCCAAAAAAGTTCTTCCTGGCATGAGCCAAACTACCTCCAATCGAGCCATCCACCCAATCCAGCTGCAAGTACCTCCAAATCCTTGCACTGAAATTACATCCAAAGAAAAGATGGCTCCAATCCTCTCTCACATGAGCAGCACATAACACAGTCATTATTATCAGTAACCTTCCATTGCCTTCTCAACATCATATCCTTTGTATTGAGTCGATCATGCAGTAAAAGCCAAGCAAAAACCTTATGCTTGGACATGCATTTTGATTTCCAAATCCACTTAGAGGGCACATGAGTAGGAAGCTGGCCAAAATGCAACTTGTAGAACTCACTCGAGGTGTAAACCCCTTTATTAAACGTGCAAACCCAACTATCATCCATAGATTGCAGATTAACAGAAGCGAGAAGGTCATGCAACAGGTTGTATTCCTGGAAAGCCTCAACCGACAACGGCAAGTGAAACCCATCTGAAAGCTGATTCTGGCGTAGGATATCCTTGACTGAAGCTTTTGTATCCCTGGCGAAAGAGAATAACCGAGGGAATTGACTGGCCAGAGGGGTTTTCTGCCACACATCCTCCCAGAAAAGAGCAGTGTGACCTGTGCCAATTACACATTGTGAAATGGACCTCCAACTATCAGAAAGGTTCAAAACTACCCTCCACCAAAAGGACCCACTGAGAACCACTGCATGAGGGACTGACTCATAGTAATAAGAGTCTCTTACAAGCTTTACCCATGGCAAATCAGCATTATTATAGAACTTGCCAAGATGCTTCAGTAGAAGGGCCCTATTTTGCACATGAAGATTAATAATTCCCAGACCACCCTTGTCCTTAGGTTTGCAAACCATATCCCAGACTGCAAGAGAATTAACCCTCTCTTTATTTTTATCCTTCCTCCATAAACATCTTCTTCTGGCTCTGTCAATAACCTCAATCACCCCCTTTGGAATTACTAGGGTCAGCATGAAGTAGGTTGGCAGGGAGGACAGGACTAAATTAACCAGCACCAGACTGTCACCATATGAGAGAAAAGAAACTGTAGCAGATAATCTTCTCTCTATTCTGTCCATTAGTGGAGCAAAATCTTTAAAGGAAGGCCTTGTTGTTCCCATTGGCAAGCCCAGGTCAGTGAAAGGCATGGTAGCAACTTGACAAGATATAATCTGAGCTAAAACAGCAGCTTCCTCAGCATCAACATTGATAGGGATCATTGAGGACTTATGGTAATTCACTTTAAGTCCAGTAAATCTTGCATACTGCTCTAAGAGCTCCTTGAAAACCAATAACTGAGCAGGGCCAGCAGGGAGGACAATGAGAGTATCATCTGCATACTGGATAATAGGATAGTCCCCTTCTGACAGAATAGGCAACTTCAATTTTCCATCCCGGAGAGCCAAATTAACAATGGTTTGTAACAAATCTTCCCCCAGCACATAGAGCAGGGGAGACAGAGGATCTCCCTGCCTTACTCCTCTTTTGCAATGAAAAGTTTTCCCTGGAATTCCATTTAGGAGTACTGAAGAAGAACCAGATGACAAAATCTCCCTGACCCAAGCAATGACAGATGGTGGAAATCCTTTACATTCAAGAATTTTCAGAATGGCCTCATGCTCAATAGTGTCAAAGGCTTTTTCAAAATCAATTTTGAAAAGGACCACTTTCCTCTTGGACTGCTTACATTGGTACAGATATTCAAAACACTAGGCAAGACAGTCCTGAATTGTTCTACTCTTGATAAATCCATACTGATTAGCATGAATACATCTAGTGATCTCCTTCTGAAATCTTTTGGCAATGATTTTAGTGAGGAACTTGAGACAAGTATTTGTGAGAGAAATTGGCCGAAAATCATTGACTGTCTCAGGAGAGTTCTTCTTTGGAACAAGAGTAATGTATGATCCATTTTTGTTTTCCAAGGAGATTCTGTTAGCAGAGAAATCCTCACACATCTTGAAGAAATCCTCCTTCATGATTCCCCAACAATGCTTGATGAAAAGTCCAGTAAACCCATCAGGTCCAGGAGCTTTGTCAGGTTTCAAAAATTTTACCACATCCTCAATTTCCTCCTTGGCAAAATTAGCCCCAAGGTGATCCAAGCCAGTGACGTGTTTGACCATACGACTTATATCCAGAGAACTATGTGTGCCAAGAGAAATTTCCATCCTGTTCTTATAGCATTTCCAGAAAGCAAGGGCCTTTTCATCATGAGCCACAAGACTGTCACCATCCTCACTAATAATGGATGTGATGGTATTTTGCCTGAATCTTTCAGTTGCCCTTGCATGAAAATATTTAGTATTTTCACCACTGAGCTTAACCCATCTAACAGTGCACCTCTGTTTCCAGTAGTCAGACTGGATGCCCAGTAATTTCTTCAAATGAGCCTTCACAATATTTCTGAAGTTAAATTCTGGAACACTCAAACACCTGTCATCCTCCAATTGGTCGAAGAACAAGATAACCAGGTTACATTTATCAATGAGGTTTTTCAAGTGAGATAAACTTTGCCCCACTTTTTCAACTCATATCTCAGTAGTTTTAACTTTTTGGAAATAGTGGCAACACTAGAATTCGCCCTGACTGGCTGCTTCCAAACTCTACTGACCAGATCAGTGAACCAAGGCTGCTGCACCCAATGGTTCTCAAAACGAAAAATCCTTGCCTTTGGAATTTGCGTTGATATTCGAACAAGCAGAGGGACATGGTCAGAAGTAGGTTTTGCCATTGGGGACACAGTGGAATTGGGATATTTCAAAGTCCAAGCACATGAGGCAAAAAACCAATCAAGCTGCTCCAAAAGAGGATTTTCCTGCATGTTCGACCAAGTATATGCTCTACCCTTCACAGGCAGTTCTTGTAGACCCAAGTGACTGATTATGTCATTGAAAAGAGAGATGTCATTCATATTTGCACCAGGCTTATTTCGATTTTCCACTGAACGAATGAAATTAAAATATCCCAAAATCAACCAATTCTTAGTGCTTGGGATATTCAGATTGTATAGCCAGGTGACAAAATTGTCCCTTTCGACACCATTACATGGGCCATAAACATTCACCAGATTCCACATTTCAGAATTATGAACATAAGTGAATTGTAATCGGATGGCTGATCTATGAATTTCCAAGAGATCACCTTTGAAAATAGAGCTATTCCATAGGACAATTAGCCCCAGAAGCACCCACAGAAGGTGAGAAAACAAATTGGTCATATCTCTTTGGACAGAAACTCCTAATAAAGGAATGATCAAATGATTCACATTTTGTTTCTTGGAGACATATAATGGCAGCATTGCTTTCATCAATTTTATTATAGACAATAATCCTCTTGTCTTTATCATTTAAGCCTATGACATTCCAATCGAAAACCAACCAATCAAGCAAGCATTTTGGTGTACAATCCATAAAGACCATAATAAGATAGATAATCCAGTTGTTCAACATATGTGAACAATACACAACTTAAAAGTCTCACACCAAAAGATAAACCCAAATATAGGACACAGTAGCTAGAACATAAATACCATAAGATAACCATCATCATAAAGGCCACAAAGAATGTGACCAACAAAAGCAGGCCCAACATAGCCAAAGACCCCAACAAGGCAGCAAAGTAATGGGCCTTATTCATCGTTGGAACTAACTGGGCTAGGGGTTGGTACAGGATGGGATGTATGCTTCTTCCTTGTTAGTTCCTTTTCCTCAATCTCCAGCAATCTTCCCGCCTTCTGCAGAGTCTCAACAGGAGTAGAATGAAGCAGATCAGAGCTAGCAGGCTTAGAAGACCTTGGCTTCTTCCTTGTCTCAGGCTTGTCCTTCATGGGCACCAACTTGAAACCTCCATCTCTGATAGCACTGCGAGTTGTGCGACGCCTCTCTGGGACAACAAGCAGTTCACTTTTCTGAACTCTGGTTCTCTTCCTTGCAATAAGAGTAGCAGTGTTATCCTTAATCTGCAGCAACTCCACAGGCTGCAACATCTCCACATCCACAGGTTCTAGCATATCAACATGCATAAGTGCAGCATTCTTGAAAAGATTCTGAAACAAGATGCTAGCCTTTTGCTCCTGAAAATATTCTGTCCAAACAAGAACAGGGTTGGGTAGAAGAACATGAAAATCCTGGCTATTATCCTCCAACACATCCATAACATCAACAGGTGGCACAAAAGGCACAATGGCCAGGGGATTTTCCTCAACAGGAGCATCTGGGTGGATCTCAGCATCAATACCAGCCTCACCAATGTGATCAACAACATCGGCAACCAAATGCTCAGCTAACTCAGCACCAACTGGAAAGACAGGTTCAGGAATAACAGGTACCACATCCTCAATGACAGCAGCAATTTCAGCATTCTGCGGAGGAACATCAACATACTGAATAGGGCCTTCTACTTGTACCATCTGAACAGAACCCACAGAACCTCCTGAGAACTGAACAGTGATGGAAGATGCAGGCTGCTGCTCAACCACAACATCTCCTGCAGGTTGCTCCCATCCTTCCTGGCCTACATTATCAGCTGCAGCTTCATTGTGCCATTCACCCCAGCCTGGCATAACTGGACCCCCCTGTTCTGTCACCCAATTAGCATTGAAATCAGGACCATTACCAGGCATTGGGTGTGGTATTCCATTATCAGGTTCAGGTGACTCATCCCCTGGTAAAATATCACCAGGCTCACTCTGCAGGATGTAAACTGGGACTGTCCAAGACACCACAACACCTCCATATCTCTGTGGCTCCCTGACAACAATCGATCTAGGAATATCTCTGCCCCCATACGCACACTTAATCAGAGTACGAACAGGTGAAGGATCCTCCCTATGCCAGCTTCGAAGCTTACCAAACTTACTAGCTGTCTCCCTGATGAATTCATCATTACGGTAGTCCATTGGCAGATTCAGCAAAATAATCCAACCAACCCTAGTGTAAGCAATAGTTCTGAAATTATCTCCTTCATCATGCTTAGCAAAAGACAGCATACGACCATGCCCAAAAGGAATAGGCGCACGAGCAACTAGCAAATCTCTCGAAACCTGATCTTGCAAGCGGAAAAGACCGACCCCAACAGCACTCTCTGTGAAGCTGATTACCTGCCATTGCTGGACAATGTGGTCAGCGATTTCGTCAAGGACATCATCAATCTCCTCTGAAGGTGGCCGTGGCAACAGCTGAGCCAAAGCCCACGACTCATTGCGCCGGCCGCTCGTCATCACCCCATGGTTCCTCGACCACCATGCCCATGGGCACAAACCTAGCAGGATCGACTGGGAAGTTCGCCATTGTAGATTGGAACGGCGGAGAAGGGGGACGAGGGTTTGGTGGAAGCAGAGGAAAAACCTGCGACGTTTGGTGTAATATTCTCGGGCTCTACGGCCGGTTTGGTCGGTTGATTAGACAGCTTAGGAATCCAAGAAGAAGACGATTTTAGCCCTGGGCACTCCTTCCGAATATGTCCCGAACGGGAACAAGCCCAACACCTAATTTTGCCAATGCAATTAATCGTATCGTGCTTAGAGCTTAGGCATCTCGAGCAGCGCCATACTTGGGCCGCCATTTGGTCGATGATTTCAGCAAAAGCATCAGCTTCTTCAGGCCCAATCACAGAAGAAACCAGAACATCAACCTCCTTCAAAACAGTGGTAGGCTCCAGAGGCCCAACAACTTTTGAACCAGAAAGTCCCGCCCTATCCGCCGAAGAACTAGGCACAAATTGAGCAACATGATCAAAAGAGCCAAACTGAATAACAGGTTCAGGTTGAATAGCTGCAATAAGGGCAGCAGGCTGTAGGCTCAGAGTAGGATGGGCTGTATGCACCACTATGGAGGCAAGCTTCTTGGGGCTGACAATAGCTTTCTTAGCGTAAACTTTGCGAGTAACGGAAGGCTTCTTCCTAGGAGATACAATAGTCCATTCCTTATCATTATTCAAATTCCACTGCCTGTATTCAAGATGCCAATTTGGTCCTCCAAAACCCCACAGATGAAAATAGCACTTGAAATGAAAGCACTGAAACCATTTCTGCTTGAGTAAAAGAAATCCAACTTTCGGAGAGGAAACTCCAAAAGAGAAGACCCGATCAGCAAGCTGGCAAACCCTGAGACTGCCACAGAAACCTCCAATAACTGATTCAAGTGCCAGGCTAACAGTATCCTCATCAAGACGGAAAGAAGCACGTCCAAAATAAATTACCATAGTGAAACATCTAGATCCCTCCGAAGGATGAACATCCAACCCGAAAAGATTACGGAACTCCTTAGAGAAAGCCAGGCCACGTGAAAAATCCAGATCTAAAACACTTGCAGAATGAACCAACATGGTGGAAGGATCTATAGGCGTAGCATCAAGTAAACTAACTGGGCCTTTAGTGTGATCGATAAGAATGACCTTTCCCTTGAGATGTATGGCCCCATTAATAAGAACTACACGATCTTGAATCTTGGCACGATCACTAGTAGAAACAAGGCCTTTGATCCAGAGGTCCATTGGGCTCTAGTCCCGGATGGCTTTTGAACCAGGACTAGAGGGGGGACTAGTCTCGGTTCGTGGGCTACGAGGCCGCACAACACTAGTCCCGGGTCGTAGGGGACCATTAGTCCCGGTTCGTGATACGAACCGGGACTAGAGGTCCGTGGCAGGGCAACCGCAGAGGGGGGCCCACGCGAGCACCTTTAGTCCTGATACGAACCGGGACTAAAGGTTTCCCTGTATATCATCTCTTCCACCCGAGCCAGCTCTCCATTTTTGAGCTCGAGCCACATCTCCATTTTTCTCATTTTTCACTCTCTAGAGCTCAATTTGATCCCCATTTTTCTCCATATTTGTCAATATTGGCGGCACCCATCTATCCAAGGTTAGCAACATCATCCTTTCTTCCGGCGTTGCTAATTTAGCTCATTTCATTGCTAGTTTAGCTCATTTCATTTTTCTAGTGCTAGCTAGGTGTTTGATGAAATGCTAAGTATGGGATTTCATTTGTTTTATGTGAATTTGAGCTCAAACTAAATTATGATTTGTGGGTTTTAGTGTCGTCCCGTCCCCGTCCTCACCGCCGTCGATCGCCTGCGCCGTCCGTCACCGGCACCACCTCGGTGAGCCTCTTGTTTTTATCTTTTATTTAAAAAATCTTAGTTGTATGATTTAGATGCATAATTATTACTTGTATAATTTTCTTAGTTGTATAATTGTTTGTTATATATAGTGCCATGGTTTTGACATCTGTCCACACCGGCTCTCGTCCGCTCTATTATTCGGATGTGGTATGATTGTTTGTTATAACTATTTGTTTCATTTCGTGTTTATGACAATTATGCCGACCAACTTGACATAGATATATTTTTATCTAGGAGGTAGTTGAACCGGAAATTCCAACCGACCCTATTGTCGAGTTTTTTGAAAAAGAAAACAATGATTTGAAAGCAAAATTGAAAAGAAGTGAAGATCTTCGTCTCCAATGCTTAGAAGAGAAGATGAAATTGGAGTTCAAGCTTGCCGACGTCGTCGATGATCACGAGATCAAGATGAATGCAATGCGCTTGAAGCTTAAAAAGATTAGAAAATATGCCATTAATCAAGAGGCTTGGTATCATTATGCTGTTGGTTCAATAATTACCTTAGTTGCGATTTTGATCGCATTTGTTGTTGGATTTAAATTCTTTAGATAGTTGTATGTTAGTTTCAATTAATGTATTTTTATGAGAACTATGTATTAGATTTGGTCACTACTCTACTTTGTTTTAATGTGGTGAACTTGTATTAATGAATTTGGTCAGTTCTCTATTCTATTCATGATGTAGTGTAATTGGTCGATTATGTTCGTTTACCGTAATGGGTTTTAGCGGTGATTGCGTTTGATATACTTATATAATGCAGATGAGCCATCCATGGATGTCGCTGACCGACGCTCTAACGAGTACATTCAAGGCTGCGTTCTTTTCTCAATGTGGCTGAGGCAAACACGCGGAATGGTTTTATGTGTTGTCCATGCAAAGTCTGTCGGAATGAGAAGGATTACTCTTCCTCAAGAACAATTCACATCCACCTGATAGAGCATGGTTTCATGCCCAGCTATAATTGTTGGACCAAGCACGGAGAAAGAGGGGTTATAATGGAAGACGATGAAGAAGAAGAGGATAATGACAACTATCCTATGTTCAGTGAACACGGTGGTACTACAATGGGGGAAGACGAAGCTGAAGAAGAGCCCATTGTTGATGAGCCCAATGATGATTTCGTCAGGCCATTCGTGATGCACAGATAAACTGCGGAAGTGAAAACGAGAGGTTGAAGTTGGAGCGCATGTTAGCTGATCACACAAAATTGTTGTACCCAAATTGCGAAGATGGCCAGAAAAAGCTGGGTACCACACTGGAATTGCTACAATGGAAGGCAGAAATGGTACTTCTGACAAGGGATTTGAAAAGTTGCTGAAAATATTGAAGAAGATGCTTCCAAAGGATAATGAATTGCCCTCTAGTACGTACGAAGCAAAGAAGGTGGTCTGCCCTCTAGGATTAGAGGTGCAGAAGATACATGCATGCATCAATGACTGCATCCTCTACCGCGGTGAGCACGAGAATTTGAATGCATGCCCGGTATGTGGTGCATTGCGGTATAAGATCAGGCGAGATGACCCTGGTGATGTTGAGGGCGACGATCGCCCCAGGAAGAGGGTTCCTGCCAAGGTGATGTGGTATGCTCCTATAATACCACGGTTGAAACGTTTGTTCCAAAACAAAGAGCATGCCAAGTTGTTGCGATGGCACAAAGAAGACCGTAAGAAAGACATGATGCTGAGACACCCCGCTGATGGGTCGCAGTGGAGAAAATCGACAGAGAGTTCCGACATTTTCAGATGACGCAAGGAACTTAAGATTTGGTCTAAGTACAGATGGCTTTAATCCTTTGGGGAGCAGAGCTCCAGTCATAGCACCTGGCCTGTGACTCTATGTATATATAACCTTCCTCCTTGGTTGTGCATGAAGCGGAAGTTCATTATGATGCCAGTGCTCATCCAAGGCCCGAAGCAACCCGGCAACGACATTGATGTGTACCTGAGGCCATTGGTTGAAGAACTTTTAGAGTTGTGGCGTGAAGAAGGTGTACGTGTGTGGGATGAGCACGAACAAAAGGAATTTGACCTACGAGCGTTGTTGTTTGTAACCATCAATGATTGGCCTGCTCTTAGTAACATTTCAGGACAGTCAAACAAGGGATACAATGCATGCACGCACTGTTTAGGTGAGACTGAAAGTATATATTTAGGTAACAAGAATGTGTACCCGGGGCATCGTCGATTTCTTCCAACAAACCATGCCGTAAGAAAGAAAGGAAAGCATTTCAAAGGTGAGGCAGATCACCGGACGAAGCCTACCCTCCCTAGGTGATGTTATATATGATGGTCAAGGATTTAAAAGTAATCTTTGGAAAGGGTCCTGGCGGACAATCTGTTCCGAATGACGCTGACACACGTACCCATGTGGAAGAAGAAATCTATATTTTGGGAGCTACCCTATTGGAAAATCCTAGATGTTCGCTCTGCAATCGACGTGATGCACGTGACGAAAAATCTTTGTGTGAACCTGCTAAGCTTCTTGGGCGTGTATGGGAAACGAAAGATACACCGGATGCACGGCTGCACCAGCAACGTATGCACGAACGAGACGACCTGAATCCAGAGAAGTATGAAGGTCCTGCCAGCTACGCTCTTACCAAGAAGAGAAGGAGATCTTTTTTGAAGTCCTGAGCAGTATCAAGGTCCCGTCTGGCTACTCGTCGAATATAAAGGGAATAATAAATATGGCAGAGAAAAAGTTCCAAAACCTAAAGTCTCATGACTGCCACGTGATTATGACACAATTACTTCCGGTTGCATTGAGGGGTCTTCTACCGGAAAATGTTCGAGTACCCATTGTGAAGCTATGTGCATTCCTCAATGCAATTTCTCAGAAGGTAATCATCCAGAAACTCTACAAAGTTTACAGAAGGATGTGGTCCAATGTCTTGTCAGCTTCGAGTTGGTGTTCCCACCAACCTTCTTCAATATTATGACGCACCTCATAGTTCACCTAGTCGAAGAGATTAGGATTCTCGGTCCTGTATTTCTACACAACATGTTCCCCTTTGAGAGGTTCATGGGAGTCTTAAAGAAATATGTTAAAAACCGTGCTAGGCCAGAAGGAAGCATCCAAGGGCTATGGAACAGAGGAGGTCATTGAGTTTTGTGTTGACTTTATTCCTGACCTTAAGCCGATCGGTGTTCCTCAATCGCGCCATGAGGGGAGACTGCGTGGAAAAGGCACGCTAGGAAAGAAAGCAACAATATGTATGGACGGACATTCTTTCACTCAAGCACACTACACAGTTCTACATAATTCCAGCTTGGTGGCTCCGTATATCGTGGAACACAAGAATATTTTACGCTCGAAATACCCGGAGCAACCTGAAGATTGGATTGATGGAGAACACGTGAAGACTTTCGGCGGTTGGTTGCAAATGTCTCATTAATGACACCACTGTTGGAGAACAGCTATACTTGTTGGCCAAGCAACCATCTTCGACTATATTGACTTTTCAAGGGTACGAGATAAATGGGAATACATTTTACACGGCCGACCAAGATAAAAAGAGCACCAACCAAAACAGTGGTGTCCGCTTTGACGCAACAAACGACTGGGCAAAAGGACACATATTATGGTTACATAGAGGAGATATGGGAACTTGACTATGGACCTTCTTTTAAGGTCCCTTTGTTTCGGTGCAAATGGTCAACCTGACAGCTAGCGGGGTAAGGTAGACCCGCAGTACGGAATGACAACAGTGGATCTCAAGAATCTTGGGTACCACACCGAACCATTCGTCCTAGCCAAAGATGTGGCTCAGGTTTTCTATGTGAAGGACATGTCTACCAAACCGAAAAAAAGAAAAGATAAGCAAGCGAATACATCATACGATGAGCCAAAGCGCCACATAGTTCTTTCAGGGAAAAGAAACATCGTGGGAGTGGAGGACAAGACAGACACGTCAGAAGATTACAATAAGTTTCATGAAATTCCGCCCTTCACAGTGAAAACTGACCCAAGCATCGTGTTAAATGATGAAGATTGTCCATGGTTACGGCGCAATCAGAAGAAAGGGACACAAATGAAGAAGTTTATACCACGACAGTAGAGATGGATGTTGGTGGTCATGTGTAATAATGTATGAAACATTTTTATTTAACTGTGAAGGAAACTCTAATCACTGATTTTTGGTTCTAGCTAAATACTCCAACGGCTTACAAGCGCTCGAGAAAGTTGGAACAAAACACATGGTTTCCCCTGCATACAGCCCAACGGTGGCTCCTGAGTGCCCGCATATCAAATGCACCGTTGGACGTATGCAGGGAATCCGAATGATTTGTATTCGGTCGATGAACTGAAAGATTTGTAGATAGAACAAAACACACGGTTTCCCCTGCATACAGCCCGACGGTGGCTCGTGAGTGCCCGCATATCAAATGCACCGTCGGATGTATGCAGGGAATCCGAATGCTCTGTATACCAAATGAACTACAATGAGTACACACTGAGCGCCGAACATCTCGGAGAGGTGGGCATATATAGGGTCGTGGGGCTCATGAAGTGGTCATGATAGTGCTGATCTAACAGCTCACAAGCCCTCAAAAGAAAGACCCTGATCCAACGGCTCACAAGCGCTTGAAAGAAACACACGATCCATGTGCTTCTTTAGTCCCGGTTGGTAACACCAACCGGGACTAAAGTCGGGCTTTGCGGTCACGACTCGTGTCAGTCACGTGTCCTCCCCCAGCGCTGCCCTAGCCACGTGTCCTCCCCTAGCGCTGCCCTGGGCACGTGTCCTCCCCCAGCGCTGCCCTGGAGGTCTTTATATATTGTCGCCGACGGGGTAAACCCTAATCCACCATTCCTAGCCACGAACGCATCGTCTCCACGAGATAGATCCGCCACGCCCGCCGCAGCGCCTTCTGGACAAGGTCGAGCGTGCTCGGCAAAGCGCGCTTGGGCGCTACCATGGGAGCCTATCCCGCCGTATACACACGAGCCCGGCGTGGAGAGGAATGCCCAGCTATCGGCCTCCTGTTCTGGTGCCGGATCCGGTGCGGAGGGCGTATGAGCGCGCGTGGTCCGACGTCCGTGACCCCGATGAGGATGCGTACGCCGTAGGGGTGGCGTGGGGATCCGCGGCCGCATACGGCGACTTGGACGCGTCTCCACCAGGTGGCGCCGCCGCACCTCCACCAGGCGCCGCCGCTCCTCCCGCCGAAGAGGAGGAGGAGGACGACGACTTCGACTGGAGCGACGACGGGGATGAGGGCTGTGGGGCGTAGATGCAGGAGGCCATGGAAGCCTCCTTCCAGTCTGTCTGCGACAACCGTGTCCAACGAGCCAAGACTGCCTGCCAGCTCAAGGCGAAGGAGGCCTCCGAGCTGGCTTGGGCGCTGAAAGACTCATCCTCCATGGATCTTGCCCTCCGCCGCAAACGTGCGCGCGAGAACCCGGCGGCCGCGAACGGGGCTGGCTCCTCCCGCCGTTCCACCTAATACGCGCGGGCAATTTTGTTAAAATTGCCGGCGCCATTACCCCTAGTCCGTTTATGTAATAATGTAACAGTATTCTGAAAACTGTTGGTGATGTTTAATAATAAGCATGTAAATCCGCAGTACAGAATGACTACAGTGGATCTCAAGCAAATGTCCCTCTCCGGCGAAACCCTAGACACGCTGGAGAAAATCCAAACTTATACGTCTACACCCGGTACAAATTCAAACAGAAAATTTTCTACCCTAGAATCAAAAGGGGGTAGAAAACTGAAACTTTTCATGTTCATCCAGAAAGATATTCAAATTCAAACACTTTTCATGTTGAAAGTATTGTCAGATTCAAAAATATGCAAACAAAATTAGTTAATGCATTTTTAATTGAAAATGGCAAAATGGTTAATACTTTTAATAGTTAGAGTAATTATTTTAGAAAACAAAAATGGTTTTGGATTAGTTATTCAAATTCAAACAGTTTTCATGTTGAAATTTATGTCAGATTCAATGCAGAAGTTATTTGAATTCATATTTAAACACTTTTCAAATTCAATTTCAAACCCTTGTCACTGAAAATTTGGCGCAAAAAAACACCTCTAGTACCGGTTCGTGGCTCCACCCGGTACCAGAGGTCCCTGGGTATAAATACCCAGGCCTCCTCACCGGGTCGAGCCACGACCCGGGACAGAGGAAGAAGGACGCCGCCACGACGAGATTGACGCCGCCAGGCTGCCCAAATCCGCCGTCGCTCCCTCCGCCGCGCCCGCCGAGCTCCGCCGTGCCCGCGCCTGTCGCTCCCCTCCACCGCTCCCACGCCCGCCGCTCCCCTCCGCCGCGCTCCTCCGCGCCCGCGCTTGCGCCCGCCGCGCTCGATCCCCTGCGCCGGAGCCGCGCTCCCCTCCGTCGGAGCCGCGCCGCCGAGCCCGCCGCTCTCCTCCGTTGCCGTTTGGTGAGTTTAAGTTTAGGTTTTTTTTGTAGTTTAGGTTTTTTTTTTGTGTAGTTTAGGTATTTTTTTGTGTAGTTTAATTAGATATATTTGTGAAGTTTAATTAGATATATTTGTGTAGTTTAGGTTTTTTTTGTGTAGTTTAGGTATTTTTGTGTGTAGTTTAATTAGATATATTTGTGTAGTTTAGGTATTTTTTTGTGTGTAGTTTAGGTAGTTTTTTTAGTGTATGAAATCCTATCTAGTGTTAGCAAAATATTTAGGTGTTAGTAAAATATCTAGGTTAGTTGTTAGTACTAATTTTTTTGTTTTGTAAAAATTATGTTTTTAGTTTATTGTTCTCGGTGACGATGTCCCTGTTGGACCAGAGGGGCGATGTCCGGGACTGGGCTCCGCCGGGCTGGCACTGGGAGGTGCTACCTTCTGGGACGCGTAGCTTGGTGAGGAAGCCGGGTGACGTCGTCGACCCGGATTTTCTTTGGTGGCTGTCGCGTGGGCCAAGCTCGGTGCAGAGGGAGCCGGCCCCGAGGAGGTGGTACGTCGCCGTATCAGGGAGGTGGACGAGCACGTCCGTCGGTACATGTATTTGTTAGATAGGCAGTATGATAGTAGGTGATCGTTTCTTCAGAGGGTTCCTCCTCACGTGAGCTACGCCCCTGTGAGGGTTCCTTCTCTTTGGATGCGCAACGCTCGCAGCTCAGCACCTCGCGGCTCAGGACCCGGTCGAAATTAGTTTGAGAGGTTCATGCATGGGAGAGGAGATGTATTAGTGATATATTATTCGTGATGTATTAGGGTTAAATAAAAATGAACGAGTTTGGTTCATGGGAGATGTATTAGTGATACTTTTGCATACTTGATCAATGCTGCTTTTGTAAAGTGAGGAAAAATAATGTTCCCTACCTTTGAATTATTTTGCTAATGCTCACATTATTTTATCTTTCTTTTGTATTAGTTAAGCAATGGATAACTTCAACAGCAGAGACGGTGAAGAGGACATTTTCGCCATGATGCGGCAACCCGAGGGTGGAACAGACGTCGGTGGAGCAGAAGACAATAGAGCAGAAGATGGCTCACAGTTTTTGACCGATTCCGGTCCGGGAATGGAGGTGGATCAAAGAGACGAAGCGCAAACGAGCGTCGAGTGCGATGACGACTCGCAAATTGGTGGACATCCGCGGTCTAGCGAGGTATATTAAGCCTCTGTTGATCATATGCAATAATTGATTTGTATATGTATGTATATTAACAAATGTTTCTTATTTTTAGAACTCCGCATCGACCCAATCTGGAGGAAGTAAACGAGGCCATGCCAAAGGGATGGCCGAAGATGCGCATCTCTGAATTGAGGTGGTCTCTCTAGAGGGCAAACCGTTGGAGCCCAAGGCGAACGCAAGTAAGTTTGTGCATCAATGCGGAGTTATTGTTAGGGACACCGTCCCGATCAGCGTTCAGGAATAGAATAAGCCAGCAAAGGTTGAGGGAGTTAGTTATGTCAACGACAGATTGAAAGATGTGCTTTGGGACAAGCTCATTACACATTTCACCCTACCGGTCTTGGATTCGAAACAACAGACAAAAGCCATGACAGACAAAGTAAAGCATTTCGCTCTTAAGAAGATGGCTGAACAATTCAATAATTACAAGAACAGATTATACCGCGAGTACGTCAAAAAAAATAAAGCTCCAGATTTCAGTGGCACACTAGAGAGGCAGCGGGCTCACTGGAAATCATTTCTGGAGTATAAGGATTCGGAACTAGCTAAGGAAAGGTCGAAAAAGAATAAGATAAATGCAGCGAAAAAGAAATATCACCATAAGATGGGGGCAGGTGGCTACATAAGTGCCGAGCCTAAGTGGGATGCCCTTGAGGCCGCCATGCGCGAAAAAGGGATCACTCCAGCTACAGAGCACTTTCCCCATAGGGTAAGAAACTGGGTACTTGGGTATGGGACGCAGTATGACACGGAAACAGGGGAGTTAATAATTGATGAAAAGAAAGAAATTTCTAAACCCCAGAAAGTAATTGTTGAAGCAGTCAAAGAGGTTTGAGAGGGAAAGTTTATTCCCGACGGAGAGCACGACGAGCTGACAAAGGCCCTCGGGAATCGTGAAAAAGGAGGACAAACACGAGGCTTAGTGATATGGCGTTATCACCTGGGTCAAATTCTATTAGAATTCAGGAATTAACTGATGTTGTCTTGACGTATAATTACAGCGACACTTTGAAGGATTCATTCATCAGCTACAATGATCAGGATGGATTTGCTCTCACGTTCGTGCATGCAAGTGGGGCCAGCCATGAATTAGTTGGAAGACGCCATGATATGTACGTATACAAGCAGAATCAAGAAGTTCCACCACGGATCAAGAAAAGAGAACAGCTTGGATTCTTTTTCTCGTTTGGCCGGCCGCCAGAGAACATGCAGATATGCATCAGGAGACTTCGACCCAAGGATGTGCTACCATTGTGCGCCACGGGGTGGGGCCCACCTGCAGGAATTAATCAGAGGACAAAGTCACATGGCGCAAGAATAAAAGGCATAGTAATTTTGTTTAGTAGATTTTCCTTCGGTTGTCAAGTCGGTTATAAAAGGATTTATTCCTTAGTTTGGTTAGGAAATCAATTAGAGATAGGGAAGTCGTGTATGGCAACTTGTGGTCCAAGTTTATCGTTAGGAGGAGTCGGTTATATATAGCCTCAATGCGTCATGTAAAAATTGAGATTTGAGTTATGAGTTAGATACCGTGTGTGTTCCGGCCGCCGGCCGCCATTATCGAGTTTGGAGTATTCTTGTCAAAAATCTCTGTTGGCGTGTGAGTTCCTGCGACGTAGGATATTACAAGCTGAGCCTATACGGTTCGTCCACGTTATTCCTTCGACTAGAAGGGTTGGCGTGTTGTTGCTGCGGAGTTTGTGATTGTGTTCGCAAACCCGTGATTGCTATTTGCTGTGATGGAGGTTCGTGCCGTGAAAGATCGGGACAACAACGGATCGAATCTCGCCACGAGGTTCGCTCCACATCATCTGGTATCAGAGCACCAAGTTGCTCACGGCATGGCGGAGGAGATGGCCAGCGCGTCATCATCGAGGAGGAGCTACTGGAGGTTGTCTAGCGATTTCATGCTGGAGGAGGAAGGCTACGGCGCCGAGCTTTTTCATACCTACTGTAAAGTGGGGGAGAGAGCTTGCGCCACCACGATCGACCACGACAGTTTGATCAACGCTGTCGGCATCGATATGGTGGAGAAGTTGTCGCTGTTGACAACACCACATCCACGACCGTACGTGTTGAGGAGGTGCCGCGACAGGCTCGACGTCACGCACCAAACTACGGTACAATTTTCTGTCGGCAATTTTTCTTCCGAGGTTTTGTGTGATGTAATTCCGGTGCCATTGGTTTCGTGTCATCTGCTGTTGGGAGAACTATGGTTCAATGAAAAAGGTGCTGCATACGACCACCATGCCAGTACGTACACTGTTGCGGATGTCAAGGAATATGTCCTCAAGCCCCTAGAAAAGAAGATTTTCAGGACATGGAGGCACGATCGGCTGCAGAAAATAAGGGAGGAAAAAGAAGCAGAAAAGAAAGAGGCAGCAGCTGCAGCAATATTTTTGGCGTCCCTAAAATCAGATGACATCATTGTTTCTTTGGACACTGACCGGAAACCGAGGACGGTTTCTCTTGTAGAAGGGGAGGATGATATGGCGTTATCACCTGGGTCAAATTCTATTAGAATTCAGGAATTAACTGATGTTGTCTTGACGTATAATTACAGCGACACTTTGAAGGATTCATTCATCAGCTACAATGATCAGGATGGATTTGCTCTCACGTTCGTGCATGCAAGTGGGGCCAGCCATGAATTAGTTGGAAGACGCCATGATATGTACGTATACAAGCAGAATCAAGAAGTTCCACCACGGATCAAGAAAAGAGAACAGCTTGGATTCTTTTTCTCGTTTGGCCGGCCGCCAGAGAACATGCAGATATGCATCAGGAGACTTCGACCCAAGGATGTGCTACCATTGTGCGCCACGGGGTGGGGCCCACCTGCAGGAATTAATCAGAGGACAAAGTCACATGGCGCAAGAATAAAAGGCATAGTAATTTTGTTTAGTAGATTTTCCTTCGGTTGTCAAGTCGGTTATAAAAGGATTTATTCCTTAGTTTGGTTAGGAAATCAATTAGAGATAGGGAAGTCGTGTATGGCAACTTGTGGTCCAAGTTTATCGTTAGGAGGAGTCGGTTATATATAGCCTCAATGCGTCACGTAAAAATTGAGATTTGAGTTATGAGTTAGATACCGTGTGTGTTCCGGCCGCCAGCCGCCATTATCGAGTTTGGAGTATTCTTGTCAAAAATCTCTGTTGGCGTGTGAGTTCCTGCGACGTAGGATATTACAAGCTGAGCCTATACGGTTCGTCCACGTTATTCCTTCGACTAGAAGGGTTGGCGTGTTGTTGCTGCGGAGTTTGTGATTGTGTTCGCAAACCCGTGATTGCTATTTGCTGTGATGGAGGTTCGTGCCGTGAAAGATCGGGACAACAACGGATCGAATCTCGCCATGAGGTTCGCTCCACATCATCTGGTATCAGAGCACCAAGTTGCTCACGGCATGGCGGAGGAGATGGCCAGCGCGTCATCATCGAGGAGGAGCTACTGGAGGTTGTCTAGCGATTTCATGCTGGAGGAGGAAGGCTACGGCGCCGAGCTTTTTCATACCTACTGTAAAGTGGGGGAGAGAGCTTGCGCCACCACGATCGACCACGACAGTTTGATCAACGCTGTCGGCATCGATATGGTGGAGAAGTTGTCGCTGTTGACAACACCACATCCACGACCGTACGTGTTGAGGAGGTGCCGCGACAGGCTCGACGTCACGCACCAAACTACGGTACAATTTTCTGTCGGCAATTTTTCTTCCGAGGTTTTGTGTGATGTAATTCCGGTGCCATTGGTTTCGTGTCATCTGCTGTTGGGAGAACTATGGTTCAATGAAAAAGGTGCTGCATACGACCACCATGCCAGTACGTACACTGTTGCGGATGTCAAGGAATATGTCCTCAAGCCCCTAGAAAAGAAGATTTTCAGGACATGGAGGCACGATCGGCTGCAGAAAATAAGGGAGGAAAAAGAAGCAGAAAAGAAAGAGGCAGCAGCTGCAGCAATATTTTTGGCGTCCCTAAAATCAGATGACATCATTGTTTCTTTGGACACTGACCGGAAACCGAGGACGGTTTCTCTTGTAGAAGGGGAGGATGATATGGCGTTATCACCTGGGTCAAATTCTATTAGAATTCAGGAATTAACTGATGTTGTCTTGACGTATAATTACAGCGACACTTTGAAGGATTCATTCATCAGCTACAATGATCAGGATGGATTTGCTCTCACGTTCGTGCATGCAAGTGGGGCCAGCCATGAATTAGTTGGAAGACGCCATGATATGTACGTATACAAGCAGAATCAAGAAGTTCCACCACGGATCAAGAAAAGAGAACAGCTTGGATTCTTTTTCTCGTTTGGCCGGCCGCCAGAGAACATGCAGATATGCATCAGGAGACTTCGACCCAAGGATGTGCTACCATTGTGCGCCACGGGGTGGGGCCCACCTGCAGGAATTAATCAGAGGACAAAGTCACATGGCGCAGGAATAAAAGCATAGTAATTTTGTTTAGTAGATTTTCCTTCGGTTGTCAAGTCGGTTATAAAAGGATTTATTCCTTAGTTTTGTTAGGAAATCAATTAGAGATAGGGAAGTCGTGTATGGCAACTTGTGGTCCAAGTTTATCGTTAGGAGGAGTCGGTTATATATAGCCTCAATGCGTCATGTAAAAATTGAGATTTGAGTTATGAGTTAGATACCGTGTGTGTTCCGGCCGCCGGCCGCCATTATCGAGTTTGGAGTATTCTTGTCAAAAATCTCTGTTGGCGTGTGAGTTCCTGCGACGTAGGATATTACAAGCTGAGCCTATACGGTTCGTCCACGTTATTCCTTCGACTAGAAGGGTTGGCGTGTTGTTGCTGCGGAGTTTGTGATTGTGTTCGCAAACCCGTGATTGCTATTTGCTGTGATGGAGGTTCGTGCCGTGAAAGATCGGGACAACAACGGATCGAATCTCGCCACGAGGTTCGCTCCACATCACTTAGGAGCTGACATGCCGTGGCATATTGGGTTTCCCGAGGACCGTGAAACTTATAGAAGCCGACTGAGAGCAAAGAAGAGGAAGGAGAAGGAGGACTCAGACCGGTTGAGCAACCTAGAAAGAATCTTACAGCAACAGCAGAAGCAACTAGATCAAATGTGCGAGCAAGGGGGAACTCATCAGCTGCAGCAAGAGAGTCAAGGCGGCCCATCTCAGCGGAGAAGCAACGTGGCTTCCACGGAGCTCGGTGCTGATGAGGCACCGACGTTTACCTACCCCGTGGATTATATCACGGAGAAGGCAAGTTGTGAGCTACATGTGCAAGTGAGGAACATATCCCTGAAGGCGGCGGACGGCTATGCTTTAACTTATGAATCTACAGCACTGTGGTCTGGCAGTGAGATTCCAGATGGCTATGCTCGTGTCGGCATGGATCGAATTGAACCAGGATATGAATCACTGGAGCTTGACATCCCTGGAGCTGATGATGAGAGGACACTGGGAGACGTTGGGGTGGTATCATTCTATGGCGCAAGAAATACATCGTGTTTCCAGGCTCGGTGCCAAGGTCACCATCGTCTCTTCCGAGTCGGCGTGGATCACCTCCAAGTCCACATGATGACGAGAGGGACGACCACCACAACAGGAGAACATCTCGATCTCCGCCGCCGCATCAGCCGACTCCGCCGCCGACTCCGCCGCCTCCGCTCACTAAGGCTTAGGGCCAAAAAAGGAATCGCGCCGTTTCGTCGATGGGTTTCCGACGCGGACCCCGACAGGAGCCCCTCCCAAAAAGTACCGAAGGTTCCTCCCCCGAGAGCTTACGATAGGACTGTAGAGGAAAACGCCGTGATCGTGGCTGTCGACGTGAAAAAATAGCTTGCACCGAAAAAGCCGAGCCAAAGCCAGTATATACGGCAGAGGAAAAAAAGTGGGCTAAGAACTTTCTTGAGCATCCATCGCAAATTGAGATAAATAGGCCAGATGACTATTTACGCTACATGAGGAGAGCTAGATCCCACACGGCGACAAGTACTAGTGCCAGCGGGAAAAGAGACGTTGCCCATCTCGGAGAACAGGCAAAACAGTCGATCTCCCCGCTCAAGGTACCCACTGGTCAGGGCTCCACGGCGAACATTGATTTATCCTACATGGCGCAATTTGCTGCAGAAGCTGGTATTACACTTTCTCAATTGGAAAGCGATGATATCCCCAATAATTTGGATGTAGTATGGAAATGGGAACACGGGAAGACTCTGCTGCCACATGAACAGATCGAGGTTCTACCAACACAAATGCGAATGCTGCATGACTGGTACTTGGTAGCCACAAAGGATCCACAGCTCGAAGTTCTCTGTGAAAGTTACAGAAGAACATTACATAGATCAAGACCGGGTGCAAATTTATTTTGAAGAACTCTATATGTTATACAAGCTTGATGCCCTCGACTTGAGTCTCGTCAGTACCTATTGTCTGTAAGTGATTCAATTCATTTATTTCTAAAGTAAAGTCTCTAGCTCAGCTCGGTCATTGCCTGTAGTAATTATGCTCACTACGCTATTATGCAGAATGAAGAGTGATGAATGTGACACAAAACAAATCTTTGACATTGGGTTGATTGACCCAGTACGAGTTAATGAAAGATTGCTACGGCAATACCCCAAGGAAACGGAGGCCAACTTGCTAAGGTTCATACAGAGGCAACATTACAAAAAGAAGATATTGTTTCCTTACCACTCCGAGTAAGAGTGTTACTGTCTTGTACACATTAATTTTTGCTCACTCGATGTTAAGTGTAACTGATGAGTTACTGATGTATATAAACGTGCGCAGCTTCCATTACATTCTGCTATTCATTGAAGTTGACGCTGGAACAGTTGAAATCTACGACTCACAGAAGTATCCCGAAGAGAAGTCCCAAGGCATTAAAGATGTGTTCCAAATGTAATTTCACTCATTATCGCACTATATTGGTATCTTTTGTTCATTTTCTGAGATATCAAGTAACTAATAACTCATTTATTCATTTTTTTTGCTGGGCAGGATTTGGAAAGCTTTCAAAAAGAGGACAACTGGTGAATTTGCAGAGGAACTTACTTTTCATCATGATGAGGTAATAGTACGAGCTAGCTAGGTTCGCGCATCTCTTTAATTCTAATTTCAATACCATTATACCATGCTTGATTATTATTTGATTGAATTCTATTCTCGTAAAGATCTGCGATACGCAGCCACCGGGGACCAATTTGTGTGGATACTTCGTTTGCGAGTGGATTCGCCAGGAGGTCAGCGAGTGGAACCGAGCGATATCTGCAGAAGTACGTGAACAAATATATTCATAATTCTACTTTATTACCATCAATTGTGTTGAGTGTCATTCATAATTTTTGTTATGATGATTGATATTCATATTGATCTCCTTCTTTTATAGTTGTGGGCTCACCGGAGGAACATGCAACTAAAGGAGCGCTTTCAAGCAATTCAAGAGGCAATTGCGGGATTTTTGCTGGTCCATGTCATAAACCCAAAGGGAAAATACAATAGCACGTACTACTTACATTGAGTCCCGGTTATGATCTCCATGTAATCGAATAGACGGGCTCTAGTCCCGGTTGTGATCTCCATGTAATAAAGTATATTTTTATTAGATAGATATTTATTTTATGAACATTTTAATAGGCTATATGTATTTTTCTGATTTTTAATTAATTAACCATATATTTTGCAAGATTGATCATAGTTTTAAAGATACAATAAGGCGGGAATACAAAAAATCTAGAGGCTGTCACGTGTGGTGCTCTTTTGTCCCAGGTTGTATTACGAACCGGGACAAAAGGTCCTCGACCACGCGCGCAGGTAGCGGCCACGTGGGCAGCCTTTTGTTCCGGTTCGTAACTGACCCGGGACTAGAGGGGGGGCCTCTAGTCCCGATTTGTGGGTCCCGGGTGGCAAGCCGGTATTAGAGGGCCTTACCACCCGGGACTAGAGCCCTTGTTTCTACCAGTGGATAACAATCAAAGGAGATCTCAGATCCAGGGTGAACACATTCACGTACCTTCAAAGGACGGTGATCAACAATGATACCATTACCATCCACCAAGGAGATCTTCTTGCCTTTAGGATCCAACCAAACAAAACCTTCATGAAGAGGATTCACACGTCGGATGAGGATGGCCGAGAAGAGGGCCTTCCAACGCCAGCAACCAGGAGCAGAGAGAACACCATTGGGGGAGGTGGAGAGGGGTGGATGTCGGCGGCGTAGCGCCGGACGCCATGTTGCGAAGGTGGAAACCCTAGATCGCCCAAGAGTCGCCATGAGGGTCGCGAGAGAGGAGAGTCGCCATCCCCGGCACGAGCACATCTTCATTGATCAGGTACTCCTGCACGAGAGTGAGAACAATTCAGTTCATGAGAACAAATGCATCAAGAATCCAGTAGACAAGATAAACATACTTCAGTTTGCATATACAATGAACAGATGCATCAAGGTGTGGGAATAGGCAAAGCATCAGCATTTTAACAAACCCATAACACAGGCTTAAGAACAAATGCATCAAGAATCTAGTAGAATAGATTAACATACTACAGTTTGCATATACAATGAACAGATGCATCAAGCTGTGGGAGTAGGCAAAGCATCAGCATTTTAACAAACCCATAACACAGGCTCAAGAAACAAGTAGGCAAATCTGGAGTATAAATTCAAACAAGGAGGCAAAGATATAGGCAAATGTCCTAGAGATCAACTTCACCATGCCATAAAGAAGCTGTCATATGCAGGTCTACACTCTATACTTCATAACCTAGAGATCAAACAAGAAAACGAAATAGAGACACCATTTATTGATGTGTACCTGCTTCACGTAGCCAGCCCCAAATCCTCTGGTGAAGTTCAGCTTACCCTTCCACAAACAAACTCTGTGCAACAACCTGAACTGAGTAAGCTCATGATCTCCCCTCGGACAAACACTCTGCAACAATCAGATTACAACAAAGGACATGAGTAAGAAGGTTTTAACATTTGTGCATTTCACTGTTACAATCACGCAATAACCAATCATCGGAAAGGAAATAACAACCTGTTGAGCAAGTTTGCTATTATTTCTCTGTTACAAAGGAAATACCATAGTATAAAAGGCATGTAGATGCCGCCTCGTCTTGCTACACTAATGTGTTCATATAAACAAGTAGAATCAGAGGCTAATCAAGTTGTGCAGTGTAGTAAATGTTTAATTCCCTTTCTAGTATGGCAATACTAGATTTTAGCAACTATACCCAGCAAGGAACACGAAATAACCTTTCTCATTGTCGAACTAACATATCTAATTGCTCAGCTAGAGGATCTGCACTTGAGATCTCCATGAATAGTGGATAGAATGGCACGTCTGATCATAACAGTGTAGATTGAACTTACTGAGATTGCAGTACAGACACAATGTAGATTAAAATTAGGATGCGAACAGACCTTGAGAAGGAAGGAAGATCTGGAGCATCTCCGTGTGGTGCAGGAGCATAGGGCGGCGACGTAGACGTCCTGGTGGCCCGACCGGAGGGGAGACCTGCATCCACGAACAAATAGGTCAATCTACCACCGATGAGATCAGGGATTGGAAGTGGGAAGGAAGGTGCGCATGAGATCCGGCGACAATGAGGCCAGATGCGGCGGCCAGACGAGCCCGACCACCTAGGCCCCGAGTCCGACGACCACGAAGCGGTAGGAGATGAAGGCGGGGCCAGGGGAGCACGGCATCGAAGCGCCCGAAGTGAGTGGCGCCGCCGACGCCGTTGTGGGCGACCATTGCAGGGCTGCCAGATCCGAGGCGGCGACGAAACCTCCGCTACCTCGAGGCCATATGGCGCCGCCGCGTTTCAAATGGGGAACTCGGGACGGGCAGCAAGGGGAGAGGAATGGTGGGCGCGGTGGGGCATGGAGGTTGTGCGGTCGTGATGCATGCCGCTGGGTTGCTTGACCTCGCCGCGCCGGGGAGAGAGGAGGGAAAGCGACGGCGGGTTTGGCAGCGAGGGTAAGGAGTGGTGGCGCTAGGGTTTCGATCAGAATCGGTCGCCGTGGAAGGGGATGGGGGATGGTGGCGTAGGGGCGCGGAGGGAAGAAGAGAGCAGCTAGGGTTTCCGGCTCCGTGCTCCTTATATACCGGAAGTGCACGCTGTAGGCCGCCGGATCGGCATCGGACGACTCACGGTGCTCTAGCACCTGTCCAACGGGCCTCAGACCCAGGAGGAGATCAGAGTCTGTGCCAGATTCGGCCCAGTTTTCTTTTTTTTTGAAGGAAAATTTTGTTTTTCATTTTTGGAGTGTAAAAAATGGTGGTTTTGTGAAGAACCTACCAAATATAGGTCGTAAACTTATCGCACAACATTTTTAAAAAATATTATACCACATTATATGTACAAATAACCAAAAAACACATACCAAAAGCTTTCCATACACCTCTTGTCAAAAAGACAAATTTATGTCGATCAAGTTGGAAGTGGGTTAAATTTGAACAACACGTGCATGATATTTTCCTATTTAGTTTTTGAATTTTTTTTTGTTACACAAGTATCTATTTAATCATACATACAACAAAAGTTTCACCAGATTCAACCCCTAGGTATGAACGGTTATGTCCGCCATTTTGACCGTATTTTGAAATCGGCATACGAAATTCAAAAAAAATCAAAAAATGTAAATCCTTCACTATGTGTCATTGTATGTGACCTAGTTTCTAGAAAAAAAAATATACTTGGAATACATCAAATATTTTTAAAAGTCTTCACAGAAATGAGCTATCATGTACGAAGATTCACGCCTTTCAGGCCAAATAACGGATGTTATGGCCACTTTCATGACATAGTTTGTTTAAATGATCTGATCTTGTGCACAAGCGTGCATCTTGGAGTGGCGAACAATGTTGCAGAAGAAAGTTTTTATTTTCTTTCCACGAAAAAGTCATTTTTTATTTTCAGAGTGCAACAAATGGGTTTTTTTGTGAAGGACCTACAAAATATTTGTTGCAAAATTGGATTAAAACAATTAAAAAATATTAGACCACATTTTATGTACAAATAACCAAATGGTTAGGTGTATAAATGTTTCGATCCATCTCTCGTGAAAAAGATAAATTTCTGCCAATTCAACTTGAAGCGGGTCAAATTTGAACTACAGGTGATTCGATGTTTGCTCATAATTTTTTGAAAAAATTATTTTTGGGTACACAAGTACCTATTTAATCATAGATACAACAAAATTTTCACCAGATTCAACCCCTAGGTATGAACGGTCATGTCCTCCATTTTGATCGTATTTTGAAATCGGCATACGAAATTAAAAAAATCAAAAAATTGTAAATCCTTCACTATGTGTCATTGTATGTGACCTAGTTTTTAGAAAAAATATAAAGTTGGAATACATCAAATATTTTTTAAAATTGTTCACATAAATGAGCTATCATGTACGAAGATTCACACCTTTCAGGCCAAATAATGGACGTTATGGCCACTTTCATGGCATAGTTTGTTTAAATGACCTCATCTTGTGCACAAGCGTGCATCTTGGAGTGGCGAACAATTTTGCCGAAGAAATTTTTTATTTTCTTTGCACGAAAAAGTCATTTTTTTTCAAGAGTGCAAAAAATGGGTTTCATTGTGACGGACCTACAAAATATTTATTGCAAGATTGGATTAAAACATTTAAAAAAAATATTAGACCACATTTTATGTACAAATAACCAAATGGTTAGGTGTATAAAGGTTTCGATCCATATCTCGTGAAAAAGACAAATTTCTGCCAATTCAATTGGAAGCGGGTCAAATTTGAACTACACATGCTTCGAAGTTTGGTCATGATTTTTTGAAAAAATCATTTTTGGGTACATAGGTACCTATTTAATCATAGATACAACAAAATTTTCACCAGATTCAACCCTTAGGTATGAACGGTCATGTCCTCCATTTTGATCGTATTTTGAAATCGGCATACGAAATAAAAAAAATCAAAAATTGTAAATCCTTCACTATTTGTCATTGTATGTGACCTAGTTTCTAGAAAAAAAATATAAACTTGGAATACATTAAATATTTTTGAAAAGTGTTCACAAAAATGAGCTGTTATGTAGGAAGAATCACACCTTTCAGGCCAAATAACGGATGTTATGGCCACTTTCATGGCATAGTTTGTTTAAATGATCTCATCTTGTGCACAAGCGTGCATCTTGGAGTGGCGAACAATGTTGCTGAAAAAAGTTTTTATTTTCTTTGCACGAAAAAGTCATTTTTTATATACAAAGTGCAAAAAATGGATTTTTTTTGAAGGACCTACAAAATATATGTTGCAAAATTGGATTTAAACATTTAAAAAAAATATTAGACCACATGTTATGTACAAATAACCAAATGGTTAGGTGTATAAAGGTTTCAATCCATCTCTCGTGAAAAAGACAAATTTCTGCCAATTCAATTGGAAGCGGGTCAAATTTGAACTACACGTGCTTCGAAGTTTGCTCATGTTGTTTTGAAAAAATCATTTTTGGGTACACAAATACCTATTTAATCATAGATATAACAAAAGTTTCACCAGATTCAACTCCTAGGTATGAACGGTCATGTCCTCCATTTTGACTGTATTTTGAAACCGGCATACAAAATTCAAAAAAATCTAGGCATAATTTTAATACCCAAATTTTAATTTGAATGTTTGCATTTCATCGTTGCATATTTCAAAACCTTGCCTTTGTTTTATCTTGCATTTGAATTTAAAAGAATAATCCAAAAAATTCAAATTCCTTAAAACCCTATGTAAAGCAATATATAAGGATTGTGCTATTTTGTTAAATTTTAATTTGACTAATAACGGTCCATAATAGTCTATAATTACAGATTACATCTTTACAATTTTTTCAAAATTTATTTGGTTGAAATTGGAGTTCAGAATCAAATGTAATAAAAGAAAACATAAAATATAATAAAAAGGAACAAAAAAAATAGAATCAGCCGAGCTGGACCATTAGCCCATTACCGCACCGGCCCAGGCCTGGTTGTGAACCCCGGTAGCAACACTATAGATAGCATATCTTCTCACATTCATCAACATCAGTTTAATAGCCCAAGGTAGAGATTGGAACTATCGAGTGGTTGGTCTCTGGTTCGAGTCCCGTTGAGCACATTTTTGCAAAATATTTCACAGGGTAAGGCGGGACTCACATGTCGGGTGGTGATGGGTCCCACATGTCAGGGGCGGGCTCGCGGGACCCACATGTCAGAGGCGGGGAAGCAGTGGGTCCCACAAGTCTGGGGCAGGACACACATGTCAGATCAGTTGTGGTGGGTCCCGTATGTCAGGGGCAGGACCCACATGTCAAGAGCGGGTAGGCGGGACCCACATGTCAGGTAGGGGTTGCGGTGGGTCCTACAAATCTGGGCGGGACCCACATGTCAGATCGATTTGCGGTGGGTCCCACATGTCAGGGGTGGGACCAACATGTCAGCTGGGGTTGGGCGGGTAGTCAACAAGTCAATATAATATGTACTCTTCCTGTCAACGGGTCCCACCTGTCAGTGAGAAGCAAAAAAGACACCTAAGCAGTGACACGTAAGCGAAAATGACACCTAAACAGTGACACGTAAGCGAAAATAACACCTAAGCAGTGACACGTACGCAAGACTGATGAGTTGGCTGTCAAGTCATGCAAATGACCATTTAAATTGGTCGTAATTGACTAGAAAAAAAGTTGTAGATTAGTGCTATGTGAATTATGACCAATTCATGTAAGGAGAATATGACCTTTCTGACAACGATGGTCGCTATATTTTCGGGTTTAGACCCTCCAAACTAGTTTATGACCAAATGATTCAAATTGGTCATAGATTTATGACCAGATTTATCAGGGTCACTATCAAAAGTCACTAGTTAGCATATTTCTTGTAGTGTGCAAATCCCTAGCCTCGTCGCCGCTCCAAATCCGTAGCCTCGCCGCCGCTCCAAATCTATAGCTTCGCCGCCCTCCTCCATTCCCTCGCCGCCGCTCCAAATCCCTAGCCTCGCCGCTGCTGCAAATCCCTAGCATCGCTGCCCCTCCCAGGACATCGCCGGTTGCTCGGTACCCTCTCCACCAGGTCCGCGAGGTACGACCTAGTCCTCCTCTTCATCCAGCGATTATGCGCGGACGAGTTCTTGTTCAATCCCCTGTATCATCCCGGTATACATCTAGCCGTGGAGCCATTTGGGGAAATAAAATTATTTCATCATTAGAATTTTCTAGAGGACACATTTTCTACTTTGTAGCTACTTCTGGAGTTACAATTAGTTGTCATTAGTTATTTTCCGTAATTGATCTTCTTTAAATTATGATGCATGCAACTATACTCTTTTGCTGAGCGAGATTTGTTGCATACTGCCTAGATTCACTCATTTAGTCAAGCCAAGAACAAAATCTAAATATGGAATGAGGAAATGGAGTTCAGTAGCTTTCACCAAGGAAGTTCAATCTGGCAAAGAATTGTATCTTCTTGTTGCATCAGGCACCACACTTATCTAAGCAATCACTACTCCTGCTCTAACCAAATGACAGATAAATTAACTTAGCAGTGACTATGAGACTATCAAAACATTTAGATGTCCAACTTCAGAACCATCACCTTCTTTTTTAGAACCAATCTGTTTGTATGCACATTTTCTAATTTCCACTTCTTTTTAACTTAATTAAAAGGATATGGCATGCAATGTATGAAAGAATAACGACACAAGCAAGAACTTTACTGGATCCTCATTCGGTGTTCATCTGCAAGAGTGTCACCGCAAGTGTGTGGTAAGAAAACAAGCCGTCTCAATACACTTTGTATTGTGTTTTGTGTTTTTATTAAAATATATAATATAGAATTTCTCTGTTTCTGTTGAACATATTGTACCATGCAACGCTCGACTAGCATTCAATGAGTTAGTGCGCGAGCGTGTGTTGTTTCGTGCCCTTGGGAGCACGTACAACATTCATGTGATAAAAGGACAGAGCAAGACCCGCTTGCACGACGAACAATGGGAACAGTTCATCACCAAGAACAATCTCAGCGAGGGAGACATGCTAGTGTTTACCATGACATCACATCCCAGGATATCTGTTGCCTTTATAGACAGTGGCAACAGCGAAGAGGACACTGACGAGATTTCTGACAGTTCCGGTGATCAGGTTGACAACGATGAAACAATCATAGTTGCCCAAAGAGTTTGTCTCGACAACCATGAGAAGAACCGCCTCGTTCATCTTCTACCCGTAGGAGACTATGTTGGGGTTCTTTTTGTGACTCGCTTCACGAGCATAAATTTGAACAAACATGATATGGTATGTACCTACAAGACGTCCTCTTTCATGCCTCCTTAGTTTCCTAAGTTAATATTCAGGAACCATGAACCGCCTCTACCGGCCGTATATATGACATAGTTATGTTATCTTTCATGCATAGAAACTACCTAAGGGGATAGCAGAAGAGGCTGGCATACCGGCTCATGGCAATCCTGGACTACGACTTGGAGCAGCAGGGGCAGCCGTCAGCATCACGTACAACAAGAAAACTGACGGCCGCATTGACTTCGACAAGCTGGGGTGGAAAAACTTCATGGAAGGCAAGAATTTTGTGATTGATCAACCTGTTTTGGTCATTCTTAGGCAGACAAATGACATCAGCTTGGAGATCATGATTGAGATGCAGCTCATGTAGAACTAATTCTATCTAGTTTGTCAATAAGGGGGTACGGTGAACATTTATCTTATTAGCGCACTACTTTGTTAATTTGCACAAATTGTGGTTGGAGACATGTTATTATATATATGTATATGCTAGCTGTTGGTTAATTATATGTATTACTAGCCTGGTTGAGGTTTTGTTGATGCAATCAGTGATTTATTCTCTGTTGCTCTATAAAAAAGAATTAATTAGCACTGTTGACCAGTACCAAATACTAGGAACCCTCGGAAATTATCCCGGAGGACACGAATATTGCCAAAATAACCTATGTTATGGCCGGAGAGAAAAACTCGGACCGTCCGCATGTTAACGACGGCCAGCAATTGTAGCCGTCTCTGATGTTTTCCTTATTGGAGACGGTTTTTATTAACGACCGTCTGAGGGGTTCGCTCATTACAGCCGGTTCCAGGAACCGGCTCTAATGGAGCGAACATTAGAGACCCTCGGCTACAAACGGTTTGGGAAACCGGCTGAGGGGGGCTTCTGGGGCCGGCTCTAATGCGAGGTTCTGCACTAGTGGGTGGGTATATATAGGAGGAGGGGGAGGACTTGCCTTGGGAGGGGGTTCCCTCCCCTTGGCCGCCACCGGCCCTAGGGCATGGTGCGGCTGCCCTCTCCCCTTCCCAATTAGAATTGGGCTCCAAACCCACTTGGATTAGGACTCCTTTTTCCTTTTCCCATTTTCCTTTAATTATGGGACTTTCCAAAATCCCACAAAATAATAAAAGGGAATCCTGTGGAGGTTGATGCGCCGGCCTAGGTGGGCCCTGGGGCCCATGCGGTTGGCCCCATTATGTGTGGCGCAGCCCAGGGTACCCAGTGCCCCCTCCCGGCACTTCCCCCTTCCCGGGTTATTTCCGAAACTCTTCCGGAACCCTATATACCCTTCAGATAAAATCATCGATATTATCCAACGATTTTAGAAACATTTTCTAACACTCCGGGACATCTCATGCCCGCATATAATTCTCCCGAAAAGCTTTCAGCTTCTCTCCGGCATAATATGCCTCTCATGATATCTTCTCCGGAACAACTCCAATTGACATCGGAATTGTTCCTGAGACATTGGAATAAATCCAACCACTCTCATAACCCACTACGACTACAAAACACTCTCAATAAAAGATTGACACACCGTAAGCGTGTGACCCGGAAGGTTCGGCAATACACAGACATGTCCGGAGTACCTTCCGAACAATAACCAACAACGGAGCCATAGACGCCCATGATGGCTCCTGTGTATTCACGAAGAATGTAGGAACCTTTTATGTTTCTCATTACGCTAATCCCCTTAGCTTCACGATAACAATGATATCACGAGGTGAGACAATGTATACTATGTGATCAAACCTTTTTTGGGAATTATTTTGAGAAATCATATAGTCGGTGATTTGTTATGGTATACTCTTTCTACATGAAGTTGCTGTTGTGTACTATAAAATGGTTTAGTCAACATTATTACCCTCTCAATTTGCATATGGTTTTTGCAAAGAAAAAATAGCATATGGTTGGCCCCTCCTCCTTTTATCCGGGCTTGGGACCGGCTATGCAAATGGCATAGGCGGAGTTCCCCACCCACCCTCCCAAAATATGACATTTTTTAATTTTTTTATCATTTTTTTAAATAAAACATGTTTTTGATTTTTTTGGATATATATATATATATTTGTTTTTTTGGTTTTATACTTTTTTTTGCTTTTTTTACCACTCGTAAGCCCTGAGGCCGACCAAGCATAGTCAACCTGAAAAATAATCAGTGCAAACAGTATGATGCCGTTACAAAAGGCTGATCCAGATTCTCTAAATCGAAATGGACTATGAGACGATGTACGGACCTTCAGGGCACGCGCGGCTGATTTTGAAGGCCGTTTACGCGCCGCCGCCATCTTCCTCCCTGGTATTGTTTCCGCTGTTGGAGTGGCATATGCATGAGAAGTTAGTGTTGGTACACGTCGTAATCAACCAGAGCCGACCACGGCGATGCATACCATTAGAGAAGATTAAATAGAAGAACCAGAATTAATGGCGATGTGATCCTATATAAGTCAAATGACTAACCTGAGCTGAGCTAGGCTGTCTACTGCTCGGACCATCAGTAGAGTCCTCAAAGGCACCGAGCAGTTCATTCAAGTTGAATATCGTCGAGGAGTTCTCACCATCTTGTCTACTTTGCGCCACACTAGCAGCTCTACTTGCTACGTCGTCCATCGTATCATATTGAGCTGCCAAGGATGGGTCGCTGGATAAACCGGAGAGCATGCCACTGGCATCGGGCGATCCTCGACGGCTGAGCATGCTGTCTGCGTTGACCTGAGCGTGCATACATGCATAGACAACAACTAAGATGCAGTCTGAACTCTGAAGCATGGTTTTCACTTTCAATGAGATTTCGATGAAATGCACTGAATTTCGGTAATTTCAGTAGATACTGAAATATTTACCTTTCAGCCAAAACATTTCAGCAAATTTTCAGTACTACATAGGAATTCAAATATTTTTCAATAAATTCGAATATTTAATTAAATTCAAGTGAATATTTCGGTCCTTTGACCGACATCATTGAAATTCATCAAATTTCGGTGATTTCGGTTGGTTCTAAATTTTTTCTGAAACTAAAACTGAAAACCATGGTCTGAAGTAACAACGCGCTACTAGTACAGACCAAACGCTACCGATGATGCATACGGTTAGAGATCAAAAAGTAAGTAGAACAACCACGGTTAATGGTTATGTGATCCTATATATATGTTGAACATGTAAGATGCAATGGAGGAGTGGGATCACCGGAGCGTTCCCAGTGTGGGATTTTGGCGATAACGTCATCTCTGGCCAGTTGATCGGCAACCTGCGGCACACCTGCATCATCCGCATGTTCTAGGTTTCGCTGATGGCTCTTGGTGGCTGGGCTGTTTGCTTGGTGTGTGCACGGTTTTCAGTTCATGTGGTGGTGTCCAGGTCTGGATCATGTGCGCTTGCACCATCTTCGTTGGGTCAACACCTGCTCGGCGTGGATCATCATTGCTCTTTTTCAATTTTATTTTTTATTTTTCTGTGCCAAGACATAGCTTCGGTCTTGTATGACACTGTTCAATGTTGTCGTGATCCTTTGTTTGTGTGTGTGTGTGTGTTGATGTTCACTGTGTGCATCCTATTCGTGCAGAGGCCAGGTGTGTGCTCATTGTATTTGTATCCCCTTGATGCTACATTATTAGTTAATAAAAAATTCCTTTTATCAGAAAAAAAATGTAAGATGGCTTACCTGAGCTGAGCAAGGCTGTTTGTTGCTCTCACCAGCAGCAGCGGCCTTCTCCAAGGTTGCGAGCAGTTCATTCAAGTTGAATGTCGTCGAGGAGATCTCACCACCTTGTCCAGTGCTGATTGCTACGGCGTCTATCAAATCAGATTGATCTGCCAAGGCCGGGTCGCTGGATAAACCAGAGAGCGTGTCGCTGGCATCGACCGGTCCTCCAGGGCTGAGCACGCCGTCGGCGTCGACCTGAGCGTGCATACATGCATGGACAACAACTAAGATGCAGTCTGAAGTAAGAACACGTGGCTAGTAGAAGATCAAACGCTACAGATCATGCACAAGGTCAGAGATCGAAGAGTAAGTAGAAGAGCCACAGTTAATGGCGATCTGATCCTATATACTCCCTCCGTTATATATTAATTGTTGCTCAAACAGATGTATAAATAAGATGGCTTACCTGCCTGAGCTAGGGTTTCCATTGCTCTCGTTAGCAGCAAGGGCCTTCTCCATGATCGCGAGCTGTTCGTTCAAGTTGAATATCGTTGAGGAGTTGTCACCATCTTGTCTACTCTCCGCCTCACTAGCAGTGCTGCTTGCTAAGGCGTCCATCATATAATATTGAGCTGCGAAGGCCGGGCTGCTGGATAAACTGGAGAGCATGCCGCTGGCATCAGCCGCTCCTCCAGAGTTGAGCTCGTTGTCGGCAATGACCTGAGCGTGCATACATGCATGGACAACAACTGAGATGCAATCTAAAGTAACAATGCGCGGCTAGTACAGATCAGAGGTGACAGATGATGCACACAGTTAGAGATTGAAGAGTAATTAAGTAGAAGAGCCACAGTTAGTGGCGATCTCCTGTATATGTTAAACATGTGAGATGGCTCACCTTAGCTGCGCTAGGCTGTCTACTGCTCTCACCAGCTTTAAGGACCTGCTCCACGGTCGGCAACACTTGCCTCAGCATCCTGGAGACCTTCTCACCATCCTGGCCACTACTCTCTGGCAGCGGCGCACTAGTACTGCTAGCATCGGCCCGTCCATCATCAGCATATCCAGGCGTGGAGGATGGCCCGTCCATGTATTGCTCGGTGAAATAATGCATGGTTTCTGGCTCCATCAGCTGCTCCATCAGCTCCATCCAAGAGCCGTCATCGTCCTGCAGCGCGCTGTCCATGGCTGCAATCAACTCGGGGTTCAGCACGCACTTCTTCAATATTCTCTCAAAAGCAGCGGGATCCATTCCAAACTCAGCAGCTCCCTCCGACATAGCAGCGGCTCCATCCGGGGTGTTACGCCAGAGGAGAAAAGTGTCGTAGATGTCGAGCTGAGTGTGCATACATGCATGGACACCAAAAGATTAAAATGCAGGCTGTTGAAGTAATAACGCCCGGCTAGCACGGATCAAACACTACAGATGCAGGGTTGTTAATGGTACCTTAGGTGGCGGCCTGGTGTTTTCTGCCTCCACCTGCGCCATGAGTCGCTTGAATTCAGAACGGTCATTGTTCTGCAGCGCGCTGTCCATGGGTGCAACCAGCTCGGGGTTCAGCACAAACTTCTTCCACACTGTCTCAAAATCAGCGGGATCCATTCCAAACTCAGCGGCTCCCTTGGACATAAGAGCCGACACATGAGCGGCTCCATACATGCCGACGAGCCAGGAGTGCATGTTGTCGGCGTCGACCTGCATGAGTGTGGACAACGGCAAAAATGATGTGTTTCCTAAAGTCAAATAAGTATCTTCCAATAGTCTTTAGCTGTTGGGGTTACCGTGATTTGTTGCAGTGATTATTAGTGGCTAGTAAAGATCCTAAGGCTACAGATGATGCACGCAGGGTTGTTAATGGTACCTTAGGTGGCGGTGGCTCACGGCTACTACCAGCATATCCAGGCGGGGAGGATGGCTCGTCGATGTCGTGCCCGGCGAAATAATCCCAGATTTCTTGGCCCAACAGCTGCCCGTGGAGCCGTTTGTATTCAGAAATGTCATTCTTGTGCACCAAACGGCCCATGACTGCAATCAACTCGGGGTTCAGCACGCACTTCTTCCATATTCTCTTATAAGCGACGAGATCCATTCCATGCCTATCGGCTTCCTTCGACATTTTAGCGGCTCCATCCGGGCTGTGGAACCAGGAGAGCACAGTGGAGAGCAAAGCGTTGGTGGTGTCGGGCTGAGCGTGCACACATGCATGGACAAGAAAAGATTAAGAAGGTGTTTGGTTCATGATAAGCAACGCAAACATAAACGCAATGAAGTTACTTCGTTAGTGTAAACGTAATGGAACAAAACTGAAACTTGTTTGGTTGCAAAGTTTAACGTTAGTCGATTACTTCGTGCTCTGCGGCCACCATGAGGAGCGGGCAGGAGTGCGGCGTCGTCTCTCGCGTGGAGTTTGAAGGTAGTGCCAAGCCAATCTGGTCGCAGATCGGGACCGTCACTCAGCGTCATGGTTTTCACTTTCAATGAGATTTCGATGAAATTCACTGAATTTCGATAATTTCAGTAGATATTGAAATATTTACCTTTCAGCCAAAATATTTCAGCACTTTTTCAGTAGTACACGTGAATTCAAATATTTTTCAATTTGTTTTTCAATAAATGCAAATATTTAACTAAATTCAAGTGAATATTTTGGTCCTTTGGCCGAAATACAAACCAAAATCACTGAAATTCACTGAATTTGGGTGATTTCGGTTGGCACTGAATTTTTTCTGAAACTGAAACTAAAAACCATGCTCAGTGTCAGTTTGCTGTGCTTGCCGATAGTAGAGCCAAAGTCGCCTTGTGTCATGTCACAGAGCATAGGTTGCGAGGGCAATGTTGAGGCGGGGGCACAGAGCACGCGGCGAGGCGGATATGGTGCTCGAGCCCATGCTTGCCATCATTGGTGCGGACCGTTGTTCCGCCGGTCGAGGCAGTGTACAGCGATGGCGACGGTCCCTAAAAAAAGGACCACAATATCTGGGGAACGTTCCTGGGGAGCGATTTGCCAGCGAATGCTCGAATTGCCATGCAATTTCAACTAAAATTGCCATGCAATTTCTACTAAAATTGCCAAGACAACTTTACAAAACTTGCCATGATCGAAATTGAAAATTGCCATGTAGTGCAAAAAAATGCCACGATTTTTTTAAAAAATTTTCCATCCGCGTGATCTGGATCCAAGGGCTGTGGGGGCATTCCCTTGGACCTCCTAACTAGGGAACATTCCCCGGTTATCATTTCCCAAAACAAATATATAAGAAATCCCAAAGATGCGGCGGCGGTGCTCCTCGCCTCTGCTGGCTACGGTAGGGGAGGCGACGAGGTTGGCTTTGAGCGCCGGCTAGCAGTTGTGGCGATCCTCACCTGTGCGGGCTCCGACCGTTTGGCAGCGGCGAAGCTGGTCCTGGGCGCCGGCTTAGCTATCAACAGTGGCCTGATCTGTTCAGGTGATGGCGTGCGGAACGGTTGCAAGGTGCGTTGTCTTCGGGGGAGATGTGGATGATGGAGCTGACCGAGCTTTATGCGGAGGAGACCAAGTCGTGAAAGAAAACATCGTCTGCCAAGATACGGTTTCCAATTACATAGGATTTTGGGCGTAATCAAATTCACATAGGGCTGGGATTTGATACGGTGTTATCTATTTACGGTCCAGTGAAACCAAACAGGATGTGGTATTTATCTGTTACCACTGTTAACAGATTAGGGTTCCGCAGACACTTCTCAAATAGTCTAGCAAAGGCAACATGACCCATTCCTAACTCAGCTGCCACAATAGATGAAAGAGCGACTCCATCCGGGCTATTGAGCCAGCATAGCACGCTGTCTGCGTCGACCTGATCGTGCATATATATGCATGGACAGCAACTGAGACGAAGGCTGAAATAACAACGTGCGCGCGGGTACCGGCTAGTACAGATCTTAACGCGACTGATGATGATGCATGCATGTTAATTTGTTAGTGGTACCTCAGGCGGCGGCTCACGACTGGGACCTGCACCATTGTTTCCTTCAGAATTGGCGTCCGCGTCTGCGTCTGCACCATATATAGCGGAGGATAAGACGAGTGTCAATTGGAGAAATTGAGATATACTCCCTCCGTTCACAAATATAAGATGTTCTAACTTTTTTGTGAATTGGATGTATATCGACACGTTTTAGTGTGTTTGTTCACTCATTTCAGTCTGTATATAGTTCATATTGAAATCTACAAAACATCTTATATTTGTGAAGGGAGGGAGTATATGAAAAGGACATAACGCGAATGGCATCATTCTAAGAATGGACAACCAACGTACCAGAAGAGGAGGCAGAGCCGGTGTCAGTACTATCCTCAAGGACCATGAGCATGGACTTAAAATAGTTCTCGATAAGAGCTGCTCCTGCGTGTGTGGTTAAAAATAATCGATCAGCGCAAGAATGCAGATGCTACAGAAAGAATTAGACTATTAATGAACTGAACGATGACAGTGGGGTTGCCATATCACTTGCTGCATCAGTGCAGTTTTAATTCAAAATCGTTGTCTTCCAGAATGCAGCGGGTTCAGTTCGCTGACGAAGACCCAGTAAAGTAATTTTTGAAATCTGCTGACCTACCAGATTTATTACCTGAGATGGAGAGTCTGTGGCATCTGTAGCGTCATCCACTCTGAGGGCCGGTGGTGCTCCGATAGGGTTGTCTAGCTCAAGCCGAGCAAAATCTTCCGACATTAGCTTTAAAATTTCAGGGTTATGTAGAAATCTATTTTCTTGCGAGGCTGAGGGCCTCACAAGCCTCACGGAAGTCCCATGCATTTGTTCCATCTTGGGCCATATCTCCGTTACGACCTGGAACGAAAATCCACACCAGAAATTAGACGGGGCCTCAGTTTATGTGAAAGGGGAGAGATGAGCGATGCAAGTTGCAAGAACGTACGTTGTTCCATCTCCTTATGGTGATCTCGGGACGGTTGGGGTGGGCTTCCCCGCCTGCCATAGTTCTTCCTCTGCCTTCTGCACCCGGAGAGGGAGGCGGCCCACACAGTCGAGGTGGTAGGTGGCCCTCTGGAGTAGAGGCATGTTCCCCCGCAGGCCAACGTCCCTTCCTGCCCTGATGCCGCCAACCTCCAGCTCCTGGATCATTGGCAGCCCCCCGTCCCCGCATATCAACTCTATGTTCGTGTTGATGTATTCCAACACCTTGAACTCATTCTTGTTGGCGGTATATGACAGCCGGTACTTGTCATCCTCACTGTGGAGGTAGAGGGAGCGGAGCGACGGCATCTTCCCGAGGACCTCCAAGTGCTTCTTTTCCAGGGTCTCCACCTGCAGCAGTATCTTGGAGAGTTTCGGCACAGACAAGCGGTGGATCCACGACATCGGCCTGGGTAGGATGACTCCGAACAGCAGCAGCTGGCGGAGCTGCGGGGAGGGCGTGCTACCTTCCCAGCTGCCAAGGGGGACCTTCTCCTCTGTGTCTGACCAGACTTGTAGGACCTGGAGCTTCTTCAGTTCATGCAGGGACTCCACCAGCGCCTCTTTCATACCATCATCAATCTCGTCGAAGTGGATCACCAGCACCCGCAGCTCGGTCAGCTTCCGGAGCTCAATAGCGAAGCCCGGGGACTTGTCAGCCGAGTGCAGCCACAGCTCTTCCAGGGACGTCAGCTCCCCTATCCGGCCCATGATCCTCGTGCCCTTGCCAACTCGCAGGCATCTCAGTTTCTTCAGATCCCCGATGAATGTTGGCAGCTCACTGAGGCCAGTTGCCGTCAAGTCGAGTGTCTGTAGGAACTTGAGGCATCCCATCTTCTTCGGGAGCTCGGCCACATGTGTGCCGACAAGCCCAATGTACGCCAGCCCGGCCAACTTCTCCAGGTGCTTCAGTTTGCAATCCTCGACGGATAAATCACAATCTTCCAGATCTATTACACGCAGCCGTTTAAACTTCGAGAGTGCGGGAAAGCTACTACCGGGATACGTGCTGGCATATAATGACAGCACCTCCCCCACTTCCAGGCTAGTGTTTTGATTTTGAGCTACGCTTGTTTTGTGGATGGCTAATCTATGAATGCGTACGGTTTCAGATGTGCTCTCCTGCTTCATGCCTAGCACAGTGGCGAAGTTCTCGTTCTTGCTACTTGACAGGTCACGGATGAGGTCAAGCATCAAACTGTGGACGCGACAACCACCTTGGCCGACATCACGAGGGCTCACCGCCGACTGGATGATGCTCCTGTCTATTAGTTCGCTGAAATGGGCCTCCCCAGTCTCAAATAACCCATCAGAAATGAGGTCTTCTGCTACCCACCTCCATATCAGCATATTCTTTTCGATCCAGTGATCTTCTGGGAAAAGGCTTAGGTACAACAAGCATTTCTGGATATTGTAGGGTAGATTATAATAGCTACAGGACAATACCTTTCTTATGTGCTCGAATGCCCCGTCCTTCTTGTGCTCATCAAAACCAATAGAGTCATACGCCCATGCCACCCCTTGCTTTTATTATTTGCAAGAAAGCTACCTATCATAGTGATAGCTATTGGCACACCACCGCATTTACGCAAAATTTTATCTGACACTTCATCGAATTCAGTATCATGGCCTTCAACTTCAGCTTTGGTACGGAGTAACTCTTTCGAGTTGTCAGGAGAAAGTGGTTTTATCGGGTAAACGCCACCAACTTCTTCGGCAATCTTGAGGTTACGAGTCGTGGTGATGATTTTCGTTCCAGCACTATCCTTAATAACACCTTTGATGAAGTTCCAGTTTCCCTCATCCCATATATCATCAATGACAATTAAGCACCTACTCATACAAGAAGACAAGAGGCTTGCATGAATGATCATGAAACAAAAATCTGCTTGATTAAACTGAAAATGCAGGGCAGAAGGTCGGAAAGATAGGAATTCGGAGATTCAGAAGTTACCAGTAACTCAGTACATTGGTTCTTTGTATAATGTATATCTAACTAGCACAGTGGCCCTCGCAAATGCGAGGGCGTCATATGTAGTTGTTTGAATGTGTTCAAGAAAAAATTGTGGTCTCATTGATATCACATTATTTTTGAAAAAAAATATCATCTTATTTTCCATTATGTGAAAATGAAAAAAAAATCTACACATATGTGAATAAAATTTTTGGCAATATGAAATTTGTGGGAAATAATTATAATACCATATGATGAAACACCAATGTAAATGATATTGGATATGTAAACTAAACCATAGCTCTTATATGATATTAATTATCTTAAAATCGCTGAATTAAGATAAACTGGTTTGACCTCCTTAATAGGTAGGTCAATAAATAATAAGAATTATCTTATTCTGATGTTTCATTCTCTCATTTATCAACTTCGTGTCATAATGTACAACACTTTAGAAACATGAACGTGGTGAAACTGACTTTTTTTATATGAATATACTATTAAATATCTTCTAGGCATACTCTTCAGCATGTTTATATATCAATAGTCAAAGTTAGAGAAGTACGACTCTAAGTTTTTCAGACTCTTAACTTATCCCGATTTTCATTCAATGGTTCTACACTCGGACACATGTATTTTATGTGTTATTCAAAATGGCTATGTAGTTTGGATAGCATAGTTCAAGACTTTTAATAAGTCATCAATTTACTATGCAGTTTAGTGACATGTGCTCTGATGTTGATTTTGTTACCGAGAGACGAAATATATTTACCATATAAACCAAGCAATATATGCGAAAACAATTCATAAGAATTAATTTACACATTTTAGATCGTTGGATTAGAAATATTATTTACGTATTGTCTAGCAACTTAACCCTATGTGTATCATCGTCGATAGTGTGTCGATAGATGTCGTATCTTCATCAATTTTTTTAAAAAATGACACTTTTTGACTCATTAAGTTGTATTGGTTCAATGGAAAGGACATTTTCATCCTCAAGACAGTATGCCTTGACTCAGCATCGTGTGTATCATTAAGTCGTTGATATTCTTATTGTGAGAGATTCTCCCATCGAAAGTGCGAGTAATGTTGTGACTTCATTAATATTATAATTCCACGACTCTGAATTCCAAACTTTTGCAGCCGTTTAGGAGACTATTGCTCTTATGGCGGCCAATTTTTTTTATTTATGTGTACTAAATAATAGAAACAATATACGTATAACGACTAATGTCATGACTTAATTATATATAAAAATTCACGCATATGTTTTTAGATTGTGTTGGTCGATAGAAATCGAATAAATTTGTCATCTATATATGTCTACTCAATCATAGAAACAACGTACAACCTTCGTTCACAATTTCCAAGTGTTTTGGATTTAGTCAAAAGTCAAAATTCTAAAGTATGACCAAATATTAGGAAAAGATTCAACATTTAAAATATAATTCATTATTAATAGAATTAACATAATATGCATTTTCATACTATACGAATATGGTATTCTGTACGTTAAAATTTATTGTTACATCTTTGATCAAACTTAACAAAATTTTGTTGGGAAACCGACGTACGCACCACGTGCGGGTCCAACCCTTTCTTGGGGGGGGGGTTTTTCCTCTACATTGGTACTCAACCCTAGCCCATCTCCCTCCTATATATACCCATGTATTGTATTGAGAGAGACACACCATTGATAATAAAGATCAGTCCCGCCTATATCTCTGTGTCATTTTACTTTTCGCATCTGTGATTGTGCCGCGTGTACGACTCCTTCGACTACGCTCTCGCTCCACGCCCTTGGACCGGACTCGCCGGCAAAGGTTGTGGAACACGTTATCAGCACGAACTGCTCCGCCAACTGATCTACATCGAGCATTCATCAAGCAGGCTCTCGTCGTTCATCGCGGAGGTATAATCCAGATCCGATCGCAACAACGGTTTTGCATCTATTTATGTTTCCGTTCTTGCAATACGTTTTATATTACCTACGGTGTCGATTTTCCTCCCGAGAGTTGAGCTGACGAATACGTCGCCGACCAATGTCGATACTCTCGGATTCATGGGGGATTTGATGACGCCACCGTAGAGAGTCGGTACGGACGTGATCCAGATGATCACGGTACCGCCGCGGCGCACCGGCTGTGCGACGCGCCGTCTCGATTCCAGATGAACGGACGATGAAAATTGACATCCGAAGGGTTTTCTGTGTCGGCGTAAAACACGTCGTCGACTGACTGTCGTAGAGCCACTCGTCGTGTGTTGCATAGGTCGGCAAGCCGCCACGCAATACACCGAGCCTCGCACTACGTGGCGCCGTCGTCGCTCTTCCGCGCGAGAAGGTCCAGATGACCGTGCTCGCTGCGTACCCTGCTGACCGCACCTGCGCGTCGGCAGCGCCATCCCGCGGACAATGGCCCTGCTGGCCGTGCCGTCCGTGCACACACGCCCGAGGGGCGCCGCCAACCGCCGCCTGGTGTTGCTGGCCTCGCGCCGAGGCCGTTGCCGCTGGATACCTGCTGGCCGCGACCGCGAGCACCTCGTCATGCGTCGCGTCGACACGACCATGTGCGTCACGCCACGGTCACCATGGTTGAGCAGTCGCCGCCCCCCTGGCTACCGCTGCTCCGCCCGACCCTCGCTCATGCCCGTGGCCGTAGCATGCCTCGTCTCCAGCCCCACTGGCCCGTGCTCGCGGTGCCCGTGCCCCGCGTCGGACGTGGCCGAGCCACGACCGTGCTCGCCGTGGCCACGGCGCCCGTGGCCGAGATCACCGTCCCGAGCCCGGCTGCCCCCGGACGTCCGCTCCCACGCGTCGCTGCGGCCTCCGGCGCGTGCGTCGCCGCCGCCGCCCACGAGCCCGACGTGCTCCACCTCGAGGCGAGCGCCGGCCGACGTCCGGCCTCGCTGTCTGGGCCGCGCCGCCCGACCCCCGCCTCCATGCGAGCTCGCCTCGCCGAACCCACGCACCACGCGCGCCGCCGGCAGGCCCTGCTGGCTGCCGGGCAGCTTTGTGCCGCCGCCGCCGCCGGGCCAGCGACGCGCTAGGGAACCCTAGCGCCGGTCGCCCTCGATCGGCAGGGATGATGCGGTGTGGGCCGGCCCAGCGAAGAGGTGAAGTGATGGGCCAGATAAGGCCCAGAAAAAAAGGGGGGCGCAGGAGATGGGCCACGGCCCAGTTTCGGCCAGCTGCCGTTCGGGCCGGACCAAAAAGGCTGCACGCGCGCAATTTGCATTTTAGCCCTCAGATTTTTTCAGTTTTACGTAATTTTAATTCCTGCTGAATTATTTCGCGTATAAGCCCCTGAAACTGTGTGTTTCTGCTGCAATTGCATGTTTAGCCATAAAACAATCTCGAAAAGTCAATTTTAGGGCCATTTTTTCACATTAGTGATGCGCTTAACATGTTTAAGTCATTATAATGCTTGGATTATATGTTTTCATTGCTAGAATTAATTGTTTAATTACTTTTAATCGCTTTGAAATCATTGTTAGCATGTTTTTAAGTATTGGAACGTCATGTTAATGAACAATTGTATCTTCATCGCATTTATGCAATGGATTACCTGCTGTAATCCGGATTACCTGCTGTAATCTAAGATGATTTGCATAAACTGCAGATGGCCGGAATCGTCAACCGTGAGTTCACCGAGCTAGCTAAAAATGGGCTGAACTACCTGCCGTGGGCATCGAACGTGGAGATCTTCCTCACGTCTAGGGAGCTGACCAACGCGATTGGCCTGGGGACCCAGGCGGCCACACTAGTACAAAATGACACAAAGGATACCCCTCTATGGAAACGGCAGAATAAAGACAACAGTCAGCGCTCACGAAGGCAACGGTTAAAAAAAAAGCGAGCCTATCCACGAGCGAATTCGCGACACATCGGCAACGGACAAATATATCTAACCGTATCCAATATATTAGAAACGGGTGAAATTTTCACATCCGTATGCAATTAAACTCGGCCCATATAAATACTTCTAACCCTACTCCTTAGTCGCCCTCGCACGCCTGCGCGGCTGCGCCCAATCCTCTCCCGCAGCCACACACACTCCTTATCCTTTACCTCCTTCCTCTCACATATCTCGGTGCTGCCGGCCGCCTCCGGTGACGAGGGAACTCTCCCCGACGAGTTCGGCTCCAAGAAGGGCGTCGGAGTTGTTGATGGAGCGACGGCGGCGCGCTGGATCTTCGCGAAGAGCCAAGCGGCGGATCTGGAGCATCAGCTAGAGGTTAGCCCGGATCTGGATCGTAGCCCGATTCTCTTTTTCTGCCTCGCCCGGATCTCTTTTTCTTGGTTCTTTCTCCACTGGGATTCACACTTCTTTTGCCTCGCCCGGATCTGGTGGTTTCATGGCCTCTCAGATCGGATTTGTTCTCTGCATGCTTGCGTCTTGGGAGCGCCGGTGGCAGCGGCCGCGACGCCGGAGCTTCGTAGAGAAGCAGCTATTCTTGTGGATATCATGAGGATGCCTCCGTGGACCTCAACGCCACCAACTTCGATCCCATCCTCGAGTCCTCGCTGGATCCCTTCATAGTCATCCAGGTACGTACAGCCCATAAGATAAGAGCAGCTAGTACTTTTCATGCATGAATGTTTCACATGGAGCACCGATCCTATCAGTTCCCTCTTTGCTGTACCTAATTTAACTTCGAAATACAATCTGAATGAACAAGTCAATGACTTGCTTCTGTGTTCTTCCCAATCTTAAAGTTTGTGTGTTCATCGGCCGATTATTTATATACTTTATTCTGCTTTAGATCTGGATTGACTTTCCCGTCCATGCGGTTGTATAACAGCTGATGATTCTAAGCTCGTGTTGTGTGTGAGATTTAATTAAGTGTACTACTACTGTCTACCTTTTATTACGATGTGTGCAACAGATGATTCGAAGCTCATGTTGTCAATATTCCTTCAATTTGTTTGACTGCAGTTTCTTTTTATCATGTTTTATCCACAGGTGTTGTCTGAAGAACATAGCAATTCTATCAAGACTTCAGATCTACCAGAAGCACGACATGTTGAAATCGTAGTGGTTTTTTATTTTCTTGGAGAGGGCAACACATGTGTATCATGAATTGTGTCTTCTGTATTTTACCCATATGTCTCGCGCAAGAATATAATTTATATGTGCCTTGTGAAAGAGTAAAGTAATATGAATTGTCAACTGATTGCTTCCGCTACCGGTGCTGGCCGGTGGCCTGCCATTTTTTTTAATATATACGATCAACAATGGAAACGGGCAAAATAACCGTTGCTGATAACCGCTTCACATCAGTATTGGAAGCGGGGCAACGGATGCTTTCTCCGTTGCCATAGAAGGTTTGCCCCCGTTGCCATAGTGTCGTTCTGTACTAGTGCCACCAGCGCTGTCACCCCTGCTCAGAATGCCCAGGCTCTGCTTTTTCTGCGTCACCACCTCTGCAGTACTCTGAAAAACGAGTACACGCCTGAGCTGAGTGCTTTGAACCTCTGGAATGCTCTTAAACCGCGTTTCGAGCGACTGAAGTACACTGTACGCCACGCAGAGGTGGAGTGGATGCGTCTGAGGTTTCAGAACTTCAAGACGGTGGGAGACTATAATTCGGCTTTGCACCGGATTTGCATCTCTCTTCGGATGTGTAGTGTCACTATCACCGACACTCAGAAGATTGAGAAGACTCTCTCTACTTTCCACCCCGATGCTGTACAGTCCTCGTGGAATTACCGCCAGGGGAAGTACACACAGTATGAGAGCTTGTGGACATACTCCAGTGGAGGAGGTGCAGGATGAGCTCTTGCGAAAGAACTCTCTCGCGCAGCCACTTGGAGCGAGTTCCCGTCAGGAGGCCCATGCTAGCGCCTATAAGGCCATGTGCCTCTCAAAAGAAGAGAGGCAGGAAGGGCAAGAAGGCGCCTCTCCCCTCTCACTAGGCTCAGTAGCATCAGCCAGGCAAGGGGGAGCAGAGGCCCTAGGAATGCTACCGGTGCGGCTCTACAGAACACTTCTCACGCCAGTGCCGTGCACCTAAGGACGTTGTGGAAACGTACAAGGCTAGTAAGAAGGTGCATGAATCGCACCTCGCCTCAGTACAGGGGGAGGCACCTCCGGCACCCATGGTGGCACCCGAGATCCTCCCGCCGCCTCCACCTCTGCCTATGGCTGCACCTGCAGTTGCGCCCATGGAGATAGCCCCTACGGTCTCAACGAACGTCGCGTCTCTATGGAGGTCGATCACTTGGTGCTCCCTTTTGCACCTCGTGTAGGCACTGATGATGATCCTATACTCAGTGAGGAGCAATTCGCTCAGTTGGACATTGAGTGTGAAGTGAACACGCGTTCTCTATGCCCGTCTAAGCTTCCACTGTTTAACTTATCATGATTCCTTAGGCTTTTGAGATACATTTGGTTTGTAAGCTCTATAAGAGCAAGCCATATTCATTATTTCGACGCTTGAATGACATTTGATTATCGTTCATTAATTCCTCTATTTAAATATGATGGCATGTTATGTTCTCAGATATATGCATTTGTTTTGTAATGTCGCTACTTCCTCGCTTCATTATTTTAATTACATGCAAATGTCTTAGAACACGTGTGGCACCCCAATGGAGTAAACATGTCTCGTGGAAAACGATACACAAATACCATCTTCAGGGAGATTATGTGCTTTGAGTCTGATAAAATTCTCGAGGTAGTGTTATGAAAATCGCCGGCTGCGATCCTTATATAGTTGGCTCCGGACGAGCCACTATGATACTACCCATGGGAACAACTTTGATCATTAACGATGCATTGTTGTACCCGAGTCATTCGCACCCCCTTAAGTTTCAATGGTTTTCACGCTAATAGTCTCCAGCTGAGACCGGTGTTATGAACGGTATGGAATGCCTACTAATCACCGGCGCGATGAAAATGGTAAACATGTTCTTGGAAAATTTTCCTCCATTGGACACATGGCTATGCTACATGGTAATTGTAGCACTGCCTGTGTACACTACCTTCCGATGCTCTGAACTATTTTGCCTATGGCATGATAGATTAGGCCACTCAGTCTAAGTATGATGAGGAATATACAACTCAAACGGTCATAATGTTAAAGTGAAAACTTCCCAAATCCTGATGATTTCGTATGCTCCGCATACGCTACGGGGAAGTTAATCATTAGACCGCCCCCCTTAAAGGTGAAGGATGAAATCCATCATAAGAGTTGTATTTCACCAACCAGATGTTGGGGCAAGCTGTGTTACACGCTGCTAAACTCATTAACTTTAGACCGTTGGCCTACAACATCCATTCTCATGTGCAGCTTGCGCAGGGGTCGGCACCGATAATTTCCCACCTTTATAGGTTCGGTTGCCAGGTGTATGTACCGATACCACCACCCCAGCGATCAGCAAAGGGCCCGCTCCGTAAGTCGGGGATATACGTTGGTTATGCGACTGTGTCCATAATCAGGTATTTGGACCCCATGACAAGTGAATGTCATACGGCCCGCTTCGCTGATTGCATTGACGAGGATCTCTTTCCGACTTTAGGGGGAGATAATCAACCCCTTGATGATAAAAGTCGAGAAATCACGTGCCAAGTCACGGAGATCCACGCTCATGACCCACGCACTGCCGAGACAAATAAAGAAGTCCAAAAGAAATTGATTTGCATGCATTAGCGAATCAACTGCCTGATCACTTTAGTGACTTGTAAACTGTGACAAAGTCGCATATGCCTGCGCGCAATGCACGGAAAGGGTTGAGATACCGAAGTTAACTATGGTACGCCCGCTCCCGTCCAAAGGCCTAAAAGGACGGGAAATCCGGTTTCTCAACTCCTAAGTACTCGGGGACGCCTGAGGAAGAAGGATAAGAGAGATTTATCACAGACAGTCACCAAAGCCCCTAGTAAGAAAAAGGGGAGCCAATTGAGACCTGGCACAAGTACGGAAAGTCCTGTGCACGGGATTCCGGACTTGAACGTCCCTATTGAGGGAACATCCAGCGGAGATGTGAGTACACACATCGGCGCGAAAAAGCTAAAGGACCTCGCTCCTGTAATGGGAAATACGGTGGAGCAAGAGGTAGCGCCAGATGCGCCCCATGACGAAATGGCCATAAATTATATAAATAAGGGAGAGTCAAGGAACCGAGCAATGGCAATTGTCGACATTAACTTTGCTATAGAATTGCCTCAATCATAGATCCTGACCCTAGGCCTAACAATCCCGCTGATTGTAAAATAAGGTCGGATTGGAAAGATTGGCAGGAGGCAGTTACCTCACACATGAGGTGGATCGGTACAGAGCAAGGCTCGTCGCTCAAGGGTTCACTCAACGACATATGTCGATATTGAGGAAACTTACTCCCCAGTCATGGCTGGTATAACCTTTAGATACTTGATCTCGATGGCAGTAAATCTGGACTTAACAATGAAATTGTTGGATGTTGTCAATGCTTACCTATATGGTAACCTTGATTTGGACTTTTACATGATGGTACCGGAAGGTATCCCCATTCCGAACCAAGAGAGCAAATCGGGTCTATACAGTGTTCTTCTTTGGAAGTCATTGTACGGACTTAAAGAGTCTGGTAGGCTGTGGTATAATCGCTTAAGCGATCTCCTTCATCAGAAGGGCTACACGAGCAACGAAGATGGATTCTGTATAATCTCGGTGTACGTGGACGATTTGAATATAATTGGTACACCTAGAGATATTGAGGAAGCAAGTTCCTACCTGATGTCGGAATTCGAGATGAAGGATTTGGGTAAAACCAAGTTCTGTCTGTGTCTGCAACTTGAACATTCCCCTGCTGGGATTCTAGTGCACCAGTACACCCAGAAGGTGTTAGAGAGATTTGGATTTCATAAGGCATATCCTTCGAAGACCCCAATGATTGGGAGGTCTTTACAGCAAGATAAGGACCCGTTCAGGCCTAAGGAAGAGGGGGAGGAAATTCTGGGACCGGAATTCCCCTACTTGAGTGTCCTTGGAGCACTCATGTACCTCGCGAATTGTACATGGCAGGACATCGCGTTCGCTGTCAATTTGCTTGCTAGGTACAGTTCTGAGCCTACCTAGATATTGGAAAGGCATCAAGGACGTCTTCCGATACTGCAAGGGACCAAATATCTTTGGTTTTATAGGAGGAATCAAGACCTATCATTGGTAGGCTATGCTGATGCAGGGTACCTGTCGGACCCGCACACTTCCAAGTCATAGATTGGATATGTTTTCCTTTGTGGTGGAACTGATGTTCCCTGGAAATCGTTTGAGCAAAGTCTTCTATCGACTTCAACGAACCACTCTGAAATCATAGCACTATAAGAAGCATCACAAGAGTGTGCATGGCTTCGACGGATGATTCGCCACATTCAGCAGACGTGTGGGCTGAACACCGTACAAACCCCCACCATTATCTATGAAGATAATGTAGCTTGTGTTGCACAAGTGCAGTCAGGGCATGTGAAGAGTATCTCATCAACCCCAAGTTTTTCTATGCGCATGAGCTGCAGAAGACGAACGAGGTAAGGATCTTGCATACTAAGTCGTGTGACAATCTCGCTGATATGTTCACTAAATCATTACCGGCATCATCTTTTGAGGTGTGTTCGTGGAATCGGTATGATGAGACTTAGAGATATGCCAGACTCCGGGGGAGATTCTTCACACCCCCATCTGAAAATCTTGATCCGGATGATCAAGTACTCAACCTGATGTTGAGTGGATTGTACTCTTTTTCCCTTATGTGAGTTTTCCCGATGTTTCTCACATTGAGGTTTTTGATGAGGCAATTCGTGCAACATGAGGAGACGTATGCTATGTGCTCTTTCTCCATATTTTTCCCACTGGGTTTTTCGGAGTTTTTGAGACATAGACAATACGGGATGTCGGACCAAGGGGGAGTGTTGGGAAACCGACGTACGCACCACGTGCGGGTCCCACCCTTTCTTGGGGTGGGGGTTTTCCCTCTAGATTGGTCCTCAACCCTAGCCCCTCTCCCTCCTATATATACCCATGTATTGTATTGAGAGAGACACACCATTGATAATAAAGGTCAGTCCCGCCTATATCTCTGTGTCATTTTACTTTTTGCATCTGTGATTGTGCCGCGTGTACGACTCCTTCGACTACGCTCTCGCTCCACGCCCTTGGACCGGACTCGCCGGCAAAGGTTGTGGAACAAATTTAACTTTGAGCAGGGTAAATAAAACAAAGGAAGTAATTACTGACCAAGTAATTCTTTCCTAAACTGTCCATTATCCTACGAACTGCTACCCTTTTCTCACGACGTACCAGCAGTTTTTCTTTTTTAGTTTTTTGTGTTGAAGCTGTCCACCAGGTACCAGCAGGTTTTTTTTTGTCTTTTGTGTTGAAGCTGTCACGTTCTATTCTAGCCAAAGTAAGTACGTGTGTGTTGTTTCGGAAGAAAAAAAAGTACGTCTGTGTTTTTTTTTTTTTGCACGACCGTCTGTGTTTTTTCTTGTAGCTATTTTTAAACGGATCTAGTACATATGTTTAGCTTATACAGTATTAAATAATCAAGGGAGTCCATGTCCAAGACGTGAGAGACGTGACTACATAAATCGTGTTAAGCAGGGTACAGGGTACATACGTAACTACTAATTTTTCACAAAATCTCAACCATTTATTTTAGATCTAACAACTAAAATTAATCCATATGATGTGGTTTAACGTGGTGCCTCGAAAAACTAACTCATTTTGCTTTTAGTATATAATAGATGGCATTGGAGTGCTTCTAAGTTAGACATATTAGAGCATCTCTAACCAATCTCTAACCGGTTAGAGCAGTAAAATTTCACTTTTTGTTCTCGAACGTGCACCAAACTGATTTCCTAAAAGTGTTAGAGGAGGATAATTTTTACTCTGCGGCCACCCCGACCCTTAAATATACTCGGCCGGCTGTGCACCACTGTAGTAAAAAATTCTCACTCGCACCGCTTCACCTTTATCCATTCCGCTGGTGCGCCCCACATCCACTCCGGCGCCGCCCCGCCGCCCAAAATGATCGGATCCAGCTGCCACCGCTCCCCGCCGCCGGTCAGAAGCGCCGATCCACGCGGCCACGTGCTGTCCTAAGACCGTGGTCGCGGCGGTGCATCCTCCTCCCGCAGCGATGCGTCGCGGTTTCCTGACGTCCCACCGCCGCCGGCGCCGCAGAGGAAATACCTCGGCGTGCAGCAGCCGGTGTGGGAGACATGGGTGGTGGAGATCACCGACAGCGAAACCCACGAGCGGATTTGGATAGGGTCATTCCAATTGGAGGTGCAAGCAGCGCGGGAGAATGACATCATGTCGGTGAGCCCCCACGGCGCAAAGGCGCGACTCAACTTCCCCGACGGCATGTCGCAGTTGACGCCCGTCGACCCCCGGATGGCCTCCGCACGCGATCTGCGGGAAGACCGGGAGGTCCGTGAGCTCCTCGAGGCGGAGCGCGCTGACGAGGAGTACATGGTGGAGCTCTGCCGCTTGTACCCAGAGCGCGTCGAGGAGGAGCGCCGTCAGAACGGGCTCTACAAGTTGGGGGCGGCGACGGTCATCGACCTTTGCTCCATCGACGGCGATGGCTCCGGCTCCGACGGCAACGGAGATGGCGAGGGCGGTGGCGACTTAGCGGGTGAGGGCACCGGTCCCATGACCGACACGGACCGGGAGAGGTTGATGGCCGAGACCGATAGCGAGTAGTTTCTTTAGTTTTTATGCAATCTAGTTTAAATGTCATTTAATGTTATGTAACATACTTTATGCAAGTGGTTGAATCGAGTTCGAATCAAGTTTGATGAAGTAGTTTAAATCAAATTTGCATCGAATTTGTGCTCAATTGTTTTAAGGAGTAAAGTTTAGGAGTTCGGTTAGAGCCCGCACTTTTTTAGAGGAGCAAATATACTCCTGTAAAAAATACTCGGCCATATACTCCTCTAAATTATAAGGGATCGGTTAGGGATGCCCTTAGTGTTTATTCTTAACATGGTATTATAAGAGGCATCACAATAAATTTTAAAAGTTCATTTTTAATGAATCTATAGTGTCACTTCCATATATACGGCAAGCCTATATATATATATAGTCTAAAACTCATATAAGCAATTAATACTAGAGAAGATTTACTGTGCACATGTACGTACCGCATCACCACAACAGATGTATATATAATTGTTAAAAGTTCAGATAAAGAATAACCCACCTAATATATGAACACGATTGATGGGAATGTAATCTTTAAAGTAGATTTATAATTCAACATTTATATGTGGGAAACCATATGTGCAGTTATGAATTTATAATCTCTCTATTTATTAATTTTCTATAAGTAGAGTTGTAGACTATCTATTCTCTTAATATTTTAAACTATTACAGAGATGGCAGATGACTAGCAAACATCTATGAGAATAACTATGCATGCATGCGTACCTCTTATCCAGCATGAAATTTTGCAGCCGGTCAATTGGCTGGTGTATGTTTGGTTCCTTGCCATCTTTGTCCATGTGAAGTCCATACAAAATGTCCTTCAGAACATTCTCAACGTCAGCGCTCTGACCGAAGTGAACAAAAGCCCGGCAATCGAACCGCCCTTTCATCTTGTCGTAGAGAGCTCGAGCAAGGGTGGTCTTGCCCAGCCCCCCCATCCCAACAATGGAGACATGATCGATCTTGGACAGCTTTTCGGTCAGATCGGCAATTGGCCCGTCTATGCCGACAGGGTTAGATTCCGTGGTGTACTTGGCAAATCTACGAGTGTCCCCTTTCCGTGTGGAAGTACTTTCCCGGGAACTCATGGAACGGTACTGAGCAAGCCGGTCACGCATCTCCTTAACCTTGCTTTGTGTATCTTTGATGTAGCTGGCTATCTCATGCTTAATTTTCAGCTTCCTCACCTTACTCACGACATCAAAAGGGGAGCCCTCGGTCGACTCGATGCGCAGCAGGAAGGAGTGGAGGCGTGTCTGGATGGCATGCGACAGCTCCCGGACCTCCTCGCGGGCCCTGAGCTGCAACTGCGATTCAAGCTGGTCCGGCGGCATGCGGGAGCCATCCCCAAGAAAAGCGTCCATGCAACGGAGCTCACTCTGGAGGCTCGTAATCCCGTTCTTCACGGTCTTGGCCAGGCCCAACTCGTACTTGAGCAGCTTCCCAAGAGACCGCACAACGGCACCAAGCACCGTTGAGCCGACCTCCGAGGCCATGCTCGAGCGCGCGGGGGACTCTCAACCTCTCTTGCAGGTGCGTGCTAGACTATTTCTTCTCTCTTTCTTACTGCTCTCTCTCTCTCTATATACCTCCTTCCCTTGAGAAGCTCTTGCTAGGTATAGCTAGGCTGCCTGGCTTAATTCCGTTCTCGTGTACACACACACACATATATATTGGCTGCTGGTGGAGCTAGGCAGCTAGCTAGTAGCTATCTAGAAATCCCTAAGTATATAGAGAGTTGCCATGCGCGTGGCAACTGAAAAAGAAAACTACAGCGAGTTGCCATGCGCGCGTACTGAAATTGCCACGCCGCGTCAACAGCGATTGCCATGAAAATGGTTCGCGCTTGCCATCAGTCCCAGCGACCGTTCGCTCTGTATGAGGAGTTAATTGCACCACGGGTCACACATCTCGTCGCTCATGTACAGTTAAGTCACACATCTCAATAACAGGATTTTTTGGTCACACATCTCGACAATTGGGTGCACGCACGTCACAAACAGGACAGCTCATCCCGTTCTAGACTGAAAGTTTTCAAAAAAACCTTACTGAAATCTTAGGAGGACCATTTTGTAAAATTAGAAAAGGCCCCACGTGGAGCAAAGAAAAAAAAAGTCAACGCTGGAGGACCCCGTGGAGCGCCCCCTGCCGTGCGCCGCCGCCGCCGTGCACCGCCGCCTCCGCCCCCTGCCGTGCGCCGCCGCCATCCTGCTGGAGCACCGCCGCCGCCGCGCTTCCTGCCGGAGCGCTCTATTTTGTCCGCCCCACAGTCATCTTCTCCACGTCCAGTCTCCGCCCAATCGAGCTCGATTCGGTCGCCCTCGTCTCCGTGGAGAGCTCCTGGATGAATCGAAGACCACTGCCGCGTCCGCCTAGGTCTCCTCTACATCCTCTTCAAGTCACGCGAGCCGGGGCGCTCGTTTTGTGAAAAATTTCAGTCTAGAACGGGATGAGCTGTCCCGCTTGTGACCTGCGTGCACCCAATTGTCGAGATGTGTGACTAAAAAATCCTGTTATTGAAATATGTGACTTAACTACACATGAGCGACGAGATGTGTGACCAGTGGTGCAATTAACTCCTGTATGAGGGTCCCTAGATATAAGTTGTTTCAAGATACGAGTGATGGTTAGTGTTTCGAGCCAAAAACATTTGGTTGGCCAGATCTGGATCCAAGGCCACTCGCTTGCCTCGCTGGTCTAAGCGGAAGAATCTTCTGAATTCACGTGTGTGCGACCTAGCTATATTTTTGTTTAGCCAGTCGTTCCACACGGGATGATGGAGCCCACGGCAAGGCCAAGCATTCTGTCACTTTGACGCAGACTTGGGAGTGAGTACACGGAAGGTTCAGCTTAGAGCATCTACAACCGGACTCTCAAACGGATCGGACGGACGGCCCGGTCAGTCACAAAACCGTGACCCAACTGGCCTCCTCAAACCGGCCACGGACGTTCTAGCTCACCAGCACCCTCAAAACCAGCAAAAATCTCGGGCGGCTATAGGGAGACACGGACGCACCTGGGCGCGTCCGTCATGTCGGACCGGCCCACCATGGCCCACCCGGACCCCACAAATATCCCCACTCTGGACGAAACCTATACCGCAGTCAAACCACACTCCACTCCACTGCACTCTCTGTCTCCTCTTCTCCCCCCCCCCCCCCTCCCCTTACGATCTATGTCGAGGTCTGGTAGTGCACCGTCAGGCGGCAGATCTGGCCGCGAGGAGCCCGTGGACTGGGAGTCACTGTTGTGTTAGGCGGAGCCGAACGACGTGGACGAGCTCCCCATCCGAATCGCGCTACGCCGGTCGTGGCGGGACCGGGGCGAAAGCGGAAGCTCTGGCTCCGCGCTGTCCCCTGTCGCCTGGCGCCACAATGCGGACGATGGCGCCGGCCCATCCAAGTCCGCCGCCCCCTGCGCCCCTCTCTGCCTTTTCTACCTGCTCCGGATGGCGACCCCGGCCACCGAAGGATCCTGATGCTCAAACTGGCGCCAACGCGGATGCCCGAATCCGATAAGCAGCGGGCGAGGGAGAGGATGGCAGTGGGGGAGGCGACGTCCTCCCGCCGGGCCTGCGCGCGCCGGTGGAACCTGAGGACTAGCTTTTCGCGACGGTCCTCCGCCGCTCCCTCACCACGGTGGAGACCGGCGCGCGGCGGCTCCGCCGCAAAAATGCTAAAGCTCTCCGGCTCGCCATCGAGCAATCAGAGCACGAGGCGGCGGAGGATGCGATGGCCAAAGCCAAGGCCGCCCGGCTGATATTAACCGGCTTCCACAAGATCCCGGGGAAAGACTACCTATTGCTAATTATCCGGTCAATGATCAAGATGCAGTTAGAAGGGCATATATTCTTAAAGGTCCACACCAATGTTATGAACATGCATTTAAAGGAAGATTAATTGGCGATAGAGTTTGTCAGTTCAGTCCTTTTTGGTTTCATAAACATCATTGGCTTGAATATAGTACGAAGAAGGAAGCTGCATTTTGTTTTGTATGCTACTTGTTCAAGGAGAAACGAACTAGTGGCAAGGGAACCAATGCATTTACAGAAGGTGGTTGGAACAATTGGAATAGAAGTGATGCACTTGTGAAGCATGTCGGTGGTGTAACAAGTGCGCACAATGCAGCTCAAGAGAAATACAACCTATTTGTGAATCCTCGTGCAGCAGTTGATGATCTTCTTGTGAAATAATGATTGTGTGTGGTTTTTTGATCAAGTGTCTCTCTTGCTTTGTATTGTGGGAGTTTCTTGTAAGCGTCATGACATGCTTCGGAATGCTACACTTCAAAATATCATGAAGGCAATTGATTGTGGTGAATTGGAAACAGCCTGATAAAAAAAGTTAGTCTTCTTTTGAGCTTTTGTTGGCCCTTTTTTATGTAAAACTCAAACTTCCTCATGAATTATTATATGTTGTAAGACTCGATCAGCTTTTGTTGAAATATATGCTGTCATGTTGGCATTTCTCTATTAGTGTTAAAACAAGTTTTATGAAGACGGACCACCCTGAATCAAAATCCTGGATCCTCCAATGCCCGGAGGTACCACCCGCTCCATCCTCATGCCGCGCTTCCTCCGGTGGCCGGACCGTGAATCCGCCGCAGCCGCCGCAGTGAAGGCCAGCTTCGAGGCCAGCTCCGGTGTGTCCGGCAGGTGGCCGTGGATGCCTTCACTGAGGCTAGGGACAAGATCGCGCATAACCTCCTCCACCATGGCCTTGCTGGCTCCGACTACGGGAGGAACGCCGCCAGATTAGGGAAGACGAGGAGGAGTGCCTCTGTGGATGGAGATGATGGAAAGGATGAAAAAATAAAGAAAAAAATCTCGCTGGAATTCCGCCAGAATCTCGCCGGAATTTGGCGGCGGGAGGTCAGCGGGGCTGCGGGGTGTCGGCGGTGGCCGGCGAAGGCAAGGAGGGTGGCGCCGCAGTGGATATGGCTGGGCGAGGCAGAGGCAAAAAAATTTACTCCACGGATGGGCTGGTGAGTACTTTTACTCCTCGGAGAGGCCGTGGAGAACAAATTATCTTCCTCAAACCGTTATAAGGGATCGGTTGGGTGCCGGTTAGAGGAGAAAAACGAAATGTATCCTCCTCTAACCGATTTTAGGGGATCGGTTAGAGTTGCTCGGCACAGCAAGCAACAAGCCAATGTCCCATCCCCCGTTGTCCTCCATCCACAACACAAAGCCTACCGCACTTGTTACATCACAGTAACACGCCTTCCAACAGTACTAGCAAATGTATCTGCAAAGAACGCATTACATCCATGGTTACCAGGTTCCACGGGCTATCTGCAGTTTCCAATTCCACATGTCAAAAATTCAGAAATTCAGTATCCTCTCGCGAGTCCTGACTACTACTACCAATTGAGCTGCCCTGCTGCTGCCCTGCACTTGCAGCTTCCCTCTAGACCTGCTCCGCCCAAACACGTCCCGTCTGATCAACGGAACAGGCTGGCGACGGTGCGTATGCATCTACTGCGCGAACAGCGCCTCCACGATGAGCCAGAGCGGCATCCGCTCGCTCTGTAATGCACGCCTCATGCGACAACTTCCAGCACTCGACGTGCCCGCACAGCGACGCCTTCTCCTCTCTGGAAAAACCCGGGTGCTCCTGAGATGACACAAAATTAGCAGCTTGCTCTCGTTAGGGACAGTTGAATGTTCAAACCGGAAACACCTCGAACTAATCACAGTGGCGAACATGAGTTTGTCAGTACATGGTTGGCTGCTCTAGACAGTACAAAGAGGAGCTAAATATCATTATCATGGTGCTGCATTCCGTCATTTTCTCATCACATGCATATATGTATTTTTTTTGTACAAAGGGTAATATATATATTAATATCAAGATGATACCAGTTACACTCGGCCTTTCCAACGACACAATATCCAAAGTAAGCTCGGACATTGCACCACCGGAAAATTTGTCTTTGCCGATTGTCGGCGTCTTTGCCAAGAGAATTTCGTTAGGCACTCGGTGGTCGCAGCAGAGATCGCGGAGCCTGTGGGAGTTCCGCTGCTCGGAACGGGAAGTGGAGGTTGTTGCCATATTGATGGAGCCACCTCAAATACTCGACAATCAAGCTGTAAGCTCCAAGTAGTGAACTTAGCTAGCTTTATGTTTAGTGAGTTTGAATCACGGCGTACGAAAATGCTTTTGATCATCTTAAAACGAAAACCAACCAAACAAAAGCACGCCATAGTTCTTCGGAGCTTAGATAAGAAGAGCGTGTCTGCGATAAATTGACACCACTATACTTAGAAATGTGACAAATATGAGTTAGTATAACCGATAATTACCCGAGCCAGCATATCATATTAGATTGATTCGACAAATTACACTTGGGATACTAGCTCAAATGTCAGATGTTCGTACAATAACTCGGCAAGTTTGATTGGGTGATAGTAGAGTACGAGGCAGAGTTCAAGTTCTGATGGTGACCCAAGCCATTGCTTTTCTACGCTTTGACACCTTAACCTCCTCAAAAGCTTAGCAAATAGCAACCCATCGTGTTAGCATCCAGTTCTGACGCCTTATCTCAAGCTTGACCGCCAATGGAGAAGACCTCGAGTCCGCCAACCTTGTTAGTTATCGTGCCCAGCTTTTTCTCACCACCCACCCCTGCCATCGCTGTCTGAGCTGGACAAGATCGTTGTGGCATGCCCCAGCCTCGAATCCCATAGAGCTGCCGCTTGTTCTACTCAGTACTTTTCAGCTGGAATCGGACATAGATCTTCGGTGTCGGTCTGGGACATGTCTCGGTGATTTCGACGTAGAAAAAGGTGCATGTGAACAGTTTACTGGTCCAAGATTCTCCTTCTCAATTGTGTTTCTTTGTGATAACTGTCTTCCATGATGTTTTGTGCGGTCATGACTCGTTTCTTAGTTTTTCCAGGATTTTTATTGGAGCGGGTCAAGTAGACTTGTATATATTCAATATAGACAACAACATCGGAAAAACAAATATAAGGACAACAATTGATTTGGAAATGCCGTGCCTTCCAGGGTAATGTACTATGTGTCGTGTCTCGTTGCACGGACACCGGGAGTATAGGATACCCCCTTTTAGGTTCGACACGGGGCGCGAATGAGGCTGAGAATCGTCTTCTTGGGCGGAGTCTAGATCAAGCTCTCCTCTCCACGATCAAAGAATGCAACCAAAGGGACACAAGGAGCTACCCAGGTTCAGGCCGCCCGGAGGCTAAAAGCCCTACTCCTGCATGTCTGGATTGATGGGTTCTTCATAGTGTGGCTTACAATGGAGCCTACCGGACAGGGTACCCGGAAGGGTTTTGGCTGGAGGTAGAAGAAGGACAGATCCTGACCCGGAGGAGATCACCTTCCTCTCTACCTTCCCAACCCTAGTCTAGTCTTGCTCTGGTTCTAGCTTGTGTTCGTCCTTGCTTCGACGTCCCTCTCCTCCGTGCCTTGGTCCTCCTTTTATAGGCTAAGGGGTTGCCACAGGGTCACGTGAGGGGCGTGAGGGTCCTTCGGGGTGAAGGACCCTCCTCATCTAGTTTAGGAGGAGACGTGGCCTCTCCTCAGCCTAGCGTCTCCTTTGGGTTAGGTGGGAGCGTCCGCCTTGTGGTGGACAGGAGCTGACACCACCACGGCACGTGCTTCCCGCCCGCGCTGCCTTCGCCTTGCTTCCCAAGTCTTCCGCGGTGAGGTGGAGTGCTTATCCACAGGGACGTGGGGAAGTACCCGAGAGGGAGCCTGGCCTCCTGCCGGGAACTCGGTCTCTCGGGTCCTTCCTGGCCTTCTAGCTTGGTTCGGGGACCCGGAAGGTCCCCAGGACAGGAGCCCTTAGTCGATGTAGGCCATGCGTGTCTTGACGGTGAACCCGCCAGCTTGACTTGAGTCTTGGTCTTGTCCATTTTCATCTTGGGACCACATGGGGTGGACCCACTTTGGCAGTACTAGGGAAACCCCATGTTCCACTGTTGCGACAGTAGCCCCGGGCATGGTCCCGGCGGCTCTTGCTCCAGCTGCCGGGGCCATGGCCTAAATATAGGTCAAAGTGGGTCCCGGGGCACCTGGTCTTCCTTGCTCTGCTTCATTGATGGCCTTGAAGGTCTTGGAGTCACTTGATGACTTGAAACACACGTTCGTTGGGAGACCCCAAGAGGAAGGTATGATGTAGTCAGCAGCAAGTTTTCCCTCAAAAAGAAACCAAGGTTATCGAACCAGTAGGAGCAGCAACTCTTCAGAAGGTTGTCAACGGCGCCAGAAAAATAGCTGTCGCAGGGAGTCTGGACTGTTGACGTGGAATCTGCACACAACACAATCAAACTACTTTGCCCCAACGAAACAGTGAGGTTGTCAATCTCACTGGCTTGCTGAAAACAAAGGATTAAACGTATGGTGTGGAAAATGAGTATTAAATTGCAGAGAATGAAAAAGGAACAGTTTGCAGTTTGTGGTTGTTTAATCAGTGTAAAAGAATGAACCGGGGTCCACAGTTCACTAGTGGTGTCTCTCCATAAAAGATAACTAACATGTTGGGTGAACAAATTACAGCTGGTCAATTGACGAATAGTGAGCGTATGACAATGCATATACATGACATGTTGACTACTATGATATTTAATTGGGCATTACGACATAATACATAGACCGTTATCCAACAGCATCTATGACTAATAATCCACCGCCGGGTTGTCATCCGAGTCCCCCGTTGGTATTAAGTTGCAAGCAACGGATAATTGCATTAAGTAAAGTGCGTAATGTAAACAAACACATATGCCCGTGGACATAGCATCGTTAGGTTATCCCTAGTGGCAACAGCACATCCACAACCTTAGAACTTTCTGTCACTGTCCCAGGTTAAACGGAGACATGAACCCACTATCTAGCATAAATACTCTCTCTTGGAGTTACAAGCATCTACTTGGCCAAAGCATCTACGAGTAACGGAAAGTATGCAAGATCTTAAATAACATATGAGATAGATTGATAATCAACTTGACATAATATTCAATATTCATCGATCCCAGCAAACACAACATGTAGCATTACAATAATATGATCTTGATCATGTAGGGCAGCTCACAAGATCTAAACATGATGGCACAAAGTGGAGAGACAACCATCTAGCTACTGCTATGGACCCGTAGTCCAAGGATGAACTACTCACGCATCACTCCGGAGGCAGGCATGGCGATGTAGAAGCCTCCGGTGATGATTCCCCTCTCCGGCAGGGTGCCGGGAAGAGGTTCTGAACCCTCCCGAGCTAGGGTTGACGACGGCGGCGTCTCTGGATCTTTTCGTGGATTTCTGCTCAGGTACTTAGGGTTTTCGCGTCGGGGGGAATAAGTAGGCGAAAGGGCGGCGGCTGCGGACCCCCGAGGGGCCCACACCACCCTAGGGCGCGGCAGAGGGGGGGCCCGCGCCCTAGGTGCGTGTGGCCTCCTGGTGGCCCTCCTCTGCTGCTCCTTCGCTCCGTCAGGCGTGTTCTGGAAAAATAGGCACCCCCGTGTAGTTTCGTCCAATTCCGAGAATATTTCCAGACTAGCTTTTCTGGAATACAAAAACAGCAGAAAACAGGAACTGGCACTTCGGCATCTTGTTAATAGGTTAGTCCCAAAAAATGTATAAAAGTGATATAAAGTAGATGCAAAACATGTAGCAATTGGTATAAAACAAGCATGGAACATCAAAAATTATAGATACGTTTGAGACGTATCATCACTCCGCTCGGGGGAATAACTGCGGGGGCCCCCTCGATTCCCAATAATGGAAGAACCGAGGAGACGCTTGACAGTGGCACCGCCGTGGCTATAAAAGCGAGGCGCACCCCTGGCTTTTTCGTTCATCTTCTTCCTCAGTCCAACTCCAGGCCTCCCCACAAGCTGCCAGCGCCAATGGCGAGAGCGAGGAGAGGAGTTGGGCGCCCTCGTACTTCTTCAGCTGCTGCGGAGAGTGGCCCCTCCACTCGTGGTCGAGCTGTTCCGCGAGGTCGTGGGATTCGCGGTCGCGGCGGCCGTGGAGGCCGCGGCACCGCTGCTCCCCCTCCTAGGAGCATGGTTCATACCAGCTTCGCGCCGTTCGAGTTCGTCGTGGATCTGAACCGCAGGCCTCGCAGCCGGCTTCTCCTGCCGGATTCCTTCGCGATGGCGACGGAGGACATCGGACCCTCCGGCTTCTGGCTGCAAGTGGAAGGCTGCCCCAATGGCCCCTCCTGGGCCATGGCGGAGCGCACCACTGAAGGCGCCATGCTTCTGGGTCCGGGGTGGAAGTCGTTCTCCCGTGCCCGCCGCCTGTCCAGGGGGCAGTGCTTGGTGTTCCGGTACGACGGAGATGCACGCTCTCCGTGAAGATCTTCGGTGTCGATGGCGGACGCGTGGAGTGCTGCATGGAGAGCAGCAGCGGCAGCTCGAGCTCCTACGACGAGGATGAAGATGAGGAAAACTCATCTGACATCAAGGTCGAGGGGAGCTCGTCTTCCTGAAGGCGAGGAGCTTCGGACGGGCGCCATGGAGATCTCGTTGACCTCCTCCTTGGCGGCCTTGACGACGTATTTCTGGAAGTAGCGTCTTCCATTGTACGGCGGTGCTCCTTGCTCGACGGGAGCCAACCTTTTTGTTGTAAAAAAGATCGTCCCCTTGTAGTCCTTGTAAATGAAGAAGATCTTGTTTTCCTCCTTGTCTTCGTGTCGCGTCCGTGTGAATGAGAACGAGTTTTTTGCAAAACGCGCTCCCATTACTGCAGCAGCCGTAGCGTCAAGGGGTAGGTGGAGCGTGGGAGGCCTATAAAAGACCATCCAGACTCCAACCCCTTGCCACATCTTCTCGCCTTGCTCCGCTTCTTCTTCCTTTGCCTCCCCGTCCCGCAGAACAATGTCCGGCGAAGCAGAGAGGGCCTTGTCCGATGTGTCGACGGCGGAGTCCGTCTTCGAGGAGCGGCGGAGGCACCCAGCGAAGCTGGAGCCCGAGCCACTGATGGCGAGGTTGCGTCCCGTTCTTCTGCTGCCCAGAATGTGCTCGCCTGGCGGCCGTCTCTGGTCCTGTTGCCCAAGAAGAGGCAAGGATTAGGGCAGTGAGGAGGACGCACCTGTGGTCCATCCTGAAGGAAAGGACTGCCGGTATTCCGGAGCTGTCCTTGGTTGTGGCTGAGCTCGAGGCCATTGAGCAGGTTCACTGTTTGCTCTTCTCCATTTTCCGCCTTTTCTTCTTGGATGACCTCGATCTTGACCTGGACTTTTGCAGGCCGAGAGTCAGTCCGTAGGCGAACTGGCGGACGGAATCTTCCGTCTCTTTGGCCCTGGAGCGCCCTGGTCGGCAGAAGGGGGTCGAGCTCTTCGACGCGCCTGACAAGATTCTGCACGCGTGTTATCTTTTCACCCAGGCGTCCCCGGAAGAAAAGAGTGCACCCGGCAGGCAATAAAACAGAAGACAGAGCTGCACAGCCAGGAGCCCTGAGCTGGCCTTAGTAGCATAGGCTAGATATGTATCCAGGAAAAGCTTCGACTGAATGTAATCAGAATTGTAAATTCAGAATGTAAGTTCAGATGAATGCAATCCTAGGGCTCAACTCCCGGGGTCATTTCCCAAACCTCCCTTGCACTAACGCGCCGTCAAGTTTTCTGAGGAGATCTCTTAGGTGACAAGTACTCTAACCGCCTGCACCGGTAGCAGCACCCCTAAGAGCACTATGCCTTCCGGGAGTCCACTCCACAGCCACGGGTACTAGGCCAGAAGGGAAATCTGACCGTTCGCCGGGGAGGACGCATTACCCCCGCAAAGGTTCTCATCAACTGTCAAGCATGCGCAGGTTGGTGGTATATTGACTCCGAGCGAGATATTATGCCTAGAATGCAAGATGCACATGCAAAGACTTAGCTGGTTTTTGCCGTGCCCTTGATCTACTCTGTCCTTCCCGGGTATCCAGCTCCTGAGCCGCTCTTCAGCATCCATTCCTGTCCCGGGAGAGGCGCTACACATAACACACTTTCAGTAGGAAAAGAATGGACCCTCCCTTACATGTCGTGAAAGTGTTTCATCCGGAGCAACCCGCAAGCAAAGTTGAATGTGCATTTCTGTGTTTAGGTTCTTTAAAACACAGCACTGCCCGTTCCACTTCTTACCGCGGCAGTACGGCACGATCAGGTGGCAGCGCCTACTGATAGGCTACTCGCGCTCGACCTGTCAGCCACCGGCACCATGTCAGCCCCCTGCTTGGGGGTTGTTACGGATAACACACTTCACGACAACAAGAGAGGCTCACGGAATTGAAAAACTTATCTTTTATTCCTTGGCGACGATTCTTACACCCTTATACAGAACACTAGCCCCTTGGGCGTGCTTAGTTGACTCGAACTATCTGCGATTCATGTTCGTATTCAGGGGTAGAATTTCCGGAGATTCTCGATGTTCCAGGCGTTGCCCTCCGGCCTGCCTTTCTCGTCCTCCAGATAAACAGCTCCGGGTCTCAGGGTATGCGTCACCCGATAAGGTCCTTCCCACTTGGAGGACAGCTTGTTCATGTTATCAAGCTTCTGCTTCTTGCGGAGAACCAGGTCTCCGGGTTCCAGTACCCGTGAACGGATATGGCGATCATGATAGCGGCGGAGCCCTTGCTGGTATCGAGCAGATCGTAAGGAAGCTCGGCACCGCACCTCTTCCAGGAAGTTGATGTCATCAATCCTCCTCTCAGCTTGTGCGTCTTCATCATAGGCAAGTACCCGGGGGGATCCATGCCTGAGCTCTGTTGGCAAGACGGCTTCTGCTCCATAGACAAGGAAGAATGGTGTTTCTTGAGTGGCTCTGCTTGGTGTGGTTCTGAGGGACCACAAGACACTTGGTAGATGCTCAATCCAGTTCTTGCCCTTGTCTTCTAACTTGTCAAAGGCCTTGGTCTTCAAACCCTTTAGGACCTCCGCATTGGCTCGCTCCACTTGCCCATTGCACCTTGGGTAGGACACCGAGGCAAAACACACCTTGATTCCCAGCTCTTCACAGAAGTTGAGGAAGGATCGGCTTGTGAACTGAGAGCCATTGTCCGTTATGATTCTGTTGGGTACTCCGAAGCGGTACACGATCCCTTCAATGAACTTGATGGCTGCTTGAGCTGTCTGTCTTGGTACTGGCATCACTTCCACCCACTTTGTGAACTTGTCGATGGCCACGAAAAGGTATTCATGGCCCCCGACAGACTTCGGTATCTTCCCACGATGTCCAGCCCCCAGACCGCGAACGGCCAGGAGATTGGAATTGGCTGCAGAGCTTGCGCCGGCTGATGTATGTTCTTCGCATAGTACTGGCAGGCTTCACAGGTCTTGACTAGCTGCTCCGCATCACTGAGGACTGTTGGCCAGTAGAACCCGTGACGAAAAACTTTACCCGCCAGTGATCTTGATGCCACATGACTTGAACATGTGCCCTCGTGGATGTCCCGTAGCAGTACTTGGCCTTGTTCTTGAGGGATGCAGCGGAGCTTGACTCCGTTGTCCCGTCGCCGGTAGAGCTCGCCGTCGATCATGACGTAGAGCTTGGCTTGACGAGCCACCCGCTCGGCGTCGTGATCGTCCTCCGGGAGGGCGTGCTCCATGATGTACTTGACGATGTCCCGGGCCCAGGGTGGGTGGGTTCCTTCCACCGGTAGCACCATCCGACGGAAAGAAAGCATAGCTTCCTCCGCTGGAGGGGCTGCCGGGTCTTGAGCTTCTGGGCTGGCTACCCGTGTTGTCGAGGTAGAAGGGTCGCCAGCCCCCGGCGCAGATCTTGTCGCGAGCCTCTCGGGTGGGATCGAAGGTCGCCTGAGGACCTCGATGTAGATCCCGGGAGGCACTGGTTCTTGCTTGGACGCCACCTGCGATAGCTCATCCGCGGCCGTGTTTTCTCCCCGTGGGACGTACACAGCCCGGAAGTTGTCGAAGCGCCGCTGCAGCTTCCAGACCTCTTCAACGTATGGTGCCATCTGAGGGCACGCGTACTCCTTGTTCACTTGTTTGATGACTAACTGAGAGTCACCCTTGACGACGATCTTGTTGATGCCGAGGCCGATGGCAGCACGAAGTCCTGCGAGCAGGCCCTCGTACTCCGCCGTGTTGTTGGAGATGTTCCCTTGGTAGTGCATCTGGACGACGTACTTCAGCCGGTCCCCGGTTGGTGAGGTTAGGACAACCCCAGCACCTCCTTTCCCCTTGGTGTAGGAGCCGTCGAAGTGCATGGTCCAGGCGCTAGGATCTTCCTTCCCGGGGAGGCAGGTTTCCTCTTCCGGGTCGTCGAACGCCGTCTCGGTCCACTCGGCCGTGAAATCCGCCAGCGCCTGACTCTTGATGTTGTCCGTGTGCTCGAACTTGAGACCGAAACCTTGAAGCTCCATGGCCCACCATGATATGCGACCAGTGGCAAGTGGGTTCTCCAGGGGGCTTCTTAGGTTGTACTTGGACACCACCGTGATGGGATGGCTTTGGAAGTACGGCCTCATCTTGCGGGAGGCAATGAGGATTGCCAGCAGCAGCTTCTGCATCATGGGGTACCGCTCCCGGGCGTCGCGCAGCACTGCGCTGACGAAGTAGACCGGGTGCTGCACCTTGCGGGTCGCCGAGTCCTGAGAGGGCTCGGCTTCCTCCACGTCGACGTCTTGGGGTGGGGACGAGGTAGCCCCCGGCGAAGTCTCGTCGGAGGGAGATTCTCCATTCCCGACGGGCTCCGCGCCGCTGGTGAGGTTGCAGTGACGTCAGGATCGTGAGACCCCTGGTCACCCGGCAGCCTTTTCTTGCACGGTTGTCCCGGAGAGAGTTCCCGGGTCGCTTGCCCTTGATCTTGCTTGACTTCTTCGGAGGAGCGTCACGCTCTACCACAAGCACAGCGCTGATCACCTGGTTGGTGGCAGCAATGTACAGTAGTAGGGGCTCCTTCTCTTCTGGTGCCACGAGGATTGGTGGCGAGGCGAGGTAGCGCTTAAGGGACTGCAGGGCTTCCTCGGCCTCGGAGGTCCACTCCACGGGGCCTGACTTCTTGAGCAGCCTGAAGAACGGTAAGGCCCGCTCCCCAAGCCTTGAGATGAAGCGCCCGAGTGCAGTGATGCACCCGTTGAGGCGCTGTACGTCCTTGACCCGCCGGGGCGCCTCCATGCGCTCGATTGCCTTGATTTTGTCCGGATTCGCCTCGATCCCTCGGTGAGAGACCAGGAAACCCAGCAGCTTGCCGGAGGGGACCCCGAACACGCACTTGTCGGGGTTGAGCTTGAAGTTGACCCGGCGGAGGTTCTCGAAGGTCTCGTGCAGGTCTTGGATGAGGGAGTCCTTGTACCGGGTCTTGACCACGATGTCGTCGATGTACGCTTCAACGTTGCGGCCCAGCTGTGACCCAAGGCATGCTTGCATTGCGCGCTGGAAGGTAGCGCCGGCGTTCGGAGGCCAAAAGGCATCCGGGTGTAGCAGTAGCAGCCCTTGGGAGTGATGAAGGCCGTCTTCTCTTGGTCCTCGAGTGACATCATGATCTGGTGGTACCCGGAGAAGGCGTCCAAGAAACACAGCAGCTCGCACCCGGCCGTGGAATCCACGATCATGTCGATCCGCGGCAGGGGGAAAGGGTCCTTGGGACAGGCCTTATTCAGGTCTGTGAAGTCGATGCAGAGTCTCCACTTGAAGGTCATGGGTTTCGGTACCACCACGGGGTTGGCCACCCAGCTTGGGTGGGGAACCGACCGGATGACACCAGCTTCTATCAACTTGTCCACCTCGGCGATGATGAATTCCAGCTTTTCCTTGCTTTGGTTCCGGAGAACCTGCTTCACGGGGCGAGCCCCCGGATTGACCGCCAGTTTGTGCTCGATCACCTCCCTTGGAACGCCGGGTAAACCTGACGCCTCCCACGCGAAGACGTCAGAGTTTTCCCGAAGGAAGGCGACGAGCGCGCTTTCCTATTTGTCGGTGAGGCGGGCGCCGATGGTGATGGAGCGAACTCCGTCGCTGGTTAGCGCCACCTTCTTGGTCAGCTGCGGATCGCCATGGAATGGCGCCTTCTTGGGGGAGTAGATGTGGAGCCCCCGGGGTGCCCTTCGCCCCCGGGGAGAGCCCCATCATCATCCTCCTGTACACCTTGAGGGATCCGCCGTGGTTGCCACCGTCTGGTTCAGCTGGTGAACGCAGTAGATAGCATCGTCGATGTCGGCCTTGACCTTGATCACACCCCACGGCGCCGGAATCTTCAGCATGTTGTAGGCGAAGTGGGAGACGGCCATGAACTTGGCCAGAGCAGGTCTGCCAAGTATGCCGTTGTACGGTAGCGGAGTGTCGGCGATGTCGAAGACGATTTCCTCGGTGCGGAAGTTCTTGGAGTCGCCGAAGGTGACCGGAAGGGTGATCTTCCCGAGGGGTCGAGTAACACTTCCGTTCACGCCTTGGAACACCCCGGTGTCTTGCAGGCGAGACAGGGGATTTGAAGGATAGCCAGGACCTTCGCCGTCAGCAAGTTGAGGCTGGAGCCTCCGTCGACCAGCATCTTGGTGACCTTGTAGTTGTGGATGACGGGCGACACGATCAGCGGCAGGGTCCCGACCCCGGCAGTGTTTGCAGGGTGGTCTTCTGGGTCGAAGGTGATGACTTGCTAGACCAGTCCAGGGGCTTGGACGGAGCAGAAGCAACCGCGTTCAGCTCCCGGACAAGTCTCTTGCAGGCGCCGTTGGAGGGAGGCAGAGAAGACCCTCCGTGGATGCACCCGACAACTCCAGTGACTTCTTGATACTTGCCGCCGTTGCCTCCTTGGGGAGCCGGAGCTTCCCCGTTGCCGCCGTGGGCGGCCTCCGGAGTGTTGTACCCGCGACCACCTTGACCGCCGCGTCCTCCTCCACGGCCCCCGCGGCCACCGCCTCGGTTCCATCCACGGCCGCCTCCGCCTTGGCGACCCGTGGGACAGTCACGAGCGATGTGCCCGGCAGTGCCGCAGTTGTAGCAACCGTCTTGACTGACCCCATCAGCTCGCGTTGCTCCCGGATGGCGAGGTTCTTGAGCATGCGGCAGTCCTTGAGCAAGTGGTTGCCTTCTGGATGGATGTGGCACCAGGGATCACCTTCTTCCTCGGAAGTCGGCGCGGGCTTGGTCTTCTTCGGAAGAGGCTCGGTGACGAAGATCCGCTTGTCGGGTCCAGGGTCCCGCTTCTTGTTCTTGGCTGGAGCGACCTTGTCCTCGGGTTCATCCTCCCCGGGGAACTTGGCTCCTTCTTCAGCTCGAGCGCACCGATCTGCAAGCTCCCAGAGCTTACGAGCAGACTCGACGCGATGGATGCTCAGCTTCTCGCGCATCTTGGGGTTGCGGACGTTGGCGTGGAAGGACTGGATCACCAACTCCTCCTTGATGCACGGGATGGTGTTCATCTTCTGGGTGAAGCGCTGGATGAACTTGCGGAGAGTTTCACCCGGCAGCTGCTTGAAGTCGTGGAGATCACTGGGAGCCCCCGGGCGCTCGTACCCGCCTTGGAAAGCCCCCAGAAACTGCTCCTTCAGTGCCCGCCAGGAACGGATGGAGCACTTGGGAAGGTTGAGAAGCCAAGTCTGGGCGTCTCCCTTCAGGGCCAAGGGAACCAGTTGGCCATCATGACCTCGTCGGCCCCGGCAACCATCGCAGCAAGAGAGTAGATCTGCAGAAAGTCCCGGGGGTTCGTGGTGCCGTCGTAGCGGAGAACGTCGATCTTGAATTTCTTGGGCCAGTTGAAGTGGCGGAACTCGGGAGCGAGGGCGAGGCAGCCTTCGGCGAGGTCGATGCCCCGATCTTCCCGGCGGTGACGTTCTCGGCGACGCTCGATGCGGGTGCGCATATCCTCGTTCTGACGGCTGTTGAGCTCGTCACGAAGATCTGGGTTGCGCGAGGTAGACGACCCGATGGAGATGGCCTCGCCGTGATCGCGGTTTAGCCGATCAGCCATCGGTGGCGCGGTGCGAGGAGGCGCCGTCTTGGCTTGACGTTCACCACGAGGCTGGCCTCGCGGATCACGTGTCTTGTCTTGTGCTGCTCCGGGATTGTCGACGGTGGGAGCTTGAGTGGGTTCGACCCACGGACCACCATCGGCGAAGTCGAGGAGCCTCTCGACGCGAGTCCTCCATTCTTGGTAGACCTTGGGATCGCCGCTGCTTGGAGGGAACTGCATCAGGGCCTTGGCAGCGACTAGAGCATCATGGCGAGCTTGCACGTCCGAAGGCGAGTGCGCGGAGGTCTTGCTCTTGGATGCTCGTGGATCCCCGCTGGGGCGAACGCCGTGGTTCCCTCCTCCAGCGGTGGGCTCCTTGCCGGTGCCGTTGCAGACGCTCTTCTCCCCGAGCGAGGAGGAGGCATGGTGGCGCCCTTTGGAGCCGCCGCTCCGCCAGGGCCGTTGTCCTTGTCGCGACCGTCCACTTCGTCCGGCGCCACCCTCTCCATGGGAGGCGGGGACGGAGAGACGCTCCGCCGTGCGCCAGCAGCACGACGTTCAGCTGAAGCTTGAGTGCGTGAGGGAGAGACCGGCTTGGACGCCGCAGGATCTCCCTTCTTCCTCGGAGGCATGCTTGACGAAGAACTTGCCGATGAACTTGATGAAGATGAACCAGCGCTTGCGCCCCCTACCTGGCGCGCCAGATGTCGTGTCTCGTTGCACGGACACCGGGAGTATAGGATACCCCCTTTTAGGTTCGGCACGGGGCGCGAAGGAGGCTGAGAATCGTCTTCTTGGGCGGAGTCTAGATCAAGCTCTCCTCTCCACGATCAAAGCATGCAACCAAAGGGACACAAGGAGCTACCCAGGTTCAGGCCGCCCGGAGGCTAAAAGCCCTACTCCTGCATGTCTGGATTGATGGGTTCTTCATAGTGTGGCTTACAATGGAACCTCCCGGACAGGGTACCCGGAAGGGTTTTGGCTGGAGGTAGAAGAAGGACAGATCCTGACCCGGAGGAGATCACCTTCCTCTCTACCTTCGCAGCCCTAGTCTAGTCTTGCTCTGGTTCTAGCTTGTGTTCGTCCTTGCTTCGACCTCCCCTCCTCCGTGCCTTGGTCCTCCTTTTATAGGCTAAGGGGTTGCCACAGGGTCACGTGAGGGGCGTGAGGGACCTTCGGGGTGAAGGACCCTCCTCATCTAGTTTAGGGGAGACGTGGCCTCTCCTCAGCCTAGCGTCTCCTTTGGGTTAGGTGGGAGCGTCCGCCTTGGGGTGGACAGGAGCTGACACCACCACGGGACGTGCTTCCCGCCCGCGCTGCCTTCGCCTTGCTTCCCAAGTCTTCCGCGGTGAGGTGGAGTGCTTATCCACAGGGACGTGGGGAAGTACCCGAGAGGGAGCCTGGCCTCCTGCCGGGAACTCGGGCTCTCGGGTCCTTCCTGGCCTTCTTGCTTGGTTCGGGGACCCGGAAGGTCCCCAGGACCGGAGCCCTTAGTCGACGTAGGCCATGCGTGTCTTGACGGTGAACCCGCCAGCTTGACTTGAGTCTTGGTCTTGTCCATCTTCATCTTGGGCCCACATGGGGTGGACCCACTTTGGCAGTACTAGGGGAACCCATGTTCCACTGTTGCGACACTATGGTACAAAGTATTTTGAACTGGAGGAAATATCATTATCATGGTGCTGCATTCCCTCATTTTCTGATCACATGCAAATATGTAGTTTTTTTTGTAAGGGTAATATATTAACATCAAGATGATACGAATTACACTCGGCCTCTGCAATGACACAATATCCAGAGTAAGCTCGGACATCACACTACTGGAAAATTCGTTTTTTTAGTGTCGGCGTCTTTGCCGTGTGCATTTCGTCAGGCACTCGGAGGTCGCAGGAGAGATCACATAGCCTGTGGGAATTCCATGTCTCGGAATGGGAAGTGGAGGTTGTTGCCATCTCGATGGAGCTACCTGAAATACTCGACAATCAAGTTGTAAGCTCCAAGTAGCGAGCCAGCATATCATATTAGATTGATTCGACAAATTACACTTGGGATACTAGCTCAAATGTCAGGTGTTCGTACAATAACTCGGCAAGTTTGCTTGGGTGATAGTAGAGTAGGAAGCAGACCTCAAGTTCTGATGGTGACCCGATCCATCGCTTTTCTACGCTTTGACACCTTAACCTCCTCACAAGCTTAACAAATAGCGACCCATCATGTTAGCTTTCAGTTATGTCGCCTTATCCCAAGATTGACCGCCAATGGAGCGAAGACCTCAAGTCCGCCAACCATGTCAGTTATGGTGCCCAGCTTTTTCTCACCACCCACCGATGCCATCGCTATCTGAGCTGGACAAGATCGTTGCGGCATGCCCAGTCTCGAATCCCAGAGAGCTGCCGCTTGTTCTACTTGAATAATTTTCAGGTGGAATCAGACATAGATCTTCGGTGTCGGTGTGGGACATGTCTCGGCGATTTCGACGTAGACAAAGGTGCATGTGAACCGTTTATTGGTCCAAGATTCTCGTTCTTAATTGTGTGTTTTTTTTTGTGATAACTGTGCTTCCATGATGTTTTGAGCGGCCATGGCTCGTTTCTTCGTTTTTCCAGGATATTTGTTGGAGCGGGTCAAGTAGACTTGTATGACAACAACATCTGAAAAATAGAAGATATGGACAACAACTGATATGGAAATGTCGTGCCTTCCAGGGTAATGCTACTATGATACAAAGTACTTTGAAGTGGAGGAAAAATATTTATCATGGTGCTGCATTCCCTCATTTTCTGATCCCATGCATATATGTTTTCTTTTTACAAAGGGTAAAATATTAATATCAAGATGATACGAGTTACACCCGGCTTCTGCAATGACACAATATCCAGAGTAAGCTCGGACATTGCATTACCGGGAACTTCATTTTTGCCGAGTGCTGCCGTCTTTGCCGACTGCATTTCATAGGGCACTCGGAGGTCGCAACAGAGATCGCGGAGCCTGTGGGAGTTACGCGGCTCGGAACGGGAAGTGGAGGTTGTTGCCATATCGATGGAGCCAACTCAAACACTGCACAATCAAGCTGTAAGCTGCAAGTAGTGAACTTGGCTATCTTTATGTTTAGTGAGCTTGAATCCGGGCGTGTGAAAATGCTTTTGATTATCTTAAAAAGAAAACCAACCCAACAAAAGCACGACATAGTTCTTTGTGAGCTTAGATAAGCAGAGCATGCCTTCGATAATTTGATACCACTATACTTAAAAATATGAGTTAGTATAACCGATAATTACCCGAGCGAGCAGATTATATTAGATTGATATGATGAATTATACTTGGGATACTAGCTCAAATGTCCGATGTTCGTACAATAACTCGGCAAGTTTGATTGGGTGATAGTAGAGTACGAGGCAGAGTTCAAGTTCTGATGGTGACCCGAGCCATTGCTTTTCTACGCTTTGACACCTTAACCTCCTCCCCCGCAAAAAAAGACACCTTAACCTCCTCACAAGCTTAGCAAATAGCAACCCATCATGTTAGCATCCAGTTCTGACGCCTTATCTCAAGCTTGACCGCCAATGGAGCGAACACCTCGAGTCCGCCAACCTTGTTAGTTATCGTGCCCAGCTTTTTCTCACCACCCACCGCTGCCATCGCTGTCTGAGCTGGACAAGATCGTTGTGGCATGCCCAGCCTCGAATCCCAGAGAGCTGCCGCTTGTTCTACTCGGTACTTTTCAGCTGGAATCGGACATAGATCGTCGGTGTCGGTCTGGGACATATCTCCTTCTCAATTGTGTTTTTTTGTGATAACTGTCTTCCATGATGTTTTGTGCGGTCATGGCTCGTTTCTTTGTTTTTCCAGGATATTTATTGGAGCGGGTCAAGTAGACTTGTATATATTCAATATAGACAACAACTTCTGAAAAACAAATATATGTTCAACAACTGATATGGAAATGCCGTGCCTTCCAGGGTAATGCTACTGTGATACAAAGTATTTTGAACAGGAGGAAATATCATTATCATGGACTCATGGTGCTGCATTCCCTCATTTTCTGATCACATGCAAATATGTAGTTTTTTTTAAGGGTAATATATTAACATCAAGATGATACCAATTACACTCGGCCTCTGCAACGACACAATATCTAGAGTAAGCTCGGACATCACACTACTGGAAAATTCGTTTTTTTTAGTGTCGGCGTCTTTGCCGATTGCATTTCGTCAGGCACTCGGAGGTCGCCGGAGAGATTACATAGCCTGTGGGAATTCCATGTCTCGGAACGGGAAGTGGAGGTTGTTGCCATATGGACGGAGCTACCTGAAACACTCGACAATCAAGTTGTAAGCTCCAAGTAGCGAACTTGGCTATATTCTTGTTTAGTGAGCTCGAGTTTGGGCGTGCGAAAATGCTTTTGATCATCTTAAAAGTTAAACCAACCCATCCACTACTGGGAAAAGGCTTATACACCCGCCACTGCTATTTTGGAAAAGTAGCAGTGGCGGGTAAAAACAAAAGACCCGCCACACAAAAACTCTTCCAAAGTTGCCCGCGTGATGAAAGCAAGCAGTGGCGGGCACGATAGGAGTGCCCGCCACTGGTTTGTCTCGCAACAGTGGCGGGCAAAATGGGTGCCCGCCACAGCAATATTTCGGTAACCCACGCCAAAAAAATTCAAAATTTCCAGAAGTTAGTAGTGGCGGGTAGTATGAGAAGCCAACCACACATAACTTAGGTTGACATGAAATATGTGTGGTAACTAAATAAAATGACTAAAACGGCTTGGATGAGAGGCTACGGCGGAAGGTGGTGTTTTGTCTCGTTCTCGCCCCCTAGGAGCGAGTTCTCGCCTTCGAGCCAAGAATGAGTGTGCAGCCATACGTGGACCGAGGACGCCTCAACGACTAACTAACATGCGCAGGTCTATCCATGGGTGCTCTAGTTCGATTTTTCCATTCGTGTGTGCTTGATGATGATGGTGGTGTTTAGGACGTGGCCGCGGTCTAGGGTTTTGAAAAGTGATGATGATGGTGGTGTTTAGGACGTGGCCGCGGTCTAGGGTTTTGAAGGCACTGAACCTGGGCTTCCGCACCGATGCCTATGGATAGTCGTATGCAAGGTAAAGGTTGTAACCGTTCCCACTCTGTCGGCTTTCCAAAGAAGAGAGCTAATCGTGAGGCAAGGAGTTGGGCGGTACGTGTGGGTAAAGTTGTACACCCCTGCAGGGTTAAATCTTTTCGAAAAGCCGTGTCCACGGTTGTGTACGACTTGGTGACGGATTCAGTGATCATAGAAGACTTGAACAATATATTAAAACTTTGAAAAACTACAAGTGCAAGGTTTATCTCCCCGAGGGTGAATCGAGGGGTTGCCTTAGTGGATATTTGCAGATGATGAGTATTCTGGTAGATGCAAATGATAGGAAGAGATGGATGTTTTACACTCTTATCCCCTTTAAAAACTTCTGATTAGACGACGCCAAGTGTCAAGTTCTTTTGAAAATGGAAAATTAGCTTTATGCAAAATAACCTCACAGAAAGCTTTTCTAACCTGAGCATCATAACTGAGCCGAAACTCTATAAACTTGCTGAGTACCCTGTACTCACCCTTGCTTATTGATTTCCAGCTGAGGAGTTCATAGGTGAGGATGGTGATTTCTACGTGGACGTCAGCGAGTAGTTCGGTGTTCCCGGGTGGCAGCCTGGGACATATTAGGAACAAGCTGGTTGATCGTCGTTTATTATAGGCCTCTTAGGCCATATGTTGGATCTTGTTGTTTAAACAACATAATTTGCTTTATAAATGATGTAATGTTGGGTTTGTGACCTCTGTGTGTAATTTGCTATCTTACTCTGCTAAGAGTTATACTATGTTGCTTTCGTGTCGTAGAGTCTGTTGTGAACCTGTTGTTCCGTCCTCTCCCGTGCATAATGCGTGTATGGATCTGAAGTGCACGGTTGAGAGGCAAGGAATCTCGGGCTCGTTGTTATGCAGTTTTGCTATGTCTTGGATATGGCGTAGATCAGGGGCTTGTGGTGCCGATGATCCATTCCGAGAACGTCTGCCGTTGTTTACTCGGCCTGGGAGTGGTAACCCTTGATCATGTAGCATGATCGACATAGAAGATCTGTATAGTTTCGAGGTCGGGGTGCCTACAGTTCCTTAACAACACTGTCCGGCAATTGAGCAAAACAAGTCTCTTCCGCTCCAACACCAGAAACAAAAGCGTGTGGTTTAGGAACCTTGAGAATCGGGCACCTCAATGTGGGATGAGCCAACGTATCACAAAGATAGCAATAGTGCTAGACCGTGCAATCCTTCACGGCGTGAGTGTCAACCGCGCACTTCCAGCATCGAACCCCTTTATTAGCTTTACTCTTGTCCATCGGCCGATCACCCTGCATAGCGGACCCAGTAGCAACTACCGGTGGTGCAGTCACCGGAGGCCCTTGCACCTCACCCTGCGGCAGCTGTGCTTGCCGAGTCACCTGCGGATGAGCCCCGAACTGATTACACTGACCGAACTGCTGAGTCTGCATGTGCTGGGGCTGCATAACCTACTGTTGTGTCGGTATAACCTGCTGCTAAGGATAAAGAACACCCAGCTGCGAGATACCACCATGAGGCTGCTGAACGTGCGGCTTCTTCTTCTTCCTCTTCGGAGGTGCACCCGACTGACCCGTCGCAAAGGATACCTATGGCTGACGAGCTGGAGCCCCTACTGTCGGGGGAATACTTAATGGATTAACCCGCAGCCCAATATTGTTATGCGGCTCATGATAAGTTCGTGGCCGCACCATTGATGGGCTTGCAGGGAGATTGCTGATGGAAGTATCTAGAAGGTCGAAGATAACTTGACTTGGAAGACACGAAGTCGTTTAGTCTCCAAGTAGGACTCCGGCTTATACTTTCCTTGAAGGAGAAGCTTTCCTTGTAACCTAGCGAGTCTCCGTGTATATAAGGGGGACTCACAGGACTTAGAACGAAAGGTTTTACAGGTTCCAAACCTTAGAACATACGGCGACTCGACACAATCGATCGCCAACCCTTGTAACACCATATTCCAGTCAATATCAATCTAGGATAGGCAGGACGTAGGTCTTTACCTCACATTGAGGGACCGAACCTGGGTAAATATTGTCTTCTCCGTGCCCTGTGATCTTAAGCTCAGAGACGCTTGACTCGCGCAATCCCCACGCCTACGAAGTCATCGCAATGACATCTGCCGAGATTAACCCACGACAGTTGGCGCCCAACGTCGGGCCAACGGTCAAGAGCGTCACGTTCCGCGCTAGATCAATGATGGGAGCTGAAGATCTCATCGTTGGCCAGATCAAGATGGTCGACGGCGTACCCCTGATCGATGATTCAGATTGGGGGCCGGAGGCTGATTACATGGAAACTGGCCATGTCATCCCGTTTGGGTCTATTCACGTCTTCGTCGGCTTCATCAGCAGCGGATCAGCAAGTCCGCCACATGAGGGCGATTCGGAAGAAGGAGTCGCCATTACGTCAACCCAGTGGACAACGTTTATGTGGCAACCAACATCTTGGCTAGGCTAATGCTGGTGGGAAACACACCCATCGATAAAGAGGCGCGACGCGCCATTGAGATGCTGAGCACGACAGTTGTACAGCAGGCCAACATGTCTGAACACACGGGAAGGTTACACTCCACCCCATACAACAGCAGGGGTACGGTGGAGAGGAGTATCCATGCGGAGTCACAGGCCGCGGCTTCAAGCTCAGTTCGACGCTAAAGGGAAAGGAATCAACCAACGATACCGAAGCAGCCTCAGATACAATAGACACCACCTGTCGCCAGCAGGGCAGGGGCAGCACAGCCCCAGATGGTTACCAACCAGCCTGCAAGACCCGTCCCATCCAACCTATCAACGCGACTTAAGGGGCCGGTTTGCTTTAGCGAGTGAATCAGATCGGAGCCGTTCCCAGCGGACTTCAAAGGACCCCGCAAAGTCGCAAACTGCAATGCCAGCATGGATCCCACTACCTGGCTAAACAATTATGAGATGAGCATGAGTATTCTCAACGCGTCCGAAGAAATATGTGCCCGGTACCTGAATATGATGCTAGAAGGTGCGGCGCACATTTGGCTTCAGAATTTGCCACCCATTACAATAAACTCCTGGGATGAAATGAAGCATGCTTTTATTAAGAACTTCCAAGGAACATGCAAACGTCTCTGTAGCATAGAAGACCTCGAGCGTTGTGTACAGAAGGAAGGTGAATCAAGCCGCCATTGGATGACAAGGGTAGCGGAAATCATACACTCTTCGGATAACATACCAGCCAGTTCAGCTGTCCTGGTCATGGAAAAGAATTGCATGTTTGAGCCGCTGATACATAAATTAGGCCGCATGAAGGATAAACTCAAGAGTATCAGCGAGCTCATGGCCACGGCTAATAAATACGCTGGCTCAGGCAAGACAAAGGATGTGTCAGATGGTGAAGAAGATGAGGCCGCAGGAAAAACCAAAAAGAATAACAGCAAGCCCCATCATCAAAGCAGCAACAGTAGTGCTAACCAAAACAAGCGCAAGAATGAGGAAGGAAACACTGGTTTAGTCGCAAACACTAATACCCGCTTTAAGCACAACAATGGCAAAGGACGAAATTCTCACCCAATAAATCTTGAGGAAGTCTTCAACCGCCCTTGCGATATCCACATAGGGAAAGAAGGACGCCCAACCAATCACACAAAAGCGCAATGTTACCACTACAAGAAGTGGAGGGATGGACCCCCACCCCATGGGAACAATGGTCACTAGCATATGTTAGCACCCGTTTTTGGAAGATGCCAGTTTCAGGTTCAAGGAAGATTTGACGGCTTAAAGAAGGCACCAAAGAGGGCTAAAATGGTGATCTGGGAAATTTCCCAGGAAAAGACGGCTAGAAGAAGGCAGCCAATAATCCGGCATTTAGACAAGGCGGAGGCTAGATTCGGGAGTGCAAAGTTGCCTGAAGACCTAGCGAGCTAAGTCAAAGGAAAGCAATAAAGGTGGCAGAAAAGAAGCCAACTTTGCCAAAACAAGCCGACAAAAGAGAAGCCAACTTTGTCAAAACAAGCCGGCAAGTTAGAAGGCAACTTTTTCCAAGTCAAGATCAAGGCAGAAAAATAGAAGACAACTTTCAAGGTCAAGATCAAGGCGGAAAAAGAGAAGACAACTTTCCAAGATCAAGGCTGGAAAACGGAAGGCAACTTTCTAAAAGAAGCCGGACGGATGCTGAAGTCCGGGTCCAATACGAAGCCGATCAAGATATTTCATCTCTAAGAAGAGAACAAGTTTGAAGCCAATACGGGAGACAAAAGGCAACTTTCCAAAGTGGCCCGCAAGTTTGAAGCCAACAAAGTCGGCCAAGAAGTTGCCTATTTTACAGATGGATTCGACTTAGACTATGATTTGTAAACCTTGTGGAAGTCCAATACTTGTACGGGAAGTCCAGCCGCCTCATATATATGTGAGAGGTGATGGCCGATTGAAATTAAGCAAACAATCGACAACCTATCAATACAACCTACTTTTTATCTCCTCAAACCCTTGTTCATGCTTCCGTTGTTCGGCGACTTCGCTTAGATTTCACCGAGTATCGAAAACCGAGCTAAGAGCGGCCAAGCCCGGCTTGGTTCAGCCAATCGTCGCCGGCTTCCTCAGACGGGGCTTCCCGAGGGGCTGGGGCATCTGGTTTCAAAAGCGCCTGCTTGCTGTCTTGCGTATCGCGCTGGAAGAAGGCCTCCCGCGGGGCGAGTTGCGGAGTATCTCCCCCGGCACCGCGGGTACACTAGGATGTGTTCGTGTGACGCGTTTCGAGCGCAACAGAATTCCTTGAATGTTAAGCATGCTTGCAATGTTGTTAGTATGTATACTTTGAATATCCATTATGCTAATGATATGCAAATCCATAAGCTTGGGGATGCTATGTTTGATGAAGATGATCCTTTTAGTCCCCCTACTTTTGATGAGAAACGTCATTATGATGAGAACATGCCTCCTATTTATGATGATTACAAGGATGATGAAACTGGGTTTGGAAGAGTGTCAACTTTAGCAAACAATGATCCTACTATTTTGGAGGTTTTTAAATCTTATTGGAATAATGATAAAAGTGGATTTGGAGAGGTCATGACTTTATTTAGCGTTGAATCCACTACTTTGGAAGATGTTTCAATTGATTATGGCAACAAAGTTGCTATCTATGATGATTATTGTGATGACATGTATGCTATAAATAGTAATGATAAGCATGAAACTTGTCATCATGATTTTAATGTTCAATTGGGTTATGTCAATCAAGTATCATATGATAGTTATTTCGTTGAATTTGCTCCCACTACTATTGATGAGAAGAAATTTGCTTATGTGGAGAGTAACAATAATTTTTGCATGTGGATCATGAAAAGAATGCTTTATGTGATAGCTATATTGTTGAATTTGTTCATGATGCCACTGAAAATTATTATGAGAGAGAAAGATATGCTTGTAGATATCTCAATAATATCAAGTTTCATCTCTTTATGTTAAAACTTTTAAAGTTGCAGTTGTTTTGCCTTCCTATGCTACTTACTTTATGCTCCAATAAATTGTTTGCTTACAAGATTTGTATGCATAGGAAGTGGGTTGGGCTTAAATGTGTTTGCTATATGATTCATGATGCCCCCTTTATGTTTCAATTTCTACTTTTATGTGAGCATCATTAAAATCATAATGCCTAGGTAAAAGGCATTAAATAAAAGCGCTTGTTGGGAGGCAACCCAATAATTACCTTTTCAGTTTTTGTGTATCTACATGATTAATGCTACTGTAGTAATCATGTTTTGTATCTTTTCTTTCAATAAAGTGCTAAGATTAGCCTTTACCATGCTCAGTTTGCTTGTCTATGAGTTGTTGTTTGAAAGCAGAAAGTTTTTTGGTATGTCCTGAATATTCCTGAATAGTCAGAAAGTGACAAAAATCTGAATTTTTTGCACAGTAAGCAATTATAAGTTGTCTGTTACATGGTAATTTTTCAGAATTTTTGGAAGTACAGAAGTATGAATTTTTATTTCTCGTTTACAGACTGTTCTGTTTAGACAGATTGCTGTTATAATTGCATTGTTTGCATATGTTTGCTTGTTTAATGTTTCTATTAGTGGATAGGAGTATTAAATATCCAGAGACATTTATTAAGCAATGTTTAATTATAACTTTGGTAATTCGCTAAAGTACATAATGTTATAGTTTTGAATTGATTTATCCTAACCTATCTCACGAGTTATTGATAAGTTTTGTGTGGATGAAGTTTTTAAGACCCAGGGGAGACTGTGATATGAGAAGAATTAAGGAGACACAAGAGCACAATCTTGGGGATACCCAAGGCACCCCAAGGCAATATTTCAAGAAGTCTCAAGCATCTAAGCTTGGGGATACCCGGTAGGCATCCCACCTTTCTTCATGAACAATTATCGGTTAGTCTCGGTTGAGCCTAAGTATTTATTTATTCACATGATATGTGCTATTCTTGGAGCGTCCTTTTGTTTTGTTTTGTTTGCTATTGGATACAATACTTAGATCTAAATATTATGATTTGGAGGGAGTTTATACATAGCTACCTATTTACTCAACAACTCTTTGTTTTTCATTCACATCTTTTGGAGTAGTTTATTATTTACTCTTGTGCTTCACTAATATCCTTAGAGTAAATTTATGAATGAATTGAATATCATATGTTTGAAATTATATATGTGTTGAGAAGTAAATATGTATCCTAGTATTACAAGTCAATTTCATATGCTTATCTCATGGGAAGTAGTGGCTTCACATTTGGTTTAGGAAGTAAAATCTATTGCAATTTAACAAACACAACATTGGTCATTTGAACAATTCATGAAAGATTAGTATAACGAAGAGAGATTTCATATGCAAATACACTATCTTGGACATCTTTTGTGATTGTGAACCCTCATTGAATATTTTCACACTTAATCAAATAGTTGATGTTGGACAAGGAAGACAACATAATGAGTCATGTTTGTGTATATTTGCATAGAAGTTATATTGGCATGGATACTCCAACATATGGTGTTTGTTTATAATCTTTGCTAGCCAAATACTTCCGCACTAAGTGGAAATACTACTTGTGCATTCAAAAAAACCCTAAACCCAGTTTCTTCCCTGAGAGTCCACTATAACTGCCTATGGATTGAGTAAGATCCTTCAAGTAAGTTGTCATCTATGCATGCAAGAAAAATTGCCTTAAATGTGTATGATCTTTTATTGGAAGGGAAATAAGCTTTGTGTGAACTTGTGGTGGTGGAGTAATAAAAGCGATAGACTGCTCAATAAAGGCCACTATGAGAAGGGGCAATATTAAAGTGATTTTCCTTTTCATTAAAAAATCATCCAGCCAACTTATGTGACAACCTCTGTTTCCCTCTGTGTGGGGCCTATCTTTTACTTTTTCTATCAAGCTTTATTTTTATGTTGAGTCAACTTCTTCTTATTCCAACCTTAAATATTCTCCACTTGGCAAACATTGTATGTTGGGGAAAGATCCAGGCACATATATCTAGTTGAATATATATGATCATGAGTTATTATTGTTGACAATTATCCCTCTGATAAGTAAGTTGGGCGGTGAAACACTATAGCCCCATCTTCCTTTGTGTCTGATGGAAACTATTTGTTCTAAAAATATGCTCCCGAGTGCCAACAATCATTAGAAGACTATAAGATAGTTGAGTATGTGAAGTTTGTTAAACAAAAGTTCTTACATAGACTCTTTTGGAAAAATAAGATGAATTGTAATTGTTTGATGACTGAGAACATAGTTTGCAGAGTCTCAAGAGAGTTTATTGTTTAAACCTTAACATGTGAATGGATTGCTACTTGATCATGAGTAGTTTTATGAGAAAGAGTTATTGTTTATGATATATAATGATGCTAGCAAAAGTGATTAGAATTATCATTGATCAAACTTATGCACTATTCTAGCATTCAAACTCCATAAATTATTTCTTTTATCATCTACCTACTCGAGGACGAGTAAGGATTAAGCTTGGGCTTGCTGATACGTCTCCAACATATCTACTATTTTTGAAGTATTCATGCGGTAGTTACATTAATTATATATGGTTTTGGTGCACTTTTATATTATTTTTATGGACTAACTTATTAATCTAGTGCCAAGTGCCAGTTCCTATTTTCTGCATGTTTTTGGTTTTCCATAAAATCAATATCTAGGAAGGTCAAACTACCCCGGCGATTTAATAAGATTTTTTCTCGAATATATGTGATTTTTCGGCAAAACAATCAATGCAAAACGATGCCCAAGGGCCCCACAAGGGCAGGACACGACCACCACCCTAGCCACGCCATGAACCCTTGTGGCTAGCCCTTAAATCGGTTGGAGCTGTCCTTTTGTCGCAAGAAAGCTAATTTCCGGAGGAAAATCCCCTCAAAATTTCAGCCCGATCGGAGTTACGGATCTCCGGCTATTAAAGAAACGGTGAAAGGCCATAACACAGACGCGAAAAACAGAAGACAGAAGAGAGATCCAATCTAGGGAGAGCTCTCTCTCTCCCGGGAAGGACAAGGAAGAAGAAGAAGGAGGGGGCCCCTTCCCCCTCTCCTCCGGTGGCGCCGGGACGCTGCCGGGGACATCTCCGTCATCACCCTCACCAACAACTTCCTCTTCGTACTCATGGTGATGTGTGACTAGTTCATCCTCGAGGTCGAGGGTATGTACTAGTAGCTATGTGTTCGATCTCTCTCTCATGTTCTTGATGGATTTGATCTTGATTGCATCATGAGCTTTATTAATAAAGTTGGATCATATGATGTTCATCCCCCTCTATCTTTTCTGTGGTGAATTCAGTATTGCTCCTTGAAGTTTCTTTATGTTGGATTGAATACTTTGGATTTGAGATTACATGATGCATGTCTAGTAATTAACTTGCGGATACCCGAGGTGACATTGGGGTACTATTAGCATAAAGGTTGAACGATAATGTCACATGGTGTTGTCGTAGTACGATATCTGGGACTATCCGTGGTGACATTGGGGTGGTTCAATAGATTAATTGGAAAGGCAACTTTGAGGTGGTTTGCTACCTACGCGATTTCATCCAACTTTATCTGATAGAATAAAAACTTTGGAGTGATTTTTTGCTGCACTTTGAGGGATTATCATGATGTTCAATTATGTTAATGATGTTGAGAGTTGGCACTAGTGAAAGTATGAACCCTATGTCTTGTTTTCAAGCATTGAGACGCCGTTTTTACTCACTCTTTTTTACTTGCTACCTTGCTGTTTTTTTGTTCAGAATATAAAAAGCTATTTCTTCCATCCATATTACACATCTATCATCACCTCTTCGCCAAACTAGTGCACCTATACAACTGACAATTGTGTTAGGTGTGTTGGGGACACAAGAGACCACTTGTATTTGATTGCAGAATTGTTTGAGAGAGAAGCACCTTCATCCTACACCTCTTGCGGATTGATAAACCTTAGGTCATCAACTTGAAGGAAATTTGCTGCTGTCCTATAAAACTCTGCGCTTGGAGGTTTGTAACATCCCCAAATTTTAATGCATGTAATTAAGGGTTAATTAGCATCTCATGCATCATTATTTTCAATCCAAAAAAAATTCATTTTATTTAAAAGTGAGAAAAACCCTGAATTTGTCTAAATGGCTCAAATATTCCCCAAATTTTAAATTCTTGTTCAGAAGTTCACAAATTCAAAATAAAAATATGGGCAGCTTCTGTATAATATTAGGAAGGCCCGTGATTTTTGGTGGAATTTTTAGAGTTATTTTGGGGTCTCAAACAATTACTAAAAACATCTATTTGAAAAAAAAAATTAAAGGAAAAAAAAAGGGGGGACCGGACTGGACCAAGTGGATAAGGCCAGCCCAAGCAGCACAACCCTAATCCCCTCCTCCTCTGCCTCCTCACTCCCGTGCTCCTCCTCCACCCAACGCGCCGCCGCTACAGCGATGCTCTCCCGCCAGCCATCGCCGCCGCCCCCTCAACCCGCCGTGCGCCTCCTCTCCTTTCGCCGCTTGAGCCTCTCCTCCTCCCGCAAGCGCCGCCGCACCCGTCTCCCGCACCGCCGCCACCGCATCGACCGCGCGCGCCGCCAGCGTCCGCCCCGCTACCGGCCGCCTCTGGCCGACGAGCTCAGCCGTGATGCGCTCGCACCTGCTCGCCCCACACCGTTCCGCCGCCAGCCGGCTCAGCCGTGATGCCTCGCCGTGCCCGTGCGTCGCCTTGTCTCCTCTCCAGCGCCGCCTCCTTTTCGAGCTCGCCGGGGAGCCTCCATGGCTGCCGCCGCCAGTAGCGCCTTCGTGCGCGTGCCCAGCGCCGGTGCTGCCTCGCGCTCGCACGACCTCATCCCCTGCAGCCCGTGGCCGGTGGTCACCGCCCCGAGCTCGCCGTCTCGGCCTCCATCCACGACACCGCCACGTGTTTGACAAAGTTCCCACAAAAGGCCCGGCACCTCGCCGATACGACCATGTCCATGAACCCGGGGATCCGCTACGACGACGACCCGGCTTCGACTACATCCTCTGCGGCATGAAGACGACGTCTACTTCCTCTACGCCCGAAGACGCACGATACCCGATCCGCTCCGCCTCGCGACCACGCTTCAAAGGTGACAACTTTAAGTCGATGCCTTGCATGATGAGAGTCCGATGTTGTATTTCTCGTAGTCGTAGATGCAAAATCGACATATACGTGCGATGTATGAGATGTCGGTAAACAATACCGTAATTGTCGTCAGTGCAAATATCCGGTAGTAGTGTCGTCGACATGGTCACCCCGTAAATAATTTTGTAGTTCTCTGACGACACCACTGACTACCTTCTACCGCTTCCATATGTCGTAGTAGATTGTTTTTCGCTAGATCGACTCTCTCCCCGATCTCTCCCCCTCTCTTGCTCTGCGTTATCGCCGCCAGGAACACCTTTTATCCACCACAGATCCCCCTTCTACCTTTGTCGCCATTGCACCCGTGTGACACCGGTACCCTCTTCCGGAACCTCGACCTAACCCTAAGTTTTATCGGTTAGTTGTTTTATTCAGAAAAATATGCATTTCACATGTTCCTCGCATTCACATGCAAGATAACGATAGGGTGTCAATTATTTCTGATGAACAAATGAAAACCCTAGTTTCTTTATCTCCGGAGTATATTCGAGATGCGACCCTTTAAGCATTCGAACTCCGATTAAACTGAATAGCTTGAATTATCCTCTCCCGAGAAATAAAATGTCATGTCATCATCCTTGCTTGCATTGCATCGAACCATGTGTTGATTGTCCCCTTTCTTTCCGGTGTTTGGTTCTTCTCGGGAGACCAAGAGTCTGAAGTGAAGATCGACAACACTGATGACAAGTACCCGATGATCAACAAACAAGGCAAGCGTAAATCCCCCTTTTGAGCATCTCTGATCTTCCCCAAGTATTTTATCCACCAAATTATATTGCATTCAATTCCAATGTCAATTTTGGTCGATAAATAGAGTTATCCTAGTAGCTGCATTACTCATCCTGATAGCCTTACCTGTTTTCCCTTCTTAGAATATCTAGGTTTGCTGTGGAGCGCTAGAGCTATATATATGTTATAAATGCTTAGCCCTACTTAGTTAAGTACTCTGATCGTCTGGTGGATGAGTCAGAATTACCGAGGAACCTGGTATGTGAAGTGGATGTGGAAGTTGTGGTATCTTAATAAAATGACTAAAGGCTTGGATGAGAGGCCACAGTGGAAAGTGGTGTTTTGTCTCGTTCTCGTCGCCTAGGAGTGAGTTCTTTACATCTTGGACCAAGATTGAGCGTGCACCCACACGTGGGCTTAGGAACCTCCATCGACTAATTAACTTGTGAAGGTCTATCCATGGGTCCTCTAGATTCGGGCTTTCCATTTGTGTGTGCGTGGTGATGGATGGTTGATGTGATGGAAAGTGATGATGATGGTGGAGTTTAGGACGTGGCCGCGGTCCAAGGTGTTAGGCACTGAACCTGGACTTCCGCACACTGATGCTCCATGGATAGCCCTATGCGAGGGAGAAGTTGTAACCGTTCCCACTCTGCCTACTATCCCAGGAAGAGAGCGATGTGAGCTCCTGGCCTAGGGCTCAATAGGATTGATAGGATACTCATATCAACAAGTTGCAACTTCTTTTTCGGAAGCTCATCTGAAAAGAACTCCGAGGTTAAGCGTGCTTGGCCCGGAGCGATTTGAGGATGGGTGACCGACCGGGAAGTCCTTCCCGGGTGCGCACGAGTGAGGTCAAAGTGCGCAGAAAAGACTAGTGCTGGTCTATGGGGCTAGTCTAGAGATCCGAGAGAGTTGTCAGGGTGACAGCCGCCGGCCCGGGGTGGGCCAGGGTGTTACAAGGTCCAACAAAGTCTATAGGAATAAGTTGCGTAGTAGACATCACGGGCACGTATGGCGGCCCGCCGCGGGTATTTTTGGACAGATTTACCGCGGGAAAAAGAATTCTACTGGCGGACACGTATTGCTGCCCACCAGTGGTAACTCAAGTAGCGTGCCCGGTTTTGTGCCCGCCACGGGTAACATTTGTCTCACGACAAATCTGGACAACTGTTACATGCCCGCCACTGGTAAGACAATAGAAGTGGCGGGCGGGGTTTTACGCGCGCCAGTGGTAATTTATCAGATTCCAAGTGGAAGGTGCTAGACTGCGCCTGCCACTAATGTGAGCCCACCTATATGCCTTTTCCTCGTAGTGTTAGACCAACTGATCAATTGATTAATAGCCTTTTTTTTCCTCTGCGGTAGTGTGGTGTAGCTGCTGCTTCTCTCCTCTCTATGTCTTACATGTCCCTCGTCCTCTGCCTCCCCTCCCTGATCCAGTGTCTCCACTTAGGATTCTCCATCTCTAGTGCTTGTCCTCCTCAACTCCCATTATTCCTTAGCCCCTTCTCCTCCGTTGTCACGGACGGGAGGTCACAAAGCTCATTGTGTTGCCATTTACGCAACCATGGTGGAGCTCGAATCTGAGGTTCTCCATGGTACCGAGTGTTGGAATATGCCCTAGAGGCAATAATAAATGTATTATTATATTTCCTTGTTCATTATTAATTTTATGTTTCTGTGCTACAATTGTATTGGTTCTTGAATATGAGATTCAGAGGAAAATCCAAATACATGTGTGGAAATATAAACACCAAGTGATCCCTAGTCCAGCCTCTAAGACTAGCTCATGTTTTGATGATGATCTTGTTTTCCTGATCCTGAGCATTATTAGTGTAACAAGGATGCTATCAATATATGAAAACACCGTTGTCTTGATAACAATGGAGTTGGATAGACCCAACTTATGAATTACTGAGAGATGTCATCGTTGCTATATTATCGGTACTTCATATAACTTGTTCACGATTGCATTGTTCCTTAGACCATGAGAATATTGTATACCAACATACCGGATGGTTACTTTGGTGTTTACCACATGTCACTCCGTAAATGGATGTGAATAAAGGTGACTTACGGGTCCCGGAACCAAACTTTCATCAAGAAGTTTGTCTTCGATGCACGATCATATGTCAACGTCCCGTGGTGCCAAGAGTGGTTCAGATCATCCACAATCGGCTGCATGTAGACACTTAAATTCTTCGCCGGGTATTCAGGATCTGGAATGATCAGCGACAGGAATATGGTCTTCTTTTGCATTAGGGCTCCGGGACGGAGATTGAGCGGAATTACAAACACGGGCCAGCAGCTGTACGAGGCAGTCGACATACCATATGGATTGAATCCATCGGTTGCTATCGCGATTCTGACGTTTCGAGCCTCTGCTGCCTCATCGGGGTGGTTCATATCAAAGTTCTTCCATGCCGTACCATCAGATGGATGTCCCATCTTTACCCGTCCGTGCTCATCCTTGTATCTCTTCCCCGTCTTGTGCCACTGCATCTGTGTGGCAGACTCTTTGTTCATGTAAAGCCGCTTGATTCTGTTTATGAATGGGAGGTAACGAAGAATCTTAATGGCGACTTTTGTCTGTGTCTTCTGACCATCGGGTCCGTTTACCTCATGATACCTAGAGGCCCCACACAGGCTACAGTACTTGTCATCCGCAAACTGTTTCCAAAACAAAAGGCATCCTTTTGGACAACAATCTATCTTTTCATAATCCATGCTGAGATCTCGCAGGATTTTCTTCGTTTCGTACATGCTTTTAGGCAGACAATGCCCTTCGGGCAACATGTTACCATATGTTTGCAGATGCGCTTCAAAGCATGAACGGGTGTTGCCGTACTCGAGCTTTTTCGCTAGTTCTTGCGAGATGGCATCGAGCTGAGAAATTTTTGCACCCTCGAACAGAGGCCTCTGAGCCGAGGCCATCATATCAAAGAAGGCCTTCGCAGTTGGCTCCGGGTCCTCTGGTTCACGCGGTTCCTCCGGTTCTGGAGGCTCCTCGGGTTCTGGCGGTTCCTCCTGTGAGGGTGGCGAATCTGGCACGTCGCCATCACAGAGATCATCTAGCCAGTTTCTAATCCCATCATCTTCATTGCCATTGATCCGCTGCCGCATCACCCTACCATTCTCGCGTTCGTACTCATCAAAGTCGACTGTCGTGACGAAGTTCGGCATATACCCACAAGACCAGAGGTGTTTAGTCATCTCATACTTTCGCTGACGTTTACGCATCTTGCAACGAACGCAAGGGCAGTTTGGACGAATGCCTGACTTTGAACCACGCGCTAACTCCTTCACTAACAAATTGGTCTTCCATACCCACTCGTCTGTTCTGTCAACCGCACTAGTTCGGCCACTGTACATCCACCCATTATCAGCCATCCTCTGCTTTACTATGAGCCAAACAACAACGCATTTCATAATATACGCCAAGTAATAATAAATTTATTCAGTGTCACCAGATTAATTACGGCCAAATTTTAACTTTTACAACATGCAAGGGTTTACCTACACTCCTAATTGGTTGGGCCTATCCCACCCGAGTACGTGTAGATCGAGTCGTGTTCCATGTTCTAGCCCGACCCAAGACGGAATTTCGGCAGCACCTCCCCGCTGTTCTTCAGAATACACGTCTCGAGCTTGTCAAGCCGAGAGGGTGTGCATCCGAAGAACAACGGGGAGGTGCTGCCGAAATTCCGTCTCAGGAAGGGGTAGAACATGGAACACGACTCGATCTACACATACTCGCGCTGTCCAACAGGACAATCCGGAAGAGTTACGGTTATAAATATGCAAAAAATGGACAATCCTGCATATTTATAAATTTGTAACTCTTCCGGATGGGATCTGACTCGGGTTACGCGACTGACTTGGTGATCTAGACCAAAATAAACCTATGGAGAGGGCGAAAGATTTATACCCTCGAAGCGTGATCGATCGTCACAGAAAGTCAGGGACACGATCCGGAGAGGGGGGGCGGCACAACATGGACACCGAGGTGGCCCCTCCTCAGCTGGAGAAGAAGCCCCGCAAACGCGCGGGACCGACGGTGGTGGCTGGCGGGAAGCTACGTCATCTAAAATGCACGCAAACAATAAACATTAGCACACATGTATGACAACATAAATATTCATGAAAATGCGTAAAACATGAATTTTTAGCACTAAACACCGACACAATCACTAACACGCCCTAATCATTTTAGCACTAACATCTAACACTAACATCTAGCTAGCACTAACATATACAGAAACAACAACTACACAAAATTTCTAACAATTCTACAAATAAATTCTACACCTAAACTCTAACACATACCCTAACACTAACACTAACAGGGTGGAGCTGAGTTGCTACCTTCGGTGGCGGTGCTGCACGGCGGTGCAGGGCCGGAGGAGGCAGTGAGGCGCCAGTGGAGGTGGCCGTAGGTGGGCCATCGGGGCGGCCGGAGTAGAGGAGCTAGGGGCCGTGGTTGGAGGACAGGGGTCGGGGCCGGACGAGGAGCCCGGGCTGGAGCTCACCGGCTCACGAGTCGTGGAGGAGCTCGGGGACGGCGAGGGGCGGCCGGAGACACTAGAGGGCGAGGATGGTCGGTGATGCGGACGGCGAGGGGCGGGCGACGAGAGGCGGGGGTGGGTCGGGGATGCGGACGGCGAGGGGCGGGCGACGAGAGGCGGGGGTGGGTCGGGGATGCGGATGGCTAGGGATCGAGCGGCGGCGGCGATGGAGTAGGTGGGGAGGAAGGGGAGGCGGGGATCGAGCGGCAGCGGCGAGGTAGGAGGTGGGGATCGAGCGGCGGCGGTGCGCGATGGAGGAGGCAGCGTGCGTGCATGGGTGCGTGATTGCGTGTGTGTGTGGTGGGGATTGAACCCCGTGTGTTGGTGGGGATAAGGGCAGTATCTGTGCCGACAGCTTTGCCGTCGGCATAGACGTAGTTTTTTTTTATTTTTTTTGTGATTAAATTATTCGCAATTGTGTTAATATTTTAAGACATTACAATTTATTTAATAATAATATTTTAAGACACTATAATTTTTGGTGGGTTCGTAAATTTTCGAGTGATTTCGGCGCTCCGGCTATCCTTTTTATCGAAACCCTAGTCCGGTGGGGCCCGCATATCTACCCCCGAACTTTTTTGTGTTAGGTTAGGACATAGGAACATGGAAAACCAACTTTTATCACAAGTTGTCACAAGATTGCCCCCGTTTCGCCTGAAGTGGGAGTTTTCAGCTATAAGTCCACACACTTAGTAGAGAGAAAGTGAAGCCGGTGAAGCCGGTCACACACCAGAGTAGATTCTTGGACATTTGAAATACCCAACACACTTGTATACATATGGTATCGAACAACCTAGGTTTTGGTGGGTTTCCGACGCTCCGGATCCCCGCTTCGGCGAAACCCTAGACCCGTTGGAAAAAAGTCAAAGTTCTCGTCTACCCCCTTGACCGGAGCCGAGAGGGGGTAGGCCAGTGGAATTTTTTGCTTGGTTGTGTTAGGTTAGTCCACAGGAAGGTGGGAAACAAAAGTCTAACCCAAATAAACACAATATTCCATCCGGTTCGCCCGAAGGGGGAGTTTTCACCTCTAAGTGCAGAAACTCACTAGAGAGGAAGTGAAGTCGGTGAAGCCGGTCACACACCGGAGTAGGATATTGGACATTTAAGACACAAAACACTCTTGTATACATATGGTATGGCACAACCTAGGTTTTGGTGGGGTTCCGACGCTCCGGGGACCCGCTTCGGCGAAACCCCGAATCCGCTGGAAAAAAGTCAAAGTTCCCGTCTACCCCCTTGACCGGAGCCGAGAGGGGGTAGGCCAGTGGAATTTTTTGCTTTGTTGTGTTAGGTTAGTCCATAGGAAGGTGGGAAACAAAAGTATAACCCAAATAAACACAATATTCCATCCGGTTCGCCCGAAGGGGGAGTTTTCACCTCTAAGTGCATAAACTCACTAGAGAGGAAGTGAAGCCGGTGAAGCCGGTCACACCCCGGATTAGGATACCGGACATTTAACACACACAAAAAAATTATATACATATGTTATGGCACAACCTAGGTTTGTGTGGGGTTCCGACGCTCCGATGCCCCGCTTCGGCGAAATACTGAATTCGCTGGAAAAACCCTAATGTTTTCGTCTACCCCCATGAACGGCGTCGAAAGGGGGTAGGCCAGTGGATTTTTTTGCTTGGTTGTGTTAGGTCAGGCCATAGGAAGGTGGGAAACCAAACTCTACCCCAAATAAACACAATATTCCATCCGATTCGCCCGAAACGGGAGTTTTCACCTCTTAGTGCAGAAACTCACTAGAGAGAAAGTGAAGTCGGTGAAGCCGATCACACCCCGGAGTAGGATACTGGACATTTAAGACACAAAACACTCTTGTATAGATATGGTATTGGATAACCTAGGTTGTGTGGGGTTCCGATGCTCCGATGCCCCGCTTCGGCGAAACCCTGAATTCGCTGGAAAAACCCTAACGTTTTCGTCTACCCCCTTGAACGGCGTCGAAAGGTGGTAGGCCAGTCAACTTTTTTGCTTGGTTGTGTTAGGTTAGGCCATAGGTGAAATAAAAACACACATATACCCCAACTCTTGCGAAGATTCTCCCCGTTCGCCCGATGTGGAAATTTCCAACTATATGACCAAAAACTCGTGAAGCTCGCTGGATTGTTTTGCTTGGTTGGGCTAGGATAGTCACTAGGTACAAGAAAAAACACACATATACCCCAACTGTTGCGAAGATTCCCTCTCGTTCGCCCGATGTGGGAGTTTCCAGCTATATGCCCAAATACTAGCCAAGGAAACAGTGATGCTCGTGAAGCCGGTCACACCACGGGGCAGGATCTTTTGAGCCATATATTTAATATTTATGTTCTAGGTGTATATTACATATGTTGTTTTTATTTATTTTACATTTATATGTTGTAGGGTCGGGTTCCGGAAGACTCAAACCGTTATTTTATGCGGGTGGGATACCGAAATTGGGAGGGAAATTATAGATCCAATTTATATATAAATTATAACTACATTAAATATTATATACAGAAATAAATAAATCTAAATTCAGTTATAATAGTTGAAAAAAATAACAATTATACGCCGACGGAGGCTGTCGGCGTCTAAGTCCACATATAGACGCCGACGGCAGCCGCAGGGCAGCAAAAAGCCCCCGTTTGGACACCGTCACGGCGGGCATTGTACGCCGACGGCCTTTTCGACGCCGACGGCTGCCGTCGGCCCATGTCTGGCTACGCCGACGGCCGAGGTAGCGGCTATCCTATCTCGCCTTGTACGCCGACGGCCCCGACATTTGGCCGTCGGCGTATAATACGGCCGTCGACGTATTGTGCGTTTCCTGTAGTGGGTGGAGCTAGGAAGCTAGCTAGTAGCGATCTAGAAATCCCTAAGTATATAGCGAGTTGCCATGCGCGTGGCAACTGAAAAAGAAAACTACAGCGAGTTGCCATGCGCGCGTACTGAAATTGCCACGCCGCGTCAACAGCGATTGCCATGAAAATGGTTCGCGCTTGCCATCGGTCCCAGCGACCGTTCGCTCTGTATGAGGAGTTAAATGCACCATGGGTCACACATCTCGTCGCTCATGTGCAGTTAAGTTATACATCTCAATAACGGGATTTTTTGGTCACGCATCTCGACAATTGGGTGCATGCAGGTCACAAACAGAACAGCTCATCCCGTTCTGGACTAAAAGTTTTCAAAAAAAACCCTTACTAAAATCTTAGGAGGACCATTTTGTAAAATTAGAAAAGGCCCACGTGGTGCAAAGAAAAAAAGGTCAACGCTGGAGGACCCCGTGGAGCGCCCCTGCCATGCGCCGCCGCCGCCGTGCACCGCCGCCCCCGCCCCCTGCCGTGCGCCGCCGACGCCGCCATCCTGCTGGAGCGCCGCCGCCGCCGCGCTTCCTGCCAGAGCGCTCTATTTTGTCCGCGCCACAGTCATCTTCTCCGCGTCCGGTCGCCCCCCAATCGAGCTCGATTCGTTCGCCCTCGTCTCCGTGGAGAGCTCCTGGATGAATTGAAGACCACTGCCGCGTCCGCCTAGGTCTCCTCTACATCCTCTTCAAGTCACGCGAGCCGGGCGCTCATTTTGTGAAAAAATTCAGTCCAGAACGGGATGAGCTGTCCCGTTTGTGACCTGCGTGCACCCAATTGTCGAGATGAGTGACCAAAAAATCCCGTTATTGAGATGTGTGACTTAACTGCACATGAGCGACGAGATGTGTGACCAGTGGTGCAATTAACTCCTGTATGAGGGTCCCTAGAAATAAGATGTTTCAAGATACGAGTGATGGTTAGTGTTTCGAGCCAAAAACATTTGGTTGGCCAGATCTGGATCCAAGGCCACTCGCTTGCCTCGCTGGTCTAAGCGGAAGAATCTTCTGAATTCACATGCATGCGACCTAGCTATATTTTTGTTTAGCCAGTCCTTCCACACGGGATGATGGAGCCCACGGCAAGACCAAGCATTCAGTGACTTTGACGCAGACTTGGGAGTGAGTACACAGAAGGTTCAGCTTAGAGCATCTACAACCGAACTCTCAAACGGATCGAACGGATGGCCCGGTCAGTCACAAAACCGTGACCCAACAGGCCTCCTCAAACCGGCCACGGACGTTCTGGCTCACCAGCACCCCTCAAAACCAGCCAAAATCTCGGGCGGGTATAGGGAGGCACGGACGCACCTGGGCGCGTCCGTCATGTCGGACCGGCCCACCATGGCCCACCTGGACCCCACAAATTTCCCCACTCTGGACGAAACCTACACCGCAGTCAAACCACACTCCACTCCACTGCACTCTCTGTCTCCTCTTCTCCCCCTCCCCTCCCCTTCCGATCTATGTCGAGCTCCGGTAGTGCACCGTCCGGTGGCAAATCTGGCCGCGAGGAGCCCGTGGACTGGGAGTCACTGTTGTGTGAGGCGGAGCCGAACGACGTGGACGAGCTCCCCATCCGAATCGCGCTACGCCGGTCGTGGCGGGACCGGGGCGAAAGCGGAAGCTCTGGCTCCGCGCTGTCCCCTGTCGCCACAATGCGGACGATGGCGCCGGCCCCTCCCAGTCCGCCGCCCCCTGCGCCCCTCTCTGCCTTTTCTACCTGCTCCGGATGGCGACCCCGGCCACCGAAGGATCCTCATGCTCAAACTGGCGCCAACGCGGACGCCCGAATCCGAGGCACGGGCCGCATGCCGCGATTAGCAACGGGCAAGCGAGAGGGTGGCAGTAGGGGATGCGACATCCTCCCGCCGGCCCCGCGCGCGCCGGTGGAACCTGAGGACTAGCTTTTCGCGACGGTCCTCCGCCGCTCCCTCACCACGGTGGAGACCGGCGCGCGGCGGCTCCGCCGCAAAAATGCTAAAGCTCTCCGGCTCGCCATCGAGCAATCAGAGCGCGAGGCGGCGGAGGATGCGATGGCCAAAGCCAAGGCCGCCCGGCTGATATTAACGGCTTCCACAAGATCCCGGGGAAAGACTACCTATTGCTAATTATCCGGTCAATGATCAAGATGCAGTTAGAAGGGCATATATTCTTAAAGGTCCACACCAATGTTATGAACATGCATTTAAAGGAAGATTAATTGGCGATAGAGTTCGTCAGTTCAGTCCTTTTTGGTTTCATAAACATCATTGGCTTGAATATAGTACGAAGAAGGAAGCTGCATTTTGTTTTGTATGCTACTTGTTCAAGGAGAAAAAACTAGTGGCAAGGGAACCAATGCATTTACAGAAGGTGGTTGGAACAATTGGAATAGAAGTGATGCACTTGTGAAGCATGTCGGTGGTGTAACAAGTGTGCACAATGCAGCTCAAGAGCAATACAACCTATTTGTGAATCCTCGTGCAGCAGTTGATGATCTTCTTGTGAAAGTGAGTAGCGAGGAATTACGTCTTTACAAGATCAGGTTGAAGTATTCCCTTAGGTGCTTGAAGTTTCTTCTTCACCAAGGATTGGCATTCCGAGGACATGATGAAAGAGAAGAGTCTGGCAATAGAGGTAACTTTGTTGAGCTTTTGAAATTGCTTGCAGCAAATAGCGAAGAAGTGAATAAGTTTGTTTTGAAGAATGCCCCGGGTAATTGCACATTGATTAGCCACGGGATACAAACACAAATAATTCAATGTTGTGCACTAGAAACTAGAAGGCAAATATTGAAGAACTTGGTGGTGATAAGTATGCTATACTAGCTGATGAGTCAAGTGACGTGTCACATAAAGAACAACTAGCTCTATGCTTGCGTTTTGTTGATAAGCTAGGAAGACCACGTGAGCACTTTCTTGGAGTTATTCATGTAAGTGATACTACTTCATTGTCACTTAAGAAAGCAATTGAAGCATTACTTGTGGATCATCATTTGGCTATAACTCAAATCCGTGGGCAAGGCTATGATGGGGCTAGCAACATGAGAGGAGAAATTAAAGGTTTGAAAACACTGACCATGAAAGAGTCACCTTCTGCCTATTATGTCCATTGTTTTGCACATCAACTCAAGCTAGTTCTTGTTGCTGTTGCCAAGGGAAATAATGATTATGTGTGGTTTTTTGATCAAGTGTCTCTCTTGCTTGGTATTGTGGGAGTTTCTTGCAAGCGTCATGACATGCTTCAGAATGCTACACTTCAAAATATCATGAAGGCAATTGATTGTGGTGAATTGGAAACAGCCTGATAAAAAAAGTTAGTCTTCTTTTGAGCTTTTGTTGGCCCTTTTTTATGTAAAACTCAAACTTCCTCATGAATTATTATATGTTGTAAGACTCGATCAGCTTTTGTTGAATTATATGTCATGTTGCCATTTCTCTATTAGTGTTAAAACAAGTTTTATGAAGGCGGGCCACCCTGAATCAAAATCCTGGATCCGCCAATGCCCGGAGGCACCACCCGCTCCATCCTCATGCCGCGCTTCCTCCGGTGGCCGGACCGTGAATGCCCGGATGCCTTCGCTGAGGCTAGGGACAAGATCGCGCATAACCTCCTCCACCATGGCCTTGCTGGCTCCGACTACGGGAGGAACGCCGCCAGATTAGGGAAGACGAGGAGGAGTGCCTCTGTGGACGAGATGATGGAAAGGATGAAAAAATAAAGAAAAAAATCTCGCCGGAATTCCGCCAGAATCTCGCCGGAATTTGGCGGCGGGAGGTCAGCGGGGCTGCGGGGTGTCGGCGGTGGCCGGCGAAGGCAAGGAGGGTGGCGCCGCAGTGGATATGGCTGGGCAAGGCAGAGCGGTGGGCGAGGCAGAGGCAAAAAGTTTTTACTCCACGGATGGGCTGGTGAGTATTTTTACTCCTCGGAGAGGCCGCGGAGAACAAATTATCCTCCTCAAACCGTTATAAGGGATCGGTTGGGTGCTGGTTAGAGGAGAAAAACGAAATGTATCCTCCTCTAACCGATTTTAGGGGATCGGTTAGAGTTGCTCAGCACAGCAAGCACCAAGCCAATGTCCCATCCCCCGTTGTCCTCCATCCACAACACAAAGCCTACCGCACTTGTTACATCACAGTAACACGCCTTCCAACAGTACTAGCAAATGTATGTGCAAAGAACGCATTACATCCATGGTTACCAGGTTCCACGGGCTATCTGCAGTTTCCAATTCCACATGTAAAAATTTCAGAAATTCAGTATCCACTCGCGAGTCCTGACTACTACTACCAATTGAGCTGCCCTGCTGCTGCCCTGCACTTGGAGCTTCCCTCTAGACCTGCTCCGCCCAAACACGTCCCGTCTGATCAACGGAACAGGCTGGCGACGGTGCGTATGCATCTACTGCGCGAACAGCGCCTCCACGATGAGCATGAGCGGCATCCGCTCGCTCTGTAATGCACGCCTCATGCGATAACTTCCAGCACTCGACGTGCCCGCACAGCGACGCCTTCTCCTCTCTGGAAAAACCCGGGTGCTCCTGAGATGACACAAAATTAGCAGCTTGCTCTCGTTAGGGACAGTTGAATGTTCAAACCGGAAACACCTCGAACTAATCACAGTGGCGAACATGAGTTTGTCAGTCCATGGTTGGCTGCTCTAGACAGTACAAAGAGGAGCTAAATATCATTATCATGGTGCTGCATTCCGTCATTTTCTCATCACATGCATATATGTATTTTTTTTGGACAAAGGGTAATATATATATTAATATCAAGATGATACCAGTTACACTCGGCCTTTCCAACGACACAATATCCAAAGTAAGCTCGGACATTGCACCACCGGAAAATTCGTCTTTGCCGAGTGTCGGCGTCTTTGCCAAGAGAATTTCGTTAGGCACTCGGTGGTCGCAGCAGACATCACGGAACCTGTGGGAGTTCCGCTGCTCGGAACGGGAAGTGGAGGTTGTTGCCATATTGATGGAGCCACCTCAAGTACTCGACAATCAAGCTGTAAGCTCCAAGTAGTGAACTTAGCTAGCTTTATGTTTAGCGAGTATGAATCAAGGCGTACGAAAATGCTTTTGATCATCTTAAAACGAAAACCAACCAAACAAAAGCACGCCATAGTTCTTCGGGAGCTTAGATAAGAAGAGCGTGTCTGCGATAAATTGACACCACTATACTTAGAAATGTGAGAAATATGAGTTAGTATAACCGATAATTACCCGAGCCAGCATATCATATTAGATTGATTCGACAAATTACACTTGGGATACTAGCTCAAATGTCAGATGTTCGTACAATAACTCGGCAAGTTTGATTGGGTGATAGTAGAGTACGAGGCAGAGTTCAAGTTCTGATGGTGACCCGAGCCATTGCTTTTCTACGCTTTGACACCTTAACCTCCTCAAAAGCTTAGCAAATAGCTACCCATCGTGTTAGCATCCAGTTCTGACGCCTTATCTCAAGCTTGACCGCCAATGGAGCGAAGACCTCGAGTCCGCCAACCTTGTTAGTTATCGTGCCCAGCTTTTTCTCACCACCGACCGCTGCCATCGCTGTCTGAGCTGGACAAGATCGTTGTGGCATGCCCCAGCCTCGAATCCCATAGAGCTGCCGCTTGTTCTACTCAGTACTTTTCAGCTGGAACCGGACATATATCTTCGGTGTCGGTCTGGGACATGTCTCGGTGATTTCGACGTAGAAAAAGGTGCATGTGAACAGTTTACTGGTCCAAGATTCTCCTTCTCAATTGTGTTTCTTTGTGATAACTGTCTTCCATGATGTTTTGTGCGGTCATGACTCGTTTCTTAGTTTTTCCAGGATATTTATTGGAGCGGGTCAAGTAGACTTGTATATATTCAATATAGACAACAACATCTGAAAACAAATATATGGACAACAATTGATATGGAAATGCCGTGCCTTCCAGGGTAATGCACTATGGTACAAAGTATTTTGAACTGGAGGAAATATCATTATCATGGTGCTGCATTCCCTCATTTTCCGATCACATGCAAATATGTAGTTTTTTTTTTGAAAGGGTAATATATTAACATCAAGATGATACCAATTACACTCGGCTCTGCAACGACACAATATCCAGAGTAAGCTCGGACATCACACTACTGGAAAATTCGTTTTTTTTAGTGTCGGCGTCTTTGCCGTGTGCATTTCGTCAGGCACTCGGAGGTCGCAGGAGAGATGACATAGCCTGTGGGAATTCCATGTCTCGGAATGGGAAGTGGAGGTTGTTGCCATCTCGATGGAGCTACCTGAAACACTCGACAATCAAGTTGTAAGCTCCAAGTAGCGAGCCAGCATATCATATTAGATTGATTCGACAAATTACACTTGGGATACTAGCTCAAATGTCAGGTGTTCGTACAATAACTCAGCAAGTTTGCTTGGGTGATAGTAGAGTCACTACGGAAGAGCGTCACATTGCCGTGTGCCAAGACCACACGGCGAAGACCCAAATGCGCACGGCGAAGACGTTGCCGTGTGCTACACACGGCAACGTACACACGGGAAAGATTTGCACGGGAAAGAATTCTTTGCCGTGTGTCATATGTCGGGCACACGGCAACGACGAAAGGTGGGACCCACATTGACTTGACGACGATGGACGGCGACCGGCTGTTCTTTGCCGTGTGCCCCAGGTGGGCCCCAGGTGGCGGTTCTTTGCCATGTGCCAGCTCACGGCAACATCTTGCATCTTTGCCGTGTGCAGCCCACGGCAACGACGAACAGCGGGGGACCCATCTGTTACCTCTTTGCCGTGTGTCAGCCCAGGCGCACGGCAAAGAGGACACGCGTCGTCAGCCTGTGCATCCTGGTGCTTGGCTTTCCAGATTTTTGGTCAGCCTTTGCCGTGTGCAGCACACGGCAAAGGTGATAATATTTTTCTGTTTTTTTTGTTTTTTCTTAATTCCTGCATTTCAAAAATTCCAGAAATTCTGGTACAATATACAGAGCATATATATACACAAAATATGACATATTGCACACAAAATATCACATATTTCACACAAAACATCACAAAGTGTCCTACTCAAATCCAAATGTAGCACAACAACAAAATGCCGTTCGGATTACATGAATGTAGCACAACAAAACAATGACGAAGCAACTCCTGGTCATCATGCCATCGCTGCCATCCGCTCCTAGCTAGCTCCAATCCATCTAAAACATGAGAAAAAGACACAAAGGCATGAGGATTCCAACATCCATGAAAAAGATACATGAATTCACAAAGTAGTATGACAAGCTAAGCATATGGGTCATTTTTCGTGTCATAGATAATGCACAAGACAAGCTAAGCATGTCATTCTTCGTGTGAAATAGATCAAGTAACTAACTTTGAACATGAGAACTTACGGTAGTGTTCGGAGATGAATGAATCCTCCTCCTCGGAGGCCTACCCTTGGTCCCTCTCGAGGAACCGCCGACTCTGGATCCTCCGCCTCTTTCCTCGTGTACCCTCCTCTCCGCCGTCTGGATCACGCCCTACCCTCGGTCCATGTTTCTGTGGCCTGCAATGACAAACATTAAACCGATTAGTAAAACAAATAGAACTCATGCTAAGCAAATAAACTAAGTAAAATAAATAGAAGCATACATATATTGGTCAAGGTCGGGATCATCTGGATCTGGAGGTCTAGCATTAGCCAATGGAGTGTCAGTCTCATCATCACTATCACGTGTGTCATCACCGTCGGCATCCCCATCTTCGGCGTCGTTCTGTGAACTTAATCGCTGGAGAAATGCCAAGTCGTTAATGTCGTCAACCTCTTCTTCGGCGTCGTCACCGACACTGCCAACGTCTTCTTCCATGCCCTCACCTTCCGTCAAGTCGATCGTGAAATTGCCTGTGAGCCCACCTTCTTGGAAGAATTCTCCCTCATATGTGTCGGCGTTTATGAGAGGGTTATAATCATCGTCGATTGGCATAGGTAATTTACCATACGGCGACACCTTGTACGGGACATCGTAATCCCGCAAACGAGCAATCTTGCACGCGTATGGGAGGTAATAAACTTGGGTCGCCTCTTGAGCCACGATATAGACATCTGGGCAATCCAATAGCTTTTCTCGAATAATTTGGATCGAACCACTTGCACTTGAAAATAATGACCTTAGGATGCGGTCCTCCTACTCTTGTCCATTGTAGTTCATATATTTCTTCAAGTACTCCATAGTATTCTACTCCATTGCATACGGTAAACACTCCACTATTCGTTGTTTTTCGATTAGGCCGACCCTCCTCGTGGATACGGGTTCGGAAGCGATACCCATTGACGTCATACGTGTCGTACCTAAGGACCTTATAGTGAAAACCCATGGCAACGGTTCTCAACTCCTCGTTCATTGCATGGTCTACGTCAGCCTGTAGGTTCAAGCGGAAAGCATTAGCGCCAGGTAAGCGGGATTGAGATGATAAACTGACAAGGAGGGGAAATAGAAAGTACTTTTGCTCGCAACCAATCAATGTAACTTGGTTGGCCGTTCCCGGCACCCTCACGGAGAAATTTGTCCTCCTCGCTTGGGGAAGCTTCGGTGGCACTTGGCCAATATTGATTCATGAATTCGCTACAGAAACGAGGAAAGTTAAGTTAGACACAAACTTCTGATGAGTTGCGATACAATTATCGTAGAGAGCACTTACCCTTGGTACTCGGACGCTTCTTCTAGGTTTACCAAGACATACATGGTTATATTGGACCACACTTCTAGACTCAAGGTTTGCATCACTTTGCCGCCTGAAGTTCCCAGTTTCCCTTTGAAGAGGCTAAGCTCGGATACATGGTCCTCAGTATTGTAACGAGCGACTGGATTATGCATGGTGGGAACATCTGGCGGATAGTATGTTGTGAGGACGTTCGCCACCTCCTCAGTGATGAATGCCTCAGCTATGGATGCTTCAATCTTGCATTTGTTTGTACATTTCTTTCGTAGGGTCTTCTGTAGTCTCTCTACTGCGTACTGCCAACGGCCTTGCACGGGACCTCCCATTCGTGCCTCCGTGGGGAGGTGTAAAATCATGTGTGCCATAGGAACAAAGAAGCTAGGCGGAAACATTGCCTCCAACTTGCATATCAACTCCGGAGCCACCTTTTCCATTTCATCAATCACGGTTGGAGATAACTCCTTAGCACAAAGAACGCGGAAGAAATAGCTAAGCTCCGCCAGCACCCGCCATTCTGCCTCGGGGATGAAGCCTCGAGCCATCACTGGGAGTAGCCGCTCGAGCCATATGTGGTAGTCATGACTCTTGAGCCCGATGATCTTCATGGCATCAAGCTTCACACCCCTTCTAAGATTCGCCGCGTACCCATCAGGGAACAGCAACAGGGCGATCCACATGAGCGCTTCCTTCCTTTGCTCCCTTGTAAGAACGAAAGGGGCCTTTGGCTTCCTCCATCTCGTTCCCCCGCCAATTGGTTGTAGTTCAAGATGTGGTCTATCGCAAATCGCCTTTTGATCGACCCTAGCCTTGATGTTATCCCTCGACTTATCGGGGATGTCAAACATCATAGCGAAAATGGACTCCCCGATATTCTTCTCAGTGTGCATCACATCTATGTAGTGTGGAAGTTCAAGCTGCGGAAAGTACGGGAGATCCCATAAGCACGGCTTGTGAGTCCAGGCGTGTGTCACACCGTATCCCTTGTACTTACCTGGATGTTCGGGATCCTCCTCGAGAGCGTTTAACTCAGCAAGTATCTGTGTACCAGTCAACACGGGAGGTGCCGTGTGTGTGACAACTACATCTTTTGTGAAGTTCTTGGTGTCTTGTCTGAACTCATGGTCAGCACGAAGGAACTGCCGATGGAGATCAAAGCAACAATACTTGCGACCCTGCTCAACCAATGGAACTCCATAGCACTCTTGCACTGTGGGCATGGGAACCTCCCGTGCACGCTCCAGCCAATGAATAGCCCAAACGCCGGTAGGTCATGCATTGAGTACTGGTACCAGACAAACATATCGAAGTGTGTCTTCGTATATCGGTCGTATGTCCTGAAACCCGTATCCCAAGCTTCTTTCAGCTCATCCATCAACGGTTGCATGTACACACTCATATTTTTTCCCGGGTAGTCAGGCCCTGGAATTATCAAGGACAGGAACATGTACTTTCGTTGCATAATAGCGCCGGGTGGGAGATTGAGCGGGATAGCAAACACGGGCCAGCAACTGTATGAGGCAGCCGTCATACCATACGGATTGAACCCATCTGTCGCCAAGGCAATTCGCACATTCCGAGCCTCGTCTGCTCTCCCCGGGGTGTGTTTTTTGTCGAAATTCTTCCATGCGTCACCATCCGAAGGATGTATCAACATCTTCTTCTTTGCCGCGTCTTTCTTGAATCTTTGACCATCTTTGTGCCACGTCATCATTTTTGCAGTATCCTTGTCCATGTAAAGTCGTTGAATCCTTGGTATGAGTGGAAGATACCTAAGAACATTGGCTGCGACACAGGACTGTCTCTTCTGACCATCACCTGCGTCTACCTCAACATACCTAGAGGAGCCACAGTTGGGACAGTAGTTGGCGAACTCGTATTCTTTCCTAAATAGGACGCATCCCTCCGGACATGCATGGATATGCTCATATGGCATGTTAAGTGCACGGAGGATTTTCTTTGCCGCGTAAAAGCTTGAAGGCAGAACATGAGCTTCAGGGAGCCAACGACCAACGCTTGTCATAATTTCATCAAAACAGTCTCTAGGCAGGTTCCACCGGGCCTTGATAGCCATAATGTCACCGATGGCCGCGAGTTGTCTGTATTGGGTGTGAGCGTGAAGAGGTGCAGCCGAGGACTCCAACATATCATAGAAGGCCTTCGCGGCACCCTCTGGCTGCTCTTCCCCTTGCCCATCACGAAAGTCATTTATCAGGCCTCCTAACCCGGTAGCACAGTCGCCGTCGGACTCTCTCGCCGCCTCCTCTATGATACGATCAGCCTCACCATGATAGGTCCACACATAATAGTTGGGCAAAAAACCATACTTAACGAGATGTAGTCCAATATTATCCCTATTGTGTACTCTGTTGTTCTTGCATTTAAAGCACGGACACCAAGCGGTATAATTCCCCTCAACAAATGCTTGATCCAAGAATTCTTCCAGCTTTAAAAACCATTCAGGGGTAATCACTGTTTTACTTTCACGACCAGTGTACATCCACTCACGGTCAGCATGATCAGCCATCTTCTTCTGCTCTTTTGGGTGACAAACGGTGACGCATTTCATTATATGCAGCAAGTAATAATAATAAATTTATTCAATGTCGTCAGATTAATTACGCCCAAATTTTATCATTTACAGCATGCATGGTTGGTTCACCTACACTTCTAATAGGTAGGGGCCTATCCCACCCGAGTATGTGTAGATCGAGTCGTGTTCCATGTTCTACCCCGACCCGAGACGGAATTTCGGCAGCACCTCCCCGCTGCTCTTCAGAATACACGTCTCGAGCTTGTCAAGCCGAGAGGGTGTGCATCCGAAGAACAACGGGGAGGTGATGCCGAAATTCTGTCTCAGGAAGGGGTAGAACATGGAACACGACCCGATCTACACATACTCGCGCTGTCCAACAGGACAATCCGGAAGAGTTACGGTTATAAATATGCAAAGATGGACAATCCTGCATATTTATAAATTTATAACCCTTCCGGACGGGATCTGACTCGGGTTACGCGACTGACTTGGTGATCTAGAACAAATTAAACCTATGTAGCAAGAGAGGCGAAAGATGTATACCCTCGAAGCGTGAGCAATCGCCGAAAAAGGTCGGGGATGCTCCTCAGCTGCAGAAGAAGCCCCACAACGACGGGACCGACGGTGGCGGCTGCCGAGAAACTACGACATCTGAAAAAAAAATAGCAATTTACATATTGGGTTATCATTCATTCATAAGTACAAGCTCCCGGTGATTTTACAAATAGCAAAAAGGTGTTCAACGCCAAACCATTGAACATGCCTAATATAATCACCAAAACTGAACCCTAAACTAATCTTTTGCAAGTTCAAACATGAAAGCATCCTGGTGCATACCATCAGCCTAACCCTAAACCTAACATGTCTGTGCATACCATCAGCCTAACCCATCGCGACAGTGACGCACAAGCGTTTCACTGCCGACGCCGACCTCGAGATGCGCGGCGGGTAGCAGCAGCTCCTGGTGCCCGCGCCGGGGAAGAGGAGGCCGGAGGAGGCAGGGGGCGGTGCCCGGCCGGTGAGGAGGCCGGAGGAGGCAGGGGGCGGTGCACGGCCGGTGAGGAGGCCGGAGGAGGCAGGGGCGGTGCACGGCCGGTGAGGACGCCGGAGGAGGCAGGGGCGGTACACGGCCGGTGAGGAGGCGTGGCGGGCGCGGCCGGTGGAGGTGGGCGTGGCGGGCGCGGCCGGTGGAGGCGGCGTCGCCGGACCTTCGCGGCGGCGGGGCCGCGGATTGGCGGCGGGACGGGCTGTGGCGGCGGCGGGGCCGGTGGAGGCGAGATGCGCGCGGCGCGCGGGGGTGGAGGCGAGATGCAGAGGCCCTGAATGGTGGGGAGGTCGGGGGTGGGCCGCACGCGCGACCTTATCCTATTTCTTTGCCGTGTGCAGGGAGAAGGGCGCACGGCAAAGAGGGAATATATCTTTGCCGTGCGCAGACACACGGCAACGAATTTTTTTAAATTTTCCATTTTCATACTATTTATTAGTACCTTTGGAACCTTTCATTATATACTTTCATTAATAATATTATAGTATTATATTATTACATTTGTTAGTACCTTTGTTGGGGTTCCGACGCTCCGGAGCCCGGCTTCGGCGAAACCCTAGACCCGCTGGAAAAAAGTCAAACTTGCCGTCTACCCCTTTGACCGGACTCGAAAGGGGGTAGGCCGGTGGATTATTTTGCTTGGTTGTGTTAGGTTAGGACATAGGAAGACCCAAAACCAAGATCCACCCCACCCCTTGCAAAGATTCCGTCCGTTTCGCCCGAAGTGGGAGTTTCGAGCTATAAGTCCAGGAACTCCGTATGGAGAAAGTGATGCCGGTGAAGCCGGTCACACACCGGAGTGAGATCTTGGACATGTACAACACCCAACACACTTGTACACATATGGTATGGAACCACCTAGGTCCTGGTGGGGTTCCGACGCTCCGGAGCCCGCTTCGGCGAAACCCTAGACCCGCTGGAAAAAAGTCAAACTTGCCGTCTACCCCTTTGACCGGACTCGAAAGGGGGTAGGCCGGTGGATTATTTTGCTTGGTTGTGTTAGGTTAGGACATAGGAAGACCCAAAACCAAGATCCACCCCACCCCTTGCAAAGATTCCGTCCGTTTCGCCCGAAGTGGGAGTTTCGAGCTATAAGTCCAGGAACTCCGTATGGAGAAAGTGATGCCGGTGAAGCCGGTCACACACCGGAGTGAGATCTTGGACATGTACAACACCCAACACACTTGTACACATATGGTATGGAACCACCTAGGTCCTGGTGGGGTTCCGACGCTCCGGAGCCCCGCTTCGGCGAAACCCTAGACCCGCTGGAAAAAAGTCAAACTTGCCGTCTACCCCTTTGACCGGACTCGAAAGGGGTAGGCCGGTGGATTATTTTGCTTGGTTGTGTTAGGTTAGGACATAGGAAGACCCAAAACCAAGATCCACCCCACCCCTTGCAAAGATTCCGTCCGTTTCGCCCGAAGTGGGAGTTTCGAGCTATAAGTCCAGGAACTCCGTATGGAGAAAGTGATGCCGGTGAAGCCGGTCACACACCGGAGTGAGATCTTGGACATGTACAACACCCAACACACTTGTACACATATGGTATGGAACCACCTAGGTCCTGGTGGGGTTCCGACGCTCCGGAGCCCCGCTTCGGCGAAACCCTAGACCCGCTGGAAAAAAGTCAAACTTGCCGTCTACCCCTTTGACCGGACTCGAAAGGGGGTAGGCCGGTGGATTATTTTGCTTGGTTGTGTTAGGTTAGGACATAGGAAGACCCAAAACCAAGATCCACCCCACCCCTTGCAAAGATTCCGTCCGTTTCGCCCGAAGTGGGAGTTTCGAGCTATAAGTCCAGGAACTCCGTATGGAGAAAGTGATGCCGGTGAAGCCGGTCACACACCGGAGTGAGATCTTGGACATGTACAACACCCAACACACTTGTACACATATGGTATGGAACCACCTAGGTCCTGGTGGGGTTCCGACGCTCCGGAGCCCCGCTTCGGCGAAACCCTAGACCCGTTGGAAAAAAGTCAAACTTGCCGTCTACCCCTTTGACCGGACTCGAAAGGGGGTAGGCCGGTGGATTATTTTGCTTGGTTGTGTTAGGTTAGGACATAGGAAGACCCAAAACCAAGATCCACCCCACCCCTTGCAAAGATTTCGTCCGTTTCGCCCGAAGTGGGAGTTTCGAGCTATAAGTCCAGGAACTCCGTATGGAAAAAGTGATGCCGGTGAAGCCGGTCACACACCGGAGTGAGATCTTGGACATGTACAACACCCAACACACTTGTACACATATGGTATGGAACCACCTAGGTCCTGGTGGGGTTCCGACGCTCCGGAGCCCCGCTTCGGCGAAACCCTAGACCCGCTGGAAAAAAGTCAAACTTGCCGTCTACCCCTTTGACCGGACTCGAAAGGGGTAGGCCGGTGGATTATTTTCCTTGGTTGTGTTAGGTTAGGACATAGGAAGACCCAAAACCAAGATCCACCCCACCCCTTGCAAAGATTCCGTCCGTTTCGCCCGAAGTGGGAGTTTCGAGTTATAAGTCCAGGAACTCCGTATGGAGAAAGTGATGCCGGTGAAGCCGGTCACACACCGGAGTGAGATCTTGGACATGTACAACACCCAACACACTTGTACACATATGGTATGGAACCACCTAGGTCCTGGTGGGGTTCCGACGCTCCGGAGCCCCTCTTCGGCGAAACCCTAGACCCGCTGGAAAAAAGTCAAACTTGCCGTCTACCCCTTTGACCAGACTCGAAAGGGGGTAGGCCGGTGGATTATTTTGCTTGGTTGTGTTAGGTTAGGACATAGTAAGACCCAAAACCAAGATCCACCCCACCCCTTGCAAAGATTCCGTCCGTTTCGCCCGAAGTGGGAGTTTCGAGCTATAAGTCCAGGAACTCCGTATGGAGAAAGTGATGCCGGTGAAGCCGGTCACACACCGGAGTGAGATCTTGGGCATGTACAACACCCAACACACTTGTACACATATGGTATGGAACCACCTAGGTCCTGGTGGGGTTCCGACGCTCCGGAGCCCCGCTTCGGCGAAACCCTAGACCCGCTGGAAAAAGTCAAACTTGCCGTCTACCCCTTTGACCGGACTCGAAAGGGGGTAGGCCGGTGGATTATTTTGCTTGGTTGTGTTAGGTTAGGACATAGGAAGACCCAAAACCAAGATCCACCCCACCCCTTGCAAAGATTCCGTCCGTTTCGCCCGAAGTGGGAGTTTCGAGCTATAAGTCCAGGAACTCCGTATGGAGAAAGTGATGCCGGTGAAGCCGGTCACACACCGGAGTGAGATCTTGGACATGTACAACACCCAACACACTTGTACACATATGGTATGGAACCACGTAGGTCCTGGTGGGGTTCCGACGCTCCGGAGCCCCGCTTCGGCGAAACTCTAGACCCGCTGGAAAAAAGTCAAACTTGCCGTCTACCCCTTTGACCGGACTCGAAAGGGGGTAGGCCGGTGGATTATTTTGCTTGGTTGTGTTAGGTTAGGACATAGGAAGACCCAAAACCAAGATCCACCCCACCCCTTGCAAAGATTCCGTCCGTTTCGCCCGAAGTGGGAGTTTCGAGCTATAAGTCCAGGAACTCCGTATGGAGAAAGTGATGCCGGTGAAGCCGGTCACACACCGGAGTGAGATCTTGGACATGTACAACACCCAACACACTTGTACACATATGGTATGGAACCACCTAGGTCCTGGTGGGGTTCCGACGCTCCGGAGCCCCGCTTCGGCGAAACCCTAGACCCGCTGGAAAAAAGTCAAACTTGCCGTCTACCCCTTTGACCGGACTCGAAAGGGGGTAGGCCGGTGGATTATTTTGCTTGGTTGTGTTAGGTTAGGACATAGGAAGACCCAAAACCAAGATCCACCCCACCCCTTGCAAAGATTCCGTCCGTTTCGCCCGAAGTGGGAGTTTCGAGCTATAAGTCCAGGAACTCCGTATGGAGAAAGTGATGCCGGTGAAGCCGGTCACACACCGGAGTGAGATCTTGGACATGTACAACACCCAACACACTTGTACACATATGGTATGGAACCACCTAGGTCCTGGTGGGGTTCCGACGCTCCGGAGCCCCGCTTCGGCGAAACCCTAGACCCGTGGAAAAAAGTCAAACTTGCCGTCTACCCCTTTGACCGGACTCGAAAGGGGGTAGGCCGGTGGATTATTTTGCTTGGTTGTGTTAGGTTAGGACATAGGAAGACCCAAAACCAAGATCCACCCCACCCCTTGCAAAGATTCCGTCCGTTTCGCCCGAAGTGGGAGTTTCGAGCTATAAGTCCAGGAACTCCGTATGGAGAAAGTGATGCCGGTGAAGCCGGTCACACACCGGAGTGAGATCTTGGACATGTACAACACCCAACACACTTGTACACATATGGTATGGAACCACCTAGGTCCTGGTGGGGTTCCGACGCTCCGGAGCCCCGCTTCGGCGAAACCCTAGACCCGTGGAAAAAAGTCAAACTTGCCGTCTACCCCTTTGACCGGACTCGAAAGGGGGTAGGCCGGTGGATTATTTTGCTTGGTTGTGTTAGGTTAGGACATAGGAAGACCCAAAACCAAGATCCACCCCACCCCTTGCAAAGATTCGTCCGTTTCGCCCGAAGTGGGAGTTTCGAGCTATAAGTCCAGGAACTCCGTATGGAAAAAGTGATGCCGGTGAAGCCGGTCACACACCGGAGTGAGATCTTGGACATGTACAACACCCAACACACTTGTACACATATGGTATGGAACCACCTAGGTCCTGGTGGGGTTCCGACGCTCCGGAGCCCCGCTTCGGCGAAACCCTAGACCCGCTGGAAAAAAGTCAAACTTGCCGTCTACCCCTTTGACCGGACTCGAAAGGGGGTAGGCCGGTGGATTATTTTCCTTGGTTGTGTTAGGTTAGGACATAGGAAGACCCAAAACCAAGATCCACCCCACCCCTTGCAAAGATTCCGTCCGTTTCGCCCGAAGTGGCGTTTCGAGTATAAGTCCAGGAACTCCGTATGGAGAAAGTGATGCCGGTGAAGCCGGTCACACACCGGAGTGAGATCTTGGACATGTACAACACCCAACACACTTGTACACATATGGTATGGAACCACCTAGGTCCTGGTGGGGTTCCGACGCTCCGGAGCCCCTCTTCGGCGAAACCCTAGACCCGCTGGAAAAAAGTCAAACTTGCCGTCTACCCCTTTGACCAGACTCGAAAGGGGGTAGGCCGGTGGATTATTTTGCTTGGTTGTGTTAGGTTAGGACATAGTAAGACCCAAAACCAAGATCCACCCCACCCCTTGCAAAGATTCCGTCCGTTTCGCCCGAAGTGGGAGTTTCGAGCTATAAGTCCAGGAACTCCGTATGGAGAAAGTGATGCCGGTGAAGCCGGTCACACACCGGAGTGAGATCTTGGCATGTACAACACCCAACACACTTGTACACATATGGTATGGAACCACCTAGGTCCTGGTGGGGTTCCGACGCTCCGGAGCCCCGCTTCGGCGAAACCCTAGACCCGCTGGAAAAAGTCAAACTTGCCGTCTACCCCTTTGACCGGACTCGAAAGGGGGTAGGCCGGTGGATTATTTTGCTTGGTTGTGTTAGGTTAGGACATAGGAAGACCCAAAACCAAGATCCACCCCACCCCTTGCAAAGATTCCGTCCGTTTCGCCCGAAGTGGGAGTTTCGAGCTATAAGTCCAGGAACTCCGTATGGAGAAAGTGATGCCGGTGAAGCCGGTCACACACCGGAGTGAGATCTTGGACATGTACAACACCCAACACACTTGTACACATATGGTATGGAACCACGTAGGTCCTGGTGGGGTTCCGACGCTCCGGAGCCCCGCTTCGGCGAAACTCTAGACCCGCTGGAAAAAAGTCAAACTTGCCGTCTACCCCTTTGACCGGACTCGAAAGGGGGTAGGCCGGTGGATTATTTTGCTTGGTTGTGTTAGGTTAGGACATAGGAAGACCCAAAACCAAGATCCACCCCACCCCTTGCAAAGATTCCGTCCGTTTCGCCCGAAGTGGGAGTTTCGAGCTATAAGTCCAGGAACTCCGTATGGAGAAAGTGATGCCGGTGAAGCCGGTCACACACCGGAGTGAGATCTTGGACATGTACAACACCCAACACACTTGTACACATATGGTATGGAACCACGTAGGTCCTGGTGGGGTTCCGACGCTCCGGAGCCCCGCTTCGGCGAAACCCTAGACCCGCTGGAAAAAAGTCAAACTTGCCGTCTACCCCTTGACCGGACTCGAAAGGGGTAGGCCGGTGGATTATTTTGCTTGGTTGTGTTAGGTTAGGACATAGGAAGACCCAAAACCAAGATCCACCCCACCCCTTGCAAAGATTCCGTCCGTTTCGCCCGAAGTGGGAGTTTCGAGCTATAAGTCCAGGAACTCCGTATGGAGAAAGTGATGCCGGTGAAGCCGGTCACACACCGGAGTGAGATCTTGGACATGTACAACACCCAACACACTTGTACACATATGGTATGGAACCACCTAGGTCCTGGTGGGGTTCCGACGCTCCGGAGCCCCGCTTCGGCGAAACCCTAGACCCGCTGGAAAAAAGTCAAACTTGCCGTCTACCCCTTGACCGGACTCGAAAGGGGTAGGCCGGTGGATTATTTTGCTTGGTTGTGTTAGGTTAGGACATAGGAAGACCCAAAACCAAGATCCACCCCACCCCTTGCAAAGATTCCGTCCGTTTCGCCCGAAGTGGGAGTTTCGAGCTATAAGTCCAGGAACTCCGTATGGAGAAAGTGATGCCGGTGAAGCCGGTCACACACCGGAGTGAGATCTTGGACATGTACAACACCCAACACACTTGTACACATATGGTATGGAACCACGTAGGTTCTGGTGGGGTTCCGACGCTCCGGAGCCCCGCTTCGGCGAAATCCTAGACCCGCTGGAAAAAAGTCAAACTTGCCGTCTACCCCTTTGACCGGACTCGAAAGGGGGTAGGCCGGTGGATTATTTTCCTTGGTTGTGTTAGGTTAGGACATAGGAAGACCCAAAACCAAGATCCACCCCACCCCTTGCAAAGATTCCGTCCGTTTCGCCCGAAGTGGGAGTTTCGAGTTATAAGTCCAGGAACTCCGTATGGAGAAAGTGATGCCGGTGAAGCCGGTCACACACCGGAGTGAGATCTTGGACATGTACAACACCCAACACACTTGTACACATATGGTATGGAACCACCTAGGTCCTGGTGGGGTTCCGACGCTCCGGAGCCCCGCTTCGGCGAAACCCTAGACCCGCTGGAAAAAAGTCAAACTTGCCGTCTACCCCTTTGACCAGACTCGAAAGGGGGTAGGCCGGTGGATTATTTTGCTTGGTTGTGTTAGGTTAGGACATAGGAAGACCCAAAACCAAGATCCACCCCACCCCTTGCAAAGATTCCGTCCGTTTCGCCCGAAGTGGGAGTTTCGAGCTATAAGTCCAGGAACTCCGTATGGAGAAAGTGATGCCGGTGAAGCCGGTCACACACCGGAGTGAGATCTTGGGCATGTACAACACCCAACACACTTGTACACATATGGTATGGAACCACCTAGGTCCTGGTGGGGTTCCGACGCTCCGGAGCCCCGCTTCGGCGAAACCCTAGACCCGCTGGAAAAAAGTCAAACTTGCCGTCTACCCCTTTGACCGGACTCGAAAGGGGGTAGGCCGGTGGATTATTTTGCTTGGTTGTGTTAGGTTAGGACATAGGAAGACCCAAAACCAAGATCCACCCCACCCCTTGCAAAGATTCCGTCCGTTTCGCCCGAAGTGGGAGTTTCGAGCTATAAGTCCAGGAACTCCGTATGGAGAAAGTGATGCCGGTGAAGCCGGTCACACACCGGAGTGAGATCTTGGACATGTACAACACCCAACACACTTGTACACATATGGTATGGAACCACGTAGGTCCTGGTGGGGTTCCGACGCTCCGGAGCCCCGCTTCGGCGAAACTCTAGACCCGCTGGAAAAAAGTCAAACTTGCCGTCTACCCCTTTGACCGGACTCGAAAGGGGGTAGGCCGGTGGATTATTTTGCTTGGTTGTGTTAGGTTAGGACATAGGAAAACCCAAAACCAAGATCCACCCCACCCCTTGCAAAGATTCCGTCCGTTTCGCCCGAAGTGGGAGTTTCGAGCTATAAGTCCAGGAACTCCGTATGGAGAAAGTGATGCCGGTGAAGCCGGTCACACACCGGAGTGAGATCTTGGACATGTACAACACCCAACACACTTGTACACATATGGTATGGAACCACCTAGGTCCTGGTGGGGTTCCGACGCTCCGGAGCCCCGCTTCGGCGAAACCCTAGACCCGCTGGAAAAAAGTCAAACTTGCCGTCTACCCCTTTGACCGGACTCGAAAGGGGGTAGGCCGGTGGATTATTTTGCTTGGTTGTGTTAGGTTAGGACATAGGAAGACCCAAAACCAAGATCCACCCCACCCCTTGCAAAGATTTCGTCCGTTTCGCCCGAAGTGGGAGTTTCGAGCTATAAGTCCAGGAACTCCGTATGGAGAAAGTGATGCCGGTGAAGCCGGTCACACACCGGAGTGAGATCTTGGACATGTACAACACCCAACACACTTGTACACATATGGTATGGAACCACCTAGGTCCTGGTGGGGTTCCGACGCTCCGGAGCCCCGCTTCGGCGAAATCCTAGACCCGCTGGAAAAAAGTCAAACTTGCCGTCTACCCCTTTGACCGGACTCGAAAGGGGGTAGGCCGGTGGCTTATTTTGCTTGGTTGTGTTAGGTTAGGACATAGGAAGACCCAAAACCAAGATCCACCCACCCCTTGCAAAGATTCCGTCCGTTTCGCCCGAAGTGGGAGTTTCGAGCTATAAGTCCAGGAACTCCGTATGGAGAAAGTGATGCCGGTGAAGCCGGTCACACACCGGAGTGAGATCTTGGACATGTACAACACCCAACACACTTGTACACATATGGTATGGAACCACGTAGGTCCTGGTGGGGTTCCGACGCTCCGGAGCCCCGCTTCAGCGAAACTCTAGACCCGCTAGAAAAAAGTCAAACTTGCCGTCTACCCCTTTGACCGGACTCGAAAGGGGGTAGGCCGGTGGATTATTTTGCTTGGTTGTGTTAGGTTAGGACATAGGTAGACCCAAAACCAAGATCCACCCCACCCCTTGCAAAGATTCCGTCCGTTTCGCCCGAAGTGGGAGTTTCGAGCTATAAGTCCAGGAACTCCGTATGGAGAAAGTGATGCCGGTGAAGCCGGTCACACACCGGAGTGAGATCTTGGACATGTACAACACCCAACACACTTGTACACATATGGTATGGAACCACCTAGGTCCTGGTGGGGTTCCGACGCTCCGGAGCCCCGCTTCGGCGAAACCCGAGACCCGCTGGAAAAAAGTCAAACTTGCCGTCTACCCCGTTGACCGGACTCGAAAGGGGGTAGGCCGGTGGATTATTTTGCTTGGTTGTGTTAGGTTAGGACATAGGAAGACCCAAAACCAAGATCCACCCCACCCCTTGCAAAGATTCCGTCCGTTTCGCCCGAAGTGGGAGTTTCGAGCTATAAGTCCAGGAACTCCGTATGGAGAAAGTGATGCCGGTGAAGCCGGTCACACACCGGAGTGAGATCTTGGACATGTACAACACCCAACACACTTGTACACATATGGTATGGAACCACCTAGGTCCTGGTGGGGTTCCGACGCTCCGGAGCCCCGCTTCGGCGAAATCCTAGACCCGCTGGAAAAAAGTCAAACTTGCCGTCTACCCCTTTGACCGGACTCGAAAGGGGGTAGGCCGGTGGTTTATTTTGCTTGGTTGTGTTAGGTTAGGACATAGGAAAACCCAAAACCAAGATCCACCCCACCCCTTGCAAAGATTCCGTCCGTTTCGCCCGAAGTGGGAGTTTCGAGCTATAAGTCCAGGAACTCCGTATGGAGAAAGTGATGCCGGTGAAGCCGGTCACACACCGGAGTGAGATCTTGGACATGTACAACACCCAACACACTTGTACACATATGGTATGGAACCACGTAGGTCCTGGTGGGGTTCCGACGCTCCGGAGCCCCGCTTCAGCGAAACTCTAGACCCGCTGGAAAAAAGTCAAACTTGCCGTCTACCCCTTTGACCGGACTCGAAAGGGGGTAGGCCGGTGGATTATTTTGCTTGGTTGTGTTAGGTTAGGACATAGGAAGACCCAAAACCAAGATCCACCCCACCGCTTGCAAAGATTCCGTCCGTTTCGCCCGAAGTGGGAGTTTCGAGCTATAAGTCCAGGAACTCCGTATGGAGAAAGTGATGCCGGTGAAGCCGGTCACACACCGGAGTGAGATCTTGGACATGTACAACACCCAACACACTTGTACACATATGGTATGGAACCACCTAGGTCCTGGTGGGGTTCCGACGCTCCGGAGCCCCGCTTCGGCGAAACCCTAGACCCGCTGGAAAAAAGTCAAACTTGCCGTCTACCCCTTTGACCGGACTCGAAAGGGGGTAGGCCGGTGGATTATTTTGCTTGGTTGTGTTAGGTTAGGACATAGGAAGACCCAAAACCAAGATCCACCCCACCCCTTGCAAAGATTCCGTCCGTTTCGCCCGAAGTGGGAGTTTCGAGCTATAAGTCCAGGAACTCCGTATGGAGAAAGTGATGCCGGTGAAGCCGGTCACACACCGGAGTGAGATCTTGGACATGTACAACACCCAACACACTTGTACACATATGGTATGGAACCACCTAGGTCCTGGTGGGGTTCCGACGCTCCGGAGCCCCGCTTCGGCGAAACCCTAGACCCGCTGGAAAAAAGTCAAACTTGCCGTCTACCCCTTTGACCGGACTCGAAAGGGGGTAGGCCGGTGGATTATTTTGCTTGGTTGTGTTAGGTTGGGACATAGGAAGACCCAAAACCAAGATCCACCCCACCCCTTGCAAAGATTCCGTCCGTTTCGCCCGAAGTGGGAGTTTCGAGCTATAAGTCCAGGAACTCCGTATGGAGAAAGTGATGCCGGTGAAGCCGGTCACACACCGGAGTGAGATCTTGGACATGTACAACACCCAACACACTTGTACACATATGGTATGGAACCACGTAGGTCCTGGTGGGGTTCCGACGCTCCGGAGCCCCGCTTCGGCGAAACCCTAGACCCGCTGGAAAAAAGTCAAACTTGCCGTCTACCCCTTTGACCGAACTCGAAAGGGGGTAGGCCGGTGGATTATTTTTCTTGGTTGTGTTAGGTTAGGACATAGGAAGACCCAAAACCAAGATCCACCCCACCCCTTGCAAAGATTCCGTCCGTTTCGCCCGAAGTGGGAGTTTCGAGCTATAAGTCCAGGAACTCCGTATGGAGAAAGTGATGCCGGTGAAGCCGGTCACACACCGGAGTGAGATCTTGGACATGTACAACACCCAACACACTTGTACACATATGGTATGGAACCACGTAGGTTCTGGTGGGGTTCCGACGCTCCGGAGCCCCGCTTCGGCGAAATCCTAGACCCGCTGGAAAAAAGTCAAACTTGCCGTCTACCCCTTTGACCGAACTCGAAAGGGGGTAGGCCGGTGGATTATTTTGCTTGGTTGTGTTAGGTTAGGACATAGGAAGACCCAAAACCAAGATCCACCCCACCCCTTGCAAAGATTCCGTCCGTTTCGCCTGAAGTGGGAGTTTCGAGCTATAAGTCCAGGAACTCCGTATGGAGAAAGTGATGCCGGTGAAGCCGGTCACACACCGGAGTGAGATCTTGGACATGTACAACACCCAACACACTTGTACACATATGGTATGGAACCACCTAGGTCCTGGTGGGGTTCCGACGCTCCGGAGCCCCGCTTCGGCGAAACCCTAGACCCGCTGGAAAAAAGTCAAACATGCCGTCTACCCGTTTGACCGGACTCGAAAGGGGGTAGGCCGGTGGATTATTTTGCTTGGTTGTGTTACGCGAAATCAAATTTTTAGTGCAGTATAATTTAATCTTGGTGAACAGTGCATGTGCTATTTATATATATTAGAAGTGGATAAGGTACTTAAAAAAAAATTAACTCTTCGCCGTGTGTATGCACACGGCAAAGGACTTAATCTTTGCCGTGCGTTTTATCCAGGCACACGGCGAAGAACTGACAGTGGGCCATTTTACAAAAAATAAATTGGTAAATCATTGCCGTCGAATCTGGACACACGGCAAAGAACTGCCGTGACGGTTCCGTTTAGTGCCGCCGGCTGGTAGGACACGTGGCCTCGTTCTTTGCCGTGCGCTGGACTTTGCCGTGTGTTTTTCGTAGTCTTTACCGTGTGTCACTCGTTGCCGTGTGCTATATTGGCTGCGAGGCCGTGTGTTGGCCGTTGCCGTGTGGTGCGCACGGCAAAGAGAAGGTTGCCCGTGCGCCCGATATCCGGCACACGGCAAAGAGCCGAGCACACGGCAACGTGCCGCTCTCCGTAGTGAGTAGGAAGCAGAACTCAAGTTCTGATGGTGACCTGATCCATCGCTTTTCTACGCTTTGACACCTTAACCTCCTGACAAGCTTAACAAATAGCGACCCATCATGTTAGCTTTCAGTTATGACGCCTTATCCCAAGATTGACCGCCAATGGAGCGAAGACCTCAAGTCCGCCAACCATGTCAGTTATGGTGCCCAGCTTTTTCTCACCACCCACCATGCCATCGCTATCTGAGCTGGACAAGATCGTTGCGGCATGCCCAGTCTCGAATCCCAGAGAGCTGCCGCTTGTTCTACTTGAATAATTTTCAGGTGGAATCAGACATAGATCTTCAGTGTCGGTGTGGGACATGTATCGGCGATTTCGACGTAGACAAAGGTGCATGTGAACCGTTTATTGGTCCAAGATTTTCGTTCTTAATTGTGTGTTTTTTTTGTGATAACTGTGCTTCCATGATGTTTTGAGCGGCCATGGCTCGTTTCTTTGTTTTTCCAGGATATTTGTTGGAGCGGGTCAAGTAGACTTGTATGACAACAACATCTGAAAAATAGAAGATATGGACAACAACTGATATGGAAAAGTCGTGCCTTCCAGGGTAATGCTACTATGATACAAAGTACTTTGAAGTGGAGGAAAAATATTTATCATGGTGCTGCATTCCCTCATTTTCTGATCACATGCATATATGTTTTCTTTTTACAAAGGGTAAAATATTAATATCAAGATGATACGAGTTACACCCGGCTTCTGCAATGACACAATATCCAGAGTAAGCTCGGACATTGCATTACTGGGAAATTCATTTTTGCTGAGTGTTGCCGTCTTTGCCGACTGCATTTCATAGGGCACCGGAGGTCGCAACAGAGATCGCGGAGCCTGTGGGAGTTACGCGGCTCGGAACGGGAAGTGGAGGTTGTTGCCATATCGATGGAGCCAACTCAAACACTGCACAATCAAGCTGTAAGCTGCAAGTAGTGAACTTGGCTATCTTTATGTTTAGTGAGCTTGAATCCGGGCGTGTGAAAATGCTTTTGATTATCTTAAAAAGAAAACCAACCCAACAAAAGCACGACATAGTTCTTTGTGAGCTTAGATAAGCAGAGCATGCCTTCGATAATTTGATACCACTATACTTAAAAATATGAGTTAGTATAACCGATAATTACCCGAGCGAGCATATTATATTAGATTGATATGATGAATTATACTTGGGATACTAGCTCAAATGTCCGATGTTCGTACAATAACTCGGCAAGTTTGATTGGGTGATAGTAGAGTACGAGGCAGAGTTCAAGTTCTGATGGTGACCCGAGACATTGCTTTTCTACGCTTTGACACCTTAACCTCCTCACAAGCTTAGCAAATAGCAACCCATCATGTTAGCATCCAGTTCTGACGCCTTATCTCAAGCTTGACCGCCAATGGAGCGAAGACCTCGAGTCCGCCAACCTTGTTAGTTATCGTGCCCAGCTTTTTCTCACCACCCACCGCTGCCATCGCTGTCTGAGCTGGACAAGATCGTTGTGGCATGCCCAGCCTCGAATCCCAGAGAGCTGCCGCTTGTTCTACTCGGTACTCTTCAGCTGGAATCGGACATAGATCTTCGGTGTCGGTCTGGGACATGTCTCCTTCTCAATTGTGTTTTTCTGTGATAACTGTCTTCCATGATGTTTTGTGCGGTCATGGTTCGTTTCTTTGTTTTTCCAGGATATTTATTGGAGCGGGTCAAGTAGACTTGTATATATTCAATATAGACAACAACTTCTGAAAACAAATATATGGACAACAACTGATATGGAAATGCCGTGCCTTCCAGGGTAATGCTACTATGATACAAAGTATTTTTAACAGAGGAAATATCATTATCATGGTGCTGCATTCCCTCATTTTCTGATCACATGCAAATATGTAGTTTTTTTAAAGGGTAATATATTAACATCAAGATGATACCAATTACACTCGGCCTCTGCAACGACACAATATCCAGAGTAAGCTCGGACAGCACACTACTGGAAAATTCGTTTTTTTTAGTGTCGGCGTCTTTGCCGAGTGCATTTCGTCAGGCACTCGGAGGTCGCAGGAGAGATCACATAGCCTGTGGGAATTCCATGTCTCGGAACGGGAAGTGGAGGTTGTTGCCATATGGACGGAGCTACCTGAAACACTCGACAATCAAGTTGTAAGCTCGAAGTAACGAACTTGGCTATATTCTTGTTTAGTGAGCTCGAGTTTGGGCATGCGAAAATGCTTTTGATCATCTTAAAAGTTAAACCAACCCATCCACTACTGGGAAAAGGCTTATACACCCGCCACTGCTATTTTGGAAAAGTAGAAGTGGCGGGTAAAAACAAAAGACCCGCCACACAAAAACTCTTCCAAAGTTGCCCGCGTGATGAAAGCAAGCAGTGGCGGGCACGATAGGAGTGCCCGCCACTGGTTTGTCTCGCAACAGTGGCGGGCAAAATGGGTGCCCGCCACAGCAATATTTTGGTAACCCACGCCAAAAAAATTCAAAATTTCCAGAAGTTAGTAGTGGCGGGTAGTATGAGACGCCAACCACACATAACTTAGGTTGACATGAAATATGTGTGGTAACTAAATAAAATGACTAAAACGGCTTGGATGAGAGGCTACGGTGGAAGGTGGTGTTTTGTCTCGTTCTCGCCGCCTAGGAGCGAGTTCTCGCCTTCGAGCCAAGAATGAGCGTACATCCATACGTGGACAGAGGACGCCTCAACGACTAACTAACTTGCGCAGGTCTATACATGGGTGCTCTAGTTCGATTTTTCCATTCGTGTGTGCTTGATGATGGTGGTGTTTAGGACGTGGATGCGGTCTAGGGTTTTGAAAAGTGATGATGATGGTGGTGTTTAGGACGTGGCCGCGGTCTAGGGTTTTGAAGGCACTGAACCTGGGCTTCCGCACACCGATGCCTATGGATAGTCGTACGCAAGGTAAAGGTTGTAACCGTTCCCACTCTGCCGGCTTTCCCAAGAAGGAGCTAATCGTGAGGCAAGGAGCTGGGCGGTACGTGTGGGTAAAGTTGTACACCCCTGCAGGGTTAAATCTTTTCGCAAAGCCGTGGCCGCGGTTATGTACGACTTGGTGACGGATTCAGTGATCATAGAAGACTTGAACAATATATTAAAACTTTGAAAAACTACAAGTGCAAGGTTTATCTCCCCGAGGGTGAATCGAGGGGGTTGCCTTAGTGGATATTTGCAGATGATGAGTATTCTGGTAGATGCAAATGATAGGAAGAGATGGATGTTTTACACTCTTATCCCCTTTAAAAACTTCTGATTAGACGACGCCAAGTGTCAAGTTCTTTTGAAAATGGAAAATTAGCTTTATGCAAAATAACCCCACAGAAAGCTTTTCTAACCTGAGCATCATAACTGAGCCGAAACTCTATAAACTTGGTGAGTACCCTGTACTCACCCTTGCTTATTGATTTCCAGCTGAGGAGTTCATAGGTGAGGATGGTGATTTCTACGTGGACGTCAGCGAGTAGTTCGGGGTTCCCGGGTGGCAGCCTGGGACATATTAGGAACAAGCTGGTTGATCGTCGTTTATTATAGGCCTCTTAGGCCATATGTTGGATCTTGTTGTTTAGACAACATAATTTGCTTTATAAATGATGTAATGTTGGGTTTGTGACCTCTGTGTGTAATTTGCTATCTTACTCTGCTAAGAGTTATACTATGTTGCTTTCGTGTCGTAGAGTCTGTTGTGAACCAGTTGTTCCGTCCTCTCCCGTGCATAATGCGTGTATGGATCTGAAGTGCACGGTTCAGAGGCAAGGAATCTCGGGCTCGTTGTTATGCAGTTTTGCTATGTCTTGGATATGGCGTAGATCAGGGGCTTGTGGTGCCGATAATCCATTCCGAGAACGTCTGCCGTTGTTTACTCAGCCTGGGAGTGGTAACCCCAGTAACCCTTGATCACGTAGCATGATCGACATAGAAGATCTGTATAGTTTCGAGGTCGGGGTGCCGACAGATCCTTAACAACACTATCCGGCAATTGATCAAAACAAGTCTCTTCCGCTCCAACACCAGACACGAAAGCGTGTGGTTTAGGAACCTTGAGAATCGGGCACCTCAATGTGGGATGAGCCAACGTATCACAAATATAGCAATAGTGCTAGACCGTGCAATCCTTCACGGCGTGAGTGTCAACGGCGCACTTCCAGCATCGAACCCCTTTATTAGCTTTACTCTTGTCCATCGGCCGATCACCCTGCATAGCGGACCCAGTAGCAACTACCGGTGGTGCAGTCACCGGAGGCCCTTGCACCTCACCCTGCGGCAGCTGTGCCTGCCGAGTCACCTGCGGATGAGCCCCGAACTGATTACACTAACCGCGCTAGATCAATGATGGGAGCTGAAGATCTCGTCGTTGGCCAGATCAAGATGGTCGACGGCGTACCCCTAATCGATGATTCAGATTGGGGGCCGGAGGCTGATTACTTGGAAACTGGCCATGTCATCCCGTTTGGGTCTATTCACGTCTTCGTCGGCTTCATCAGCAGCGGATCAGCAAGTCCGCCACATGAGGGCGATTCGGAAGAAGGAGTCGCCATTACGTCAACCCAGTGGACAACGTTTACGCGGCAACCAACATCTTGGCTAGGCTAATGCTGGTGGGAAACACACCCATCGATAAAGAGGCGCGACGCGCCATTGAGATGCTGAGCACGGCAGTTGTACAGCAGGCCAACATGTCTGAACACGCGGGAAGGTTACACTCCACCCCATACAACAGCAGGGCTACGGTGGAGAGGAGTATCCATACGGAGTCACAGGCCGCGGCTTCAAGCTCAGTTCAACGCTAAAGGGAAAGGAATCAACCAACGATACCGGAGCAGCCTCAGATACAATAGACACCACCTGTCGCCAGCAGGGCAGGGGCAGCACAGCCCCAGATGGTTACCAACCAGCCTGCAAGACCCGTCCCATCCAACCTATCAACGCGACTTAAGGGGCCGGTTTGCTTTAGCGAGCGAATCTGATCGGAGCCGTTCCCAGCGGACTTCAAAGGACCCGGCAAAGTCGCAAACTACAATGCCAGTATGGATCCCACTACCTGGGTAAACAATTATGAGATGGGCATGAGTATTCTTAACGCATCCGAAGAAATATGTGCCCGGTACCTGAATACGATGCTAGAAGGTGCGGCTCACATTTGGCTTCAGAATTTGCCACCCAATACAATAAACTCCTGGATGAAATGAAGCATGCTTTTATTAAGAACTTACAAGGAACATGCAAACGTCTCTGTAGCATAGAAGACCTCGAGCGTTGTGTACAGAAGGAAGGCGAATCAAGCCGCCATTGGATGACAAGGGTAGCGGAAATCATACACTCTTCGGATAACATACCAGCCAGTTCAGCAGTCCTGGTCATGGAAAAGAATTGCAAGTTTGTGCCGCTGATACATAAATTAGGCCGCATGAAGGATAAAGTCAAGAGTCTCAGCGAGCTCATGGCCACGGCTAATAAATACGCTGGCTCAGACAAGACAAAGGATGTGTCAGATGGTGAAGAAGATGAGGCGGCAGGAAAAACCAAAAAGAAGAACAGCAAGCCCCATCATCAAAGCAGCAATAGTAGTGCTTACCAAAACAAGCGCAAGAATGAGGAAGGAAACACTGGTTTAGTCGCAAACACTAATACCCGCTTTAAGCACAACAATGGCAAAGGACGAAATTCTCACCCAATAAATCTTGAGGAAGTCCTCAACCGCCCTTGCAATATCCACATAGGGAAAGAAGGACGCCCAGCCAATCACACAAAAGCGCAATGTTTCCACTACAAGAAGTGGAGGGATGGACCCCAACCCCATGGGAACAACGGTCACCAGCATATGTTAGCACCCGTTTTTGGCAGATGTCAGTTTCAGGTTCAAGGAAGATTTGTCGGCTTAAAGAAGGCAGCAAAGAGGGCTAAAATGGTGATCTGGGAAATTTCCCAGGAAAAGACGGCTAGAAGAAGGCAACCAATAATCCGGCAACTGGACAAGGCGGAGGCTAGATTCGGGAGTGCAAAGTTGCCTGAAGACCTAGCGAGCTAAGTCAAAGGAAAGCAATAAAGGTGGCAGAAAAGAAGCCAACTTTGCCAAAACAAGCCGACAGAAGAGAAGCCAACTTTGTCAAAACAAGCCGGCAAGTTACAAGGCAACTTTTTCCAAGTCAAGATCAAGGCAGAAAAATAGAAGACAACTTTCAAGGTCAAGATCAAGGCGGAAAAAGAGAAGACAACTTTCCAAGATCAATGCTGGAAAACGGAAGGCAACTTTCTAAAAGAAGCCGGACAGATGCTGAAGTCCGGGTCCAATACGAAGCCGATCAAGATATTTCATCTCTAAGAAGAGGACAAGTTTGAATCCAATACGGGAGACAAAAGACAACTTTACAGATGGATTCAACTTAGACTATGATTTGTAAACCTTGTAGAAGTCCAATACTTGTACGGGAAGTCCAACCGCCTCATATATATGTGAGAGGTGATGGCCGATTGAAATTAAGCAAACAATCGACAACCTATCAATACAACCTACTTTTTATCTCCTCAAACCCTTGTTCATGCTTCCGTTGTTCGGCGACTTCGCTTAGATTTCACCGAGTATCGAAAACCGAGCTAAGAGCGGCCAAGCCCGGCCTAGTTCAGCCAATCGTCGCCGGCTTCCTCAGACAGGGCTTCCCGAGGGGCTGGGGCATCAGGTTTCAAAAGCGCCTGCTTGCTGTCTTGCGTATCGCGCTGGAAGCAGGCCTCATGCGGGGCGAGTTGCGGAGTATCTCCCCCGGCACCGCGGGTACACGAGGACGTGTTCGTGTGACGTGTTTCGAGCGCAACAGAATTCCTTGAATGTTAAGCATGCTTGCAATGTTGTTAGTATGTAAACTTTGAATGTCCATTATGCTAATGATATGCAAATCCATAAGCTTGGGGATGCTATGTTTGATGAAGATGATCCTTTTAGTCCCCCTACTTTTGATGACTATTTTGGAGGTTTTTGAATCTTTTTGGAATAATGATAAAAGTGGATTTGGAGAGGTCATGACTTTATTTAGCGTTGAATCCACTACTTTGGAAGATGTTTCAATTGATTATGGCAACAAAGTTGCTATCTATGATGATTATTGTGATGACATGTATGCTATAAATAGTAATGATAACCATGAAACTTGTCATCATGATTTTAATGTTCAATTGGGTTATGTCAATCAAGTATCATATGATAGTTATTTCATTGAATTTGCTCCCACTACTATTGATGATCAGAAGAAATTTGCTTATGTGGAGAGTAACAATAATTTTTGCATGTGGATCATGAAAAGAATGCTTTATGTGATAGCTATATTGTTGAATTTGTTCATGATGCCACTGAAAATTATTATGAGAGAGAAAGATATGCTTATAGATATCTCAATAATATCAAGTTTCCTCTCTTTATGTTAAATTTTTTAAAGTTGCAGTTATTTTGCCTTCCTATGCTACTTACTTTATGCTCCAATAAATTGTTTGCTTACAAGATTCGTATGCATAGGAAGTGGGTTAGGCTTAAATGTGTTTGCTATATGATTCATGATGCTCCCTTTATGTTTCAATTTCTACTTTTATGTGAGCATCATTAAAATCATAATGCCTAGGTAAAAGGCATTAAATAAAAGCGCTTGTTGGGAGGTAACCCAATAATTACCTTTTCTGTTTTTGTGTATCTACATGATTAATGCTACTGTAGTAATCATGTTTTGTATCTTTTCTTTCAATAAAGTGCTAAGATTAGCCTTTACCATGCTCAGTTTGCTTGTCTATGAGTTGTTGTTTGAAAGCAGAAAGTTTTCTGGTATGTCCTGAATATTCCTGAATAGTCAGAAAGTGACAAAAATCTGAATTTTTAGCACAGTAAGCAATTGTAAGTTGTCTGTTACATGGTAATTTTTCAGAATTTTTGGAGGTACAGAAGTATGAATTTTTATTTCTCGTTTACAGACTGTTCTGTTTAGACAGATTGCTGTTATAATTGCATTGTTTGCATATGTTTGCTTGTTTAATGTTTCTATTAGTGGATAGGAGTATTAAATATCCAGAGACATTTAGTAAGCAATGTTTAATTATAACTTTGGTAATTTGCTACAGTAGATAATGTTACAGTTTTGAATTGATTTATCCTAACCTATCTCACGAGTTATTGATAAGTTTTGTGTCGATGAAGTTTTTAAGACCCAGGGGAGACTGTGATATGAGAAGAATTAAGGAGACACAAGAGCTCAATCTTGGGGATACCCAAGACACCCCAAGGCAATATTTCAAGAAGTCTCAAGCAGCTAAGCTTGGGGATACCCGGTAGGCATCCCACCTTTCTTCATCAACAATTATCGGTTAGTCTCGGTTGAGCCTAAGTATTTATTTATTCACATGATATGTGCTATTCTTGGAGCGTCCTTTTTTTTTTTGAATACTTGTTTTGTTTTGCTTGCTATTGGATACAATACTTAGATCTAAATATTATGATTTGGAGAGAGTTTATACATAGCTACCTATTTACTCAACAACTCTTTGTTTTTCATTCACATCTTTTGGAGTAGTTTATTATTTACTCTTGTGCTTCACTAATATCCTTAGAGTAAATTTATGAATGAATTGAATATCATATGTTTGAAATTATATATGTGTTGAGAAGTAAATATGTATCCTAGTATTACAAGTCAATTTCATATGCTTATCTCATGGGAACTAGTGGCTTCACATTTGGTTTAGGAAGTAAAATCTAATGCAATTTAACAAACACAACATTGGTCATTTGAACAATTCATGAAAGATTAGTATAAGGAAGAGAGATTTCATATGAAAATACACTATCTTGGACATCTTTTGTGATTGTGAACCCTCATTGAATATTTTCACACTTGATCAAATAGTTGATGTTGGACAAGGAAGACAACGTAATGAGTCATGTTTGTGTATATTTGCATAGAAGTTATATTGGCATGGATACTCCAACATATGGTGTTTGTTTATAATCTTTGCTAGCCAAATACTTCCGCACAAAGTGGAAATACTACTTGTGCATCCAAAAAAACCCTAAACCCAGTTTCTTCCCTGAGAGTCCACTATAACTACCTATGGATTGAGTAAGATCCTTCAAGTAAGTTGTCATCTATGCATGCAATAAAAATTGCCTTAAATGTGTATGATCTTTTATTGGAAGGGAAATAAGCTTTGTGCGAACTTGTGGTGGTGGAGTAATAAAATCGATAGACTGCTCAATAAAGGCCACTATGAGAAGGGGCAATATTAAAGTGATTTTCCTTTTCATTAAAAAATCATACAGCCAACTCAAAAGCACATGACAACCTCTGTTTCCCTCTGTGAGGGGCCTATCTTTTACTTTTTCTATCAAGCTTTATTTTTATATTGAGTCAACTTCTTCTTATTCCAACCTTAAATATTCTCCACTTAGCAAACATTGTATGTTGGGGAAAGATCTAGGCACATATATCTAGTTGCATATATATGATCATGAGTTATTACTGTTGACAATTATCCCTCAGATAAGTAAGTTGGGCGGTGAAACATTACAGCCCCATCTTCCTTTGTGTCTGATGGAAACTATTTGTTCTAAAAATATGCTCCTGAGTGCCAACAATCATTAGAAGACTATAAGATAGTTGAGTATGTGATAACCCCCAAGAGCAAGGGATCACTGTAGCACCTCTCAATGTGGAAGTAAGGTATCGATCCGCAGGAGCAAGAAGGAAAAGTTATCTATTCCCTACAACTAAAGTGTCACAAGCTTTAGTTGATTATGCACTAAACAAGTTTAAGGAACAAGGTGGTTGATTTAATGGATGGAAGTTTGATGTAACAAGGCAAGAATGTGGAAGTGTCCCAATCCTCTTCAATGCAAGAGGACAAGACAAAGGTTTTCTAGGATGCTTGGAAATAAGGCCAAGGGATCATACTTTCACTAGTGGACACTCCCAACAATTGAATACATAGATATTTCCTCTTCACTTTGCTACTCTGAACTATTCTCTCGTTGGATAGAAATACCAATCTACTGCGTAGGGCTACAAGAGCACACCTTAAAGTCTGAGTGAACAAACACCACAATATCATAGAACACCAAGACCATCGTGTAGGGCTACAAAAGCACACCTTAAAGTCTGTCTTCCACATCTAGGGAACCCCAAGGTCACTATGAGTGCCCCAAAATAGTACTAAACAAACACCACAATTTTATAGTGACATCCAACACAAAGAATAACTCATGGTAAGTATTTCTGTAACCTTTAGCCTAAGAGTCACACACGGTGCGCACACTGTCAACTTCACACCATGGGACAAAGGTGACTCCGGAAATTACATTAATAAAACCACTTGAGTAGCACAATCAATGAAGGAGAAACATCCATGAATTCAATTAGATTACAAAGCTCATGATCACATAAAGATCACATCACGGGAGAGAGAGATGAACCACATAGCTACCGGTAGAGCCCTCAGCCCCGATGAACAACTACTCCCTCCTCATCATGGGAGGCAGCAACGGCGATGAAGATGTTGATGATGAACACGCCGGAGGGGGGTGGAGCCCTCCGGAGGCGATTCCGGCGGCGTTTCCCCCTCCGATCTTCTCCGGCGGCAGCTTTCTGACTCTCTGTTTCGTGGTTCTGTGTTTCTCCGCCCCCTCCTCGCGAAACTCCTCGGGGGACTATTTTTATAGGCGTTTTTAGGTTACTAGTAAAATGCCCGTGCTTTGCTACGGGAGCGTGCTTTTTTAGATGGATTTTTGTTTAGTTACTCCACAATGGTGGGTATGTCATTTGTAAATGCACCTTGTTAAAATCTGTGCGAAACAGGTAATAACGAATCTGAGCCGCTCGTACCGAAATCTACAGCAGACGTTGCGTTTAGAGTTTTAACAAACTGAATTGTAAATGTAGACACCATGCACCAGTCTAATGATTCTAATTTACTTATCTTTCGTATTACATATATATAATTATGTGAGATAATCAACACCCAACCGTGAGATTTTTCTTACAACATCCATTTTAGAGACCTAATTTAATTATTTGTAAAAAACTGAAATAGCGGTATCACATATATATATATATATATAGAGAGAGAGTAAAAGGTGGGTGAGTAATATAAAATATTCACGCTGTACGACTCCCCTCGACCAGAAAAGCACCAAAAATTGGAGTGGACAAATTCATTCTCTTTAGCCACTCCAAAAGCTATTCCAAATTCAGTCTCTTTACAAAACTCGCTCGCATTCTCTGGTGTATTTTTATACAGGGCTTTATCCACTAAGAAAAAGGATGCATGAGCAGCGGTGGCATGCGGACCGATAGCCTCAAACAAACAGGGCCTCAGTACATCCACTCAGACACGCAGAGGTGAGTGAGCCACCGCTTCAGCTATCACGCTCTTCCTTTTCTTTTCTTTTTCTCACACTTCCCCTTCCACCTTCCCTTCGAGTGACCATGGCGCAGCAAGAACAGCACAATCAAAAATCATGGCAAACTCTACCCTATGCTCAAATCTCCCCTCCAAATCCATCATGCTTTCATCCCATTCCCTCAAATCTGGCGTTGAAGCTCACAACCCCTCTCCTTCTGGCAGGATTCCAATCGCCATGGTCCTGACCTTGAGCCGCCGCTGCCGGCCATGGCCGGATTTTCGAGCTCGCGGCTCAGATATCTGTACGCTCTGATAGCTCATGTCCTTAGCGAAGAAAGATTATTGTTTCCGTCATCAACATCGAGTGAGGAAGAGGTCCTTGCCTCCCCATTCTTGTCTGCTCCTTCCCCTTTTCCCCACCGCCGGTGACCGGCAGCTCACGCCCTGTCTCGTCGCTGCTGGCCTCGGCGTATGCTGCCTCCCTGCCTCTGGCCTCGACTACTTCCCTCTCCCCGCGACTGCAGCCAATCACCTGGCTGGCGTGGGACCGGCGGCCCTCTCCCCTGTCTGCTTCATGGCGCTGGTGATGAACGGCTGCGTGCCGACGGTGGCGACGGACGAAGCTGCAGCGATCGGCGATTCGTCCGAGGAGGAGGTGCTGGATTGGCGGGCGGAGGAGTTCATCTCCGCATTCTTGGCAGAGGAAGGAGACGCATCTACAGTATCGCTAGTGCTGCTCGACCCTTACGCAACATGGACCGGTTCACCAAGTCGTAATGTCTAATACCCAAGGTATGCTCCTTCTTGTCGCTGCTGCCAATGAATTACTTTTTGGGTGGTCAAATCCGCTGATGCAATTGCAGAATACCAGATGCTTAATGCTTTGATGAATGGAGAGGTGATAAAAGGCTTGCACTTCCTGCCACGTAGTGATTTTTCCTGACTGTACTGTTTGCATAGTTAAAGGTTAGGCGTTCATTATTTCAGAAAAGTAAAACTATAGAACCTTTAGCTGCTTGATGATATTTATACTTGCAGTCACAAAAAAGAGTGATTATAAAGATTAATGTTGGTGTTTCTTGTATTACTTATGTCTTGACAGAGGATGTGCTGAAGGAACATGCTTGAAAAATTATGATTACATGGGTTACTGAGATGGCTATGGTAAATCAGAGAAAAGTGTAGCACGATCAGCCAACCGACTCACGGAAGAAGACTCAATTTTCAGTTCTGGTAATTGAAATTTTAACATTTTCTTACATGTTTGTTTGTTCCATCACAAATAACAACCAATTGGTGCAGAATAAACAGTCAATTAAGTAGTACATACAACATACTCTTCTGATCTTGTTATTTCTCAGACTTGATGATCATCTGGTTACTGCTGGCTGCACGGTCTCCCTAACAAAAAATTTAGCATAAAACCTGAGCACCGCACATTGTTTTCCTCCATCTCTTGCTCTCATCCTCCCAGGTTGTTCATGTTGTGCTTATCGTTGACATGGTTTCGAGGCAGGTACCTCCAAGGTTGGCCAGACCCGTGAGCAGTCTATCCTTGCTTTTACTTTCGGAGTTAGGAGATTAACTGCTGCTACAATAAGGTATAAGTTCGGAAGTGGTTTTTTGTGGTTTATTAATTGATCCAGCGAAGCCATATTGGCATGTGATCTACTGAACGATGTGCTTATGGAACTATATCAAATGTCTATGCTTACTATGCTGCATTTTAAACTTTACCATGCTGCATTTTAAACTTCGGTGGCATCTCTGCTTACACGATGACTGGGACCTGGCAACTCTTGCAAGAAAACTTACCCTGTCATTGGACTGCTTACATAATTTTAACAACATGCTTGCTGGTATATTTTAAACAAATATGGCATCTTGCAAGCACGACATACATTTATTTCGAGACATAGCGAAGTTGGAGTAGTTGAGACTAACCGAGCTGAACCCGAAGTCTTGGTCGACATGAGTACATGAACTTCGGCTTGTGGGATATACTGCAGTTGTGCTTGTTTATTTTCTTTCCAGTTGACACACTAATGCTTTTCTTTCATTAACAGATTTGCTAAAAGTAAGAAGCACATCGAAGCACAAGTATAATATGCTTAGAAGGAAGCTTCATTCTCAAAGTGGTTAGGTCTTTTGTCAGCCCAACAGTCATATATTCATGAAGACATCTATCCTCTCAAGGTACGTGTGATACGAGTGAACTTTAGTTATGGTTAATTTATTTTGAAAATGCATTTTATTGAAATGACGTGATATCATTATTTGAGAACATGCACTATGTATGCAGTAGTTCCATCTTTCATGAACATGCACCTCTCGACGAAAGGATCCATACACGTACAATTTGGCAGAAATAACATCAGGCTTGCACCAACGTTTCTTCACAGAAGTACGATAAGCAGTAGCAGAAAGTAATATTGGCAACTAATAGAATATACTCTAGTAAAAGTGGTTCTGCACAAACAAGTTATAATCTGAATGTAAGTATGCATAATTAAAAAATATGAAAGTATGATTACTTAAAGTTTAAGTGACAAATATCTGACCTATGAAGTAAGGATCTCTCTGTAGACGATGTTCTTCGTGTATGTACCAACAAGGCGACCGGAGCTCTTGTCTTGGCTATCATCTTTGTTCTTTTTGTTACCAACATCCGGGACAACAAGAACCTTCACATTGTTTCTGGCGGTTGATCTAGATAGGGCGACATACAACTGGCCATGAGAGAACACTGGCTCGGGCAAGTAAATTCCAGCATTCGGGATAGTCTGCCCCTGTGCCTTGTTAACCGTCATGGCGAAGCTGAGCCTAATAGGAAATTGTTTCCTCTTGAACTGAAAAGGGAACATCTCATCATCAGACGGGCAAAGCGGAATCCTTGGCAAAAAGATCCTCTTTCCAGCATGTTGACCCAGCACTATTTCTGCATCGATTACATTTCTTTGAAATCCTCGAACCACCAGCCTCGTGCCATTGCAAAGTCCATTCGCGGGGTCAATGTTTCTGAGCAATATGACCGGGCAATTAATCTTGAGCTTCAACAAATGTGGGGGCAGCCCATTAGGGGTCAGAGTGTTAAGGAAATCAGATGGGTAGTAGTTATGAGGGTCGTCAACTGCGGAATCAAAGCTATGGTACACCATCTCATCTCCCTGAAATCTGTTGATCATCTTCAAATTGACCCTATCCACGCAATCATTTCGTGTTGACAAGATTGCTCTGGAGGTGATGTAGTTTGGATCTGACATGTTTGCACCAAGATTGGGGAAAACATTTTCTATCAGTGTATCAAGGTCAGTGGATTTCCCGGTACATGGCACACATATCTCGTCTGGAAGGTGGACGTCACCATCACCATTGGTCTCCTCCTTACCATCACCGATGCGCAGTAGGTACTCCGCAAACCACGGGTCAGTATGTGCCCTCATATTGCGTTCCAGCTTGAGGTGATGCATGCAATCCCAAAGGTAAGATCTGCGTAGCGATGCGTCAATTATCTGAGCCCTCGACCCCTTACGAACAACAGGGAGGACCTGCCTGAAATCTCCACCGAACACAACTATCTTTCCACCAAACGGCAGGTCTGGTCGGCTCATTATATCACGCATACTGTTATCCAGCGCCTCCACAGCCTGTCTCTTTGTCATGGAAGCCTCATCCCAAATAATGAGAGAAGCTGATTGTAGGAGCTTGGCTGTCCCGCTCTGTTTAGTGAAGCTACAAAAACCACCATCATCAACGCTCAAAGGTATCTTGAACCTTGAATGAGCCGTTCTCCCTCCGGGCATTATGGAAGCTGCTACGCCAGATGTTGCTGTTGCCACAGCAATCTTTTTTTTCCCGCGTACCATCGCGAGCAGTGCTCTGTACAGGAAAGTCTTTCCGGTGCCTCCAGGTCCATCCACAAAGAACACACCACCCTCATCTCCATCAACGGCAGACATAATTTTGTCATATGCGGCCCTCTGATCTGTATTAAGTGAAGCTGATAGATTCATGTCCTCATCGTTGATCTCGATGGTGGACTCCTCGAAGATCTCCCTTGTCACACCGGTGGCACTGTCAAATTCCTCATCGATGTTAGGAAGAGGAAATGATTTTATGTCCTTGCCCATTGACTGAAGCATATTCCTGATATCTATGAGAACCATTTGCTCAACTACAAATGCGGATGGGTTGGTGCGGCGATAGTCTTCTGACATAGCCTCCAAGTGCTTCTCCCAGAGTCCGCGCACATCGCTAGGCTCGCAAAATACAAGTATTGTTGCAAAGAGCCTTCGCAGAGATGATGGCATCTCGTACAATGTGGATTCAGTAAGGGAGTCATCCAATGTGTTGTCCCCTTCGATCAATCCCCTCCTCTCTGCAGCTTCACGAAAGGTTGGCAGAATCTCATCATTAACCGTCCTTAGATCCTCGTATGAGGTGGCCCCAGTGACATTGTTTAGAAGGACACGCAGGTAGTAGCGTTCCCCCTCAGCTGGATGAGCAGACACAATTCTTCCAACCTGTCCACCTGTGTCATATTTTCTTCTTCTCCAGTATTTCTCCTTACCCGTCTGCCATGTATACCATTCGGGAAAGTCCCTGTACAAGATATGACGAGCCTGAGAGTGCACTCTATTTGCCTCGAAGTATTCTGTAAGCATTGACTTCTCAACACCTTCACGGTTAACTACTCCTTGGATATCTTGGCCCTGTTTGAACGACACCATGTGCATGTTTGGAAGATGGAGCTGCAATTGCTTCACTGGTGGATTCATCTTACTCAAAGGAAAGCCATATATCCTCCATAATGCTTCCGGAGGAGTCACCCACCTCGCGTCTCTGTATTGTTTGATCTCATCTATGTCTCCATTGCTGTCTGTCTTGTCAGCCTCGGTCAGTGAAATAGATGCCCGATCATGACCCTTGTATATGTACTTGAAAAGGTACTTAACGGCCTTTATGCTCCCGCATGCCTCAACATTGATGTGGCAATTGAAATGACGCAGAAGGTGAGGATTGTATGGGACAACCCACCTATTATTTAGCCATTCCTTTCGGACCAGCACGGTATGACCATCTTGACGTCTTCTGTATAGAGGGTAGGAGTCCTTGCCCTGTGTGGTAGCCGCATTGAAAGGCCGAGGATAGTGATTCTTGCAAGCAGGACGACCCTTAGTGCACGGGCAATTAGGGTTTAAAGCACCACATGGCCCATGCATCATGTGCTTCACGACCATCTTATATAGTTCTGGGTACTTCTTCTTGTTGGGAAGCTCGGCTGAGATAAGACGGTCATACTGCTCAGGACACGTGAGCTTGTATTTTCCGTTCATGATCAGCAGGAAGTGTGCATGGGGAAGGCCCCTCTTTTGGAACTCCACCACATACACATAGGCTCGCACCTTGCCTAGGATGTCCTTTTTCAACAACTTTTCCTTGAGTTCCTCCAGTTTCGCCTTAAAAACCCGGACAACAAGATCTGGACGATCCTGAGGTGTCTGACCAGGGTAGAGTTCGCGCTTGATCTCATCCCAGTTTGGATTGCACGTCATTGTGAGAAAGACGTCTGGCTTGCCGTACTTCCGCACTAAGGCCATAGCATCCATGTAGCGACGCCTCATGTCCCGTGGACCACCAATAAATGACGTACTCAACACTGTACGCTTTCCAATAGCGTCTGCCCTACCCTCACCGGCATGCAGGCTGTCCACTAAGCCTTGGTACAAGTCTGCCCTTAACTTATCTTGATGACCCCATATGTAGTCCAATCTGGAGTTCTCGATCTTGATATATGTGTCAACGGCGAACTGCTGAAAAAGACGCTTGCCGTAGAGGATCGGGTTGAATATCCCAGGACGCATCTGGAATTTGTAGCAGTAGTAGTCCCGCACAGACACACATAGTCTCCCTCCAGCAGCTGCATAGAGAATGGAAAATGAGTGGTGCTGGAGAGACAGGAGATTACATTGCATACCATGGAGTGTGCATGAAATAACTATTTTGAACACTAACCTGCATCATCCGCGTTGGTCTCATCAGATGTGAATTGGGAGGACTCAGCCTTATCACGACGAGCTAGACGAGACGCACGAGCTGCCATCACAACATCATATGATTTTTTTGCCTTCGGGATATCTGTATGCCACCCAAGCTCGCCTCTAGGGAAGAATAGAGGGTAGGACAAAGCATCGTAACATCCATGATAGGACTTTATACCATATATATCTCTATTCTTCCCCTGCAGGACGACACTATGCTCGAACTGTCTTCTTCGTTCGCTCCCCTCCACCCACACAGCGGCTACTTCTGAAGTTGTCGGTGCATTGTATCTTCTTTGATCCATCCTTGGGTCAAGGTTAAGTGTGATATGATAGTCCTCAACATCCTCAACATGTCCCATACTCCGGAGATGTTCAGAGTATGGGTTCTCACGAAGTATTTCCGTTAGATGTGTGATTACTTCTTTGTCTTTCTCTAACTGCTCTTTGCGGCAACTACGATACCTGTGCTCTAATCTTGGGTCATCATCAAAAAAATAAAGCTCAAGGTGACTCAGCTCCAAACCAAATAGTCTGCCAAATGACCGTATGTTATGGTACATTTGTCCATGGGCACGAAATGTGTAGATAGGATGCATTGATGTGTTAGTGGTATCACTATCAAGGTGGCAGTATAGTGACGTGAAGGAGAAATGGCCATTGAAAAACCTTATGTTGTCACGGAAATGCCTAGCATCCGGGTCTGAACTCGTCCAAAGCCTCTTGAGCTCCGGTGGTGTATCCAAGTTGGCTAGTTTGATCTTCCCCTTACGGCAGCAAAACCCAGGGGTCTCATGCTCGAACTTCTTTGCACCACAAAATTTGCAGTCCTCGACAGGCTTCAGCATGTGCGTTTCTGTTGGGATTTTTCTGTACACCTCGTCGTATGGATCTGGGACGCTTGGAATTGAATATGAGTCATCCTCGACTTCATCTATTTCGACATCATCATCATCATCGGTCTCCTCTTCTGAAATGGTAGTTAACAACATGAATCCAAAAAACTTGCGTAATATAGACACACGATAAAGGTAAACATTAGAAAACTACCTCGTCCAGCAAACACGTAGCCTTCCTCATCTTCCGAGTCGTCCTCCAGTATGACGCCATCTTCCTCACCTATCATATAACTAATTATGAAACTATGTTTTAAATATGTGGTGTAATGAATAAGAGCAACAAAATTTACCATCCTCATTGGCTTGTGGGCGTGTCTGATGTATACGAACAGTCTCAGGTGTTGGATCCATAGTTTCTGTGAATATGACATGAAAATTATGAGCCCATGTTTCAAATATGCCCTGGATTGAATATGAGGAGAAAAATACCATCATCATTGGATTGTGAGCGTGCTTGATTTATAGCAACAGTATTTCTTGTTGGAGACATAGTTTCTGTGCATACAACAAGAAAGTATGATCAAAATATTTGTTAAGGACTTATGTTAGAGTAATAGCTAGAACAATGAATATATGAACAGTACCATTGTTAATGACGACTGATTGTGTTGGCCGTTCAGAACCATTGATGCCTTCCATGGTGATTGATGGGTTTTCATGAGATGATCTAGTCCCACGCTTGTTACAGTTTTCATAGAATGCTTCGTTTCGGAGACCTAGCAAAGCATTCCTTTCTCCAGGTGTTACGTGCTTTCTCCTTGATATATTTCGAAGATCAATATCAGGGGTCTCCTCCCCTGACATTTGCTGGGCAGTAGATTGGATGTAAACAGGGGTTCCACTAAACTCGGGAATATGCCAATCACATGTGGGTATGAAGCCATGAGAGCCAGATGAATCCACATTAGTATGAACGACCTCCGGGGTCCAACATGGGTTCTCCATGGCTATAGATTCTTTGTTCAGACTGGTGCGCCGTGACTCGCGGAGAGCCTTCTTTGAACCCTTTTGCTTTGGAGTCATATCTGCATACTTGAGCCTATCCTTTGCGCGTCTAGCTTCAATATTCTCTGATAAATGACATGATAATGCTAAGTAAGAATTTCAAAAGGTATCATTGATATATGTTGACGAATACAATTTGTATTCGTTACCTGCTAATGATTTCGTTTGTTGATAGGCTGCAAGTTTTCTTGCTTGTAGTTCGTCTTTCTCATCGGTACTCATCCTTGCATATCGTTCCCTTTCCCGCTGCCTCTTCTTCTCTACGGGATCCATGAGTTGTGGTTGAATGAGGGATGACGTGGGTCCATCGTTTTTGCATTTCTGCATGTCAACTATATCTACATTGCACAAACAAATCATATTAGTAACCCCTATGGGTACTTTTTTTTTCTATATGATCAAACAAATTCACAAGATTAGCCGATGTGCTATTAATTAATTACGATAGTTGATTTATGTTAAGCATGAATAGGTTGCTATCATACCAGATGTGATGATTTGTTGCCCTTGATATGGATCATGAATAGACCTCCTCTCGTAGTTGTCATTCCTACTTAGCCAATCAGCCGTATCTTCAGCAATAACCTCGTTCTCCTTGTCTGATGTCGATGATTTTCCTTTTTGGCGCCAATCATGTTGTCTTTTAAGATATTCTTCTTTTTTCGCGCTAGGCATCTGTGCATATCGTTCCCTATCTTTTTGCCTTCTACGCTCCTTTGGATCTACATCGAAAAATATCATGTATATATGAAACAACAGTAGATATTGTTTATAAAAATGGTGGAATTCATTTTCTAAGGGAAAATAGTTGCCATCTTACCAGTTAGGAGGCTTTGTTGCCCTTGATTGCTAATATGAAGTGATTGCATGTTATACGCGCCACTATCACCAGGGACCACATTTTCCTTGTTCGAATCAGAATCTGCTTGGCAAGAAATAAAGGAAATAAGATGAATGAAACCAATAATATACATTTTAGATGTGTGATGTTTGCTAAAACGCACCTGTTGCACCGGGCGTGTTTGGAGGTTGGTGATTACTGATGGACTATTCTGTGACTCCCCTGTATTAACTGATAGTCGAGCTTTCTTTTGATGATAGGCTTCACGACGCTTTCTATTCCGTTCATCTTTCTCTTCAGGATCCATCTGTGCATATCGCTCCCGAGCACGTTGCTTTTTGCGTTCTTTTGCATCAGTAGGTTCCCCTCCATTACTGGTGTCCCCGACACCTATTTAAAATACACAATGTCGTAGTCAGATATTGAGCATCACATATTGCAGTTACACATTATATCATCGGTGTTACCTCTGTCGATGGTGTTGGTCAAGTCCCCGAAAGGAGTACGTTTACTGGACCCTTTCGAAGAATCCATCTGCAAGGAAAATGAAGGATCTTAATCAAGTATGGGCTCCAACAAATTCGACGACGGGGCAGAAACTGAGGACGGCGCTCGTGGCGTGCAGCAGAACCCTCGCAGCACAAGTTAGCGGAGTCCTCACCCTCAAGCTCGGTCTGATTGGGTCGTCACCAGACCAAATCGATACGTCGACTGGCTTTTTGCATAGGTTGTGGTGTGCTCGCCGTGCTGGTTGGGTTGCAGCCTTGCATTCGTAGAATTTAGTTTGGGCAAGGTTTCCTGGCGCCGAGCGCTTGATTTGTGCGTACAGAAATCGCGTCTGCGCGCGTGATTTCCGATTTGATGATGTCGGAAAATCTGTGGTTTTGGAAGGTGACTACGGAAATTGTTCTGTCTAATTATGAGATTTATGAGGAAGGTGACCTGTCATCTCAATTATTTATGAGATTTTGAATATCTACTACCTTTAAAAACGCTTTCTTGTTTAAAAATAATCAATTATATTACATTCCATGTAGGCCCAGTTTTAACAGATTTAATGCAATGGGGAAATTGCTAAATTTCTTGTTCCCTTGCAAGTCTGTTTGATGTCTATTGACATTCCTTAACCGCCCGGCTGAAGTAAATGGCGTAGTTTTTGGACTGTTAATTGGACTGTTAATTACGGTAGGCAATCAAACTATGATTAATGGCCGGCTGAAGTATAGGGCGTAAATAATGGTGATTGACCTTGGCTGTTGGGGGTGGTCAATCAAGGGGAAGATTTCATTTTTCATTTGTGGTCTTTGGGAGCGGCCAGTGCATATGCATGTCTTTGAAGTCTCTACTCTATAATCATGAAGCACCTAACGAAAATATTCATGTATAACTTCTGTTAAACAAAAAGGGAATCTGTTAAACTTCTGAAGTTTCCCTTGTGTCATTTAATATCCTGGATAGTAGTTTGTATCCCCTTTAAAACGTCTGAATGACCATTTTGCCGACTTTACATCTAATTGAAACAACATACATCCAGGTATACACAGAAGGGACTCATTTCATAATACCATGGTTTGAAAGGCCAACCATTTATGAAGTCTTTTCTTGCTCCAATCTTGTTGAGTGCACTCCTCCAAGCAAGGATCTCCAGATGGTAAATATAATGTGTTCCTAGATTCTCATTTCTGGCTTTTTTGGGGTCTAAATCGCTGTGTAAATGTGTATTTATTGCTTGGTGACTGCATGGTCAAGCTGAACTGAAACTTGAGCCTACTCATTCTTTTTTTTTGCTTAATCCATCGGCAATCCCATGTAAGGTTTTATTTACTGTTTGGTCAGGCAAACATGATATCATAGTCTAAATAATGACAAAGCAGGCTTTGTTCTACTCGAGTCCTCTATCATTCCCTGAATTAATAGTCCTTATCCGAACTTTGGATGGATGTTTGGCCTAAAAATAGGACAGAACAACTCTTCACTACATCAAGATGAAGTAGAATGGAGCTGTTAGCTGTTGTATCTCCATTTTTTCACCATTAGTTTCTTTTCATATCGACACAGCTTGTCAGCTGTTAACTCAAGTGTAAAAAAGGAGCAGATGCGAGCTTCATTTTTCACCATGGTTTCTTATCGTCATTATTTTCCATCCATTTACAAGGCTGAGAACCACATTGCTATTCAAGCTTTATTTTAAGGTCATTTGCTTCGAATTACATGGCAGGTTCTATCCAATTTTTGATTTATTTGAATTGAAATTGGAGGACTGAGCTTTTAATTAAAGTAGGTTCCATGACCAAATGCACATATCTCGTTTGGTCATTTACTCTTGACCAAATATGTCACAATACTGTTGATTTTGTCGAGTACACAATTTTGGCACATGGCATATGTGGTGAGCAACCAAAACCAAACAATATCCCTATTTATCACCATTATCACCTGGGAAATATTTGTCATCAAGCTCAGGTAGTTATTTGTGAAAAGTATGGGCATATAGTGCGTACAGCCTACAATCACAGCCATGGTTTTATGTTGTATGTCATCTTGTACTTTTCAACCGTAATCGGTTGTCAAAACCTGGTTTTTAACAATTGGTGCTTGCTTGTTGTCTAACAGATCGCAAGGGGAATATCTGAGTACCATACCTCAACATCGGAAACAGAATATATCTTATGCAAGTCTGAGAACCATGGTTCTTGATTGTTGGATAAAGGATAACCTTTCCTCAACATCGGAAACAGAATCTATCTTATGCAAGTCTGAAAACCATGGTTCTTGATTGTTGGATAAAGGATAACCTTTATAATCGGTAAGGATCTGTTTTACACATTCTGTCCTTTATTTATATTGAGACGTTCAGTTTTCATGCTGGTGGTACACAGACATTTTAATTGCAAAACACATAAGTCTGTTGGAGATCAAGTCCGTACACAGACAATTTAACTTGCAAAACACATAAGAACCATTACATGGGTAAAACACAATAAATGTCTTTATGTATACTCCAGGATTGAAAATAAATAAATTTTAGATGATAAGACATGTGACTTTTTATTTCTAGTCAAGACGATCCTCCCGGTTTTAGTAAGTTGCAATCCTGTTTCTTCGCTTGACAGCCCTTCTGACCTGCTGCGACAGAGACTGTCGATCTGAGAGCAGTGTCGCACGAAATGCCTCCAATTCGTAGCTAGGTTGCCGGAAAACAATCTGGCTCTCATCAGTTGTGGCCAAACCTCCTGAAATAATTATGCGATTAGATTGTAAACATATATAGTATGAGATTTGGTTAACATGTACACAGACAAACACATTACCGTCATCGCGTTTTATCTCCAACAGAGTGGCAGCTATAGTCCACAATCCATACTCCGCTGGTCTCCAACGCGTGATGCCTTTTCCCACGTGTCGGCCCCAGATACGGGCAAAAATAATTTCCGTCTGTTTGCGTGTATAGAGTGTGAGCACGCAGTGTCTAAGAAACAGTAAAAATATGATTTGTGCCAAACTCATACCTGCTGTTCATAACTGCGACATCACGGCATGGGACGATGTTATTCAGTGTTTTCTTGTACACAAATTTGCTTACATATACCACCAGGCCAATAATATCTAAGAAAAAAATTAGTCATGGAACAATACGTAAAAAAATTACAGAATTCACTTTAAACATATCTTTCTTGTTCACTTTAAACATATCCTGGTACCTGCAAGCATATTATTCCGCAGACCATAAACGGTGCTAAAGTTTGTGAACCGATGTGGTAGCCGAGGGACATTGGTTTGCGTATCTGATGGGTGTATCTCAGTCTGTCTACGTAAAATGATGACAAACTCTGACTGTATGGCTAATTTAAAGGGCAATGGCTGGTCTGCCGGCTCAAACCATATGCGCTTGAACAAATAGACTGTTCCGCACTGGAGCTGGTTGTTGAAGTGATCTACGAAGTTTTCGTAGCAGATTGCCTCCATTTTCATCCCCTACGAAATAAAACATAATAATGTCTCAATAGATCATCCATTCTTTCTCACATCTAAAATCTCGAACAATCATGGTTTTGAAAATACAATTAAGAACTAATACTTGTAGAATGAAGAAAATACAATCACATCAGTATTTATCTTGAAGAAAATATCATGAGACCGTGTAAAACTGCTTACTGTGATGTCACCTAGTATAACATAGAGATACCGTCCCTCATCTGTCTGTTTGATGCGAATGCATAAAACCTTGGCTATTGTTTCCCAGGGGAAATTTAGGTTGACGTGCTCATAGTTAACATCATCAAATGTTACGTTTCTGCAGATTGAAATGAGAAACAATGAGTTTTACAGGATGCAGGATGTGACGCTGGAAAAAATATTTTGATTAAGGTAGAAGATCATGAAGCTTACATGTTGGGCGGTGGCAGTGTGAAGGCAGGAACCGGTTCCGATGTCGGTGCCATCACCCTCTTCCACCAGGGGTATCCAGACGGCATTGAGGTAGCGTCTGCTGATAAGCACTGGTTGCTCGCAGGTATCCAGACGACATGAAGGTAACTTATATACTCTGATGATCCTTCGCTGCTGTTGACCACAGCGCTGATCCCTCGCTGTTGTTGACCACAGCGATGATCCCTCGCTGCTGCTCTGTCGCGTTGATCCCATCGCTGATCCGTCGCGGATCCGTCGCGGCTCCTTTGCGTTGGTGTTTCTGCTGTATCGCTAATGTAAATAAATTGATTTCATAAGGTACTGCAATTATGAGAGCCTGGTCAAGGCTGGGATATTTCCGCTGATTGATTTCATAAGGCCCGTGCGTTTCTGCAATTGATACTGCAATTATGATAGCCTGGTCAAGGCTGGGATATTTCCGCTGATTGATTTCATAAGGCCCGTGCGTTTCTGCAATTGATTTCATAATGAGATTCCTTTCTGCTGATTGATTTCATAAGGTACTGCAATTATGAGAGCCTGGTCAAGGCTGGGATATTCTGTTCCGTAGATTAATGATAATAATAAGTGGTTGTATGGCTGTATTGGACGGACGGGATTGATGGTTCCGTTTAATGAGGTGCGTGCGACGGGATTGATGGTTCCGTTTAATGAGGTGCGTGCGATGTGTGGGACGTAGGAGAGAGTTGGACGAAAATCTTGACGTAGTGGCTTGTTGGCAGACTAAGGAACGAAACGTTTCTTTTAGATAGGAGAGAAAACCTAGTCGGTGGAGAAAAGATCAACGGTGGCGGAGCTCCGAGGCTCAAATGGGTGGGTTCCACGCGGCCACAGATTTTAGGCCGCGTGGGGCCCTCTCATTTTCAGCTGGTTGGGCTTCTGGCCTCATTTTAAGCCCATTGCGTTCGTCTTGAAAATTCTGAACCGTGCTCTTTGGCCTTGCCCTTTTTGGAGTCCCGAAGCTCCCGGAAAGTCTGAAACACTAAAAAAGACGTTTTCTGGAAAACAGGGTTAATTCCAAATAAATGGGAAAACTATGAAGTATTCCCAAAATCATTATAAAACATTGATATAACCCTTATATGATGCAAATATGATTGGAATATAAGCAATTAAAGTGCAAAGTTCATGTATGCATTTTACATGCATCAACATCCCCAAGCTTAATCCATGCTCGTCCTCGAGTATGAAGATGATAAAACTAACATGGACTTTGCAATTTAATACTTAACAATGAATATCAAAGATGATTACTATTGCTACATATAGTCAAATGATTCATTCTTCAAAGGAGTAGCAATATGCAAATAGTTTATGAAGTGATATCAAGTATTCAAGACAAGGATGTTCATTGATAGTTCACAAAGTGTAACATGGTAGCAAGTAATATGGAACACATGTATGCATAATGATAAGTAGAACATCCTACAATGGTCATAGAGTGTAGATGAAAATCTGAATATGATAGGTGTACACTTTGGAAAGATGTATATGTGAGTAGAGGTAAAGCATGCATAAGTTTCATCCAACTTCCAAACTCTTCTACTTAAGTTAATGATTGCAATAAGGTATTCATTGGTGTCAAGCTCTCATTGCCCCTATCATAGCATCTTGAATGATTAAGGTTAAAGTGAAAGCAAATATGAGTAGTGTGCTTGATAAAGAATGGGTTGAATGTCTCATGCCCCTTGAATACAAGTACTTACACCATGTGTTACTCAACTTGGGAAACAAAGCAAGTTCAATTAAATATCATTGTAAGCATAATAGTATCATCAAGAGCGTCAACTGGGGTACCTCTTGTCCCAAGATATGGAACAAGCCCATATCAAAATGACAAGACAAACAAACAAAATGAACAATCTCAACACCCTTTTTATTTACCATTTGGAATAGTTTTTTATTGCAAGGTGTATCACAGAAGGTTCACCATAGTATGTAAGTAAATTTCCACCATGAATGATGCATGGCTTAGATTAGCGGCCCAGGCGTCTCTCTAACCATTTACACAAACTCATTTAAACTCACTCTATTTCCACATTTATTTCAACATGATAAGCATCCATAGACAAAAGCACATGATATCAACTAAATGAGATGAAGAGCGTGTTGAAAGCTTGCCATGTGACAGCACATATGGGCTAACTTCCAACCCAAAACATTCATCAAGCCACAAACATCATAATCTTAATCACAATGGGTCAAGTTTTATTATGCAAATAAAAGAACATTGTGCATCAAGTTCGTGAGAGCTATATAACCAATTTTTTTCCATTGCAATCAATAACATAAACATTTTCATTCAGAGGTAAGATAACACAAACAACATGTTAAACATACTCGGAATAGCATAAAGCCAATAGGTAGATATGGTGGACTCACTGGAATAACTTTGGTTGAAGGTGTTGGAAACAAGTTTTTGCTTGTTGGAGTTTTTGGGCTAGCAAAAGGGAGAAAGTTGACCATCTAGATGCATGCATGAGTGTCCATAGAACTAACTAATCCATGTTAAACCAAGTAAAATAACAATCAGCACCAAAACATGAATAAGTGATAGCTCTAAAAGAATTTGCAAACTATTACTCATAAACAAGCTCATGAATCATGCAACTATATGTATCATTAAAAATCAACTCAAACATCCCTTTTCCCAATCTTATAAAAGCATCCAACATATTTCAACCCATATTTCCAGTAGCTCTCTCATATATAAATGATAGTGTGGTGGTCTCTCAAGACTCAAACAAAAAAAACAAAAAGACGCTCCAAGTTTATGCGATAAAGTGTTTCGATCGAAAAACAGAAGTTGGACGTGTGCAAACCGAGAGTGTGTAGGTCCAGCGGGGTTGTCTTCACATCCCCAAGCTTATGGTCTTCACCATCCTTGGATAGCTCTTGGTGCATCTCCTCCAATCCCTGTGAAAAAACTTCAAAACACCGTTTCTCCCATTCTTTTCTGTGGGGTGCATTAATAGTGATAAACAAATAGGTTCTTGCTGCATATAATCCTTGAACAAAAATTCATATGAGATGTCCAGAAAGTGTATAATGTTGTATGCCTACTCATAAACTCAATTGGATCAAAAAGATTCAACTTAAAAGCTCAAAGCATGCATCAAACAAAATGGGACAGAATCTGTCCAGAAAAACAGCAGCAGCAAAACGTATTTTTCTACCCTACCAAACTTTCTCGAAAAATTCCGAAAAATTCATGCATACAGAGGATGAAAAGTTGCAACTACAGTTCAAATATGAGCTCATTCGGAGTTACAGAATAAGAATTAAAAATCATACCGTGCACTGACTCGTGCAGGAATAAAATCTCCGAACGCTATAAGCAACTTTTCAAACCAAAAAGGGTAAAACTTGGCACTTTATTAAAACTCCAGAAACTAAACTAGACACAAAGTCTCTTGTTACAGCAAGAGGACACAAAGAAAATCACACAAAAAATAACCGGGTTGCCTCCCGCAAAGCGCTTTCTTTATAGCCATATAGCTAGGCTTGATAGTTTTAATGATGCTCCCATAGGAATAAGAGTTGAATATAAAAGAGCATCAAGAAGCAAATATCAAACACATTTAAGTCTAACCCACTTCCTATGCATTGGGATCTTGTAAGAAAATAAATCAATAAAGCACAAAGTGACTAGCATAGGAAGGCAAAGCAAGTGCAACTTCAAAATTTTCAACAAAAAGAGAGAAGACTTAATATTTTTGAGATATATGAAATCATGTCTCCCTCTCTCATAAAAACTTTCAGTAGCATCATTGATAAACTCAACAATATAGCTATCACATGAAACATTCTTATCATGATCCATATGCATAAAAGTATCATTACTCTCCACATAAGCATAAACAGTTTCATTAGGAATAGTGGGAGTAAAACATTCATAATAATCATTGTAATCATCATATATAGGAGGCATATCATAATCACAATAAACTTTATACTCAATAGTGGGTGGACTGAAAATATCATATTCATCATCATAAATAGGAGACATAGTATCATCAAACAAGTCAAAGAACCTCCCCAAGCTTAGATGATTGCAAGATAAAAGAACCTCCCCAAGCTTAGTCTAGTGCACACAAGAATAGAAACTTAAGCGCTACGCTCCCCGGCAACGGCGCCAGAAAAGTACTTGATAACCCCAAGAGCAAGGGATCACTGTAGCACCTCTCAATGTGGAAGTAAGGTATCGATCCGCAGGAGCAAGAAGGAAAAGTTATCTATTCCCTACAACTAAAGTGTCACAAGTTTTAGTTGATTATGCACTAAACAAGTTTAAGGAACAAGGTGGTTGATTTAATGGATGGAAGTTTGATGTAACAAGGCAAGAATGTGGAAGTGTCCCAATCCTCTTCAATGCAAGAGGACAAGACAAAGGTTTTCTAGGATGCTTGGAAATAAGGCCTAGGGATCATACTTTCACTAGTGGACACTCCCAACAATTGAATACATAGATATTTCCTCTTCACTTTGCTACTCTGAACTATTCTCCGTTGGATAGAAATACCAATCTACTGCGTAGGGCTACAAGAGCACACCTTAAAGTCTGAGTGAACAAACACCACAATATCATAGAACACCAAGACCATCGTGTAGGGCTACAAAAGCACACCTTAAAGTCTGTCTTCCACATCTAGGGAACCCCAAGGTCACTATGAGTGCCCCAAAATAGTACTAAACAAACACCACAATTTTATAGTGACATCCAACACAAAGAATAACTCATGGTAAGTATTTCTGTAACCTTTAGCCTAAGAGTCACACACGGTGCGCACACTGTCAACTTCACACCATGGGACAAAGGTGACTCCGGAAATTACATTAATAAAACCACTTGAGTAGCACAAACAATGAAGGAGAAACATCCATGAATTCAATTAGATTACAAAGCTCATGATCACATAAAGATCACATCATGGGAGAGAGAGATGAACCACATAGCTACCGGTAGAGCCCTCAGCCCCGATGAAGAACTACTCCCTCCTCATCATGGGAGGCAGGAACGGCGATGAAGATGTTGATGATGAACACGCCAGAGGGGGGTGGAGCCCTCCGGAGGCGATTCCGGCAGCGTTTCCTCCCTCCGATCTTCTCCGGCGGCAGCCTTCTGACTCTCTGTTTCGTGGTTCTGTGTTTCTCCGCCGCCTCCTCGCGAAACTCCTCGGGGACTATTTTTATAGGCGTTTTTAGATCAAAACCTAGTCGGTGGAGAAAAGATCAACGGCGGCGGAGCTCCGAGGCCCAAATGGGTGTGTCCCACGCGGCCACAGATTTTAGGCTGCGTGGGGCCCTCTCATTTTCAGCTGGTTGGGCTTCTGGCCCTCATTTTAACCCATTGCGTTCGTCTCGAAAATTCTGAACCGTGCTCTTTGGCCTTGCCCTTTTTGGAGTCCCGAAGCTCCCGGAAAGTCTGAAGCACTAAAAAAGACGTTTTCTGGAAAACAGGGTTATTTCCAAATAAATGGGAAAACTATGAAGTATTCCCAAAATCATTATAAAACATTGATATAACCCTTATATGATGCAAATATGGTTGGAATATAAGCAATTAAAGTGCAAAGTTCATATATGCATTTTACATGCATCAGTATGTGAAGTTTGTTAAACAAAAGCTCTTACATAGACTCTTCTGGAAAAATAAGATGAATTGTAATTGTTTGATGACTGAGAACATAGTTTGCAGAGTCTCAAGAGAGTTTATTGTTTAAACCTTAACATGTGAATGGATTGCTACTTGATCATGAGTAGTTTTATGAGAAAGAGTTCTTGTTTATGATATATAATGATGCTAGCAAAAGTGATTAGAATTATCATTGATCAAATTTATGCACTATTCTAGCATTCAAACTCCATAAATTATTTCTTTTATCATCAACCTACTCGAGGACGAGTAGGGATTAAGCTTGGGCTTGCTGATACGTCTCCAATATATCTACTATTTTTGAAGTATTCATGCTATAGTTACATTAATTATATATGGTTTTGGTGCACTTTTATATTATTTTTATGGACTAACTTATTAATCTAGTGCCAAGTGCCAGTTCCTGTTTTCTGCATATTTTTGGTTTTCCATAAAATCAATATCTAGGAAGGTCAAACTACCCCGGCGATTTAATAAGATTTTTTCTCGAATATATGTGATTTTTCGGCAAAACAATCAATGCAAAACGATGCCCAAGGGCCCCACAAGGGCAGGACACGACCACCACCCTAGCCACGCCATGAACCCTTGTGGCAAGCCCTTAAATCGGTTGGAGCTATCCTTTCGTCGCAAGAAATCTAATTTCCGGAGGAAAATCCCCTCAAAATTTCAGCCCGATCGGAGTTACGGATCTCCGGCTATTAAAGAAACGGTGAAAGGCCATAACACAGACGCGAAAAACAGAAGACAGAAGAGAGATCCAATCTAGGGAGAGCTCCCTCTCTCCCAGGAGGGCCAAGGAAGAAGAAGAAGGAGGGGGCCCCTTCCCCCTCTCCTCCGGTGGTGCCGGGACGCCGCCGAGGACATCTCCGTCATCACCCTCACCAACAACTTCCTCTTCGTTCTCATGGTGATGTGTGAGTTGTTCATCCTCGAGGCCGAGGGTATGTACTAGTAGCTATGTGTTCGATCTCTCTGTCATGTTCTTGATGGATTTGATCTTGATTGCATCATGAGCTTTATTAATAAAGTTGGATCATATGATGTTCATCCCCCTCTATCTTTTCTGTGGTGAATTCAGTCTTGCTCCTTGAAGTTTCTTTATGTTGGATTGAATACTTTGGATTTGAGATTACATGATGCATGTCTAGTAATTAACTTGCGGATACCCGAGGTGACATTGGGGTACTATTAGCATAAAGGTTGAACGATAATGTCACATGGTGTTGTCGTAGTACGATCTCTGGGACTATCCGTGGTGACATTGGGGTGGTTCAATAGATTAATTGGAAAGGCAACTTTGAGGTGGTTTGCTACCTACGCGATTTCATCCTACTTTATCTGATAGAATAAAAACTTTGGAGTGATTCTTTGCTGCACTTTGAGGGATTATCATGATGTTCAATTATGTTAATGATGTTGAGAGTTGGCACTAGTGAAAGTATGAACCCTATGTCTTGTTTTCAAGCATTGAGACATCGTTTTTACTCACTCTTTTTTACTTGCTACCTTGCTGTTTTTTTGTTCAGAATATAAAAAGCTATTTCTACCATCCATATTACACATCCATCATCACCTCTTCGCCAAACTAGTGCACCTATACAACTGACAGTTGTGTTAGGTGTGTTGGGGACACAAGAGACCACTTGTATTTGATTGCAGAATTGTTTGAGAGAGAAGCACCTTCATCCTACACCTCTCGCGGATTGATAAACCTTAGGTCATCAACTTGAAGGAAATTTGCTGCTTTCCTATAAAACTCTGGCTTGGAGGTTTGTAACATCCCCAAATTTTAATGCATGTAATTAAGGGTTAATTAGCATCTCATGCATCATTATTTTCAATCCAAAAAAATTTCATTTTATTTAAAAGTGAGAAAAACCCTAAATTTGTCTAAATGGCTCAAATATTTCCCAAATTTTAAATTCTTGTTCAGAAGTTCAAAAATTCAAAATAAAAATATGGGCAGCTTCTGTATAATATTAGGAAGGCCCGTGATTTTTGGCGGAATTTTTAGAGTTATTTTGGGGTCTCAAAAAATTACTAAAAACATCTATTTGAAAATAAAAAATAAATGGAAAATAAAAAATAAAAAAGGGGGACTGGACTGGCCCAAGTGGATAAGGCCAACCCAAGCAGCCCAACCCTAATCCCCTAATCCCCTCCTCTGCCTCCTCACTCCCGTGCTCCTCCTCCACCTAGCGCGCCGCCGCTACAGCGATGCTCTCCCGCCGGCCATCGCCGCCGTCCACTCACCCCGCCTTGCGCCTCCTCTCCTTTCGCCGCTTGAGCCTCTCCTCCTCCCGCAAGCGCCGCCGCTCCCGTCTCCCGCACCGCCGCCACCGCATCGACCGTGCGCGCCGCCAGCGTCCGCCCCGCTACCGGCCGCCTCTGGTCGACGAGCTCGGCCCCGTCGCCGTGTAGTGCCGCGCCCGCACCTGCTCGCCCCGCTCCGTTCCGCCGCCAGCCGGCTCTGCCGTGATGCCTCGCCGTGCCCGTGCGCCGCCTTGTCTCCTCTCTAGTGCCGCCTCCTTTTCGAGCTCGCCGGGGAGCCTCCATGGCTGCCGCCGCCAGTAGCGCCTTCGTGCGCGTGCCCCAGCGCCGGTGCTGCCTCGCGCTCGCACGACCTCATCCCCTGCAGCCCGTGGCCGGTGGTCGCCACCCCGAGCTCGCCGTCTCGACCTCCGTCCACGACGCCGCCACGTGTTTGACAAAGTTCCCACAAAAGGCCCGGCGCCTCGCCGATCCGACCATGTCCGTGAACCCGAGAATCCGCTACGACGACGACCCGGCTTCGACTACATCCTCTACGGCACGAAGACGACGTCTACTTCCTCTACGCCCGAAGACGCACGACACCCGATCCGCTCCGCCTCGCGACCACGCTTCAAAGGTGACAAATTTGAGTCGATGCGTTGCATGATGAGAGTCCGATGTTGTATTTCTCGTAGTCGTAGATGCGAAATCGACATATACGTGTGATGTATGAGATGTCGGTAACTATACCGTAATTGTCGTCAGTGCAAATATCCGGTAGTAGTGTCGTCGACACGGTCACCCCGTAAATAATTTTGTAGTTCTCTGACGACACCACTGACTACCTTCTACCGCTTCCATATGTCGTAGTAGATTGTTTTCGCTAGATCGACTCTCTCCCCGATCTCTCCCCCTCTCTTGCTCTGCGTTATCACCGCCACGAACACCTTTTATCCACCACAGATCCCCCTTCTACCTTCGTCGCCATTGCACCCGTGTGACACCGGTAGCCTCTTCCGGAACCTCGACCTAACCCTAAGTTTTATCGGTTAGTTGTTTTATTCAGAAAAATATGCATTTCACATGTTCATCGCAATCACATGCAAGATAACGATAGGGTGTCAATTATTTCTGATGAACAAATGAAAACCCTAGTTTCTTTATCTCCGGAGTATATTCAAGATGCGACCGTTTAAGCATTCGAACTCCGATTAAACTGAATAGGTTGAATTATCCTCTCCCGAGAAATAAAATGTCATGTCATCATCCTTGCTTGCATTGCATCGAACCATGTGTTGATTGTCCCCTTTCTTTCCGGTGTTTGGTTCTTCTCGGGAGACCAAGAGTCTGAAGTGAAGATCGACAACACTGATGACAAGTACCCGATGATAACCAAAAAGGCAAGCGTAAATCCCCCTTTTGAGCATCTCTGATCTTCCCCAAGTATTTTATCCACCAAATTATATTGCATTCAATTCCAATGTCAATTTTGGTCGATAAATAGAGTTATCCTAGTAGTGCATTACTCATCCTGATAGCCTTACTTGTTTTCCCTTCTTAGCATATCTAGGTTTGCTGTGGAGCGCTAGAGCTATATATATGTTATAAATGCTTAGCCCTGCTTAGTTAAGTACTCTGATCGTCTTGTGGATGAGTCAGAATTACCGAGGAACCTGGTATGTGAAGTGGATGTGGAAGTTGTGGTATCTTAATAAAATGACTAAAGGCTTGGATGAGAGGCCACAGTGGAAAGTGGTGTTTTGTCTCGTTCTCGTCGCCTAGGAGTGATTTCTTTACCTCTTGGACCAAGATTGAGCGTGCACCCACACGTGGGCTTAGGAACCTCCATCGACTAAATAATTTGTGAAGGTCTATCCATGGGTCCTCTAGATTCGGGCTTTCCATTTGTGTGTGCGTGGTGATGGGTGGTTGATGTGATGGAAAGTGATGATGATGGTGGTGTTTAGGACTTGGCCGCGGTCCAAGGTGTTAGGCACTGAACCTGGACTTCCGCACACTGATGCTCCATGGATAGCCCTATGCGAGGGAGAAGTTGTAACCGTTCCCACTCTGCCTACTTTCCCAGGAAGAGAGCAATATGAGCTCCTGACCTAGGGTTCAATAGGATTGATAGTATACTCATATCAACAAGTTGCAACTTCTTTTTCGGAAGCTCATCTGAAAAGAACTCCGAGGTTAAGTGTGCTTGGCCCGGAGCGATTTGAGGATGGGTGACCGACCGGGAAGTCCTTCCCGGGTGTGCAGGAGTGAGGGGAAAGTGCGCAGAAAAGACTAGTGCTGGTTTGTAGGGCTAGTCTAGAGATCCGAGAGAGTTGCCAGGGGTGACAGCCGCCGGCCCGGGGTGGGCCAGGGTGTTACAAGGTCCAACAAAGTCTACATGAATAAGTTGCGTAGTAGACATTACGGGCACGTATGGTGGCCCACCATGGGTATTTTTGGACAGATTTGCCGCAGGAAAAAGAATTCTACTGGCGAACACGTATTGCTGCCCACCAGTGGTAACTCAAGTAGCGTGCCCGGTTTTGTGCCCGCCACGGGTAACATTTGTCTCACGACAAATCTAGACAACGGTTACATGCCCGCCACTGGTAAGACAATAGAAGTGGCAGGCGGGGTTTTACGCGTGCCAGTGGTAATTTATCAGATTCCAAGTGGAAGGTGCTAGACTGCGCCTGCCACTAATGTGAGCCCACCTATATGCCTTTTCCTCGTAGTGTTAGACCAACTGATCAATTGATTAATAGCCTTTTTTTTCCTCTGCGGTAGTGTGGTGTAGCTGCTGCTTCTCTCCTCTCTATGTCTTACATGTCCCTCGTCCTCTGCCTCTCCTCCCTGATCCAGTGTCTCCACTTAGGATTCTCCATCTCTAGTGCTTGTCCTCCTCAACTCCCCTTATTCCTTAGCCCCTTCTCCTCCGTTGTCACGGACGGGAGGTCACAAAGCTCATTGTGTTGCCATTTACGCAACCATGGTGGAGCTCGAATCTGAGGTTCTCCATGGTACCGAGTGTTGGAAATATGCCCTAGAGGCAATAATAAATGTATTATTATATTTCCATGTTCATTATTAATTTTATGTTTCTGTGCTACAATTGTATTGGTTCTTGAATATGAGATTCAGAGGAAAATCCAAATACATGTGTGGAAATATAAACACCAAGTGATCCCTAGTCTAGCCTCTAAGACTAGCTCATGTATTGATGATGATCTTGTTTTCCTGATCCTGAGCATTGTTAGTGTAACAAGGATGCTATCAATATATGAGAACACCGTTGTCTTGATAACAACGGAGTTGGATAGACCCAACTTATGAATTACTGAGAGATGTCATCGTTGCTATATTATCGGTACTTCATATAACTTGTTCACGATTGCATTGTTCCTTAGACCATGAGAATATTGTATACCAACATACCGGATGGTTACATTGGTGTTTACCACATGTCACTCCGTGAATGGATGTGAATAAAGGTGACTTACGGGTATACCGGAAACGTATGTCTCGGTAGCGATAGTTCAAGACTGGAATTTGCTCCTCTCACGATAGAGAGATACTCTCTGGGCCCACTCGGTTTTACGGTGTCATTATCATCTGGCCAGACACATGTGATTATGATCACGAGATACCGGAACATGGACACGAGTAAAGAGAACGAAACCGGTAACGAGGATAACCGGTATAGTGATCAAGTAGTTGATCACGGGGATACCAATAATCTCACCTCGGGTTTTGTAAACATATTGCGAAGCAAAGGAAATTGTTTTCGTAAACAAAGGTTCGCTCGAGAATTTCATGAATATGCGGGAGTTAATAAGGGTGTCCAGATCCCGCTGTTAACTATTATCCGGCAAGGGTTCCGAGACATGTACACTTATTTCCATACCTGTAGGGTCACACGCTTAACAGGTTCTAGTCCTGATTACCGGAGAAATGAGAAATGAGTTAAAAGAGCACCGAAAGAGTTTTAGATAGTTCTGAAAGTGTTTCGGTTGGTTCCAGAAGAGTTATGGGAATTCCGGAAAGGTATAACATGATCCGGGGGCCTCGGATTGGGTTCTATATATGGAAAGTTTTCGGGGGCCTCGGAATGGGTTCCGGAGACATCCGGAAAATCCGAGATTTTATTTGTGGAAGAAAGTTCTGAAGGACCGTCATGAGACGACGACCCCTAGGCCGAATTGGACAAGGCTATGGCAGGCCCCTAGGCCGAATTGGACAAGGCTTGGTGGAAGTGGAGAAGGATTCCCTCTCTTGGGGCGCCCCCTCTCCTTCCTCCACCCATATATATGTGGGGAGGGCTCCCTCTTGAGACACCAAATCAATGGGGCCTCTCTTCCGCATAGCTCCACGCTCTCCCGGTCTAATTAGCCTAAGTGTTTAGGCTCCTAATTAGACGGGCTCTAGTCTCGGTCTAATTGGTCTAATAGAATTAGACTCCTAATTAGTTGAGAAGCGCCGCTAGGCTTTCTCTCTCTCTAGTTTTCTCACAGTTCTTCCTGGACGTTGAAACTCTGTCGGACTACTACCATGGAACGCGTGGATACCTCGGAGGGGTCGTCTACTTTGACTCTCATCTCGGAGAACTTTCTCGCGGCAGGGAGGTGTAACCTAGCTGCGGGAAATCATCGCCCTGCACCGACTCTTCACTGCTTCCGCTAATCTGCTCGTCGGTGAGTTTGATCGTTACAGCCATCTTCATAGTGTTCCTGGGTGTGATCGTGCAGCATAATTTTTTTTGTTGCGTAGCACGTTCCCCTACACCGAGTGCAAGAGACGGTAGACTGACGGGAACGAGTTCGTGGTTGCCCGATCCAACTCCGACGGGGCCCTGGCGAGTTGGATTCATCACCAACGAGCTCGAACCGGCGCGTCAAAGGTCGGTAGTGTGAGGTAAGTGAATATGCGATTTTCATGTTGTGTAGGGTGTTTCGATACGCTGCAAGTGCCTTTGGTTCTATTGTGTACTCATAGCCATTATGCCGCAACAATTTTTGGGCACTTTGTAAGGGGGGTTTTCATGATGCAAATGTTTTGCATTGTTGTGAATGCTATTTCTAAATGCCGCTTACATTGATTTTTCCTGTTGCATGTGTTGTGACCTTTTTTTCAACAATTTGTTTGCTGTGAATGGGGATTTGATGCATACCTTGTTATTTTGCTGCATGGGCATGTTTCAAATGTTGCAATATTTTTTTCCCATTTTATAGAGACCATGGGTAAGAATATTGCAGTGATGTTGTGTACTTACAAAACAATGTTGCATGGGGGGTTATATGTAACATGTTGCAATGATGGGACTGTTCAGATCTCACACTTGAATGAAATCGGATGGAAGGGAAGGCGAAGCGATCAGTTGGAACTTTCAACTAACTGATGAGTAGCATTGTCCTTTTAAGTATTTGCTTACATCTAAACTGTTTTAGTATGCCTTTTAGGTTCCTAAAAGTCATATAGAGATGGAATTTTTTTTTTCATTCGATACCCAGCTGGGTATCGGGTTCCACTATAAGAAGATAACGGAACAAAAGTCACCGCACGTTATAAAGATCGTAATACCTTCTCAAATTTTAACCTTTTTTCCCTTCAAACAATATCAAAACATTAGTGTTGATGCCCTTTATCGTTGATTACTCGCCCAAACAGTAAACTTGTTCAAAGGGTGTGCTCTCTTATTTATAGGCTTGTGAGCCACGTGTGAAATTACATGTCTGCCCCTAGGAAATTTGAAGTTTTACCCCTACTAATCACATTGTATCTCTCGGGGTAATTTGTTTTTTTTTTGCCTTACCCCTTAGGGCATATTCTTCGGCATCTCTTTTTCAGTTTGTACGGACCCATGCACAACGTGCAATCTTCTCGCCCAAGGTTCAAGCTGGGGTCAGACGTAGGTGTGCGCTCGCCATCTTGCTCAGTCTTGCGTGCAGGTGTACATGGGTCTCCATCTTGCCTGAGGATCCCGCACGGGGCCGCGCGTGGGGCTGCATGCTTTCCAACTTGCCTGTGGGTTCATGCCCGGGGTCACTCCCTGGTGTGTCCTTGCCATCTTGCCTAGGTTTCATGCCCGAGGTCACGCAACGATGCCCGCTCACCGTCTTGTCCAGGTTGCACGTCCAGGGGTGCTTGTGGGTGCTCCTTCGCTGACTTGTCCGGAATGCAACGCACTGTGGTTGGGCGCAATGTTGTCCTCACATGCGGCCCTTGTCCACGTCGTCTAGTTGTATTGCCTCCTGTCAAAAAAGGGGTCAACCCATCTAAATATACTCGTACATGCAAATAAAGAGAGGGTGAGTTGTACCAGTTATCCTGACGAAGTGTCGATTTGAGCTCAAGCTGAGACCCTCTTCCCAACACACATGTGGATTCAAAACGAAAATCAAATCAAGTGATTTTTTATTCGGGAATTATTTTGAGCAATCATAGTCGGTGATTTGTCATATGGTTTAGTCAAAACAGCACATTATTACCCTCTCAATTAGCATATGGTTGGGCCCTCCTCCTTTTATCTGGGCTTGGGACCGGCTATGCAAATGGCATAGGCGGAGTTCCCCACCCACCCTCCCTAAATATGACTTTTTTATGTTTTCCATTTTTTGGATTTTTTTTTCATTTTCAGTTTTAAAATAAAAACATGTTTTGATTTTTTTTTGGCTATTTTTGGGTTTATACACAGGCCCGGCTCTGGCCCTAGGCGACCCTGTGCGGCGCACAAGGGCCCATGGCTGGAGGGGGCCCATCTCGACATATGTCTATACACACTGGGTGCTATTGGGCTAAAGAAAATATTAATATGTAAAAGCCCAAGCAAACAACAGCCCACCAGGGAGAGGAATGGGCAGACTCGCTAGCTACGCGCATGCGTGCAATCCATCACAATCAGCTGGCTGTTCGCCTGTTCCTGTTCTCGCCTGCATGTTCGTCTTCTCGCCGCGGCCTTCCGCTTACGCCGGGAGAGAAATTAGATCGCCCAGGGGGCCAGGCCACCAAGCGCGGAAGCGTCCTGTCCGGCTGCAGATCGGCGATCGTCCTGCTCCGTGTAGGTATGTCCGTAGGTGCCATTGTTCTCCTCTATTTTCGGTGGCGTATATATAGGATATTGCCCTAGTCTATTTGATCTGATGCTAAATTGTAATCTTAGGTGTTACAATGCCGAAACAAAAGTCCGCTGCTGAGAAAAGGAAAAAAGAAAAAAAAGAGAGAACCAACTTATTAAATTACTAAAAGCTGCTTTAAATAGGTATTTTTTGGCAGCTAGTATTAGTACTGTCGAAAATGAAAGGCAAGAATCCAAACCCGGACAAGATGATGATCATAATTTAAATGACGATCATGAATTCAACGAACAATCCGATCAGAGTAAGTGAAGTAAGTAACTAACTAACTAATTACAAATTGTTGTATTTAAATGCAAGAGATTGATGTTGATGATAATGAGGACATAACTGGAGAGGAAAATTTGCTTATCTACGTCTCGTAATAAAAAAATGTGTGGTTGGATATAAACTTTTAACATTTTACTGTCATATGCGTATATATATATAGTACCTACGGGGGCCAAATTTTCAACCTTGCACTAGGGCCCCGAAAAATATAAAGCCGGCCCTGTTTATACACTATTTTTTTGCTTTTTTTTACCACTTGTGCCCTAAGGCCAAACAAGCATCGTCAACCTGAAAATAATCAGTGCAAACAGTACGTATGAGGCCATTACAAAAGGCTGATCCAGATTTTCTAAATTGAAATGGACTACCAGAGGATGTACGGACCTTCAGAGCATGCGGTTCAACACCTTACGCGCCACCGCCCTCTTCACGCTCAACGTTGTCTATCTGGTGGAGTGGCATATGAATGAGAAGAGTGTTATCGTAATCAATCAGCGCCGAGCACGGCAATGCATAGTTGCATACCATTTGAAAAGATTAAATAGAATAACCAGAATTAATAGTGATGTGGTCCTATAAATTCCCTCAGTCCCAAAATAAATGTCGCTGATGTAGTTGTACTAAATGCGACACTTATTTTGGGACCGAGGGAGTACATGTTAAATAAGATGGCTTACGTGCGCTGAGCTAGGTTGTCTGCTGCTCTCACCAGCAGCAGCGGCCTTCTCCAAGGCTGTGAGCAGTTCATTCAAGTTGAATGTCGTCAAGGAAATCTCACCACCTTGTCCAGTGCTGGTTGCTACGGCGTCTATCAAATCAGATTGATCTGCCAAGGCCGGGTCGCTGCATAAACCAAAGAGCGTGTCGCTAGCATTGACCGGTCCTCCAGGGCCTAGCACGATGTCGGACTAGTAGAAGATCAAACGCTACAGATCATGCACAAGGTCAGAGATCGAAGAGTAAGTAGAAGAGCCACAGTTAATGGCGATCTGATCCTATATACTCCCTCCGTTATATATTAGTTGTTGCTCAAACAGATGTATAAATAAGATGGCTTACCTGCCCTGAGCTAGGGTTTCCATTGCTCTCGTTAGCAGCAAGGGCCTTCTCCATGATCGCGAGCTGTTCGTTCAAGTTGAATATCGTTGAGGAGTTGTCACCATCTTGTCTACTCTCCGCCTCACTAGCAGTGCTGCTTGCTAAGGCGTCCATCATATAATATTGAGCTGCGAAGGCCGGGCTGCTGGATAAACTGGAGAGCATGCCGCTGGCATCAGCCGCTCCTCCATAGTTGAGCTCGTTGTCGGCAATGACCTGAGCGTGCATACATGCATGGACAACAACTGAGATGCAGTCTAAAGTAACAACGCGCGGCTAGTACAGATCAGAGGTGACAGATGATGCACACAGTTAGAGATTGAAGACTAATTAAGTAGAAGAGCCACAGTTAGTGGCGATCTCCTGTATTATATGTTAAACATGTGAGATGGCTCACCTTAGCTGCGCTAGGCTGTCTACTGCTCTCACCAGCTTTAAGGACCTGCTCCACGGTCGGCAACACTTGCCTCAGCATCCTGGAGGCCTTCTCACCATCCTGGCCACTACTCTCTGGCAGCGGCGCACTAGTACTGCTAGCATCGGCCCGTCCATCATCAGCATATCCAGGCGTGGAGGATGGCCCGTCCATGTATTGCTCGGTGAAATAATGCATGGTTTCTGGCTCCATCAGCTGCTCCATCAGCTCCATCCAAGAGCCGTCATCGTCCTGCAGCGCGCTGTCCATGTCCGCAATCAACTCGGGGTTCAGCACGCACTTCTTCAATATTCTCTCAAAAGCAGCGGGATCCATTCCAAACTCAGCAGCTCCCTCCGACATAGCAGCGGCTCCATCCGGGGTGTTACGCCAGTGGAGAAAAGTGTCGTAGATGTCGAGCTGAGTGTGCATACATGCATGGACACCAAAAGATTAAGATGCAGGCTGTTGAAGTAATAACGCCCGGCTAGCACGGATCAAACACTACAGATGCAGGGTTGTTAATGGTACCTTAGGTGGCGGCCTGGAGTTTTCTGCCTCCATCACCTGCGCGATGACCCGCTTGAATTCAGAACCGTCATTGTTCTGCACCGCGTTGTCCATGGCTACAACCAGCTCGGGGTTCAGCACGTACTTCTTCCACATTGTCTCAAAAGCAGCGGGATCCATTCCAAACTCAGCGGCTCCCTTGGACATAAGAGCTGACACATGAGCGGCTCCATACCTGCCGACGAGCCAGGAGTGCATGTTGTCGGCGTTGACCTGCATCTCTGTGTCTGACCAGACTTGTAGGACCTGGAGCTTCTTCAGTTCATGCAGGGACTCCACCAGCGCCTCTTTCATACCATCATCAATCTCGTCGAAGTGGATCACCAGCACCCGCAGCTCGGTCAGCTTCCGGAGCTCAATAGCGAAGCCCGGGGACTTGTCTGCCGAGTGCAGCCACAGCTCTTCCAGGGACGTCAGCTCCCCTATCCGGCCCATGATCCTCGTGCCCTTGCCAACTCGCAGGCATCTCAGTTTCTTCAGATCCTCGATGAATGTTGGCAGCTCACTGAGGCCAGTTGCCGTCAAGTCGAGTGTCTGTAGGAACTTGAGGCATCCCATCTTCTTCGGGAGCTCGGCCACATGTGTGCCGACAAGCCCAATGTACGCCAGCCCGGCCAACTTCTCCAGGTGCGTCAGTTTGCAATCCTCGACGGATAAATCACAATCTTCCAGATCTATTACACGCAGCCGTTTAAACGTCGAGAGTGGGGGAAATCTACTACGGGGATACGTGCTGGCATATAATGACAGCACCTCCCCCACTTCCAGGCTAGTGTTTTGATTTTGAGCTACGCTTGTTTTGTGGATGGCTAATCTATGAATGCGTACGGTTTCAGATGTGCTCTCCTGCTTCATGCCTAGCACAGTGGCGAAGTTCTCGTTCTTGCTACTTGACAGGTCACGGATGAGGTCAAGCATCAAACTGTGGACGCGACAACCACCTTGAGCGACATCACGAGGGCTCACCGCCGACTGGATGATGCTCCTGTCTATTAGTTCGCTGAAATGGGCCTCCCCAGTCTCAAATAACCCATCAGAAATGAGGTCTTCTGCTACCCACCTCCATATCAGCATATTCTTTTCGATCCAGTGATCTTCTGGGAAAAGGCTTAGGTACAACAAGCATTTCTGGATATTGTAGGGTAGATTATAATAGCTACAGGACAATACCTTTCTTATGTGCTCGAATGCCCCGTCCTTCTTGTGCTCATCAAAACCAATAGAGTCATACGCCCCATGCCACCCCTTGCTTTTATTATTTGCAAGAAAGCTACCTATCATAGTGATAGCTATTGGCACACCACCGCATTTACGCAAAATTTTATCCGACACTTCATCGAATTCAGTATCATGGCTTTCAACTTCAGCTTTGGTACAGAGTAACTCTTTCGAGTTGTCAGGAGAAAGTTGTTTTATCGGGTAAACGCCACCAACTTCTTCGGCAATCTTGAGGTTATGAGTCGTGGTGATGATTTTAGTTCCAGCACTATCCTTAATAACACCTTTGATGAAGTTCCATTTTCCCTCATCCCATATATCATCAATGACAATTAAGCACCTACTCATACAAGAAGACAAGAGGCTTGCATGAATGATCATGAAACAAAAATCTGCTTGATTAAACTGAAAATGCAGGGCAGAAGGTCGGAAAGATAGGAATTCAGAGATTCAGGAGTTACCGGTAACTCGGTACATTGGTTCTTTGTATAATGTATATCTAATGGCATTGGAGTGCTTCTAAGTTAGACATATTAGAGCATCTCTAACCAATCTCTAACGTGCACCAAACTGATTTCTTAAAAGTGTTAAAGGAGGATAATTTTTACTCTGCGGCCACCCCGACCCTTAAATATACTCGGCCGGCTGCGCACCACTGTAGTAAAAATTCCTCACTCGCACCGCTTCACCTTTATCCATTCCGCTGGTGCGCCCCCACATACACTCCCCAAAATGATCGGATCCAGCTGCCACCGCTCCCCGCCGCCGGTCAGAAGCGCCGATCCACGCGGCCACGTGCTATCCTAAGACCGTGGTCACGGCGGTGCATCCTCCTCCCGTAGCGACGTGTCCCAGTTTCCTGACGTCCTACCGCCGCCGGCGCCGCAGAGGAAATACCTCGGCGTGCAGTAGCCGGTGTGGGAGACATGGGTGGTGGAGATCACCGACAGCGAAACCCACGAGCGGATTTGGATAGGGTCATTCCAATTGGCGGTGCAGGCAGCGCGGGAGAATGACATCATGTCGGTGAGCCCCCACGGCGCAAAGGCGCGACTCAACTTCCCCGACGGCCTGTCGCAGTTGACGCCCGTCGACCCCCGGGTGGCCTTCGCACGCGATCTGCGGGAAGACTGGGAGGTCCGTGAGCTCCTCGAGGAGTACATGGATGAGCTCCTCCGCTTGTACCCGGAGCGCGTCGAGGAGAAGCGCCGGCAGAACGGGCTCTACAAGTCGGGGGCGGCGACGGTCATCGACCTTTGCTCACACTTTTTTAGGAGTTTAGGAGTTCGGTTAGAGCCCACACTTTTTTAGAGGAGCAAATATACTCCTGTAAAAAATACTCGGCCATATACTCCTCTAAATTATAAGGGATCGGTTAGAGATGCTCTTAGTGTTTATTCTTAACATGGTATTATAAGTGGCATCACAATAAATTTTAAAAGTTCATTTTTAATGAATCTATAGTGTCACTTCCATATATACGGCTAGCCTATATATATATATATATATAGTCTAAAACTCATATAAGCAATTAATACTAGAGAAAATTTACTGTCCACATGTACGTACCGCATCACCACAACAGATGTATATATAATTGTTAAAAGTTCAGATAAAGAATAACCCACCTAATATATGAACATGATTGATGGGAATGTAATCATTAAAGTAGATTTATAATTCAACATTTATATGTGGGAAACCATATGTGCAGTTATGAATTTATAATCTCTCTATTTATTTATTTTCTATATGTAGAGTTGTAGACTATCTATTCTCTTAATATTTTAAACTATTACAGAGATGGCAGATGACTAGCAAACATCTATGAGAATAACTATGCATGCATGCGTACCTCTTATCCAGCATGAAATTTTGCAGCCGGTCAATTGGCTGGTGTATGTTTGGTTCCTTGCCATCTTTGTCCATGTGAAGTCCATACAAGATGTCCTTCAGAACATTCTCAACGTCAGCGCTCTGACCGAAGTGAACAAAAGCCCGGCAATCGAACCGCCCTTTCATCTTCTCGTAGAGAGCTCGAGCAAGGGTGGTCTTGCCCAGCCCCCCCATCCCAACAATGGAGACATGATCGATCTTGGACAGCTTTTCGGTCAGATCGGCAATTGGCCCGTCTATGCCGACAGGGTTAGATTCCGTGGTGTACTTGGCAAATCTACGAGTGTCCCCTTTCCGTGTGGAAGTACTTTCCCGGGAACTCATGGAACGGTACTGAGCATGCCGGTCACGCATCTCCTTAACCTTAATTTGTGTATCTTTGATGTAGCTGGCTATCTCATGCTTAATTTTCAGCTTCCTCAGCTTTATCACGACATCAAAAGGGGAGCCCTCGGTCGACTCGATGCGCAGCAGGAAGGAGTGGAGGCGTGTCTGGATGGCATGCGACAGCTCCCGGACCTCCTCGCGGGCCCTGAGCTGCAACTGCGATTCAAACTGGTCCGGCGGCATGCGGGAGCCATCCCCAAGAAAAGCGTCCATGCAACGGAGCTCACTCTGGAGGCTCGTAATCCCGTACTTGAGCAGCTTCCCAAGAGACCGCACAACGGCACCAAGCACCGTTGAGCCGACCTCCGAGGCCATGCTCGAGCGCGCGGGGGACTCTCAACCTCTCTTGCAGGTGCGTGCTAGACTATTTCTTCTCTTTTCTTCTCTTTTTCTTATTGCTCTCTCTCTCTCTATCTACTTCCTTCCCTTGAGAAGCTCTTGCTAGGTATAGCAAGGCTGCCTGGCTTAATTCCGTTCTCGTGTACACACACACACATATATATTGGCTGCTGGTGGAGCTAGGCAGCTAGCTAGTAGCTATCTAGAAATCCCTAAGTATATAGCGAGTTGCCATGCGCGTGGCAACTGAAAAAGAAAACTACAGCGAGTTGCCATGCGCGCGTACTGAAATTGCCACGCCGCGTCAACAGCGATTGCCATGAAAATGGTTCGCGCTTGCCATCAGTCCCAGCGACCGTTCGCTCTGTATGAGGAGTTAATTGCACCATGGGTCACACATCTCGTCGCTCATGTGCAGTTAAGTCATACTTCTCAATAATGAGATTTTTTGGTCACACATCTCGACAATTGGGTGCATGCAGGTCACAAACAAGACAGCTCATCCCGTTCTGGACTGAAAGTTTTCAAAAAAACCCTTACTAAAATCTTAGGAGGACCATTTTGTAAAATTAGAAAAGGCCCACGTGGAGCAAAGAAAAAAAAGTCAACGCTGGAGGACCCCGTGGAGCGCCCCCTGCCATGCGCCGCCGCCGCCATGCACCGCTGCCCCCCCCCCGCCGTGCACCGCCATCCTGCTGGAGCGCCGCCGCCGCCGCGCTTCCGGCCGGAGCGCTCTATTTTGTCCGCGCCACAGTCATCTTCTCCGCGTCCGGTCGCCCCCGAATCGAGCTCGATTCGGTCGCCCTCGTCTCCGTGGAGAGCTCCTGGATGAATTGAAGACCACTGCCGCGTCCGCCTAGGTCTCCTCTACATCCTTTCAAGTCACGCGAGCCGGGGCGCTCGTTTTGTGATAAATTTGAGTCCAGAACGGGATGAGCTGTCCCGTTTGTGACCTGTGTGCACCCAATTGTCGAGATGTGTGACCAAAAAATCCCGTTATTGAGATGTGTGACTTAACTGCACATGAGCGACGAGATGTGTGACCAGTGGTGCAATTAACTCCTGTATGAGGGTCCCTAGAAATAAGATGTTTCAAGATACGAGTGATGGTTAGTGTTTCGAGCCAAAAACATTTGGTTGGCCAGATCTGGATCAAAGGCCACTCGCTTGCCTCGCTGGTCTAAGCGGAAGAATCTTCTGAATTCACGTGCGTGCGACCTAGCTATATTTTTGTTTAGCCAGTCCTACCACACGGGATGATGGAGCCCACGGCAAGACCAATCATTCAGTGACTTTGACGCAGACTTGGGAGTGAGTACACGGAAGGTTCAGCTTAGAGCATCTACAACCGAACTCTCAAACGGATCGGACGGACGGCCCGGACAGTCACAAAACCGTGACCCAACTGGCCTCCTCAAACCGGCCACGGACGTTCTGGCTCACCAGCACCCCTCAAAACCAGCCAAAATCTCGGGCCGGTATAGGGAGGCACGGACGCACCTGGGCGCATCCGTCATGTCGGACCGGCCCACCATGGCCCACCTGGACCCCACAAATATCCCCACTCTGGATGAAACCTACACCGCAGTCAAACCACACTACACTCCACTGCACTCTCTGTCTCCCCTTCTCCCCCTCCCCTCCCCTTCCGATCTATGTCAAGCTCCGGTAGTGCACCGTCCGGCGGCAGATCTGGCCGCGAGGAGCCCGTGGACTGGGAGTCACTGTTGTGTGAGGCGGAGCCGAACGATGTGGACGAGCTCCCCATCCGAATCGCGCTACGCCGGTCGTGGCGGGACCGGGGCGAAAGCGGAAGCTCTGGCTCCGCGCTGTCCCCTGTCGCCACAATGCGGACGATGGCGCCGGCCCCTCCCTGTCCGCCGCCCCCTGCGCCCCTCTCTGCCTTTTCTACCTGCTCCGGATGGCGACCCCGGCCACCGAAGGATCCTCATGCTCAAACATGCGCCAACGCGGATGCCCGAATCCGAGGCACGGGCCGCATGCCGCGATAAGCAACGGGCGAGGGAGAGGGTGGCAGTAGGGGAGGCGACAACCTCCCGCCGGGCCCGCGCGCGCCGGTGGAACCTGAGGACTAGCTTTTCGCGACGGTCCCCCGCCGCTCCCTCACCACGGTGGAGACCGGCGCGCGGCGGCTCCGCCGCAAAAATGCTAAAGCTCTTCGGCTCGCCATCGAGCAATCAGAGCGCGAGGCGGCGGAGGATGCGATGGCCAAAGCCAAGGCCGCCCGGCTGATATTAACAGGCTTCCACAAGATCCCGGGAAAGACTACCTATTGCTAATTATCCGGTCAATGATCAAGATGCAGTTAGAAGGGCATATATTCTTAAAGGTCCACACCAATGTTATGAACATGCATTTAAAGGAAGATTAATTGGCGATAGAGTTCGTCAGTTCAGTCCTTTTTGGTTTCATAAACATCATTGGCTTGAATATAGTACGAAGAAGGAAGCTGCATTTTGTTTTGTATGCTACTTGTTCAAGGAGAAAAAACTAGTGGCAAGGGAACCAATGCATTTACAGAAGGTGGTTGGAACAATTGGAATAGAAGTGATGCACTTGTGAAGCATGTCGGTGGTGTAACAAGTGTGCACAATGCAGCTCAAGAGCAATACAACCTATTTGTGAATCCTCGTGCGGCAGTTGATGATCTTCTTGTGAAAGTGAGTAGCGAGGAATTACGTCTTTACAAGATCAGGTTGAAGTATTCCCTTAGGTGCTTGAAGTTTCTTCTTCACCAAGGATTGGCATTCCGAGGACATGATGAAAGAGAAGAGTCTGGCAATAGAGGTAACTTTGTTGAGCTTTTGAAATTGCTTGCAGCAAATAGCGAAGAAGTGAATAAGTTTGTTTTGAAGAATGCCCCGGGTAATTGCACATTGATTAGCCACGGGATACAAACACAAATAATTCAATGTTGTGCACTAGAAACTAGAAGGCAAATTATTGAAGAACTTGGTGGTGATAAGTATGCTATACTAGCTGATGAGTCAAGTGACGTGTCACATAAAGAACAACTAGCTCTATGTTTGCGTTTTGTTGATAAGCTAGGAAGACCACGTGAGCACTTTCTTGGAGTTATTCATGTAAGTGATACTACTTCATTGTCACTTAAGAAAGCAATTGAAGCATTACTTGTGGATCATCATTTGGCTATTACTCAAATCCGTGGGCAAGGCTATGATGGGGCTAGCAACATGAGAGGAGAAATTAAAGGTTTGAAAACACTGACCATGAAAGAGTCACCTTCTGCCTATTATGTCCATTGTTTTGCACATCAACTCAAGCTAGTTCTTATTGCGGTTGCCAAGGGAAATAATGATTGTGTGTGGTTTTTTGATCAAGTGTCTCTCTTGCTTGGTATTGTGGGAGTTTCTTGCAAGCGTCATGACATGCTTCAGAATGCTACACTTCAAAATATCATGAAGGCAATTGATTGTGGTGAATTGGAAACAGCCTGATAAAAAAAGTTAGTCTTCTTTTGAGCTTTTGTTGGCCCTTTTTTTATGTAAAACTCAAACTTCCTCATGAATTATTATATGTTGTAAGACTCGATCAGCTTTTGTTGAATTATATGCTGTCATGTTGGCATTTCTCTATTAGTGTTAAAACAAGTTTTATGAAGGCGCACCACCCTAAATCAAAATCCTGGATCCGCCAATGCCCGGAGGCACCACCCGCTCCATCCTCATGCCGCGCTTCCTCCGGTGGCCGGACCGTGAATGCCCGGATGCATTCGCTGAGGCTAGGGACAAGATCGCGCATAACCTCCTCCACCATGGCCTTGCTGGCTCCGACTACGGGAGGAACGCCGCCAGATTAGGGAAGACGAGGAGGAGTGCCTCTGTGGACGGAGATGATGGAAAGGATGAAAAAATAAAGAAAAAAATCTCGCCGGAATTCCGCCAGAATCTCGCCGGAATTTGGCGGCGGGAGGTCAGCGGGGCTGCGGGGTGTCGGCGGTGGCCGGTGAAGGCAAGGAGGGTGGCGCCGCAGTGGATATGGCTGGGCGTGGCAGAGCGGTGGGCGATGCAGAGGCAAAAAGTTTTTACTCCACGGATGGGCTGGTGAGTATTTTTACTCCTCGGAGAGGCCGCGGAGAACAAATTATCCTCCTCAAACCGTTATAAGGGATCGGTTGGGTGCTGGTTAGAGGAGAAAAACGAAATGTATCCTCCTCTAACCGATTTTAGGGGATCGGTTAGAGTTGCTCAGCACAGCAAGCACCAAGCTAATGTCCCATCCCCCGTTGTCCTCCATCCACAACACAAAGCCTACCGCACTTGTTACATCACAGTAACACGCCTTCCAACAGTACTAGCAAATGTATGTGCAAAGAACGCATTACATCCATGGTTACCAGGTTCCACGGGCTATCTGCAGTTTCCAATTCCACATGTAAAAATTTCAGAAATTCAGTATCCACTCGCGAGTCCTGACTACTACTACCAATTGAGCTGCCCTGCTGCTGCCCTGCACTTGGAGCTTCCCTCTAGACCTGCTCCGCCCAAACACGTCCCGTCTGATCAACGGAACAGGCTGGCGACGGTCCGTATGCATCTACTGCGCGAACAGCGCCTCCACGATGAGCATGAGCGGCATCCGCTCGCTCTGTAATGCACGCCTCATGCGATAACTTCCAGCACTCAACGTGCCCGCACAGCGACGCCTTCTCCTCTCTGGAAAAACCCGGGTGCTCCTGAGATGACACAAAATTAGCAGCTTGCTCTCGTTAGGGACAGTTGAATGTTCAAACCGGAAACACCTCGAACTAATCACAGTGGCGAACATGAGTTTGTCAGTCCATGGTTGGCTGCTCTAGACAGTACAAAGAGGAGCTAAATATCATTATCATGGTGCTGCATTCCGTCATTTTCTCATCACATGCATATATGTATTTTTTTTGGACAAAGGGTAATATATATATTAATATCAAGATGATACCAGTTACACTCGGCCTTTCCAACGACACAATATCCAAAGTAAGCTCGGACATTGCACCACCGGAAAATTCGTCTTTGCCGAGTGTCGGCGTCTTTGCCAAGAGAATTTCGTTAGGCACTCGGTGGTCGCAGCAGACATCACGGAGCCTGTGGGAGTTCCGCTGCTCGGAACGGGAAGTGGAGGTTGTTGCCATATTGATGGAGCCACCTCAAGTACTCGACAATCAAGCTGTAAGCTCCAAGTAGTGAACTTAGCTAGCTTTATGTTTAGCGAGTATGAATCAAGGCGTACGAAAATGCTTTTGATCATCTTAAAACGAAAACCAACCAAACAAAAGCACGCCATAGTTCTTCGGGAGCTTAGATAAGAAGAGCGTGTCTGCGATAAATTGACACCACTATACTTAGAAATGTGAGAAATATGAGTTAGTATAACCGATAATTACCTGAGCCAGCATATCATATTAGATTGATTCGACAAATTACACTTGGGATACTAGCTCAAATGTCAGATGTTCGTACAATAACTCGGCAAGTTTGATTGGGTGATAGTAGAGTACGAGGCAGAGTTCAAGTTCTGATGGTGACCCGAGCCATTGCTTTTCTACGCTTTGACACCTTAACCTCCTCAAAAGCTTAGCAAATAGCTACCCATCGTGTTAGCATCCAGTTCTGACGCCTTATCTCAAGCTTGACCGCCAATGGAGCGAAGACCTCGAGTCCGCCAACCTTGTTAGTTATCGTGCCCAGCTTTTTCTCACCACCCACCGCTGCCATCGCTGTCTGAGCTGGACAAGATCGTTGTGGCATGCCCCAGCCTCGAATCCCATAGAGCTGCCGCTTGTTCTACTCAGTACTTTTCAGCTGGAACCGGACATATATCTTCGGTGTCGGTCTGGGACATGTCTCGGTGATTTCGACGTAGAAAAAGGTGCATGTGAACAGTTTACTGGTCCAAGATTCTCCTTCTCAATTGTGTTTCTTTGTGATAACTGTCTTCCATGATGTTTTGTGCGGTCATGACTCGTTTCTTAGTTTTTCCAGGATATTTATTGGAGCGGGTCAAGTAGACTTGTATATATTCAATATAGACAACAACATCTGAAAAACAAATATATGGACAACAATTGATATGGAAATGCCGTGCCTTCCAGGGTAATGCACTATGGTACAAAGTATTTTGAACTGGAGGAAATATCATTATCATGGTGCTGCATTCCCTCATTTTCTGATCACATGCAAATATGTAGTTTTTTTTTTGAAAGGGTAATATACTAACATCAAGATGATACCAATTACACTCGGCCTCTGCAACGACACAATATCCAGAGTAAGCTCGGACATCACACTACTGGAAAATTCTTTTTTTTAGTGTCGGCGTCTTTGTCGTGTGCATTTCGTCAGGCACTCGGAGGTCGCAGGAGAGATCACATAGCCTGTGGGAATTCCATGTCTCGGAATGGGAAGTGGAGGTTGTTGCCATCTCGATGGAGCTACCTGAAACACTCGACAATCAAGTTGTAAGCTCCAAGTAGCGAGCCAGCATATCATATTAGATTGATTCGACAAATTACACTTGGGATACTAGCTCAAATGTCAGGTGTTCGTACACTAACTCGGCAAGTTTGCTTGGGTGATAGTAGAGTAGGAAGCAGAACTCAAGTTCTGATGGTGACCCGATCCATCGCTTTTCTACGCTTTGACACCTTAACCTCCTCACAAGCTTAACAAATAGCGACCCATCATGTTAGCTTTCAGTTATGACGCCTTATCCCAAGATTGACCGCCAATGGAGCGAAGACCTCAAGTCCGCCAACCATGTCAGTTATGGTGCCCAGCTTTTTCTCACCACCCACCATGCCATCGCTATCTAAGCTGGACAAGATCGTTGCGGCATGCCCAGTCTCGAATCCCAGAGAGCTGCCGCTTGTTCTACTTGAATAATTTTCAGGTGGAATCAGACATAGATCTTCGGTGTCGGTGTGGGACATATCTCGGCGATTTCGACGTAGACAAAGGTGCATGTGAACCGTTTATTGGTCCAAGATTTTCGTTCTTAATTGTGTGTTTTTTTTGTGATAACTGTGCTTCCATGATGTTTTGAGCGGCCATGGCTCGTTTCTTTGTTTTTCCAGGATATCTTTTGGAGCGGGTCAAGTAGACTTGTATGACAACAACATCTGAAAAATAGAAGATATGGACAACAACTGATATGGAAATGTCGTGCCTTCCAGGGTAATGCTACTATGATACAAAGTACTTTGAAGTGGAGGAAAAATATTTATCATGGTGCTGCATTCCCTCATTTTCTGATCACATGCATATATGTTATCTTTTTACAAAGGGTAAAATATTAATATCAAGATGATACGAGTTACACCCGGCTTCTACAATGACACAATATCCAGAGTAAGCTCGGACATTGCATTACTGGGAAATTCATTTTTGCCGAGTGTTGCCGTCTTTGCCGACTGCATTTCATAGGGCACTCGGAGGTCGCAACAGAGATCTCGGAGCCTGTGGGAGTTACGCGGCTCGGAACGGGAAGTGGAGGTTGTTGCCATATCGATGGAGCCAACTCAAACACTGCACAATCAAGCTGTAAGCTGCGAGTAGTGCACTTGGCTATCTTTATGTTTAGTGAGATTGAATCCGGGCGTGTAAAAATGCTTTTGATTATCTTAAAAAGAAAACCAACCCAACAAAAGCACGACATAGTTCTTTGTGAGCTTAGATAAGCAGAGCATGCCTTCGATAATTTGATACCACTATACTTAAAAATATGAGTTAGTATAACCGATAATTACCGAGCGAGCATATTATATTAGATTGATATGATGAATTATACTTGGGATACTAGCTCAAATGTCCGATGTTCGTACAATAACTCGGCAAGTTTGATTGGGTGATAGTAGAGTACGAGGCAGAGTTCAAGTTCTGATGGTGACCCGAGCCATTGCTTTTCTACGCTTTGACACCTTAACCTCCTCACAAGCTTAGCAAATAGCAACCCATCATGTTAGCATCCAGTTCTGACGCCTTATCTCAAGCTTGACCGCCAATGGAGCGAAGACCTCGAGTCCGCCAACCTTGTTAGTTATCGTGCCCAGATTTTTCTCACCAGTCACCACCACCGCTGCCATCGCTGTCTGAGCTGGACAAGATCGTTGTGGCATGCCCAGCCTCGAATCCCAGAGAGCTGCCGCTTGTTCTACTCGGTACTTTTCAGCTGGAATCGGACATAGATCTTCGGTGTCGGTCTGGGACATGTCTCCTTCTCAATTGTGTTTTTTTGTGATAACTGTCTTCCATGATGTTTTGTGCGGTCATGGCTCGTTTCTTTGTTTTTCCAGGATATTTATTGGAGCGGGTCAAGTAGACTTGTATATATTCAATATAGACAACAACTTCTGAAAAACAAATATATGGACAACAAATGATATGGAAATGCCGTGCCTTCCAGGGTAATGCTACTATGATACAAAGTATTTTGAACAGGAGGAAATATCATTATCATGGTGCTGCATTCCCTCATTTTCTGATCACATGCAAATATGTAGTTTTTTTTAAAGGGTAATATATTAACATCAAGATGATACCAATTACACTCGGCCTCTGCAACGACACAATATCCAGAGTAAGCTCGGACATCACACTACTGGAAAATTCGTTTTTTTTTGTGCCGGTGTCTTTGCCGAGTGCATTTCGTCAGGCACTCGGAGGTCGCAGGAGAGATCACATAGCCTGTGGGAATTCCATGTCTCGGAACGGGAAGTGGAGGTTGTTGCCATATGGACGGAGCTACCTGAAACACTCGACAATCAAGTTGTAAGCTCCAAGTAGCGAACTTGGCTATATTCTTGTTTAGTGAGCTCGAGTTTGGGCGTGCAAAAATGCTTTTGATCATCTTAAAAGTTAAACCAACCCATCCACTACTGGGAAAAGGCTTATACACCCGCCACTGCTATTTTGGAAAAGTAGCAGTGGCGGGTAAAAACAAAAGACCCGCCACACAAAAACTCTTCCAAAGTTGCCCGGGTGATGAAAGCAAGCAGTGGCGGGCATGATAGGAGTGCCCGCCACTGGTTTGTCTCGCAACAGTGGCGGGCAAAATGGGTGCCCGCCACAGCAATATTTCGGTAACCCACGCCAAAAAAATTCAAAATTTCCAGAAGTTAGTAGTGGCGGGTAGTATGAGACGCCAACCACACATAACTTAGGTTGACATGAAATATGTGTGGTAACTAAATAAAATGACTAAAACGGCTTGGATGAGAGGCTACGGTGGAAGGTGGTGTTTTGTCTTGTTCTCGCCGCCTAGGAGCGAGTTCTCGCCTTCGAGCCATGAATGAGCGTGCAGCCATACGTGGACCGAGGACGCCTCAACGACTAACTAACTTGCGCAGGTCTATCCATGGGTGCTCTAGTTAGATTTTTCCATTCGTGTGTGCTTGATGATGATGGTGGTGTTTAGGGCGTGGCCGTGGTCTAGGGTTTTGAAAAGTGATGATGATGGTGGTGTTTAGGACGTGGCCGCGGTCTAGGGTTTTGAAGGCACTGAACCTGGGCTTCCGCACACCGATGCCTATGGATAGTCGTACGCAAGGTAAAGGTTGTAACCGTTCCCACTCTGCCGGCTTTCCCAAGAAGAGAGCTAATCGTGAGGCAAGGAGCTGGGCGGTACGTGTGGGTAAAGTTGTACACCCCTGTAGGGTTAAATCTTTTCGAAAAGCCGTGTCCGCGGTTATGTACGACTTGGTGACGGATTCAGTGATCATAGAAGACTTGAACAATATATTAAAACTTTGAAAAACTACAAGTGCAAGGTTTATCTCCCCGAGGGTGAATCGAGGGTGTTGCCTTAGTGGATATTTGCAGATGATGAGTATTCTGGTAGATGCAAATGATAGGAAGAGGTGGATGTTTTACACTCTTATCCCCTTTAAAAACTTCTGATTAGACGACGCCAAGTGTCAAGTTCTTTTGAAAATGGAAAATTAGCTTTATGCAAAATAACCCCACAGACAGCTTTTCTAACCTGGGCATCATAACTGAGCTTAAATTTATAAACTTGCTGAGTACCCTGTACTCACCCTTGCTTATTGATTTCCAGCTGAGGAGTTCATAGGTGAGGATGGTGATTTCTACGTGGACGTCAGCGAGTAGTTCGGGGTTCCCGGGTGGCAGCCTGGGACATATTAGGAACAAGCTGGTTGATCGTCGTTTATTATAGGCCTCTTAGGCCATATGTTGGATCTTGTTGTTTAGACAACATAATTTGCTTTATAAATGATGTAATGTTGGGTTGTGACCTCTGTGTGTAATTTTCTATCTTACTCTGCTAAGAGTTATACTATGTTGCTTTCGTGTCGTAGAGTCTGTTGTGAACCAGTTGTTCCGTCCTCTCCCGTGCATAATGCGTGTATGGATCTGAAGTGCACGGTTGAGATGCAAGGAATCTTGGGCTCGTTGTTATGCAGTTTTGCTATGTCTTGGATATGGCGTAGATTAGTGATGACGTGAAACACACGTTAGTTGGGAGACCCCAAGAGGAAGGTATGATGTAGTCAGCAGCAAGTTTTCCCTCAGAAAGAAACCAAGGTTATCGAACCAGTAGGAGCAGCAACTCTTCAGAAGGTTGTCAACGGCGCCAGAAAAATAGCTGTCGCAGGGAGTCTGGACTGTTGACGTGGAATCTGCACACAACACAATCAAACTACTTTGCCCCAACGAAACAGTGAGGTTGTCAATCTCACTGGCTTGCTGAAAACAAAGGATTAAACGTATGGTGTGGAAAATGAGTATTAAATTGCAGAGAATGAAAAAGGAACAGTTTGCAGTTTGTGGTTGTTTAATCAGTGTAAAAGAATGGACCGGGGTCCACAGTTCACTAGTGGTGTCTCTCCATAAAAGATAACTAACATGTTGGGTGAACAAATTACAGCTGGGCAATTGACGAATAGTGAGCGCATGACAATGCATATACATGACATGTTGACTACTATGATATTTAATTGGGCATTACGACATAATACATAGACCGTTATCCAACAGCATCTATGACTAATAATCCACCGCCGGGTTGTCATCCGAGTCCCCCGTTGGTATTAAGTTGCAAGCAACGGATAATTGCATTAAGTAAAGTGCGTAATGTAAACAAACACATATGCCCGTGGACATAGCATCGTTAGGTTATCCCTAGTGGCAACAGCACATCCACAACCTTAGAACTTTCTGTCACTGTCCCAGGTTAAACGGAGACATGAACCCACTATCTAGCATAAATACTCTCTCTTGGAGTTACAAGCATCTACTTGGCCAAAGCATCTACGAGTAACGGAAAGCATGCAAGATCTTAAATAACATATAAGATAGATTGATAATCAACTTGACATAATATTCAATATTCATCGGATCCCAGCAAACACAACATGTAGCATTACAATAATATGATCTTGATCATGTAGGGCAGCTCACAAGATCTAAACATGATGGCACAAAGTGGAGAGACAACCATCTAGCTACTGCTATGGACCCGTAGTCCAAGGATGAACTACTCACGCATCACTCCGGAGGCAGGCATGGCGATGTAGAAGCCTCCGGTGACGATTCCCCTCTCCGGCAGGGTGCCGGGAAGAGGTTCTGAACCCTCCCGAGCTAGGGTTGACGACGGCGGCGTCTCTGGAACTTTTCGTGGATATTTGCTCAGGTACTTAGGGTTTTCGCGTCGGGGGGAATAAGTAGGCGAAAGGGCGGCGGCTGCGGACCCCCGAGGGGCCCACACCACCCTAGGGCGCGGCAGAGGGGGGCCCGCGCCCTAGGTGCGTGTGGCCTCCTGGTGGCCCTCCTCTGCTGCTCCTTCGCTCCGTCAGGCGTGTTCTGGAAAAATAGGCACCCCCGTGTAGTTTCGTCCAATTCCGAGAATATTTCCAGACTAGCTTTTCTGGAATACAAAAACAGCAGAAAACAGGAACTGGCACTTCGGCATCTTGTTAATAGGTTAGTCCCAAAAAATGTATAAAAGTGATATAAAGTAGATGCAAAACATGTAGCAATTGGTATAAAACAAGCATGGAACATCAAAAATTATAGATACGTTTGAGACGTATCAGCATCCCCAAGCTTAGTTCCTACTCGTCCTCGAGTAGGTAAACGATAAAAACAAAATAATTTTTGAGGTGACATGCTACTATCATAATCTTGATCATATAATATTGCAAGGCACATGTAAATGAATGAAGTGATCCAAGTCAATGGTCTATAATTTGCTACCAAATAGATAATGAGTAAACAATGAATCACACAAGCTAAACGTTTTCATGAATAGTACTTTCGAGACAAGCATCAAACAGTTTTGCATAAGTGTTAACTCATAAAGCAATAGTTTCTAATAAAAGGTATTTAATCAACACAAAGGAAGAATTTAGTTTCAGCATTTGCTTCAACTTTCAACATATTTATCTCATGGATATTGTCAACACAAAGTAGTATAACAAGTCCAATACATTGCATATAACGCATGTTGTAACAAAGTTGACACTAGTGTTTGCTTGTGGAAGACAGAAAGAATAGGAAAACTGACTCAACATAAAAGTAAAAGAAAGGCCCTTCGCAGAGGGAAGCAGGGATTAAATCATGTGCTAGAGCTTTTAGGTTTTTGAAAGCATATAGAGATTGCATAAAATATTTGATACTCCTCCCAACCTTGCTAACACAAGCCATGGCTAACCGAATCCTCGGGTGCCTTCCATCAATCACATACCATGGAGGAGTATCTATTTTTGAGAGGTGTTTGTTAATTGTCAACGAATGGTAGCGGGTGAGAACAGTATTCTACCTGTCGAACGGACTTTTAAGAGCGGCTCCCATGAAGGACGTTATTTCTACCAGCAAGGCAGATCATCCCTCTTTCTCTTTGGTTTACACACATTCAGGTATTTCACTGTTTGTCATTGCTTACTGATGAATCAGGGCAAAAGTGTGAAGAGAATTAATTGGTTAAAGTTGTAATTAATTGGGACTGGGCACCCCGTTGCCAGCTCTTTTTGCAAGTTATTGGATAAGCGGATGTATATGCCACTAGTCCAGGTGTAAAAGTCCACTCGACAAATAGAATAAAGAATAACCACACTAATTCCTCATGAGCTAGTAAACATTGACACAAAAAGGGAATAATAACATTTTGAATAATTTAAAGGTAGCACATGAAAAATTTACTTGGAGTGGCAAGGAAATACCACATATAGGTAGTTATGGTGGACACAAATGGCATGGATTTTGGCTCAAGGATTTGGATGCACGAGAAGCATTCCCTCTCAGTACAGAGTTTAGGCTAGCAAGGTTATGTAAGCAAACAAGAATATCAACCCGTACACCAAGTTTTATATGACAAACATATTGCAAACGTTATAAGACTTCATACCGTCTTCCTTGTTAACCAAACCCTGTTATTAGAAAATATCTAGACCTTAGAGGTACCACCGATGCAAACCAAATTTTCAACAAGCTTTACGGTAGTTCTTCACTAATAGGCTTAACTCATGTGATGCACAATTTAATCATGATCTACTTGTTAACTCAAAACAATTGACAAGCATCAAGTTATCCATTTTAGTGATCTACAAGATTAAGCAAGTTTTTCCTTATACCAATTACCACATGCAACATTTTCTGAACCAACCAAACACCAATCAATTTATTTCATCAACTCTCCAAACAAATATAAGTGAAGCAAGAGAGTACTTTCTACAAAAGAAAGCTAATAGCTCTGACAAGAGATACATGAAAACAAGAGCTAAAAGCTGAACAGCGCTAGATATGAATACTCAACAAATATAAGTGAAGAATAGGAGTATTCTCATGAAAAAGCGGAGCGTGTCTCTCTCCCAATCAAGAATGCTAGGGTCCAGTCAAGCTTTATTGAAAATAAAAGTGCAATACTGAAAATAAAAGCACACAGACGCTCCAAGAAAAGCACATATGATGTGAAAGAATTAAAATATAGTTTCACTAGAGATGACCTGATAATTTTGACGATGAAGAAGGGGATGCCTTGGGCATCCCCAAGCTTAGACGCTTGAGTCTTCTTGAAATATGCTGGGGAGATCCATGGGAGCCTCCCCAAGCTTAAGCTCTTCACTCTTCTTGATCCTATTATATCATCCTTCTCTCTTGACCCTTGAAAACTTCCGTCACACCAAACTCAAAGTAGATCTCATTAGAGGGTTAGTGCATAATCAAAAATTCACATGTTCTATAAAGACGCAATATGATTTGTTACTTTAAACATTAGCTACAGCCACTGATGTTATGTGAAGCTCTTCCACCCAAAAAAGAATTTCACTCAACACTAGTAAAAGAGAGAATGCAAAAATAAAAAGGCATAATCTGTCTAAAACAGAACAGTCCGCAAAGACGAATTTTTTCGAGGCACTTACGACGCTCAGATCGAGAAACTCTGAACTAATGAAAGTTTCAGACATTCATAAAGATTACGCACAAAAATTTCAGATTTAATTAACAATCTGGTGATTTTAGGAATTTCGTACAGTGAACAGCAAAAATCTGTTTCTGCGCAGCAATCAAAATTAAGCATCATCTTACATTAGAGGCTACTCTTGGCACAACAATGCGAGAAAATAAAGATACAAAGGAGTTGCTACAGAAGTAAACAACTCCTTGACTCAATAAAAGAAAAATTGCAGAAAAATAAAATGGGTTGCCTCCCATAAGCGCTTTTCTTTAACGCCTTTTAGCTAGGCACAAAGCATGCATCAAGTATTACCAAGTGAAGAAGCATCAACATTGTAATTTGTTCGAACAATAGAATCATAAGGTGGCTTAATCTTCTTCCTAGGAAAGTGTTCCATACCTTTCTTGAGAGGAAATTGATATTTTATATTCCCTTCTTTCATATCAATAATAGCACCTACAGTCCTAAGAAAAGGTCTTCCCAGCACAATAGGGCATGATGGATTGCACTCAATATCCAAGACAATAAAATCAACGGGGACATAATTGTTGTTAACCATGATAAGAACATCATCAATTCTTCCCAAAGGTTTTTTAATAGTAGAATCAACAAGGTGAACATCCAAGTAACAATTTTCCAAAGGTGCTAAATCAAGCATATCATATAATCTTTTAGGCATAACAGAAATACTAGCACCAAGGTCACACAAAGCATTGCAATCAAAGTCATTCAATTTCAATTTAATGATGGGCTCCCAACCATCTTCTAACTTCCTAGGGATAGAAGCTTCATGCTTTAATTTCTCTTCCCTAACTTGCATAAGAGCATTAGTAATATGTTTAGTAAAAGCCATGTTTATAGCACTAGCATTAGGACTTCTAGCTAGCTTTTGCAAGAACTTAATTACTTCAGAAATATTGCAACCATCAAAATCAAAGTCATTATTATCAAAAGTAATGGAGTTATTCTCTTCCTTATTGCTAGAAATTTCAGCATCTTTATCAAGGACAGTTTCAGAGTTATCAGGCAATTTAGGACATTTTGCAATAGAAGTGGAAACATTACCAACACCAACTATCTTGCCATTAATGGTAGGAGGTTTGTTAACACTTGAGTTTGAAGCATTTTCAGAAGTAGTAATAGTATAAACTCTAGCAATATTATTCTTTCTAGCAATTTCATCCTCTCTTTCCCATCTAGCATGCAATTCAGCTAACATCCTCACATTGTTATCAATTTTAACTTGTATAGCATTGAGAGTTTTGCTCTCTTTAACATCATGAGGCATGTTCTTTAGTTTCAATAAGTCAACATCAAGAGCAAGACTATCAACTTTAGAGGAAAGCACATCAATTTTCCCAAATTTCTCCTCAACAGTTTTATTGAAAGCAGTTTGTGTACTAATAAAATCCTTAAGCATAACTTCAAGATCAGAGGGTACACTCTTATTATTATTGTAGGAGTTACTATAGGAATTTCTGTAATGACCCCTCGTACCGAAGTCCGAGATGTCCACGTTATGTAAAATAGATCACGATCCCAATGATCAGTGCATCGCAATCACATAACCAACATGGTATCAAGAGTTACATCATTCAAGTCGTACGAATAAAAGTCTTACAAACACAAGTGGTCACATGACCAAGTCTGCCAATCATCGTCACGCAGGACGGAATTAACTACGATACAGCGGAAGCTCGTGGCTAGCGTCGACCCCGTCTCCAACGGACGCAATCCCACAAGTGCAGTTGACCGGTGACAGCTAGGCGGCGTAGTCGTCGACATACTCCTCCTCCTCGGCATAGGCCTCCTCGTAGAAACCTGGACGTTTGAATATCCAGGGACACAGCCATGAGTACAATTACGTACTCGCAAGACCACCACCAGGCTTAAGTTTTCATGGTAATGCAATAAAAGCATTTTCGAAAACTGGGATACCAGCTATATATATCTATAGGGCTTAAGTTTCGCAAAGCGATGCTTTCTAGACATCGAGAATACAACATCTCTCTATCTTTATTGAAAAAGGCATTTAGAGATATATTTCTCCTTCTTTTAGAAATGGCAGAAACCATCTCCGCGTTTGAAAATCCTTTTGTAAAACTTTTTCATACACCAGGATAGGGATGCCCCTTTTTCCTTTCGGGTTCCGACTGGTTGACTCCCCGAGACCAACCATCTTCACCCAAATCCGTACCTCCCAGGTACCTCCTTGATGTCTCCTTTCTCCTTGCCGAAAATAGTTTCTTTTTAAAACATAAAATGCCCATACGCCTAGATCGAGGACCTTTCCAACCGTCCATGACCGCGGACACGGCTATTCGAATAGTTTTACACTCTGCAGAGGTGGTGCACTTTCACCCACCAAACAGTCATTCCGCCGTGATCAGCCACGGTCCTCATACGACAGTATGCGGTGTTTCGGATAACATGATCAAAGCTTTTCACTATGTCGACCCTAGTACAGAGCCTCCTCTTCAGTGGGTCTGAATCTCCCCCGCACCCAGTGGAGATGGCCATCGTATCGATCCGGTCCCTCCAAGCAACACTGCGCCATGACAGGAGGCCCACTGTTTGCAACCAGCAGCGATCCAGACTCGAACTGGATCCCGTATTTAGATAACTTGGTTCAGAGAGCCCCGCTCTCCTAACCATTTTGAGGCGCTCCGTACTAAGATAAACAAGTTTCCGGCTAAGGCCTACCCATCTCAGGTAATGTGGTTGCACGGGTTAATTGTTCGGGCGGCCGCTAGGGCTGTACTTTGTTTTTCGAAAATCATCTCCACCTCCGACTGCTCCCAGCAGCTCGGGTTTTCGTAATTACTTCCGATTGCTCCCAGCAAACTCGGGTTTTCATAAACATCTCCGATTGCTCCCAGCAACTCGGGTTTTCATAAACATCTCCGATTGCTCCCAGCAACTCGGGTTTTATAAAACACTTTCTCGCCGATTGCTCCCAGCAACTCGGGTTTTTCCTCCGAAAACATTTTTTCAAAGCCGGGCTCCCATCCTATAGTTTTGAGATAAGAATATAAGGATATACTACTAGAAAATATAATTTTCTTGATAGCGCCTTCAGTAGAAGGCTTCTCAAGTGAAGACCTATTTTTATAAAACCTATTATATACTTGTATATATCTTTGGCCAAACAACATTTTGTAAATTAGTTTTTGGGTGGCAAATGCCACGGAAGAAATAAAACATGCATATTTTATTTTGAAAACAAAACATGCTTGTGAAAATAATAGGATTTCATTAGAGTGGTGAGGTGGCTTGCCTTGCTCAGCAAAGTGTCCCTGATCTTGCTCAGCTTCGTAGACCTGTTCTGTTTCCACGTACTGCTCCTCCTCTTGCGGATCTAATGTACCGGAAAAAAAAATAAAACGGGCTACCGTCAAATCTAAGTATCGGGTTGACAACAATCTAAAGTGTTTAAACAAAACAGCAAGCATTTCATTTCACAAACACCCTCTGGACATAAATATAAAACAATCCTAAACACGGGCAATTAAAAACAATCAATTGAAATGGACCTTTTTAATAGAGGCAAAGTTGCTGTTTTGGAGAAAAAGGCACAAGCCCTAGAATAAGGTTCCTAAAATCAAACCCTTTACCACAGTACTCCTAGAAGTCATACCAATCCATAGGAATTGGATTTGCATCAAAAACTATCACCAAACAAGAATTAAAAATCCTACAAAGGCTACTGGTCTCAAAACCAAAAGGAGTAGAACTCCAGTTCTAGGAATCTCCTGCATGCAAGGTTAAATCCTATGGAAAAGTATTGATTTTAGCTTTCTGTAGAAATTGGATTCACTCAATTTGGACACTCCTAGCTCCTGCTAAAAATAAAACACTAGAAAATACATCTTCCACATGATTTAATGCCATGAAAAACATACTAAATATTTTTGAGCAAACCCACTTCTGCATGTTTAAGTAAACACATAGGCACCTAACAAAAATACCCTAATTAATTTTTCACACACAGATTTTTCACAAATGAATTAAACTAGACACAAATCATTAACAGAAACTGGAAAAGATTAAATTCGGGAAATAAAAACGTTGGCGGGCCGTGCATGTGCTGGATCTGGCAGCGGCCGGCGCGGATCTGGGCCGTGCGCGAGGCAGTCCGGCCCAACTCGGCGCTCCGCGCGCGCGCGGACACGGATAACGGTCAACGACCGCGCGGCGTTCAAACACAGCCGTCGATCCGGAGATCGACGGCTCTCGGCCATCGTCTTCAGCGCGACGTCGCCGTGCTCGAGCAGCGAGAGGGAGGAAGGCGAGCTCGCCGGAGAGCTCACCTAGGGGCGGCGAGGATGCAGGGGAGAGGTCGGAGGCGAAGGAGGAGGTGATGACGTGCCCGGAGACGCCCTCAGGTGACGGAGAGCTCGACGGAGTCCATGGCGATGACGGCGGCGTGCTGCTTCGGGTCGAGGACGGCGGCGTGCTCCACAGCGGACCTGGGCACGCGAGGGAGGGGGAAAAGTTAGGACTCGCCCAGGGGAACCTCACGGGCCAAAAATGGCGGAAAGAGGGGAGAGAAACGGCGACACGGCAGGGTTCACGCCGGTGACAACCTTCGGGTTTCACCGGAGTTCTCGAGCAGCAGAGAGCTCGGGCTTGGGAGGGGCTCCAGAGGTGGGGTGTGGTGTGATGTGGGAGTGCTCTGGGAGAAGAAAGAGAGGCAGGGGAGCTCGGGGTCGGGTTTTAGGCCGTTTTCCCGATCTCGGGCTCTCCACGGGCACGGGCAGCTGGGGAGTGGTCAAGGCAGCTCCCATTGGCTTGGGTGGGCGGTGCAGGTGTGGGCAGGGTGGTGCTGGTCGGAGACGTGGCCTGGCTAGTGGGAGGTGAGGGGATGAAGCTCCATAGGGCCACGGTGGAAAGAGGAGGGAGGTGAGTGGAGAAGAGGGGTGGTGGAGAGGGAGATGGGTGAGTGACATGTGGGCTCCAGTTGACTAGGACGTCCTCTCTGTCCAGGGGTGAGAGGAAAAGATGATGGAGAGAGAGAGGGGGTCGGTTTAGCTAGTCTTAGGGTTTTTAAACTAACACTAATTTGATTATCTAAATTAAACTCACAAGACAAAATGTGGTCAACACAAGAGCTAACCCAAAAACATGAGTGTGGTGATCTAAGTGAGGTGTTGCAAAGAATTCTAATTCTAAAAGCATGAAGAAAGAATTTTGAAAATTAAGAAATTGAAGAAAAAATGACCAAATGGTCACTGTTTTGAGTAGCCCTATACGCCAAGATGGTTTTATGCTCAAACAAGTTTTAAAAGGGTCAAACAAAGCATAACCTAATAGTAGAAAGTTCAAGGAGCAAGATGGTCGAGGTGCATTTCAAAAACAACACCAGAGATGCTTAATCCAGGGCTCTAGATTAGCTATGTTCTAACAAACAAGAAGATCCAAACTACCAAATTTAAAACTAGAGGAAATTATAAAAGTGGTACTAAAAAGATTTTCAACACAACCAATGGGCTTAAGAAACCAATCATGAGCTCAAGCAAGAGTTGTCTAAAATAAAACAAAAGTTTTTGTTATTTCTAAAAAAAAAATTTAACTTAACACCACAATTTTATGTTTAGGAAAAATTGGGGTGTTACAGACCTTCCCCCCTTAGGAGAATCTCGTCCTCGAGATTCCAGAGTTGAAGAGGAAAGGAAACCAGGGAATTCCCTTTCCAGATAATCTTCATGCTCCCAAGTGGCTTCTTCTTCTGAGTGGTTGCTCCACTGGACTCTTAGGAATTTGATCTTGCGTCTACGGGTCACACGCATATCTTCAGCTAGCACACGGAGTGGTCGTTCCCGGTAGGTGAGGTCATGATTGAGGTCTATAGTGTGGTGGTCCACCTCCTGATATGAGTGGGTAGCGCCAGGGACTTGCAGACACTTCCGGAGTAGTGATACGTGGAACACGTCGTGAAACTCGGTCAGGTGAGAGGGCAATTCCAGTTTGTAAGATACCTCCCCGCTTCGGCAGAGAACCTTGAAAGGACCGATGTAACGGGGTGCAAGCTTTCCCGGACGTGAAAACGTTGCATCCCTTTGAGTGGAGTAACACGCAGGTACACTATGTCGCCGGTCTTGAAACATAAATCACGCCTCTTGGAGTCGGCGTAACTTTTCTGTCTGGACTGAGCGGCTTTAAGACGGTCACGGATTAGTTGAACTTGTTCTTCGGCTTCTCGCAGGGCATCAACTCCAAAAACTTGGCTGTCTCCAGTCTGTGACCAGTTCAGGGGAGTACGGCATTTCCGTCCGTACAAAGCTTCGAAGGGTGCCATCTTCAGGCTAGCTTGGTAACTGTTATTGTAAGAGAATTCAGCGAACGGCAGGCAATCTTCCCACTTGGATCCGTAGGCTAACACGCAGGCCCTAAGCATATCCTCAAGGATTTGATTGACTCTCTCTGTTTGTCCGCCCGTCTGAGGGTGATAGGCGGTGCTGAAAAAGAGCTTTGTCCCTAGCTCCTCGTGAAGTTTGGTCCAGAAACGAGATGTGAATTGGGTTCCTCTATCGGACACGATCGTCTTGGGTATTCCATGAACACTAGTACAGAAAAGCTATTCTGTGGCGCACTATTTTGCTATTCTGTGGCGCATGGGTGGTGCGCCACAGAATAGTCGCCACTAAATAAGCTATTCTGTGGCGCACCACCCATGCGCCACAGAATAGTGGCTATTCTGTGGCGCACCGAGCCTGGTGCGCCACAGAATAACTATTCTGTGGCGCACCCGTGTAACCATGCGCCACAGAATAGGGTGCGCCACAGAATAGTCCTGGGTGCGCCACAGAATTACTGCGCAGTACTGTACCCGTATATTCATACAAATACCAGTATAATACCAGAATACATGTATATTTCATATTTACACAGATATAACAGAAACAGAGACATATTTTCACAGATATATCAAAACAAACACATTACTAATATACGTCATCACAAGTTGATACAAAAGTGCGGAAGTTTTACACAATTGTTGAGATATACAAAAGTTCTTCGAATCGTTGCCCACGTTACAAAATGAAGTGTTCACCGCCTACACTAGGATCGAATAGATTACATCTCGGCGTTGACGGTGAGCAATAGCGGGAACACGACGATCTCATGTAGCCTTCTTCCCGAGCGCTACGAGCGGAGCGGCGCCGGGAACGGTTTGCCGAGAGGCCCTTGAGTTTGTCTCCGCGTACCACTTCGTCATCTATCTGTACACAAGACAAAGATGAAAGTGTTAGTCAAATAAAAGCAAGAATTCTGATTAAAGAGAATACAAAACTATAAATAAGACTAGAGCTAGGTAATTAAAGTAACATAACTAAAAGTATATCGCATCGTCTGAAAAACTAGAGGTAGCCAAAGACAAAACAAGATTCAAAAAAGTTAATGCCTCATGTATACGTAGAATATTATCGAGAACACACAAGGAATCCTGATAACCTTGTGGAACCAAGTAGAAGGCACACAGGTCTCACTCACGTCGCCCCTGAATCACATATATAGTGTCACAACGTTTTAATCATCGGCATTCTAGAGGATACAAAACTATAAACAAGAATGAATTGGAACATAATTAAAATAAGATTCAAAAGACTAGATTTAGTCAAAGACAAAACAAGATTGAAAAAAATTAATGCCTCATACTTAGAAGTGGCACACATAGGTTACAGGGACGGGGTGAGTGAGCCAAGTAGGATGCACGAGATGTGTCTTCTCGTGCATATCAACTTACCACAAAAAGATCAAATAGAGAAAAACCCGTATGATGGATCCTTCTTCCTGATTCGCTCCGGAAACGGATAAATGCCGTCTTTGGTCATCCACGTCCTCTGTCATTCTGCTTATCTAGGCGTTCTTCGATCTCCCACTTAGACAACGCTGAAAATCGGTTGGGATATATATTTGATTAATGCATGATATAACTAGAGTATGATTTATTCATCTAATATAGAAAAGAAAGAAGCAAGGTTTCTACCTCTGGCGTTGTGTAAGGACCCCCCTGCTGTCTTGACATCTTCCAGGATGATTTTCGATAACTGTAACTGGATGCGATGGAAGTCTGCTCTAAGGTCATCATCGGTGAGATCCTCATCATATGTGGCCCATTCTTGGAGACGATATGGCAAATTCGTTATCACTGCATCCCGACATACGATTTCATGTGTAAGAGGACGTAGAAGGCATCCACGTTGCCAGAGTTTTGCTTGAGGCAATGAAACCCAGTCCCATGGTGAAACTTGTGTGTGTTGTCAATTACATGTTTCCCTTTCTTCTCGAAGGAACCTCCGTTTTTGGCGTAGCCCTCGAGAGCCTCATTGAGAACACCCTTAATTCTAGTGTAGTCTTTCGGCGTCGTCCCTGAGTCTAAATATGTGGCAGTTGACCACTTCGGGTGCACGGCGATGAGTACTGAGTACTTGTCACTGCTCAACACAATTGAAATGGAATATTGGAAAGGATCAACACAACAGAAGAAATCTATAAGAAAGCATAAGATACGACAGCGGCGACTAGATGCGGACTTACTTGAAAAAGAAAGGCAGAAGAAGGCTGGTCTTTGTGCTCATGTTCAGCATGATTCTCTGGAGGTACTCCGTGGCCCTGGCCCGTGTCGGTGATCCTTCCCCCAGCTGGCTGTCCCGCATGTAGTAGGGATCCACTACCTTGACGTACGGGGTTTGTTCTCTCCTGATCATCATCGCCTGGCTGAGCGCGTATAGGCGGACCAAGTTATAGTCCAGCCGTTTAAAGTGAAACAAGTTGAAGACGTCCTCGCACGATATGAAGAACAGATCCGCTGGAGATTCATCAACGAAGTCAACAAAGTCTGGCACCTTGACAGTGAACACCGGGTAGTTTGGATTCTCGTCTTTAAGAAGGTTGTCCTCTAGCTTCAAGATAGCAAGTTGCAAAGGGGCCATGCATCCATCTGCGAGGTGGAGCAGCTCCGAAGGCAGTATCGGTTGACCAGCTTCATGCAACCGGGACGACAAGTCACCCGCACGGGGTGGTATCATGGGATCACTCCGGACATACCCCGGGGTGCTACGTTTCGTCTTCGGAGCTGGCTTACTCCTCTTCCTGTGCTTCTTCTTCTTCTCTGCTGTATCTGTTGTATCTTCTGGAGGCAGTATTGGGTACTGTCTGGAGCCGAAGCTGATCACTGGGGCAGGCCCTTTTTTCCTCCCTCAGTCCAAACCCTGACAGACTCACATATAGTTGAAAAGAGCGACATGAACGTCTTTGTCACCGCATCTGAGATGAAACTCGGAATCATAATATTTTGCTCCATCGGTTCCTCGCCCCTTGTTCCAGAAACCCCAGCCTCGTCATTGTCGGCCATGTTTGCACTGCATTAAAAAGAGGCAAAAAGTTAGTATAACAAATTTAAGATAAAAAAATCACCTAACTAATAAGTACTAAGATACCCTGGCCCATGCACTAGTCGCAATACCCATATGTCCTATTTTAGCAAAGTCATGCCAAATTTCACGAAAAAAATCCGGCATGACCTTTGCTAAAAAAGGGACATATGGAGTACCCGAAATTGCCGGAACGGAAGTTAATCGACGTTCCGGCAATCTCAAGGGCCTCTCGGGGTACCTACAAGCATTTCGAACAAAAAAAAAACACATCTACGGCCGGCATCTCAACGACACGATGGTCGGAGCACAAGCACAATACCCCATATGTCCTATTTTTAGCAAAGTCATGCCAAATTTCACGAAAAAATCCGGCATGACCTTTGCTAAAAAAGGGACATATGGAGTACCCGAAATTGCCGGAACGGAAGTTAATCGACGTTCCGGCAATCTCAAGGGCCTCTCGGGGTACCTGCAAACATTTCGAACAAAAAAAAAACACATCTACGGCCGGCACCTCCGGCCGGCATCTCAACGACACGATGGTCGGAGCACAAGCACAATACCCCATATGTCCTATTTTTAGCAAAGTCATGCCAAATTTCACGAAAAAATCCGGCATGACCTTTGCTTAAAAAGGGACATATGGAGTACCCGAAATTGCCGGAACGGAAGTTAATCGACGTTCCGGCAATCTCAAGGGCCTCTCGGGGTACCTGCAAACATTTCATCCACAAGAATGTGGTGGCCAGAAGACCACCACCACCACCATCTCACAACCACCACAGAACAACCACAACCACAAAACAACCACCAAGAACCACCACAAGAATTAATGTGGTGGCCAGAAGACCACCACCACAGAACCATCTCAGCTACCTTTTCTGGAAAAGGTGGCCACCACTGGCACGGTTGCACAATGGCTGTGTATCTCTCTTCGCTTTCCTGCAATCAAAGAGTAGCATGTGAGCTGTTAACAGATAGCATTTCTAACTCCAAAACTGTCAAGTAAAAATTCTCTAACTCCACCACATAGCCTATATAGAAGTTGGAGAACACATGGGAATTTGTTCTGGATAGTAAAAATTCTCTAACTCCAAAACTGTCAAGTAAAACCTATCTTCACTCATGTTAACAGATAGCATTTCTAGGCCTTTCCCATTTGATTAAATCTTGAAAATTTGGGAAATGCACCTTTATAGATCTCATCTACTCCATCTCATCTTCCTTATCAAATCAAGTTTGAAAGGATTTGAAATAGTTTGCTTAATTATCCATGATGGTTTTGGGAGCTAATCAAACCAGTGACCATTAGTGAAATAATCAAAATGCAGCATCAACCCTAACCCAAAATGCTATCCAATGAAGGATGGTCGACTTAAGCAAGGTTGCTACAGGGTTTCATCCGACTCGTTAAAGCAAGGTTGCAATAAATTAACACCAAGCAACACAAATACTTAGCAGCAACTAACACAAAGTGGGCAGCAACACAAATACTTAGCAGCAACTAACACAAAGTGGGCAGCAACTAACCTAGCAGCAAAAGAAATCATTGGGCAGCAAGCAAACTACTAAAAATTGGGCAGTAAGCAACCTAGCTAGCAGCTACTAACAAAGCAAGCAAAGCAAGCAACTAACACAAATTGGGCAGTAAGCAAACTACTAAAAATTCTATGTGGCATTTCGTCAAACACTTAGCAAGCAGGGTTCGGTAGGGGAGGGAGGAGGCGGAGAGGGGAAACACCTCGGGGAGGGAAGGGAGGCGCGGATGGCGGACGGCGGTGGAGGTGCTCCTCGTGGGCGTCGAGGTCCTCCGCGGCGTCGAGGACGGCCGGTCCGAGGGCACGGGCACGGCGAGGCGAGCACGGGCACGGGCGCGTCGAGGCGAGCACGGGCGCGTCGAGGCGAGCACGGGCGCGGCGAGGCGAGCACGGGCACGGCGAGACGGGCACGGTGTGGGTGGCGGTGGAGTTCCTCCGGCGGCGGTGGTGCGTGAGGTGGGGAGAGGAAGAAGAATGAGAAAACGAAGAAGAAAACGGCGGCGGCGCGGCCGGTTTTTGGATAAGGTACCTTATTCTGTGGCGCATCCCCCTAGCGGTGCGCCACAGAATTAGCTTATTCTGACGATACGGTAATGTATAGGTCGGCTAGCTGGTCAGACCGGTGTCTGGTGGTAACTGGAAGGAAATGTGCAACCTTGGTGAGTCGGTCCACAATGACCCATATGGCATCGTGTCCTCGGTTGGACCGGGGTAAACCCGTGATAAAGTCCATACCAACTTCATCCCACTTCCATTCGGGTATCTTAAGAGGTTGGAGTAATCCGGCGGGTCGTTGATGTTCGGCCTTGACTCTCTGACAGACATCACAGTTCTGAACGAAGAATGCAATCTCTCGCTTCATGCCGTGCCACCAAAATTTCTCCTTGAGGTCCTGGTACATCTTGGTTCCACCGGGGTGGATGAGTATAGAGTCTCGTGGGCTTCTTTCATAATCAGCTGCTTCAAATCATGGTCAGACAGCACGCAGATGCGGCTTTCATACCAGAGAGTACCCTCGGAATCGATGGTGAAATCGGGGACTTCTTCCTTCGCCATTCTACGCTTGATGCCTTCGATACTCTTGTGACCCTTCTGGGCTTTCTTGATCTGATCCCATAGTGTTGGCTGCAACATGAGTTGATCCACAGCTCCATAACTAACCACTTCAATCCCCATCTTGTCCAGTTCCTCCCAGAGTGCTGGTTGCCGGGTCTTGATCATGGTGTTGAAAGAGCATGGCTGTCGACTAAGGGCATCGGCTACGACGTTGGCTTTCCCAGGGTGGTAATGGATGTCTAGGTCATAATCTTTAATGAGCTCTATCCATCTACGCTGCCTCATATTCAACTCCCGTTGGGTGAATATATACTTCAGGCTCTTGTGGTCAGTGTAGATGTCACAACGGTTGCCCATCAGAAAGTGGCGCCAGGCTTTGAGTGCGTGAACCACGGCAGCAAGTTCAAGGTCATGGGTGGGGTAACTCTGCTCGTGCTTGCGGAGTTGTCGCGAGGAATAGGAGATTACTTTGCCCTCTTGCATGAGGACACAACCTAGTCCAAGCTTGGAAGCGTCGCAATACACGACAAAATCTTTGGTCACATCAGGCATGGTCAGAATGGGTGCTGTGGTTAACCTCTTCTTCAGCTCCTGGAAACTCTCCTCACACTTGTCAGTCGACTCAAACTTCTTGTCTTTCTTCAGTAACTGGGTGAGGGGTTAGCAATGCTTGAGAATCCCTCGACAAACTTGCGGTAATACCCAGCCATTCCGAGGATAGATCTCACTTCGGTTTGGTTGGTGGGGGTCGGGAACTCAACTATAGCTTTGATATGAGAGGAGTCAACGGCGATCCCTCCGGCCGTAATAACATGCCCCAGGAATGCCACTTCCTGCAGCCAAAATTGACATTTGCTAAACTTGGCATAGAGCTGGTGTTCACGAAGGGTGCCTAAAACCAACCTCAGGTGCTCTTCGTGCTCTTCTTCAGATTTGGAGTAAATCAGGATGTCATCGATGAAAACCACTACGAATTTGTCCAGATAATCCATGAACACCTTATTCATGAGATTCATGAAGTAGGCCCGGGCATTTGTTAGGCCAAAGGTCATTACGGTCGACTCAAACAACCCGTAACGAGTGGTGAAAGCAGTCTTCGGGATGTCTGTCTCCGTTACTTTCAGCTGGTGATAACCGGTGCGGAGATCGATCTTGGAGAAGACTCGAGCTCCATTGAGTTGATCAAACAGATCCTCAATCTTGGGCAGGGGTACTTGTTCTTGATGGTCACGTCGTTCAGCTTCCGGTAGTCAACACATAAGCGAGTGGTACCGTCTCTTTTATCCACGAAGATCACTGGAGATCCCCATGGTGAGGCACTGGGGCGAATCAGTCCTTTTCTAAGCATGTCGTCCAGTTGTTTCTTCAATTCCTCAAGCTCCTGAGGGTTCATGCGGTAGGGCTTCTGGGCTATGGGTCCAGTTCCAGGAACTAACTCGATGATGAACTCGATATCCCGATCAGGCGGCATACCGGGTAACTCTTCGGGAAACACATCGGGAAACTCACAAACTATTTGATGGAGGGATAATAACCCGGTAGGCCCATGAGAGGGAAGCATGACCCGCCAGGCAGGAGGCCCGGCGAGGCCAGCTAACCACCAACTGGGCCGGGTTATGTCTCTGGGCCGGCATCTTGGCGGTGACCCGGCTAAGGAAGGTGATATTCTGGAAGGTACAGAGGCGGTTCGAGAGGCGGTTCAAGACTTGGAGTGCACGAAGAATAAAGGAGCTAGGATAGGACTTGGAGTTCGGGTAGAACCCGGCTCTATTGTGTACGCGGTCAGAGGGCCCGGTATCTATATAAACCGGCCCCTGAGCCATAGCTAGCAAGTCTTTCATAATCCCCAAGCTTTAGGCGAGAGAACCATCGAGAGAGACACACAAGCTTTGTAACCTAGATCGAGATCCGGCTCTGTTGTCGTAGCCGGGTTATCGAGATCGAGACCAAGATTAATAATAAGATAGCAGGAAGTAGGTCTTTATCTCCAATGGAGAGGCCGAACCTGGGTAAACCTGTGTCCCCTGCAATGCTAAACAATCTCCCAGACGCCAGTGTCGCCTTGCCCAAAAACTCAAGCTACCCCAAAGTAGCATCTGCCGTGTTATCTACCCCACGACAGTTGGCGCCGTCTGTGGGAATCGCGGCCAAAGGTGTCACCATCATGGGAGAAGCAAGGAGAGGGGCCGAAAACTTTGTTTTTGGCCAGATCACAGTCAATGAGCAAGGAGAATCCATCGTCGATGATTTTGGCTGGGGGCCGGAATCTGATCTACTTGAATCAGGTGATGTTATTCCAATTGGCAAATTTAATGTTTTTGTGGGCATGATTACAACTAGATCTGCTAGTGATGGAGATTATGAATCTGTGTCAGGAGCCGCCACAATTGTTCAATCTGATGGAGAGGAATCAGTTGGCACAGCTGAAGTTGAGGAGGTCCTGAACACGCTGGAGGAACGGCTGGATGACCCGGCAGAAATCCCGGGTGACGCGGTGGAACAAGCCGGGTCGGAATCAATCTTGCCCCTGTTTGAAGGCCGGTTTGGGTATGATGCAGAAGAAGAAGATGATGAGGAACAAGAGTCAAGTCCAAGCCCGGTTCGTAGGGTAGCGGTGTACACCGCGCCTTCGTCCAGCATGCAACCATCACCATCAGCTGTTGTTCCACCGGCCTTTACCCCGGGTCAACAGCAGCTGCCCCCAATTCTGGAGTTGGCAGAACAGAGAGTTGATGGAGAGCCGGCTTCGGTCTCAGAGGAAAGCGAGGGTACGGCAAGATACAGAAACAGTTTTGGGTTCCTGCATAACCGGGCCCAAGGAGAGGAAAGAAGTAACACAGCAGCTGCCCCGGCCTTGTTTAACAATGGCCTGGTCTTAGATCCATCAGCACTTACAAGGTTGGTTACTCCAGAAAACGCAGCAGTTAGAGCAATGGAATTGGATACAGCACGCCGAGCGTTGGAGCAGATGCGCAGGGACGCCGAGGCAGAGAGGCAAGAAATAGAAGCAAGAAAGAGGCAAATAGAGGATGAGGAAAATCGTCTCAATGAGATGACCAGGGCGCACCGGAGGAGGCACCAGAGCCGGCTGGCCCCTGGAGAAAACGCTATAAACCCAGCAGTACTGTTTAGGACCCCAGAAGATCAACCAGTTGGTGTCACCCAGGTGGCTCCAGTTGTAAGGGCAGATGTAGAACCAGATAGAGGAACAGGAGCAGCTGGGGTTGCAGTGGCAACGGCGCCGGGTCTTCTCGCTGGGGTAGCCAGGGGAAATCCGGGTCTGCCGCCCAGGACACCAAGGTTTCACACGCCGGCGGGTCACTATTCAAATCCGGCGGATAACGTGTATGCAGCAACTTTGGCGCTTGATCGTATTCCATTGGGAGACACGCCAGCGGAGATTGAAGCCCGGCGTGCCATTGACATGTTACGCACTGCAGTTGTCCAGCAAACTCAGTATTCAAGGGAGAAAAGTGCATTGCATTCCACAACGTATCGTAGCAAGAGTCGCAATGGAGGTAACCCGCCATTGGCCGGGCCTGTAGCGGCACAGCAGCAAAACCCGCCCCAGCAAAATCAAAATCAAAACAATCAGCAGCATCAACCCGCCCCAGCAATTTCCATAGCTCAGCAGATAGTCAATAGATCACGCGCGGGGAGAAGTGCGGGCAATGCAAACCCGGTAGTACCTGCAGCAGGAGTACCACAAGGAGGACCGGGTCCTGCACCAGCCGCGTCTGCAAGCTCACCCGGTAATATCAATATTTCGGCAAGTTCTTCTAGTTTAGCCGGGCCAAAATGTCTTTCAGATTCCATTAGAGCAGAGCCTTTCCCTGAGAAGTTCAAGGAGCCAAGCAAGATATCCAATTATGAGCCCAGCATGGACCCGGCCAGCTGGTTGAGCAGTTATGAGATGGCATGTGTATACGCAATGCCACAGAGAATGTTTGTGCCAAGTACATGTATTTGATGATGAGCGATGGAGCAGCGAAGTTGTGGTTTAAAAATCTACCAGAGAAGTCCATTAATTCCTGGGATGAGTTGAAGGCGGTTTTCACCAAGCACTTTCAGGGTACGTGCAAGCGTTTGTTTTCCATTGAGGATCTTGATCGTTGTATACAGAAAAAAGGCGAGTCAGCACGTCATTGGATGGGCCGGGTCACGGAGATCCTGCACTCTTCATCTGGTATTGAGCCCAAGGATGCAATTTCATCAATGGAGAAAACTTGTAAGTATGCACCACTTGTCCAGAAGCTGGGTCGCATGAAGGAAGGGCACCGGGTTAAGCCGGTCACCATGGCAGAGTTGATGGATGCTTGCAATAGGCATGCAGCCACGACAAACTCAGGATGAGCCTGAGGAGGAAAGGGGAAAGCACGGCAAATAATGGTGGAAGGAACAATAATGGCTCAGGAAACAACAATAACAACAATCAGAATCAGCATAAGCGAGGTCATAATGATGGAAGTTCAGAGTTAGTAGCAAACACCAATACCGGGTTTCAGAGGCAAAGGATGGACGGGAACTACCAGGAAAACAGAGGTTATCAGGAAAATAGAGGTTACCAGGACAACAGGGGTTATCAGGGGAACAGTGGAAATCACAATAGTGGAGGTAGTTACCAGGGAACACGCCCAATGAGTACTGAGGAAGCTTTTAGGATGCCGTGTCCTCGCCATAGCAAGATGGGCAGACCATCCAATCATTCATTGGCACAGTGTGTGGATTTGAATAGGTGGAAAAATAATGAGGTGCAGAGAGCTCTGCAGGGAGCAAACAGAAGTGGAGGACCCGGCCAGGGTGGTAACCCGGCTGCGGGGCCTCTAACAGGAGCAAATGCGGTACCCACTGGAAACCCGGGTCAGGGTCAGAACCAGAACACGAGTAACCAAGGAGGATTTTCACAGCAGCCAAGGCAACTTGGTCAGTATCACATTTATACCAGTGGCACAACAAAAAGAGAGAGAAAGATAGTCAAAAGGGCGGTTAATACAGTGGCTGCTGGAATTCCAAGGTATTTGAGGTGGTCAGAGCATGCAATTACTTGGAGCAGAGCAGATCATCCAGAGGTGGTGGAGCACCCGGGCCTGCTTGCGCTAGTTGTTGCTCCTCAAGTTCATGGCTTCGAGTTGAAAAAGGTTTTGATGGACGGTGGCAGTAGCATCAATATTTTGTACTGGGACACGTTTGTGCGCATGGGTCTGAAGGAGTCACAGTTGCAGAAAACGTCAACAATTTTTCACGGTATAGTTCCGGGAAAATCAGCCACACCAGAGGGTAAAATTTCATTGGAGGTAGCTTTTGGCGAGTCTATCCATAACTTCAGATCAGAGTGGCTCACGTTTGAGGTGGTAAAGTTTCCAAGTCCATATCATGCATTGTTGGGAAGGCCGGCTTATGCCAAGTTCATGGCAAGGCCGTGTTATGTGTATCTCCAGTTGAAAATGCCGGGTCCCAATGGGATCATCACTGTTCATGGTAACAGGGAAATAGCAGCAGAGTGTGATGAAGGGGATGCAGCCCTGGCAGAGCAAACGTGTGCAAGAGAGGAGTTGAAAGCTTACAGATCAAATGTTGACCCACAGGATAACACGGCGCTCAAGAAGCCAATGACAGAAGATGATAGGGCAAAGTTTAAAGCAGCAAAGGACACAAAGATGGTGGATTTTGTGCCTGGGGATTCCTCCAAGCAGTTCGCCATAGGGACAAACTTAACTGACAAATAGGAAAGCGCGCTCATCGAGTTCATCCGTGAGAATCGGGATGTTTTTGCGTGGACACCTAGTGACATGCCAGGCATTCCAACTGAACTCGCTGAGCACCGTTTACATGTTGATCCCAAGGCTAGGCCGGTAAAACAAGGTTTGAGAAAAATGAATGCAGAAAGGAGAAAAGCAATTGGAGAGGAGATAGCCCGGCTTCTGGAGGCCGGCTTTATCATGGAAGTGTTTCATCCAGAGTGGTTAGCTAACCCGGTTTTGGTTCTGAAAAAGAATAATGAGTGGAGGATGTGTATTGATTTCACGAGCTTGAACAAGCATTGTCCCAAGGATCCGTTCGCACTGCCGCGCATTGATCAAATTGTGGATGCTGTTGCAGGTAGCGAGCTCTTGTGTTTTCTGGATGCGTATTCAGGTTATCATCAGATCAAACTTAACAAGGAAGATTGGGAGAAGACGTCGTTTATCACCCCCTTTGGTGCTTTTTGTTACAAGACCATGACTTTTGGGTTGAAGAATGCAGGAGCAACTTATCAGAGGTGTATCCAGAATTGTTTTCATGATCAGATTGGGCGCAATGTGCACGCTTATGTTGATGATGTGGTTATCAAGTCAGAAAAAGCCGGGTCATTTATTAATGACCTTGCAGAGACATTCAAGAATCTGAGAGAGTACAAGATGAAGCTTAATCCTACGAAGTGTGTGTTTGGGGTTCCAGCGGGCAAGTTACTTGGTTTCATTGTGTCAGAGCGTGGAATTGAGGCAAACCCGGAAAAAATTCGTGCAATCCAGAGTTTGAAAAGGCCAGAGGAGTTGGCTGATGTTCAGAAGCTGACAGGCTGTGTGGCTGCGTTGAGCCGGTTTATTTCCCGGCTTGGAGAAAAAGCTATTCCGTTGTATAAGCTGTTGAAGAAGACAGATAACTTTGTGTGGAATCAAGAGGCAGATGAGGCCTTTGAGGCCTTGAAGAAGCAGTTGTCAAAGCGCCAGTTTTAGCGGCGCCGGGTCCCAAGGAACCCATGCTTTTGTATGTTGCAGCCGGGCCTCAAGCTGTGAGTGCCGTGGTGGTGGTTGAGCGAAAAGAGGAAGGAAAAGAGAACCCGGTACAAAGGCCGGTCTATTATGTCAGCGAGGTCCTATCAGAAGCAAAGCAGAGATACCCACATTGGCAGAAGCTAGTGTTTGGTGTTTTCATGGCTAGTAGAAAGTTGAAGCCGTATTTTCAGGAGCATCCAATTACGGTGGTCAGTTCTATTCCCTTAGCAGATATCATCAGAAACTCCGAAGCTACAGGAAGAATTGCCAAGTGGGCAATTGAAATGGGGGATTATCACATTGATTATGTGCCTCGCACAGCTATCAAGTCTCAGGCGTTGGCAGATTTTCTTAATGATTGGACACAGTTGAATGCACCACCTCTCACCCCGAGTCTCAAATCTTGGGTTATGCATTTTGACGGGTCTAAACAAGAGCAAGGTTCAGGAGCTGGAGTGGTGTTAACTTCTCCCAAAGGTGACAAGTTGAGTTATGTTTTGCAAATTCACTTTGATTGTACCAATAATGTGGCAGAGTATGAGGCCTTGTTACATGGTTTGCGTATGGCAAAGGAGATGAACATCAAGCGTATTAAGTGCTATGGGGATTCAGATCTTGTGGCGCAGCAAGTTTCAGGAACTTGGGACAGAAAAGATGCAACTATGGCGGCTTACAGGCGAGAGGTGGATAGAGTAGCTGGGTTCTTCTCAGGCTATCAGGTGGATCACATTGACCGCAGGAAAAACGATGCTGCAGATGCTTTGTCAAGACTCGGCTCACGCAGAGAGCCGGTTCCACCTAACGTTTTCTTGGACGAGCTATGGGCTCCATCAGTCAAGTCCCAGGATGAGGAAGAGTTGGTAGACCCGGATTCGCAGCTGGTGGCTGTAACCCGGGAAATTCCAGAGTGGACAGAACCGTATCTTGCATATCTTTTGAGAGGGGAGTTGCCCCAGCAGGAAGTCATAGCCCGGCAGATCGTGCGCCGGTGCAAGGCCTATGTGGTCATAGATGGTGAGTTATATAAGAGAAGTGTTTCAGGGGTATATCAGAGATGTGTGTCTGGAAAGGAGGGCCGGCAAATTTGAAGGAAATTCACGAGGGAGATTGTGGTCATCATGCTTCAACTAGGTCCTTGGTTGCAAAAGCTTTCAGGCACGGTTTCTTTTGGCTCACAGCCCAGGCAGATGCAGAGCGCTTGGTGAATAGATGTGATGGATGTCAAAGGTATGCAAGACAGATTCATGTGCCGGCTCAGGAGTTGAGAACAATACCTTTGACTTGGCCCTTTGCAGTTTGGGGGCTTGATATGGTGGGTCCTTTCAGCATGTCTCCTTGTAAGAAAACCCACCTCCTCGTTGCCATTGACAAGTTTACCAAGTGGGTTGAGGTCATGCCTGTTACAAATTGTGAGGCGGCAACAGCAGTGAAGTTTTGAAGCAGATCATACACAGGTTTGGGTATCCCCATAGTATTATCACAGACAATGGTACTAATATGTCCTTGGGAGAGATGGCAAAGTTTTGTGGAAACAATGGTATACGTTTGGATGTTGCTTCTGTGGCTCATCCTCAGGCCAATGGGCAAGTTGAACGAGCTAACCAGGAGTTACTCAGAGGATTGAAACCACGTCTCCGGGTCCCGTGTCTCAGAGCCGCCGGAGCGTGGGTGGAGGAATTGCCATCAGTTGTTTGGGGAATCAATACAACACCAAACAGATCCACAAAGATGACCCCTTTCTTCATGGTGTATGGGGCAGAGGCAGTTTTGCCAAGTGATATTATTCATGACTCGCCTCGCGTGGCGGCTTACGTGGAGACAGAAAATGAGAAGACCCGGCAGGATTCTGTTGACCTGCTGGAGGAGAATAGAGAGCAAGCATTGGAAAGATCAGCAATTTATCAGCAAGATTTGAGGCGGTATCACAGCCGCCGGGTTAAAACTCGCACCTTCCAGGAAGGTGATCTAGTGTTGCGATGGGTGCAGTCCAAGGAAGGGATGCACAAGTTATCTCCTCCTTGGGAAGGGCCCTTCATCATAAGCAAGAAATTGAACAATGGTTCATACTATTTGGTGGACGCTAGAGAGAAATCAGAGACAGTCAATGACTCAACACACTCTACCTTTTCTATGGAAGAGCGTGAGAGGCCGTGGAACATTGCGCAGCTGCGCCCATATTATACTTAGCATGAAAAAGATGTATCAGATGTAACACACGATGTAACAGGCAGCAGGTTTCAGACGCGCTCTTTTCCTTACCAGGGTACCTAAGGGGACTGGAAGGTTTTTAATGAGGCGGCTTGCTGACCTAACCTTTTCTATCAATAAAGTGAAGGTTGAAAGAAATTTGTCTTGTCTCAGTTATGTTTCAGTTTTATAAGCCGGTTATTTTTCTTTGTTCTATATGTATTGTGGCAGTTCTGGGTCAAGCTTGGTCCTGGGGGCTTGTCATTGAGATAGCTAAAGTTATTTCCCCAGGACCCGGCTCATAAGTATCCCCGGGTTTCAGTTTTGGTTGCAGTTGTTTAAGTTTTTTATTTTTGAGGATGCCCAGAGAGTGCGTCCCACCAGTATTTTGGATCAATGGGGTACTGAGGCATAAGCCCTTTACTTTATAAACATTGATCCAGGTCTTGGGGGCTCTTACTGCAAAAAGTCTGTAGCTGCAATCCCAAGACCCGGCTTTTATGCCACTAGTATTCTTGGTTATCTTGCTGTGTAGCTGATGTGACTCGCACTTATATGGCCTGATTGCACACCTGGAAACTCAATCAACCATGAAGCCCATTGGGACTTGGTTTGACCCTGTTTTTCTCAGAGAAGTTGCGCCAGGATATCCATGCGAAAGCCGGCTCACAGTTAAAGAAACCAAAAGGGTCATCAAAACCACAGAAGATAAGCAATTGGATATTTCATGTCATGTGATTCCACATAGTTTCACCAAAGTTTAAAACAAGTGCAAAAGCACACATCACAGGCATGGTATCAGAATAGCTAAGTTATTACAATAAAGTGCCCAAGGGCCGAATGATATAAGTTTTCTAGCAGAGACACAGCATCTGCATAAGTTAAGAGCCGGCTTCTGGAGCCGGGTTAGTGGAAGGAGTTGTAGCTGGGGTGCGTCTTTGGCGCTTGCCGAGTCATCCTTGGCCGTCTCTGCTTCTGCTTCCCGGGTCTTGGGGGCTCCATCAGTGCGCCAGGTGACAAGTTGAAGGGACTGGAAGTAGTGTTCATCTTCATCTTCCACTGGTGCACGCGCTGGAGGTGGCACAGTGGGAGTTGAGGAGCTTGGCGCAGCGGAAGTACTTGGAGCAGTTTTATCACCAGCAACAGATTCCTTGTAGCTCTGTAGCAGGTCGATGCGTTGAGGCTCGTCGTCCACAATTTCTTTATTCGCCTCGTTGTAGCCATACTGGATGGTGTTAAGCTTCAGATTGTTGGCAATTTGGGTAGCCACGAACCGGGTCTGCTTCATAACCCGGCTGTAGGTCTTCCTGTCAAAAGGAGTGCCATCTGCATTGTACTCAGGAAAACCCGATGCCAGAGGAGCCGGGTCAAGTTGGGGATAGTAAGCTTTAGCCAAAGCTAGGCTGCGCATGGCCCCGGCCCTGCATGCAGATTTCTTCAGCAGGTGAATCCAGCCAGGCATTGTGGACAAATGGCCCAGCACTTCAGTGTAAGTGCTGGGCGGGTTTTCCCAGTTTCTTGCAGCTTGATGACCTCGCAACTCCCAAAGTATAATTGGCGGACCAGTGTATACATGCATTTGATTTCTCAGTTGCGGTCTTGCGGATGTTGCCATCACGTGCACCTGCAAAAGGGAAACCAGTGTCAGGCATAGTTTACATGCCGAGCTTGGAACAGACGAAAAATTTACCGGGTTTTGAGAGTATTGTGCTTACCAACAAGGGAGGCAACCATGGCAGTAATCATCTTCTTCAGGCGGGTCAGCTCGCTGGTAGCTGTATTCAATTTCTGTTGGAGGCTGGTCAGCTGCTCTTGAAAGTTTTCTTCATGCTCTTGCATGTCCCGCTTCAAGTCTGAGTTCTCCTGAGTCAAGGCAGTTATTTTTTCTTCCAGGGCTTGAAGTTTGTTTGCCCCTTCAGCCCGGGTCTCAGTCTCAGCTTTTAAGGCTCCTTGTAGCCGGGCCACTTCTTCATTGGCTTGGTTCACATGTTCCTGTTAAAAAAAAAGTGCACAGTTTAGCCTCAAGTTACTAAGGAATTATTAGCCTGGAACTTGGGGGCTACAAAGTTTCAAAAGTTTGCAACAGACAAGTAAAGCCCCAGGTTGCCGCAAGCGTGCTAACCCGGTGCTTGGGGGCTACACGGGTGAAAATTTTAAAATTGTTCAAGTGATTAGTCCCAGGTTGCTGTGGACAGCTAACCCGGCACTTGGGGGCTACAGTGTTGAAAAGTTTTTGTAAAGGATGTTGGCGTTTCAAGCACCAAGTTTTTCAACAAGTGATAAATTTGGAGCTTGGGGGCTAGGCAGAGTATGGTTATGCAAGAAGTAAGAAGGTAAGTAAAGTTAAAAGCACACCTGGTACCGTTTCTGAAGCAGAGAGACAAGCTCAGTCTCCAAGTTCTTATGATGAGCAAGGCGAGAAAAGTATTCCTCGCACAGAGCCGGTGTGGACATGGAGTTCAGAGTCGCCAGATCCAAAGAAGCAACCGGGTCCTTGCCCTTTGCAGAGGGATCCACCTTGATTTCTGGTGCTGTGACCTTGGCAATAGCAGTGGACACGCCAGGAGCCGGGCCTTGCTTAGACCCGGTGATCTGGACTTCTGGGTCAACTTCTTTGGTTCCAGACCCATGCCCGGGTGATTGCGCGTCTGGGCTTGGTTTTGGAGCAACTGGCGGACTTGGTGGTGAGGTTACCACGTTTTCGGCGCCAGATTCTTCTTTTTGACCCGCCTCAACTTGTACTTCCATTGGAGAGGTTCAGTTCTGGCAGGTGGAGGAGATGCGGTTGGAGAAGATTCCGGGTCTTCCTCCACAATAGCTTTGGCACTGAAGCGAAAGAGGTGAATTTAGTTACAGAAAAGATTAAAGTGTTGAAAAATGAAAAGAAAGGAGAGTAATCCTAACCCGGTATTGATGAGGAAATCCTCGGGCGTGCTAGCCGCGTCCGAGGAAGAATCTGATAAACGAGAACGTTTAGGAACCCGGATTTTGCCAGCCAAAGGGTACTTTTTGCTGGGCGTCTTCTGGATCGATTTGGCCCAGCTTGATAAAGAACATGGAGGGATACCTGTGCTCAAGTGACATGGCTTGCAGAGGACCGGGTCCGCGGTTTCTTGTTGGCTTCAGCTTCTTTCAAGTTCCTTTTCCTGTGTTTGTATTTGAGTTTGAGATGAGTTCATCATACAAGTTGAGAACGAGAAAATGGCACCTTTGCAATTGCAGCCCGGGTCCTCTTTTGAGGAGTGGGTGCAGCAGTTTGTGGACCCGGCAATACGTCCGGAGCCGGGTCATTGGGGCCTGGAATGAGAAGAGCCGGGTTATCAGTAGAAGTGTCCTTTTTGGGGACTTCGTTGTTAATCAGCTCGAGGAAGAGCCGGCCTATGGAGTCTGGCTCACCTTCTTCTTCTTCTTCTTCTTGGTCACACTTTCTGTGTCCTCTTCAGCAGAGGATGTAGGGGTGTAATCTGCACTCCACCATTTGGAGTCCTGACAAAAAGAAGGTATCAGTAAGATAGTTTGCAAGAAATACCGGGTTACAGTTAAAGAAGTGAGTAGATGACAAGTTGTACCGTAGGAGGTTTGTTCTTGGTGCTGAAAGGGGCGAGCCCGTTCATAGCAATATCAGTCTTCTTTTCGCCAAGGAGCCTCTTGGCGTTCTTCACGATCTGATCCTCTAACAGTGTGATTTCTGAGTAACGCATGTCGTCAGTGGTCTCTTCTGTGTATTCATGGAAGAGCCGGGTCCTGATGCTGAGAGGTTGGATGAACCAACCAACCCAGCATTTCACCAGATCAGTTCCACGAAGGCCGTGGGCTAGTAGGGCTCTGGCCGGCAGTGGATGCCTTCAAGTGCTTCCCGCTTCTCCGGGCTAGCATAGCTGTTCATCTTTGAATTGTACACAAGAGGGGAATTTCTGAAGGCCGGGAATTTGGCCTCATCAGCCTCAGGAGAGGTATCCTTGCAGTAGAAGTAAGTGTTCTGCCACCCCTTAGGGTGGCTGGCCAAAGCAAGAGCCGGGAAAGTGCATTCTTTGCGGCGTTGAATAGACACGCCCCCGTACGGACCAAGAGGTTGATTTTTTCGAGATGGGTTGCAATAGAAGATTTCAAGGAAAAATTCGAGAGACGGAGGTATTTGGAGATAATCCTCACAGAAAACGACGTAGTTGCTAATGTTCAAAATGGAATTGGGCGCCACATCCATGGGAGTGAGCCCGTAGTATTTAAAGACTTGGCGGAAAAAGAGGGAACCCGGGGGGCGGAGACCCCGGGTCACGTGATCTAAGAGCACAACGACCTCACCTTTTTCTGGTGTGGGCCGGGTCTCCTCCCCAGGTGCGCGCCACTGGATCTCGTTCTGAGCCGGGAGTTCGCCCCGGTTCACGAAGACTGAAGGTGGTCTTGGTCGCACTGGACCTTGTCCAGTTCACTGGAGCGGCTGCGGGAGCCGCGGATCCAGATGCACCAGCAGCAGTACCAGAGGGTTTCTTTGCGAGCTTTTTGGCCGCACGGGCCCTCCAGATTTTATCTTCTCCTTCGTCATGGATTTCAGCTCTGGAGGAGGACAGAGCGCAACAATGGCGTTATGAACCCTAGTTTTAGATGCGGATGTGAATAATGAAATACGGAGCCAATCTAGAAGAAATAAAGGTTGGAATCGGATGCGCGGAATGGATAAAAGTAAGAATCGAGGTTACCTTGGAGATTGAACGAGATTGAAGAGCGCGATTGAAGATCGGAGTTCCGGCGGCTGCGGTGGCAGTGACGCGAGCGTGAGGTAGGGGATGAACGTGAGAATGGGGAAATTTACTCTGGGGTCGTGGCCAGATATTTATAGCCACGGTGAAAACCCTAGGGGTATTGCGGTAAAAGTGAGCGGATAATATAAGCATCTTCTCCGGAAGTCAGCGACAAACAGACAGGACAAAAGGAATATTCTTTGACTCCAGTTATGACTAGCAAGTGGCCCAGTTGAGTTGAGATTTTCGTTAAGTGTTGGGTGAGAGACCCGGAGACATCTGACTAGTATGAGAAAGCCGGGTTACGGTATGACCCGCCAAGAAGAGCTGGCCCAGTTAAGCAGAAAGATAAAATAGTGCATTATGTGTATTTGTTGTTTTTGTATTTCAGGTGGTTAACCCGGCAAGCCAGGGTACCAGCATTGATCAAGGAAGCGACACAAAGTTGGAAGCAAAGCATGGCAACCTGGTTACCTGGTTAACCTGGGGGCTACTGATGGAGGGATAATAACCCGGTAGGCCCATGGAGAGGGAAGTGACCCGCTAGGCAGGAGGCCCGGCGAGGCCAGTAACCACAACTGGGCCGGGTTTTGTCTCTGGGCCGGCATCTTGGCGGTGACGGCTAAGGAAGGTGATATTCTGGAAGGTACAGAGGCGGTTCGAGAGGCGGTTCAAGACTTGGAGTGCACGAAGAATAAAGGAGCAGGATAGGACTTGGAGTTCGGGTAGAACCCGGCTCTATTGTGTATGCGGTCAGAGGGCCCGGTATCTATAAACCGGCCCCTGAGCCATAGCTAGCAAGTCTTTCATAATCCCAAGCTTTAGGCGAAAGAACCATCGAGAGAGACACACAAGCTTTGTAACCTAGATCGAGATCCGGCTCTGTTGTCGTAGCCGGGTTATCGAGATCGAGACCAAGATTAATAATAAGATAGCAGGAAGTAGGTCTTTATCTCCAATGGAGAGGCCGAACCTGGGTAAACCTGTGTTCCCTGCAATGCTAAACAATCTCCCAGACGCCAGTGTCGCCTTGCCCAAAAACTTAAGCTACCCCAAAGTAGCATCTGCCGTGTTTTCTACCCCACGACACTATTGGTACCTGCTCCAAGGCAGGCTTAGCTATGCTCTTATGACAGTGCCCTAACAAGGAGTGCATTGAAGATGTGCACAACCTCAACTCCTTCCGGACTGGTGAGGGAGATAGTTTTCGTGTTGCAGTCTATAACTCCACGGTTTACTGCCATCCAGTCCATTCCCAAAACCACTTCTATACCTTGCTTTCCCAAAACCACAAGGTCAGCATGGAATCGGGCTCCCTGGATTTCTACGGGCACCTCTTTGCAAGAAAGGTTAGTCTTAGTGGTGGCTCCAGGAATTTGCATGAGCATGGGTCTATCCATAAGCGTGGGTCTCAAGTCACTTTTTCTAACAAACGGCTCCGTAACAAAGGAATGGGATGCACCCGAATCAAACAAAACGGCAGCACGTACGGAGTTGACAGGAAACGTACCCATCACAATGTCAGGTGCCTCCTGGGCTTCTTCGGCGCTGATATGATTCAGGTGTCCCCTTGTCACGGTTCCAGGCTTCTCGGGTAGGGGCCCTTGCTTCCAGGTGGTCGGACTGATCCCTGATTCATCTTGGTCACATTGGGGCGATTGTCAGTTGGTTGCTTGGTGGGGCACTCACGAGAAAAGTGCCCAGGTTGTCCACAGGCAAAGCAGCCTCTGGTGGGTCTTGGTGCTGGCGGTCGAGTGAAATTGAGACCGGGATTGTAGCCGCCTCCTGGGCGAGGAACAGGTGGGCGAGTGGGGTAACTCGGACGAGGTGCATACGACGGGGGTCTTGATGGTGGGTACGCAGGTCGTGGCGGCTGATAAGCAGGCCTGGGTGAAGGTGTGTGGCGCAGGCGCTGGTTGTTGTTGTTGCTGCCACTACTGCTGCCTTGCTGCATCATCTGTCGGCGCTTGCGGTTGTCATAGGACGCTTTACGCTTGTGCTCCATCATGATGGCGGCGTCAGCCAAGGCTCCAGATCGTTGAATGGCATCACCACCAGGATGCATTGCATTTCATCATGCAGCCCGTTCAGGAACCTTTCCTTCCTTTTCTCCTCCGTGTCCACGTCGGCAGGCGCATACCTTGCCAAGGTGGTGAATTGCTCCAGATACTCGCCCACTGACATACTACCCTGTTTTAGTCGCAGAAACTTCTCTCGCATGATGCTGACTTGTCCCGATGGCACGTACCGCTTCCGAAACTTGGTCTTGAAAGCCTCCCAGGTCACAACTTCACCTTGAGGCAACAGTGCCTTAACTGATTCCCACATGCTCGGGCGGCACCTGAGAGGTAGTGAGTCGCATAGACCACCTTCTCATTGTCGCCAACATGGGCGACCTCTAGATTGTTCTCGATCGTGCGGATCCAGTCATCCGTGTCAAGTGGATCCACCCTCTGAGAGAACACCGGGGGATTAGTGTTCTGAAAGTCTCGCAGCTTGGAACGGCCTTCTTCATTGCCATTGCCGCCATTGCCACCATTAGGGTTGATGGCAATCTGGGCCAGGTGCTGCAGGGTGGCGAGGTTCGCTGTCCTCTCGGCACGAGCGGCCTCACGGTCCTCCATGAAGAGGCGCATCAGCTGGGCCATAGTGGGCTCGGGTGGTGGTGGGGGTCTCTCGCCATACTGAAGTTTAGAAAACGGCAGAATTAAAACTCCAAACAAATAATAAATAAAACAATTGAGATATAATGAAAACATGCCAACCATACAAATAGGAACATCATACAAATGCAGTAAGAACACACTGCACAAATGGGATAACTAGCTCGATAATAGGGTCTCGATACGACTCACATGAGTTCACAAATACAAAGTCTAAAACAACAGCCGCCTTACAACCATCAAGGCTACCACATACTAATGACAACCAGGTCACACGATCGCAACATAACAAGCTCGCGACAGGGTGATCCTAACTCAAAAGAACTACTCGAAGTAGCTACTCGTCCGCTGCAGCGACGTCAGGTGAAGTGAGTGCGTCGCCGTCGTAAGGGGGCTCGTCGGGGTCCTCCTCCTCGGACATAACTAGCTCCGAGTCCGCGTCGGTGTCGTCGCGAAGGTCGTCCCTCCTGCTCGCTCTCCGGCTCCATGTCCATATCCTCCATCGGGTCCTCGTCGTCGGGCAGGAGATCGTCGTTCTCCTTGCGCGTCTCCTCAAGCTCCTCCTCTAGCTCGGCAATCCGGGTGTCACGTAGCTGAATGGTCGCCTCAAGATCATCAACCCTACGCGTGAGGTTGAGCTGCCAGTACCGGGCGGTCTTGAAACGGGCCTCGAAGCGACGGGTCTCCTTCCGCTCCTTCCCGCGCGCGGTACGGGACCTCCTCAGGCGCTCCTCAGTGGTCTTGAGCTTCTCCTCAGCAATCTTCAGCTTGTCCAGTGACTCCGTGAGCTGGGCCTCCACAGCCTCGGTGTCCTGCTCGGCCTCCGTAACGCCGTTCTCCGCGTCGACGTACTGCATACGGCGAAGGTCGCTCTCCATACGGCTGTGGATCAGCCGATCCTGAGTTGCTCCAGAAGGATCCCCAAGTCCTCCACGTGCAGCCCAAAGATGGTGTGGGGGCGCAGGGGCATAGAGTGGCCCTGGTCGTCGCGCCTCTCGAAGTACTCGAAGCGGGTGCCGACTAAATCGGCGCTGTGGAAGTGCACCAAGCGAGCGAGAGCCCGCTGCAGGACGCTCGCAGTAGCTGCGGTCTGGGTGGGCTCGATGGCCTCCACGGTCAGCTCCTCCGCAAACGGTGGCACAAGAGGGCCTCGAAGGGTGCACCTCACCCTCCAGGACATCTCCCCGTCGACTAACGGCAGAGCGCGTCCTCCACGCAACTCAGGAAGTGGACGCCCAAAAGCCTGGTCAACACAAGCAGCTCGGTCTGGAACAGTGGCGTCGCTCCCGGGGTAGGTATCGCCCCCAGCTGGATACTCGTCGTAAACCCGTCGGCCATCTACACAAAATTTTAAATGAAGGTTTAATTAGTGATCTGTGTGCAAAATTTTAAGTAGCAACAAGTAAAACAATTTATGCAAGTAAAGTTGTTTATAGTAGTTAAAATAGAGGGGAGAGGATACAACGGTATATTCCGCAAGTTTAAACACCTCTCCTGAGTTTTTAAGGAAAAAAACAGTTTTGCGTGACGTGGATGCCCAACCTAGCTAAAGTCTCCTAAGGTCAACGATGGCTCTGATACCAAGTCTGTAAGGACCCCTCGTACCGAAGTCCGAGATGTCCACGTTGTAAAATAGATCACGATCCCAATGATCAGTGCATCACAATCACATAACCAACATGGTATCAAGAGTTACATCATTCAAGTCGTACGAATAAAAGTCTTACAAACACAAGTGGTCACATGACCAAGTCTGCCAATCATCGTCACGCAGGACGGAATTAACTACGATACAGCGGAAGCTCGTGGCTAGCGTCGACCCCCGTCTCCAACGGACGCAATCCCACAAGTGCAGTTGACCGGTGACAGCTAGGCGGCGTAGTCGTCGACATACTCCTCCTCCTCGGCATAGGCCTCCTCGTAGAAACCTGGACGTTTGAATATCCAGGGACACAACCATGAGTACAATTACGTACTCGCAAGACCACCACCAGGCTTAAGTTTTCATGGTAATGCAATAAAAGCGTTTTCGAAAACTGGGATAGCTGCTATATATATCTATAGGGCTTAAGTTTCGCAAAGCGATGCTTTCTAGACATCGAGAATACAACATCTCTCTATCTTTATTGAAAAAGGCATTTAGAGATATATTTCTCCTTCTTTTAGAAATGGCAGAAACCATCTCCGCGTTTGAAAATCCTTTTGTAAAACTTTTTCATACACCAGGATAGGGATGCCCCTTTTTCCTTTCCGGGTTCCGACTGGTTGACTCCCCGAGACCAACCATCTTCACCCAAATCCGTACCTCCCAGGTACCTCCTTGATGTCTCCTTTCTCCTTTGCCGAAAATAGTTTCTTTTTAAAACATAAAATGCCCATACGCCTAGATCGGGGACCTTTCCAACCGTCCATGACCGCGGACACGGCTATTCGAATAGTTTTACACTCTGCAGAGGTGGTGCACTTTCACCACACCAAACAGTCATTCCGCCGTGATCAGCCACGGTCCTCATACGACAGTATGCGGTGTTTCGGATAACATGATCAAAGCTTTTCACTATGTCGACCCTAGTACAGAGCCTCCTCTTCAGTGGGTCTGAATCTCCCCGGCACCTAGTGGAGATGGCCATCGTATCGATCCGGTCCCTCCAAGCAACACTGCGCCATGACAGGAGGCCCACTGTTTGCAACCAGCAGCGATCCAGACTCGAACTGGATCCCGCATTTAGATAACTTGGTTCAGAGAGCCCCGCTCTCCAAAGCATTTTGAGGCGCTCCGTACTAAGATAAACAAGTTTCCGGCTAAGCCCTACCCATCTCAGGTAATGTGGTTGCACGGGTTAATTGTTCGGGCGGCCGCTAGGGCTGTACTTTGTTTTTCGAAAATCATCTCCACCTCCGACTGCTCCCAGCAGCTCGGGTTTTCGTAATTACTTCCGATTGCTCCCAGCAAACTCGGGTTTTCATAAACATCTCCGATTGCTCCCAGCAACTCGGTTTTCATAAACATCTCCGATTGCTCCCAGCAACTCGGGTTTTATAAAACACTTTCTCGCCGATTGCTCCCAGCAACTCGGGTTTTTCCTCCGAAAACATTTTATCAAAGCCGGGCTCCCATCCTATAGTTTTGAGATAAGAATATAAGGATATACTACTAGAAAATATAATTTTCTTGATAGCGCCTTCAGTAGAAGGCTTCTCAAGTGAAGACCAATTTTTATAAAACCTATTATATACTAGTATATATCTTTGGCCAAACAACATTTTGTAAATTAGTTTTTGGGTGGCAAAATGCCACGGAAGAAATAAAACATGCATTATTTTATTTTGAAAACAAAACATGCTTGTGAAAATAATGGAGTTCATTAGAGTGGTGAGGTGGCTTGCCTTGCTCAGCAAAGTGTCCCTGATCTTGCTTAGCTTCGTAGACCTGTTCTGTTTCCACGTACTGCTCCTCCTCTTGCGGATCTAATGTACCGGAAAAAAAATAAAACGGGCTACCGTCAAATCTATGTAGCGGGTTGACAACAATCTAAAGTGTTTAAACAAAACAGCAAGCATTTCATTTCACAAACACCCTCTGGACATAAATATAAAACAATCCTAAACACAAGCAATTAAAAACAATCAATTGAAATGGGAACTTTTTAATAGAGGCAAAGTTGCTGTTTTGGAGAAAAAGGCACAAGCCCTAGAATAAGGTTCCTAAAATCAAACCCTTTTACCACAGTACTCCTAGAAGTCATACCAATCCATAGGAATTGGATTTGCATCAAGAGCTATCACCAAACAAGAATTAAAAATCCTACAAAGGCTACTGGTCTCAAAACCAAAAGGAGTAGAACTCCAGTTCTAGGAATCTCCTGCATGCAAGGTTAAATCCTATGGAAAAGTATTGATTTTAGCTTTCTGTAGAAATTGGATTCACTCAATTTGGACACTCCTAGCTCCTGCTAAAAATAAAACACTAGAAAATACATCTTCCACATGATTTAATGCCATGAAAAACATACTAAATATTTTTGAGCAAACCCACTTCTGCATGTTTAAGAAAACACATAGGCATCTAACAGAAATACCCCTAATTAATTTTCACACACAGATTTTTCACAAATGAATTAAACTAGACACAAATAATTAACAGAAACTGGAAAAGATTAAATTCGGGAAATAAAAACGTTGGCGGGCCGTGCATGTGCTGGATCTGGCAGCGGCCGGCGCGGATCTGGGCCGTGCGCGAGGCAGGCCGGCCCAACTCGGCGCTCCGCGCGTGCGCGGGCACGGATAACGGTCAACGACCGCGCGGCGTTCAAACGCAGCCGTCGATCCGGAGATCGACGGCTCTCGGCCATCGTCTTCAGCGCGACGTCACCGTGCTCGAGCAGAGAGGGAGGGAAGGCGAGCTCGCCGGAGAGCTCACCTAGGGGCGGCGAGGATGCAGGGGAGAGGTCGGAGGCGAAGGAGGAGGTGATGGCGTGTCCGGAGACGCCCTCAGGTGACGGAGAGCTCGACGGAGTCCATGGCGATGACGGCGGCGTGCTGCTTCGGATCGAGGACGGCGGCGTGCTCCACAGCGGACCTGGGCACGCGAGGGAGGGGGAAAAGTTAGGACTCGCCCAGGGGAACCTCACAGGCCAAAAATGGCGGAAAGAGGGGGAGAGAAACGGCGACACGGCAGGGTTCACGCCGGTGACAACCTTCGGGTTTCATCGGAGTTCTCGAGCAGCAGAGAGCTCGGGCTTGGGAGGGGCTCCAGAGGTGGGGTGTGGTGTGATGTGGGAGTGCTCTGGGAGAAGAAAGAGAGGCAGGGGAGGTCGGGGTCGAGTTTTAGGCCGTTTTCCCGATCTCGGGCTCTCCACGGGCACGGGCGGCTGGGGGAGTGGTCAAGGCAGCTCCCATTGGCTTGGGTGGGCGGTGCAGGTGTGGGCAGGGTGGTGCTGGTCGGAGACGTGGCCTGGCAGTGGGAGGAGAGGGGATGAAGCTCCATAGGGCCACGGTGGAAAGAGGAGGGAGGTGAGTGGAGAAGAGGGTGGTGGAGAGGGAGATGGGTGAGTGACATGTGGGCTCCAGCTGACTAGGACGTCCTCTCTGTCCAGGGGTGAGAGGAAAAGATGATGGAGAGAGAGAGGGGGTCGGTTTAGCTAGTCTTAGGGTTTTTAAACTAACACTAATTTGATTATCTAAATTAAACTCACAAGACAAAATGTGGTCAACACAAGAGCTAACCCAAAAACATGAGTGTGGTGATCTAAGTGAGGTGTTGCAAAAAGTTCTAATTCTAAAAGCATGAAGAAAGAATTTTGAAAATTAAGAAATTGAAGAAAAAATGACCAAATGGTCACTATTTTGAGTAGCCCTATACACCAAGATGGTTTTATGCTCAAACAAGATTTAAAAGGGTCAAACAAAGCATAACCTAAAAGTATAAAGTTCAAGGAGCAAGATGGTCGAGGTGCATTTCAAAAACAACACCAGAGATGCTTAATCCAGGGCTCTAGATTAGCTATGTTCTAACAAACAAGAAGATCCAAACTACCAAATTTAAAACTAGAGGAAATTATAAAAGTGGTACTAAAAAGATTTTCAACACAACCAATGGGCTTAAGAAACCAATCATGAGCTCAAGCAAGAGTTGTCTAAAATAAAACAAAAGTTTTTGTTATTTCTAAAAATTTTTTTTTAACTTAACACCACAATTTTAAGTTTAGGAAAAATTGGGGTGTTACAATTTCCATAACCATTGCCACTATTAGAAGGATAGGGCCTATAATTGCTATTACCAAAATTATTCCTATAAGCATTGTTGTTGAAATTATTATTTTTAATGAAGTTCACATCAACATGCTCTTCTTGAGCAACCAAAGAAGCTAAAGGAACATTATTTGGATCAACATGTGTTTGACCATTTGCAAGCATAGACATAATAGTATCAATTTTGGCACTCAAGGAGGAGGTTTCCTCAACAGAATTTACCTTCTTACCTGTTGGAGCTCTCTCGGTGTGCCACTCAGAATAATTAATCATCATATCATCAAGAAGCTTTGTTGCAGCACCCAAAGTGATGGACATAAAGGTACCTCCAGCGGCCGAATCCAATAAATTCTTCGAAGAAAAATTTAATCCTGCATAGAAGGTTTGGATGATCATCCAAGTAGTCAGTCCATGAGTGGGACAATTTTGAACCAATGATTTCATTCTCTCCCATGCTTGAGCAACATGTTCATTATCAAATTGCTTAAAATTCATTATGCTACTTCTCAAAGAAATAATCTTAGCAGGAGGATAATATTTTCCAATAAAAGCATCTTTGCATTTAGTCCATGAATCAATACTATTTCTAGGCAAAGATAGCAACCATTCTTTAGCACGTCCTCTCAAGGAGAAAGGAAAAAGTTTCAGTTTAATAATATCACCATCTACTTCCTTGAGCTTTTGCATTTCACAAAGTTCAACAAAGTTATTAAGGTGAACAGTAGCATCATCAGTACTAACACCAGAAAATTGTTCTTTCATAACAAGATTGAAAAGTGCAGGTTTAATTTCATAAAATTCTGCTGAAGCAGCAGGTGGAGCAATAGGTGTGCATATGAAATCATTGTTGTTCGTGCTAGTGAAATCACACAACTTAGTGTTCTCAGGAGTACTCAGTTTAGCAGAAATAAAAACAGTACAGAAAATAACTTGAAAGTAAACTAGATGCAAGTAACTAATTTTTTTGTGTTTTTGATAATTGAAAGCAAACAAGATAAAATAAAATAAACTAAGCAAGACAAAAACAAAGTAAAGAGATTGGAAGCGTGAAACTCCCCTTGCAGAAGACTGCTGTCTCCCCGGCAACGGCGCCAGAAAAATAGCTGTTGACGGGAGAGCAAACAGTGGCAGTCTGCTGAAGCGCTTCTAACTCCCCGGCAACGGCGCCAGAAAAATAGCTTGATGACGTGAAACACACGTTCGTTGGGAGACCCCAAGAGGAAGGTATGATGTAGTCGGCAGCAAGTTTTCCCTCAGAAAGAAACCAAGGTTATCGAACCAGTAGGAGCAGCAACTCTTCAGAAGGTTGTCAACGGCGCCAGAAAAATAGCTGTTGCAGGGAGTCTGGACTGTTGACGTGGAATCTGCACACAACACAATCAAACTACTTTGCCCCAACGAAACAGTGAGGTTGTCAATCTCACTGGCTTTCTGAAAACAAAGGATTAAACGTATGGTGTGGAAAATGAGTATTAAATTGCAGATAATGAAAAAGGAACAGTTTGCAGTTTGTGGTTGTTTAATCAGTGTAAAAGAATGGACCGGGTCCACAGTTCACTAGTGGTGTCTCTCCATAAAAGATAACTAACATGTTGGGTGAACAAATTACAGCTGGGCAATTGACGAATAGTGAGCGCATGACAATGCATATACATGACATGTTGACTACTATGATATTTAATTGGGCATTACGACATAATACATAGACCGTTATCCAACAGCATCTATGACTAATAATCCACCGCCGGGTTGTCATCCGAGTCCCCCGTTGGTATTAAGTTGCAAGCAACGGATAATTGCATTAAGTAAAGTGCGTAATGTAAACAAACACATATGCCCGTGGACATAGCATCGTTAGGTTATCCCTAGTGGTAACAGCACATCCACAAACTTAGAACTTTCTGTCACTGTCCCAGGTTAAACGGAGACATGAACCCACTATCTAGCATAAATACTCTCTCTTGGAGTTACAAGCATCTACTTGGCCAAAGCATCTACGAGTAACGGAAAGCATGCAAGATCTTAAATAACATATGAGATAGATTGATAATCAACTTGACATAATATTCAATATTCATCGGATCCCAGCAAACACAACATGTAGCATTACAATAATATGATCTTGATCATGTAGGGCAGCTCACAAGATCTAAACATGATGGCACAAAGTGGAGAGACAACCATCTAGCTACTGCTATGGACCCGTAGTCCAAGGATGAACTACTCACGCATCACTCCGGAGGCAGGCATGGCGATGTAGAAGCCTCCGGTGACGATTCCCCTCTCCGGCAGGGTGCCGGGAAGAGGTTCTGAACCCTCCCGAGCTAGGGTTGACGACGGCGGCGTCTCTGGATCTTTTCGTGGATATTTGCTCAGGTACTTAGGGTTTTTGCGTCGGGGGGAATAAGTAGGCGAAAGGGCGGCGGCTGCGGACCCCCGAGGGGCCCACACCACCCTAGGGCGCGGCAGAGGGGGGGGCCGCGCCCTAGGTGCGTGTGGCCTCCTGGTGGCCCTCCTCTGCTGCTCCTTCTCTCCGTCAGGCATGTTCTGAAAAAATAGGCACCCCCGTGTAGTTTCGTCCAATTCCGAGAATATTTCCAGACTAGCTTTTCTGGAATACAAAAACAGCAGAAAACAGGAACTGGCACTTCGGCATCTTGTTAATAGGTTAGTCCCAAAAAATGTATAAAAGTGATATAAAGTAGATGCAAAACATGTAGCAATTGGTATAAAACAAGCATGGAACACCAAAAATTATAGATACGTTTGAGACGTATCAATTAGGGGCTTGTGGTGCCGATGATCCATTCCGAGAACGTCTGCCGTTGTTTACTCGGCCAGGGAGTGGTAACCCCAGTAACCCTTGATCACGTAGCATGATCGACATAGAAGATCTGTATAGTTTCGAGGTCGGGGTGCTGACAGATCCTTCACAACACTGTCCGGCAATTGAGCAAAACAAGTCTCTTCCGCTCCAACACCAGAAACAAAAGTGTGTGGTTTAGGAACCTTGAGAATCGGGCACCTCAATGTGGGATGAGCCAACGTATCACAAATATAGCAATAGTGCTAGACCGTGCAATCCTTCATGACGTGAGTGTCAACGGCGCACTTCCAGCATCGAACCCCTTTATTAGCTTTACTCTTGTCCATCGGCCGATCACCCTGCATAGCGGACCCAGTAGCAACTACCGGTGGTGCAGTCACCGGAGGACCTTGCACCTCACCCTGCGGCAGCTGTGCCTGCCGAGTCACCTGCGGATGAGCCCCGAACTGATTACACTAACCGCGCTAGATCAATGATGGGAGCTGAAGATCTCGTCGTTGGCCAGATCAAGATGGTCGACGGCGTACCCCTGATCGATTGGGGGCCGGAGGCTGATTACTTGGAAACTGGCCATGTCATCCCGTTAGGGTCTATTCACGTCTTCGTCGGCTTCATCAGCAGCGGATCAGCAAGTCCGCCACATCAGGGCGATTCGGAAGAAGGAGTCGCCATTACGTCAACCCAGTGGACAACGTTTACGCGGCAACCAACATCTTGGCTAGGCTAATGCTGGTGGGAAACACACCCACCGATAAAGAGGCGCGACGCGCCATTGAGATGCTGAGCACGGCAGTTGTTGATGTCTACTATAACTTCTAATCTTGTAGACAGTGTTGTGCCTCCAAGTGCAGAGGTTTGTAGAACAGCAGCAAGTTTCCCTTAAGTGAATAACCCAAGGTATATCGAACTCAGGGAGGTAGAGGTCAAAGATATTTCTCTCAAGCAACCCTGCAATTAAGATACAAAAAGTCTCTTGTGTCCCCAACACACCTAATACACTTGTCAGATGTATAGGTGCACTAGTTCGGCGAAGAGATATTAAAATACGAGTGATATGGATGATTATAAGTAGTAATTGCAATCTGAAATAAAAATGGCAGCAAGCAAACATGCAGCAGAACTGAGAGTAAACGGTGTTTCAATGCTTGGAAATAAGGCCTAGGGATCATACTTTCACTAGTGGACACTCTCAACACTAATAATATAATTGAATACATAGATATTTTCTCTTCACTATGCTACCCCGAACTATCCTCCGGTTGGATAACGAACACCAATCCATTGCGTAGGGCTATAAAAGCACACCCTAAAGTCCGTGTTCCAAACTGAGGGCACCCCACACTGTCAACATGAGCACCCCAAGTAGTACTAAACAAACAACACAATATCATAGAGACATCCAACACAAAGAACAACTCATGGCAAGTATTCCCATAATCTTTAATCCAAAGAGTCACACATGGCACGCGCACTGTCAACTTCGCACCATGGGACAAAGGTGACTCCGAAGATTACATTAATAAAACCACTTGAGTAGCATATTCATAATATAATGAAGAGTAGCATCTATGAATTCAACTAGATTACAAATCTCATGATCACATATAGATCACATCATGCAAGAGAGAGATGAACCACATAGCTACCGTACGAGCCCTCAGCCCCGAGGGAAACTACTCACACATGGTCATGGTGATGAGGAGCTTGATGGAGAGGTTGATGAAGAGGTGCAGCCCGGAGTGGAGACGGCAGCCCGCAGCAGCCACGGCGAGGCGGCGGCGGTGGCAGCCCACGGCGGCGAGGAGCGGCGGCGGCGGCAGCCCGTGGCGGCGAGGAGCGGCGGCGGCCCTTGGGGCAGCGGCCCTTGGCCCTCTTCTTCCTTGGAGATGGTGGTGGTATGGAGGAGGTTCTACACCCCCAGACGGCTGCCTGGAGGAGGAAAATTCGTGGTATGGGGCTTTCCCCACGACCTAGGGTTTCCTTCCTTATATAGACTCTCGGATTTCCGTCATCCCATCTAGGTCTGCAGTAAATCGGGAATATCTCGGCCGTCCGGACTCGGAATTGGGCGAATTTTAAGTCTAGATCGATTCTCGGAAAATTCTCTGCAACTTTGTCTTCTGTCAGGTTTCCGTTTCGCGTCGTCTTCGGGCCCAAACGTGACCATCTTCGAAAAACGTTTCCAGACAGATTTCAGGAAAGTCCCAATTCAACTCCAATATGCTTTCCTTTTGTATTTTTGATAATTCCTACACAACAAATAGGAAAACAAGAAGATTTTGCACTTTGGCAACTATTAGTAGGTTAATCCAATAAATGTCATAATATGATATAAAGTGTATATAAAACATGTGCCAATTGACATAAAACATGCATGGAACATCAAAAATTATAGATACGTTTGGGATGTATCAAGCATCCCCAATCTTAGTTCCTACTCGTCCTCGAGTAGGTAAACGATAAAACAAAATAATTTTTGAAGTGACATGCTACCATCATAAACTTGATCAAATATTGTAAGTCACATGTTATGAATGAAGTGATGATTACTATTGCTACATAGAGTCAAATGGTTCATTCTTAAAAGGAGTAGCAATATGCAAGATAGATTATGAAGTGACTAGCAAAATACCCGTGCGTTGCAACGGGAGAAAAAAAAATTGTGTCATAGAGATAAAAACACATGAATATAGATTAATATTATTGTATTATTAAATATAGATTATTTATTCTTTGTAACAAATATCTAATAGCTTTGATATAAATTAAAATTAGTAAACATGGGCTAGATTTCGTAAGAAAACACACAAACAATGTCAGCTAGCTATATATGGTCATTGTTTACCAAACACATGTAGCAGCAGCCAGCAGCTCCGTGCCGGTGTCATCCCCAGGCTAGCAGCGTGCACGCACTCCAGCAGCCCCGGATCCCCGGTCAGCCCAGCAGCGCTCACGAACGAGGCGATGCACGGTTTAGGCGCATCACCTCGTTCACTGTCCTTCCCTTCTTTCGGTCAGTTGATTTTCCAAAAATAGTTTACACTCTTTCTGTAATATAATTATTTACAGCTGAAGCCTTGGAAAGTTAATAATCCATGAAACTTCTGAATTGGATTGCTAAGCAGAAAAAAAATGTTCATGTAAAATGAACGAATTCTTTACAGATCCGCCTGCATGATACATGCGTCGTTATTGATTGTTCTCGTATGGACGCAGTACCTACAAAAACCAGGAAAGATTGGATGCAGATTTGCATGCGAACTTGCGAAGTACCTGCAGGTGCGTGGATTCAGCCTGGCATGTGCCAGCGCCTAAACCGCGATGAGAAGCAGCGAGCAGGGAAATTAGTGTTGCCGGTAAACTGTGATGCGCTACCTGCTCTTTGGACTCTAACCCGGCGGTGGATCAAAGCAAGGACGCGAGAGAAGAAGCGGCGAGGCCAGAAGAGGCTCCGGTTCTGCTCCAACATGCATATACATGGACGCTCGCTGAAAGCCTCAAACCGCCGGACGCACGCGCGATTTCGGGTCGGCTCCGGAGATGATCGGCGGACAGCAAGCACGGGTCGCAGGGGGCGGGACGGACTCCAGCTCCGTGTTGAGATCGTAAATCTAGCTGGACTCTATCGGTTATTGTTTTTCGATTGAAACGTATATGTAGGAAGCGACGGGTTTTCTCCGTGTATCGATCGGTTGACTTCGCTCTTTTTTTATTTTTTGACGTACCGCCGCCAACCATCACCGTTAGCTATATTATATAGTAGAGATATCCAGTATTCAATGCAAGGATGTTCAATGATAATTCCCAAAGTGTAACATAAGAGAAGAAGTACTATGGACCACAAGTATGCATAATAATAAGTAAGAACATCCTACAATGGTCATAGAGTATTGGTGAAAATCTGAATATAAAAGGTGGACACTTTGGAAAGATATATATATGAGTAGAGGTAAAGCATGAATAAATTTCATCTAACTTCTGAACTTCTCTACTTAAGTTAATGATTGTAATGTGGTAATCCTTGGTGTCAAGCTCTCATTCCCCTATCATAGCATCTTGAATGATTAAGTTTAAAGTGAAACCAAATATGAGTAGTGTGCTTGACAAAGTACAATTTGAAAGTCTCATGCCCCTTGAATAGAAGTACCTACTCCATGTGTTACTCAACTTGGAAAACAAAGCAAGTTCAAGTTAAATATCATTGTAAGTAATAATAGTATCATTAAGAGCGTCAACTGGGGTACCTCTTCTCCCAGGATATGGAACAAGCCCATATCAAAATGACAAGACAAACAAACATAATGAACAATCTCAACACCCTTTTTATTTACCATTAGATAGCTTTTTATTGTAAGGTGTATCACAGAAGGTTCACCATAGCATGTAAGTAAATTTCCACCATGAATGATGCATGGCTTAGATTAGCGGCCCAGGCGTCTCTCTAACCATTTATACAAACTCATTTAAACTCACTTCATTTCCTCATTTATTTCACCCATGGTAAGCATCCATAAATAAAAGTACATGATATCAACTAAATGAGATGAAGTGCAATGTTGAAAGCTTGCCATGGGACAACACATATGAGCTAACTCTCAACCAAAGACATTTGTCAAGTCCACAACATCATAATTTTAATCACAATGGGTCATATTTTATTTATGCAATGAAAATAAAGTGTGCATCAAGTTCGAGAGAGCTATATAACCAACTTTTCTCACAGCAATTAACAACATAAGCATTTTCATTCAAAGGTATAGATAACACAAATATCATGATAAACATACTCGGAATAGCATAAAGCTAATAGGTAGATATGGTGGATTCACTGGAAAAACTTTGGTTAAAGGTGTTGGAAACAAGTTTTTGCTTGTTGGAATTTTTGGGCTAGCAAGAGGGAGAAAGTTGACCATCTAAATGCATGCATGAGTGTCCATAAAACTAACTAATCCATGTTAAAACAAGGTAGAATAACATTTAGCATCAAAACATGAATAAAAGATAGCTCTTGATAAAATATTTGCAAATTATTACTCATTAACAAGCTCATGAATCATGCAATTATATGTGTCTTTTAAAATTAACTCCAACATCCCTTTTCCCAATCTTATAATAGCATCCAACATAATTCAACCCAAATTTCCAGTAGCTCTCTCATATATAAATGATAGTGTGGTGGTCTCACAAAATAAAAATCAAACCTAAACAAACAAAAAGACGCTCCAAGTTTATGCGATAAAGTGTTTCGATCGAAAAACAGTAGTTAGACGTGTGCAAACCGAGAGTGTGTAGGTCCAGTGGGGTTGTCTTCACATCCCCAAGCTTATGGTCTTCACCATCCTTGGATAGCTCTTGGTGCATCTCCTCTAATCCCTGTGAAAAAACTTCAAAACACCGTTTCTCCCATTTCTTTTTCTGTGGGGCACATTAGTAGTGATAAACAAATAGATTTCTTGCTGCATATAATACTTAGACAAACATTCATATGAATGACCAGAAAGTGTATAATGTTGTATGAATACTCATAAACTCAATTGGATCATAAAAGTTCAAGTTAAAAGTTCTAATCATGCATCAAACAAAATGGGACAGAATCTGTCCAGAAAAACAGCAGTAGCTAAACGTATTTTTCTACCCTACTTAACTTTGTCGGAAAATTCCGAAAAAATTCATGCATACAGACGATGAAAAGTTGCCACTACAGTTTAAATATGAGCTCATTCGGAGTTACAGAATAAGAATTAAAAATCATACCGTGCACAGATTCGTGCAGGAATAATTTCTCCGAACGCTATAAGCAACTTTTTCACACCAAAATGAGTAAAACTTGGCACTTTATTAAAAATTCTAGAAACTATACTAAACACTAAGTCTCTTGTTATAGCAATAGGACACAAAGAAAATCAAAAATAAAAACAACCGGGTTGCCTCCCGTAAAGCGCTTTACTTTAAAGCCTTTCAGCTAGGCATGATAATTTTGATGATGCTCTATCCCAGGAAAAGACGGCTAGAAGAAGGCAGCCAATAATCCGGCAACTAGACAAGGCGGAGGCTAGATTCGGGAGTGCAAAGTTGACTGAAGAACTAGCGAGCTAAGTCAAAGGAAAGCAATAAAGGTGGCAGAAAAGAAGCCAACTTTGCCAAAACAAGACGACAGAAGAGAAGCCAACTTTGTCAAAACAAGCCGGCAAGTTAGAAGGCAACTTTTTCCAAGTCAAGATCAAGGCAGAAAAATAGAAGACAACTTTCAAGGTCAAGATCAAGGCGGAAAAAGAGAAGACAACTTTCCAAGATCAAGGCTGGAAAACGGAAGGCAACTTTCTAAAAGAAGCCGGACGGATGCTGAAGTCCGGGTCCAATACGAAGCCGATCAAGATATTTCATCTCTAAGAAGAGGACAAGTTTGAAGCCAATACGGGAGACAAAAGGCAACGTTCCAAAGTGGCCAGCAAGTTTGAAGCCAACAAAGCCGGCCAAGAAGTTGCCTATTTTACAGATGGATTCGACTTAGACTATGATTTGTAAACCTTGTAGAAGTCCAATACTTGTACGGGAAGTCCAGCCGCCTCATATATATGTGAGAGGTGATGGCCGATTGAAATTAAGCAAACAATCGACAACCTATCAATACAACCTACTTTTTATCTCCTCAAACCCTTGTTCATGCTTCCGTTGTTCGGTGACTTCGCTTAGATTTCACCGAGTATCGAAAACCGAGCTAAGAGCGGCCAAGCCCGGCTTAGTTCAGCCAATCGTCGCCGGCTTCCTCAGACGGGGCTTCCCGAGGGGCTGGGGCATCCGGTTTCAAAAGCGCCTACTTGCTATCTTGCGTATCGCGCTGGAAGCAGGCCTCCCGCGGGGCGAGTTGCGGAGTATCTCCCCCGGCACCGCGGGTACACGAGGACGTGTTCGTGTGACGTGTTTCGAGCGCAACAGAATTCCTTGAATGTTAAGCATGCTTGCAATGTTGTTAGTATGTATACTTTGAATATCCATTATGCTAATGATATGCAAATCCATAAGCTTGGGGATGCTATGTTTGATGAAGATGATCCTTTTAGTCCCCCTACTTTTGATGAGAAAAGTCATTATGATGAGAACATGCCTCCTATTTATGATGATTACAAGGATGATGAAACTGGATTTGGAAGAGTGTCAACTTTAGCAAACAATGATCCTACTATTTTGGAGGTTTTTGAATCTTATTGGAATAATTATAAAAGTGGATTTGGAGAGGTCATGACTTTATTTAGCGTTGAATCCACTACTTTGGAAGATGTTTCAATTGATTATGACAACAAAGTTGCTATCTATGATGATTATTGTGATGACATGTATGCTATAAATAGTAATGATAACCATGAAACTTGTCATCATGATTTTAATGTTCAATTGGGTTATGTCAATCAAGTATCATATGATAGTTATTTCGTTGAATTTGCTCCCACTACTATTGATGAGAAGAAATTTGCTTATGTGGAGAGTAACAATAATTTTTGCATGTGGATCATGAAAAGAATGCTTTATGTGATAGCTATATTGTTGAATTTGTTCATGATGCCACTGAAAATTATTATGAGAAAGAAAGATATGCTTATAGATATCTAAATAATATCAAGTTTCCTCTCTTTATGTTAAATTTTTTAAAGTTGCAGTTGTTTTGCCTTCCTATGCTACTTACTTTATGCTCCAATAAATTGTTTTCTTACAAGATTCGTATGCATAGGAAGTGGGTTAGGCTTAAATGTGTTTGCTATATGATTCATGATGCTCCCTTTATGTTTCAACTTCTACTTTTATGTGAGCATCATTAAAATCATAATGCCTAGGTAAAAGGCATTAAATAAAAGCGCTTGTTGGGAGGCAACTGATGGTCCCGAAGAGCAAGGTTTTGATACGTGCAAAAGTAAACGGGATTAGGTTGAGACTCCAAGTGCAGAGTGTATAGTAAGTGGAAGACAGTTTTCCCCACGAGGGGTGACTCGAGGGTTTAATATCGAACTCTCGGGGAATCTGAAGTGGTAGATTTATCTTCTTATCCTTCTTTTGGTTACCTACAAAACAAGGTTAGATGTTTTGGTCCTCAACCTCACCTGTGGTTGTCAAGCACAAGGTGTAAGAATGATATCAGGATAGTTATGCAATGCAAACAAGAAATAAATATGCAATGATGGTGGATGCAATGATAAATGATATTTTTGGGTTTTTGAATGATGTATGCAAGATGAAAAGTATTTTTGTATTTTCGGATTTAATGACGGCTGAAAATAGAAAAGTGGTATATGGTGTTGGAAAGGTGTTTCTTATGATTAAAAATGGACCGGGGTTCATGGTTTCACAAATGCACTCTCTCTTTAATGATGTGGTGGACAATGGAACACAAAAGTTAACATATGAGATTGCAACAAAGTTTCATGACAAGTTATAATCATATGGGCATCACGTCCTAACATAGAGATCTTTTGGTTATTAATCTCTCTTATACTCCACTAAGATGCGAACTAAATCATAACACCTTAGTATTAAGATAAATCAGAGCATAGCAATAAGTTTCATGACATGAAGTTGAAATAAGAACATGCTAGATCTAGTCATGGAGTAGTGGCAATGGTCACACCCACATCTCCGGTAGCAAGGTATTTCTTTTTATCCCTAGTGAGGCAGCAAAGTAAGGTAAAATACCCAAGTGGATCGCGGAACTTTCTCTCACGTTCACCGCACTAGCCACCCCCCGTTACTCCATCTAATGCACACGTTCCCCCTCACACGCTCTCATAAACATGCTTGATCAAAACAAGTAGAAAAGAACGGGGTACATAATATGCATCTACTTTCATAACTGAAGTAAAACAATTGCAATCTCACACATATATTAACTCATAAAGATCCACCACAAAGGTATTACAACGGTGACCGTAATCATGTTCAGCAGCTCATACGGTGCTAATTAGTGAAGCTCAAGAGAGAGAGATACATAAGTTACTTCCACAAACCCATAGTCCAGAGGTGGACTACTCCCTCTTCATCATGGAGACGGTGGAGAAGTCGATGGAGAGGATGGAGACCACGCCGGCAGCGCCCCGCCGGAGTTTTCCCCCTCCAATCTGCAGCTCCTGATCTCCGTTTCGGTGTTTCTGTGTTTGTGCGGCGCTCCTTCCAGAGAACGTCGGGGGACCTTTTTTATAGGCGTTTTTAGGTCAAGACTATGTCGGTGGAGCGAAGATCGACGGCAACGGAGCCACGAGGGCCAAACGAGTGGGCCCCACGCGGCCACAGTACCTGGCCGCGTGGGCCATCCCTGTTTGGTCCTCGGACCTCCGCTTGTTTGCTTCCTTCGCCCACAGGTCTTCTTCCTTCCAAATATTGATGCCCGTAAATTTCCAGGTGATTTCGTTGACGTTTGGGTCCCTGAAACATTAAAATAAGAAAATGGGGTTTTCTGCCTGTGCAGGGTTAATTCCATAAAAATAGGAAATAAATGAATATTCCCAAAAATCATTATAAAACATTGATATAACCCTTATATGATGCAAATATGATTGGAATATAAGCAATTAAAGTGCAAAGTTCATGTATGCATTTTACATGCATCAGCAACCCAATAATTACCTTTTCTGTTTTTGTGTATCTACATGATTAATGCTACTGTAGTAATCATGTTTTGTATCTTTTCTTTCAATAAAGTGCTAAGATTAGCCTTTACCATGCTCAGTTTGCTTGTCTATGAGTTGTTGTTTGGAAGCAGAAAGTTTTCTGGTATGTCCTGAATATTCCTGAATAGTCAGAAAGTGACAAAAATCTGAATTTTTTGCACAGTAAGCAATTATAAGTTTTCTGTTACATGGTAATTTTTTAGAATTTTTGGAGGTACAGAAGTATGAATTTTTATTTCTCGTTGCTGTTATAATTGCATTGTTTGCATATGTTTGCTTGTTTAATGTTTCTATTAGTGGATAGGAGTATTAAATATCCAGAGACATTTAGTAAGCAATGTTTAGTTATAACTTTGGTAATTTGCTACAGTAGATAATGTTACAGTTTTGAATTGATTTATCCTAACCTATCTCACGAGTTATTGATAAGTTTTGTGTGGATGAAGTTTTTAAGACCCAGGGGAGACTGTGATATGACAAGAATTAAGGAGACACAAGAGCTCAATCTTGGGGATACCCAAGGCACCCCAAGGCAATATTTCAAGAAGGCTCAAGCATCTAAGCTTGGGGATACCCGGTAGGCATCCCACCTTTCTTCATCAACAATTATCGGTTAGTCTCGGTTGAGCCTAAGTATTTACTTATTCACATGATATGTGCTATTCTTGGAGCGTCCTTTTGTTTTGTTTTGTTTGCTATTGGATACAATACTTAGATCTAAATATTGTGATTTGGAGAGAGTTTATACATAGCTACCTATTTACTCAACAACTCTTTGTTTTTCATTCACATCTTTTGGAGTAGTTTATTATTTACTCTTGTGCTTCACTAATATCCTTAGAGTAAATTTATGAATGAATTGAATATCATATGTTTGAAATTATATATGTGTTGAGAAGTAAATATGTATCCTAGTATTACAAGTCAATTTCATATGCTTATCTCATGGGAAGTAGTGGCTTCACATTTGGTTTAGGAAGTAAAATCTATTGCAATTTAACAAACACAACATTGGTCATTTGAACAATTCATGAAAGATTAGTATAAGGAAGATAGATTTCATACGAAAATACACTATCTTGGACATCTTTTGTGATTGTGAACCCTCATTGAATATTTTCACACTTGATCAAATAGTTGATGTTGGACAAGGAAGACAACGTAATGAGTCATGTTTGCGTATATTTGCATAGAAGTTATATCGGCATGGATACTCCAACATATGGTGTTTGTTTATAATCTTTGCTAGCCAAATACTTCCGCACTAAGTGGAAATACTACTTGTGCATCCAAAAAAAACCTAAACCCAGTTTCTTCCCTGAGAGTCCACTATAACTACCTATGGATTGAGTAAGATCCTTCAAGTAAGTTGTCATCTATGCATGCAATAAAAATTGCCTTAAATGTGTATGATCTTTTATTGGATGGGAAATAAGCTTTGTGCGAACTTGTGGTGGTGGAGTAATAAAAGCGATAGACTGCTCAATAAAGGCCACTATGAGAAGGGGCAATATTAAAGTGATTTTCCATTTCATTAAAAAATCATACAGCCAACTCAAAAGCACATGACAACCTCTGTTTCCCTCTGTGAGGGGCCTATCTTTTACTTTTTCTATCAAGCTTTATTTTTATGTTGAGTCAACTTCTTCTTATTCCAACCTTAAATATTCTCCACTTGGCAAACATTGTATGTTGGGGAAAGATCCAGGCACATATATCTAGTTAAATATATATGATCATGAGTTATTATTGTTGACAATTATCCCTCTGATAAGTAAGTTGGGCGGTGAAACACTATAGCCCCATCTTCCTTTGTGTCTGATGGAAACTATTTGTTCTAAAAATATGCTCCCGAGTGCCAACAATCATTAGAAGACTATAAGATAGTTGAGTATGTGAAGTTTGTTAAACAAAAGCTCTTACATAGACTCTTCTGGAAAAATAAGATGAATTGTATTTGTTTGATGACTAAGAACATAGTTTGCAGAGTCTCAAGAGAGTTTATTGTTTAAACCTTAACATGTGAATGGATTGCTACTTGATCATGAGTAGTTTTATGAGAAGGAGTTCTTGTTTATGATATATAATGATGCTAGCAAAAGTGATTAGAATTATCATTGATCAAACTTATGAACTATTCTAGCATTCAAACTCCATAAATTATTTCTTTTATCATCTACCTACTCGAGGACGAGTAGGGATTAAGCTTGGGCTTGCTGATACGTCTCCAACATATCTACTATTTTTGAAGTATTCATGCTATAGTTACATTAATTATATATGGTTTTGGTGCACTTTTATATTATTTTTATGGACTAACTTATTAATCTAGTGCCAAGTGCAGTTCCTGTTTTCTGCATGTTTTTGGTTTTCCATAAAATCAATATCTAGGAAGGTCAAACTACCCCGGCGATTTAATAAGATTTTTTCTCGAATATATGTGATTTTTCGGCGAAACAATCAATGCAAAACGATGCCCAAGGGCCCCACAAGGGCAGGACATGACCACCACCCTAGACACGCCATGAACCCTTGTGGCTAGCCCTTAAGTCGGTTGGAGCTGTCCTTTCGTCGCAAGAAAGCTAATTTCCGGAGGAAAATCCCCTCAAAATTTCAGCCCGATCGGAGTTACGGATCTCTGGCTATTAAAGAAACGGTGAAAGGCCATAACACATACGCGAAAAACAGAAGACAGAAGAGGGATCCAATCTAGGGAGAGCTCCCTCTCTCCCGGGAGGGCCAAGGAAGAAGAAGAAGGAGGGGGCCCCTTCCCCCTCTCCTTCGGTGGCACCGGGACGCCGTCGGGGACATCTCCGTCATCACCCTCACCAACAACTTCCTCTTCGTTCTCATGGTGATGTGTGAGTAGTTCATCCTCGAGGCCGAGGGTATGTACTAGTAGCTATGTGTTCGATCTCTCTCTCATGTTCTTGATGGATTTGATCTTGATTGCATCATGAGCTTTATTAATAAAGTTGGAGCATATAATGTTCATCCCCCTCTATCTTTTCTGTGGTGAATTCAGTCTTGCTCCTTGAAGTTTCTTTATGTTGGATTGAATACTTTGGATTTGAGATTACATGATGCATGTCTAGTAATTAACTTGCGGATACCCGAGGTGACATTGGGGTATTCTTAGCATAAAGGTTGAACGATAATGTCACATGGTGTTGTCGTAGTACGATTTCTGGGACTATCCATGGTGACATTGGGGTGGTTCAATAGATTAATTGGAAAGGCAACTTTGAGGTGGTTTGCTACCTACGCGATTTCATCCTACTTTATCTGATAGAATAAAAACTTTGGAGTGATTCTTTGCTGCACTTTGAGGGATTATCATGATGTTCAATTATGTTAATGATGTTGAGAGTTGGCACTAGTGAAAGTATGAACCCTATGTCTTGTTTTCAAGCATTGAGACACCGTTTTTACTCACTCTTTTTTACTTGCTACCTTGTTGTTTTTTTGTTCAGAATATAAAAAGCTATTTCTACCATCCATATTACACATCCATCATCACCTCTTCGCCAAACTAGTGCACCTATACAACTGACAATTGTGTTAGGTGTGTTGGGACACAAGAGACCACTTGTATTTGATTGCAGAATTGTTTGAGAGAGAAGCACCTTCATCCTACACCTCTCGCGGATTGATAAACCTTAGGTCATCAACTTGAAGGAAATTTGCTGCTGTCCTATAAAACTCTGCGCTTGGAGGTTTGTAACATCCCAAAATTTTAATGCATGTAATTAAGGGTTAATTAGCATCTCATGCATCATTATTTTCAATCCAAAAAATTTCATTTTATTTAAAAGTGAGAAAAACCCTAAATTTGTCTAAATGGCTCAAATATTCCCAAATTTTAAATTCTTGTTCAGAAGTTCAAAAATATGGGCTGCTTCTGTATAATATTAGGAAGGCCCGTCATTTTTGGCGCAATTTTTAGAGTTATTTTGGGGTCTCAAAAAATTGCTAAAAACATCTATTTGAAAATAAAAAATAAAAGGAAAATAAAAAATAAAAAAGGGGGACCGGACTGGCCCAATTGAATAAGGCTAGCCCAAGCAGCCCAACCCTAATCCCCTCCTCCTCTGCTTCCTCACTCCCGTGCTCCTCCTCCACCCAGCGCGCCGCCGCTACAGCGATGCTCTCCCGCCGGCCATCGCCGCCGCCCTCTCACCCCGCCGTGCGCCTTCTCTCCTTTCGCCGCTTGAGCCTCTCCTCCTCCCGCAAGCGCCGCCGCTCCCGTCTCCCGCACCGCCGCCACCGCATCGACCGCGCGCGCTGCCAGCGTCCGCCCTGCTACCGGCCGCCTCTGGCCGACGAGCTCGGCCCCGTCGCCGTGTAGTGCCGCGCCCGCACCTGCTCGCCCCGCTCCGTTCCGCCGCCAACCGGCTCAGCCGTGATGCCTCGCCGTGCCCGTGCGTCGCCTTGTCTCCTCTCCAGCGCCGCCTCCTTTTCGAGCTCGCCGGGGAGCCTCCATGGCTGCCGCCGCCAGTAGCGCCTTCTTGCGCGTGCCCAGCGCCGGTGCTGCCTCGCGCTCGCACGACCTCATCCCCTGCAGCCCGTGGCCGGTGGTCGCCGCCCCGAGCTCGCCGTCTCGGCCTCCGTCCATGACGCCGCCACGTGTTTGACAAAGTTCCCACAAAAGGCCCGGTGCCTCGCCGATCCGACCATGTCCGTGAACCCGAGGATCTGCTACGACGACGACCCGGCTTCGACTTCATCCTCTACGGCATGAAGACGACTGCTGGCGCTAAGTTGACGAGGGAATATATTGCGGTGTTGCTTCTATCTCCCCGGCAACGGCCCAGAAACTATGCTTGATGCGTGTATCGTCACACGTCAGTTGGGAACCCAAGAGGAAGGTATGATGAGTGCAGCAGCAAGTTTTCCCTCAGTATGAAACCAAGGTTTAATCGAACCAGTAGGAAAACGAGGTTGCTTCGAAGGTGTTGGTGAAGGAGTGTAGTGCGGCGCAACACCAGGGATTCCGGTGCCAACGTGGAACCTGCACAACACAATCAAATTACTTTGCCCCAACTTAACAGTGAGGTTGTCAATCTCACCGGCTTGCTGAAAACAAAGGGTTAAACGTATCGAATGGAAGATGATGTTTGTTTGCATAAAACAGTAGAGAACAATGATTGCAGTAGATTGTATTTCAGATGTAAAAGAATGGACCGGGGTCCACAGTTCACTAGTGGTGTCTCTCCAATAAGATAACTAACATGCTGGGTAAACAAATTACAGCTGGGCAATTGACAATTGATAAGTGCATATAACATGCATGTGTGAGTTGTGGTGTCTACTATGAGATTCATTTGGGCATTACGACAAAGTACATAGACCGCTATCCAGCATGCATCTATGCCTAAATAGTCCACTTTCCGGTTAACATCCGTACCCCTTCCAGTATTAAGTTGCAAGCAACAGACAATTGCATTAAGTAATGTGCGTAATGTAAACAATACATTCATCCTTGAATAAAGCATTGCTGTTTTACCCCTAGTGGCAACAACACATCTACAACCTTAGAACTTGCTGTCACTATCCCAGGTTAAATAGAGGTTGAACCCAACTATCATGCATAAATACCCCCTCTTGGAGTCACAAGTATTCACTTGGCCAAGGCTTCAACAAGTAACGGAGAGCATGCAAGATCACAAATGACATAGACATGATAATATAATATTCAGCTCCACATAGGTATCAATATAAGTCAGATCCCAGCAAACACAACATGTAGCATTACAATAAGATGATCTTGATCATGATAGGCAGCTCACAAGATCTAAACATGATGGCACAAGTGGAGAAGACAACCATCTAGCTACTGCTATGGACCCATAGTCCAAGGATGAACTACTCACGCATCACTCCGGAGGCGGGCATGGCGATGTAGAGCCCTCCGGTGATGATTCCCCTCTCCGGCAGGGTGCCGGGAAGAGCTTCAGAACCCCCCGAGTTAGGGTTGACGACGGCGGCGGCAGCGAATATGTTCTGGATGAAAGGCTCGGTGTTTTAGGGTTTTCACGTCTCGGGGAATAAATAGGCGAAGGGGCGATGTCGGCGGACCCCCGAGGGGCCCAAACCACCAGGCGGCGCGTGGGCCCCTGCCGCGCCGCCTGTGGTTTGGCCACCTCGTGGCTCTTCGTCTCTCCTTCGGACTCCGTGTACGTGCTGGAAAAATAGGGACTGGCCTTTTGTTTCGTGCAATTCCGAGAATATTTCCAGAAGTAACTTTCTGAAACCAAAAACAGCAGAAAACAGGGAACTGGCACTGTGGCATCTTGTTAATAGGTTAGTCCCAGAAAATGCATAAAAGTGATATGAAGTGTATATAAAACATGTAGCAAATGGTATAATATAAGCATGGAACAGCAGAAATTATGGATACGTTGGAGACGTATCAAGCATCCCCAAGCTTAGTTCTACTCGTCCTCGAGTAGGTAAAACGATAACAACAAATAATTTCTGAGGAGACATGCTTTCACACAATCTTGATCAATATATTGCAAGGCTCATGTCATGAATGAAGTGACTCAAAGCAATGATCTATAGTTTGCTAACAAATAGATAAAGAGTAAACAATGAATCATATAAGCAAAAACTTTTCATGAATAGTACTTTCAAGACAAGCATCAAAAAGTTTTGCATAAGAGGTAACTCATAAAGCAATAGATTCAAAGTAAAAGGCATTGAAGCAACACAAAGGATGATTAAGTTTCAGCATTTGCTTTCAACTTGTAACATGTATATCTCATGGATAGTTGTCAACATAAAGCAATATAACAAGTGCAATAAGTAAATATGTAAGAATCAATGCACACAAAGTTGACACAAGTGTTTGCTTCTAAGATAGAAAGGAGTAGGTAAACTGACTCAACATAAAGTAAAAGATAGGCCCTTCGCAGAGGGAAGCAGGGATTAAATCATGTGCTAGAGCTTTTTAAGTTTTCGAAAGCATATAGAGAGCACAAAATAAGTATTTGAGAGGTGTTTGTTGTTGTCAACGAATGGTAGTGGGCACTCTAACCCCCTTGTCAACCAGACTTTCAAGAGCGGCTCCCATGAAGGACGTTATCTCTACCAGCAAGGTAGATCATCCCTCTTCTCTTTTGTTTACACATGTATTTTAGTTTCTTTATAGATGACACTCCTCCCAACCTTTTGCTTACACAAGCCATGGCTAACCGAATCCTCGGGTGCCTTCCAACATTCACATACCATGGAGGAGTGTCTATTTGCAAAATTAAGTTGCTTACTGATAAATCAGGGCAAAACATGTGAAGAGAATTATTAATGAAAGTTGTAATTAATTGGGGCTGGGCACCCCGTTGCCAGCTCTTTTTGCAAATTATTGGATAAGCGGATGTATATGCCACTAGTCCATTGGTGAAAGTCTGTCAGAAGTAAATGACAAGATTGAAAGATAAAACACCACATACTTCCTCATGAGCTATAAAACATTGACACAAATAAGGAGTAATAAAGTTTTGAATAGTTTAAAGGTAGCACATGAAATATTTACTTGGAATGGCAGGAAATACCACATAGTAGGTAGGTATGGTGGACACAAATGGCATGGGTTTTGGCTCAAGTTTTGGATGCACGAGAAGCATTCCCTCTCAGTACAGAGTTTAGGCTAGCAAGGTTGTTTGAAGCAAACACAAGTATAAACCGGTACAGCAAGAATCACATAAAAACATATTGCAAGTATTATAAGACTCTACACTGTCTTCCTTGTTGCTCAAACATTTTACCAGAAAATATCTAGACCTTAGAGAGAACAAATATGCATCCCAAGTCTCAACAAGCTCTACGGTAGTTCTCCACTACTAGGCTTTAACTACATGATGCAAGAGCTTAAACATGATCTACTTGAGAGCTCAAAACAATTGCAAAGCATCAAATCAAACAAGACAATGATCTACAAGAATGCATATGTCTTTTCCAATACCAACTACTACATGTAGCATTTTCTTTCTTCCAAACAAACACCAATAATTTATTTAAACATAAACTCTCCAAATGATAATATAATGCAGCAAGAGAGTATTTATAAACAAGTGCTAACAGCTCGAAGAGATGCATGAAAAACAGGAGCTAAAAGCACTGCAGTAGCTAGTTAAGAATACTCAACAAATATAAGTGAAGAACATGAGTATTCACATGAAAAAGCGGAGCGTGTCTCTCTCCCACACAAGGATTGCTAGGATCCGAATTTATTCAAACAAAAACAAAAATAAAAACACACAGACGCTCCAAGTAAAGCGCATAAGATGTGAAAGAATTAAAATATAGTTTCACTAGAGATGACCTGATAAGTTTGTTGATGAAGAAGGGGATGCCTTGGGCATCCCCAAGCTTAGACGCTTGAGTCTCTCTGAATATGGTTGGGATGAACCACGGGGGCATCCCCAAGCTTAGGCTTTTCACTCTTCTTGATCACATAATATCACCCTTCTCGCTTGATCCTTGAAAACTTCCTTCACACCAAACTCAAGACAGTTCTCATTAGAGGGTTAGTGCATAATCAAAAATTCTCATATTCTGTAATGATACAATCAATCCCAAAGCTTCTGGACATTAGCTACAGCCACCAATGCTTTGTGGAGCAAAGAAATCCACACAAACACAGTAAAAGAGCGAATGCAAAACAAAAGGCAGAATCTGTCAAAAACAGAACAGTCTGGAATGACGAATTTTTTCGAGGCACTTAAGTTGCTCAGATGGATCTGGCCTAAAATAATGAAAGTTGCGTACATATCTCAGGAATATGCGTGATTTTTTCAGAATTTTTGAATTTTCTACAGGGAGATAAGCTCAAATCCGTGACAGCTAAAAATCTGTCACTGCGCAGAAATCCAAATCTTGCATCAACTTTCAATATAGAACTTTACTTGGCACAACATTGCGATAAAATAAAGATACAAAGGAGTTGCTACAGAAGTAACAAAACTCCTTGACTCAAAGAAAACAAAAATAACAGCAAATAAAAACGATGGGTTGTCTCCCATAAGCGCTTTTCTTTAACGCCTTTCAGCTAGGCGCAGAAAGTGAAAATCAAGTGTTATCAAGAGAAGAAGCATCAACATCATAACTTGCTCTAACAATAGAGTCAAAAGGTAACTTCATTCTCTTCCTAGGGAAGTGTTCCATACCTTTCTTGAGAGGAAATTGGTACCTTATATTACCTTCTTTCATATCAATGATGGCACCAACAGTTCGAAGAAAAGGTCTTCCCAAAACAATAGGACAAGATGCATTGCATTCAATATCCATAAAAAAAATCAACGGGGACAAGGTTATTTTTACCGTAATAAAAACATCATTAACTCGCCCCAAAGGTTTCTTCATAGCATTATCAGCGAGAAAAACATCCAAATAACAATGTTCCAAAGGTGGCAAATCAAGAATATCATAAAGCTTCTTGGGCAAAACGAAATACTTGCACCAAGATCACACAAGGCATTGCAATAAAATCATTCACCTTTACCTTAATGATGGGTTCCCAACCATCTTCTAATTTCCTAGGAATAGAAGCTTTAAGTTTCAACTTCTCCTCCCTAGCTTGCAAAAGAGCATTTGTAATATGCTTTGTAAAAGCCAAATTAATAGTGCTAGCATTGGGACTTCTAGCTAATTTTTGCAAGAACATAATAACTTCAGAGATGTTACAATCATCAAAATCAAAATCATTATTGTCAATGGTGGTGGAACCATTGTCTCCAATAGTTTGAAAAATTTCAGCACTTTTATCAGAAAAAGTTTCAGCAGTTTTAGGCAATTTCAAACGCTTTGCAGAAGTAGTAGAGACATTACCAACACCAATAACATTACCATCAATAGTAGGAGGCTTACTAGCATGTGAAACATTAGCATTACTAGTGGTGGTGATAGTACAAACTCTAACTATACTATTCTCTTTTTCAAGTTCTTCCTCTTTTTCCCACCTAGCATGCAATTCAGCCAACATCCTAATATTATTATCAATTCGAACTTGGATGGCATTTGCTGTAGCAAATGACTTAGTATCTTTAACTTCATTAGGCATAACTTTCAGTTTTAGAATTTCAACATCATGAGCAAGACTATCAACTTTAGAAGCAAGATCATCAATTTTTTCAAACTTTTCCTCAACAGTTTTATTGAAAGCTTTTTGTGTGCTAATAAATTCTTTAAGCATAGCTTCAAGATCAGAGGACACACTTCTATTGTTGCTGTAGGAATTACCATAAGAATTGCCATAACCATTTGAAGGATAAGGCTTATAGTTGTTGCTACCAAAATTATTCCTATAAGCATTGTTGTTTGTGCTAGTGAAGTCACACAACTTAGTGCTCTCAGGAGTACTCATTTTGAAAAACAAAATCAAACCGAATTAAACAAGTAACTAATTTTTTTTTGTTTTTGATAAAGAGAGCAAACAAGACTAAATAAAAATAAACTAAGCAAGACAAATAACAAAGTAAAATGATTGGGTGTGAGAGACTCCCCTTGCAGAAGCAATTCGGTTTTCCCCGGCAACGGCGCCAGAAAACGTGTTGCTGGCGCTAAGTTGACGAGGGAATATATTGCGGTGTTGCTTCTATCTCCCGGCAACGGCCCCAGAAACTATGCTTGATGCGTGTATCGTCACACGTCAGTTGGGAACCCCAAGAGGAAGGTATGATGAGTGCAGCAGCAAGTTTTCCCTCAGTATGAAACCAAGGTTTATCGAACCAGTAGGAAAACGAGGTTGCTTCAAAGGTGTTGGTGAAGGAGTGTAGTGCGGCGCAATACCAGGGATTCCGGTGCCAACGTGGAACCTGCACAACACAATCAAATTATTTTGCCCCAACTTAACAGTGAGGTTGTCAATCTCACCGGCTTGCTGAAAACAAAGGGTTAAACGTATCGTATGGAAGATGATGTTTGTTTGCATAAAACAGTAGAGAACAATGATTGCAGTAGATTGTATTTCAGATGTAAAAGAATGGACCGGGGTCCACAGTTCACTAGTGGTGTCTCTCCAATAAGATAACTAACATGCTGGGTAAACAAATTACAGCTGGGCAATTGACAATTGATAAGTGCATAAAACATGCATGTGCGAGTTGTGGTGTCTACTATGAGATTCATTTGGGCATTACGACAAAGTACATAGACCGCTATCCAGCATGCATCTATGCCTAAATAGTCCACCTTCCGGTTAACATCCGTACCCCTTCCAGTATTAAGTTGCAAGCAACAGACAATTGCATTAAGTAATGTGCATAATGTAAACAATACATTCATCCTTGAATAAAGCATTGCTGTTTTACCCTAGTGGCAACAACACATCTACAATCTTAGAACTTGCTGTCACTATCCCAGGTTAAATAGAGGTTGAACCCAACTATCATGCATAAATACCCCCTCTTGGAGTCACAAGTATTCACTTGGCCAAGGCTTCAACAAGTAACGGAGAGCATGCAAGATCACAAATGACATAGACATGATAATATAATATTCAGCTTCACATAGGTATCAATATAAGTCAGATCCCAGCAAACACAACATGTAGCATTACAATAAGATGATCTTGATCATGATAGGCAGCTCACAAGATCTAAACATGATGGCACAAGTGGAGAAGACAACCATCTAGCTACTGCTATGGACCCATAGTCCAAGGATGAACTACTCACACATCACTCCGGAGGCGGGCGTGGCGATGTAGAGCCCTCCGGTGATGATTCCCCTCTCGGCAGGGTGCCGGGAAGAGCTTCAGAACCCCCCGAGTTAGGGTTGACGACGGCGGCGGCAGCGAATATGTTCTGGATGAAAGTCTCGGTCTTTTAGGGTTTTTACGTCCCGGGGAATAAATAGGCGAAGGGGCGATGTCGGCGGACCCCCGAGGGGCCCAAACCACCAGGTGGCGCGGTGGGCCCCCCTGCCGCGCCGGCCTGTGGTTTGGCCACCTCGTGGCGAGTCTTCGTCTCTCCTTCGGACTCCGTGTACGTGTTGGAAAAATAGGGACTTGGCCTTTTGTTTCGTGCAATTCCCAGAATATTTCTAGAAGTAACTTTCTGAAACCAAAAACAGCAGAAAACAGGGAACTGGCACTGTGGCATCTTGTTAATAGGTTAGTCCCAGAAAATGCATAAAAGTGATATGAAGTGTATATAAAACATGTAGCAAATGGTATAATATAAGCATGGAACAACAGAAATTATGGATACGTTGGAAACGTATCAACGACGTCTACTTCCTCTACGCCCGAAGACGCACGACACCCGATCCGCTCTGCCTCGCGACCACGCTTCAAAGGTGACAACTTTAAGTCGATGCCTTGCATGATGAGAGTCCGATGTTGTATTTCTCGTACTCGTAGATGCAAAATCGACATATACGTGTGATGTATGAGATGTCGGTAACTATACCGTAATTGTCGTCAGTGCAAATATCCGGTAGTAGTGTCGTCGACACGGTCACCCCGTAAATAATTTTGTAGTTCTCTGACGACACCACTGACTACCTTCTACCGCTTCCATATGTCGTAGTAGATTGTTTTCGCTAGATCGACTCTCTCCCCGATCTCTCCCCCTCTCTTGCTCTGTGTTATCACCGCCACAAACACCTTTTATCCACCACAGATCCCCCTTCTACCTTTGTCACCATTGCACCCGTGTGACACCGGTAGCCTCTTCCGGAACCTCGACCTAACCCTAAGTTTTATCGGTTAGTTGTTTTATTCAGAAAAATATGCATTTCACATGTTCATCGCATTCACATGCAAGATAACGATAGGGTGTCAATTATTTCTGATGAACAAATGAAATCTCTAGTTTCTTTATCTCCGGAGTATATTCGAGATGCGACCCTTTAAGCATTCGAACTCCGATTAAACTGAATAGCTTGAATTATCCTCTCCCGAGAAATAAAATGTCATGTCATCATCCTTGCTTGCATTGCATCGAACCATGTGTTGATTGTCCCCTTTCTTTCCGGTGTTTGGTTCTTCTCGGGAGACCAAGAGTCTGAAGTGAAGATCGACAACACTGATGACAAGTACCGATGATCAACAAACAAGGCAAGCATAAATCCCCCTTTTGAGCATCTCTGATCTTCCCCAAGTATTTTATCCACCAAATTATATTGCATTCAATTCCAATGTCAATTTTGGTCGATAAATAGAGTTATCCTAGTAGTTGCATTACTCATCCTGATAGCCTTACCTGTTTTCCCTTCTTAGCATATCTAGGTTTGCTGTGGAGCGCTACAGCTATATATATGTTATAAATGCTTAGCCCTGCTTAGTTAAGTACTCTGATCGTCTGGTGGATGAGTCAGAATTACCGAGGAACCTGGTATGTGAAATGGATGTGGAAGTTGTGGTATCTTAATAAAATGGCTAAAGGCTTGGATGAGAGGCCACAGTGGAAAGTGGTGTTTTGTCTCGTTCTCGTCGCCTAGGAGTGAGTTCTTTACCTCTTGGACCAAGATTGAGCGTGCACCCACACGTGGGCTTAGGAAACTCCATCGACTAAATAACTTGTGAAGGTCTATCCATGGGTCCTCTAGATTCGGGCTTTCCATTTGTGTGTGCGTGGTGATGGGTGGTTGATGTGATGGAAAGTGATTATGATGGTGGTGTTTAGGACGTGGCCGCGGTCCAAGGTGTTAGGCACTGAACCTGGACTTCCGCACACTGATGCTCCATGGATAGCCCTATGCGAGGGAGAAGTTGTAACCGTTCCCACTCTGCCTACTTTCCCAGGAAGGGAGCGATGTGAGCTCCTGGCCTAGGGCTCAATAGGATTGATAGGATACTCATATCAATAAGTTGCAACTTCTTTTTCGGAAGCTCATCTGCAAAGAACTCCGAGGTTAAGCGTGCTTGGCCGTAGCGATTTGAGGATGGGTGACCGACCGGGAAGTCCTTCCCGGGTGCGCACGAGTGAGGACAAAGTGCGCAGAAAAGACTAGTGCTGGTCTGTGGGGCTAGTCTAGAGATCCGAGAGAGTTGCCAGGGGTGATAGCCGCCGGCCCGGGGTGTGGGCCAGGGTGTTACAAGGTCCAACAAAGTCTACAGGAATAAGTTGCGTAGTAGACATCACGGGCACGTATGGCGGCCCGCCACGGGTATTTTTGGACAGATTTGCCGCGGGAAAAAGAATTCTACTGGTGGACACGTATTGCTGCCCACTAGTGGTAACTCAAGTAGCGTGCCCGGTTTTGTGCCCGCCACGGGTAACATTTGTCTCACGACAAATCTGGACAACTGTTACATGCCCGCCACTGGTAAGAAATAGAAGTGGCGGGCGGGGTTTTACGCGCGCCAGTGGTAATTTATCAGATTCCAAGTGGAAGGTGCTAGACTGCGCCTGCCACTAATGTGAGCCCACCTATATGCCTTTTCCTCGTAGTGTTAGACCAACTGATCAATTGATTAATAGCCTTTTTTTCCTCTGCGGTAGTGTGGTGTAGCTGCTGCTTCTCTCCTCTCTATGTCTTACATGTCCCTCGTCCTCTGCCTCTCCTCCCTGATCCAGTGTCTCCACTTAGGATTCTCCATCTCTAGTGCTTGTCCTCCTCAACTCCCCTTATTCCTTAGCCCCTTCTCCTCCGTTGTCACGGACGGGAGGTCACAAAGCTCATTGTGTTGCCATTTACGCAACCATGGTGGAGCTCAAATCTGAGGTTCTCCATGGTACCGAGTGTTGGAAATATGCCCTAGAGGCAATAATAAATGTATTATTATATTTCCATGTTCATTATTAATTTTATGTTTCTGGGTACAATTGTATTGGTTCTTGAATATGAGATTCAGAGGAAAATCCAAATACATGTGTGGAAATATAAACACCAAGTGATCCCTAGTCTAGCCTCTAAGACTAGCTCATGTATTGATGATGATCTTGTTTTCCTGATCCTGAGCATTGTTAGTGTAACAAGGATGCTATCAATATATGAGAACACCGTTGTCTTGATAACAATGGAGTTGGATAGACCCAACTTATGAATTACTGAGAGATGTCATCGTTGCTATATTATCGGTACTTCATATAACTTGTTCACGATTGCATTGTTCCTTAGACCATGAGAATATTGTATACCAACATACCGGATGGTTACTTTGGTGTTTACCACATGTCACTCCGTAAATGGATGTGAATAAAAGTGACTTACGGGTATACCGGAAACGTATGTCGCGGTAGCGATAGTTCAAGACTGGGATTTGCTCCTCTCACGATAGAGAGATACTCTCTGGGCCCACTCGGTGTTACGGTATCATTATCATCTGGCCAGACACATGTGATTATGATCACGAGATACCGGAACACGGATACGAGTAAAGAGAACGAAACCGGTAACGAGGATAACCGGTATAGTGATCAAGTAGTTGATCACGGGGATACCAATAATCTCATCTCGGGTTTTGTAAACATATTGCGATGCAAAGGAAATGGTTTTCGTAAACAAAGGTTCGCTCGAGAATTTCGTGAATATGCGGGAGTTAATAAGGGTGTCCAGATCCCGCTGTTAACTATTGTCCAGCAAGGGTTCCGAGACATGTACACTTATTTCCGTACCTGTAGGGTCACACGCTTAACGGGTTCTAGTCCTGATTACCGGAGAAATGAGAAATGAGTTAAAAGAGCACCGAAAGAGTTTCAGATAGTTCCGAAAGTGTTTCGGTTGGTTCCAGAAGAGTTATGGGAATTCCGGAAAGGTATAACATGATTCGGGGGCCTCGGAATGGGTTCTATATATGGAAAGTTTTCGGGGGCCTCGGAATGGGTTCCGGAGACATCCGGAAAATCCGAGATTTTATTTGTGGAAGAAAGTTTTGAAGGACCGTCATGAGACGACGACCCCTCTAGTGGGCCCCATGGGGCCCACAAGGGGCACCACAGGGCTATGGCAGGCCCCCAGGCCGAATTGGACAAGGAGGGAATCCTTCCCTTCTTCCACTTGGTGGAAGAGGAGAAGGATTCCCTCTCTTGGGGCGCCCCTCTCCTTCCTCCACCCATATATATGTGGGGAGGGCTCCCTCTTGATACACCAAATCAATGGGGCCTCTCTTCCGCATAGCTCCGCGCTCTCCCAGTCTAATTGGCCTAAGTGTTTAGGCTCCTAATTAGACGGGCTCTAGTCTCGGTCTAATTGGTCTAATAGAATTAGACTCCAAATTAGTTGAGAAGCGCTGCTAGGCTTTCTCTCTCTCTAGTTTTCTCGCAGTTCTTCCTGGATGTTGAAACTCTACCGGACTACTACCATGGAACGCGTGGATACCTCGGAGGGGTCGTCTACTTTGACTCTCATCTCGGAGAACTTTCTCGTGGCAGGGAGGTGTAACCTAGCTGCGGGAAATCATCGCGCTGCACCGACTCTTCACTGCTTCCGCTAATCTGCTCGTCGGTGAGTTTGATCGTTACCGCCATCTTCATAGTGTTCCTGGGTGTGATCGTGCAGCATAATTTTTTTGTTGCATAGCACGTTCCCCTACACCGAGTGCAAGAGACGGTAGACTGATGGGAACGAGTTTGTGGTTGCCCGATCCAACTCCGACGGGGCCCTGGCGAGTTGGATTCATCACCAATGAGCTCGAACCGGCGCGTCAAAGGTCGGTAGTGTGAGGTAAGTGAATATGCGATTTTCATGTTGTGTAGGGTGTTTCGATACGCTGCAAGTGCCTTTGGTTCTGTTGTGTACTCATAGCCATTATGCCGCAACAATTTTTGGGCACTTTGTAAGGGGGGTTTTCATGTTGCAAATGTTTTGCATTGTTGTGAACGCTATTTCTAAATGCCAATTACATTGATTTTTCCTGTTGCTTGTGTTGTGACCTTTTTTTCAACAATTTGTTTGCTGTGAATGGGGATTTGATGCATACCTTGTTATTTTGCTGCATGGGCATGTTTCAAATGTTGCAATATTTTTTTCCCATTTTATAGAGACCATGGGTAAGAATATTGCAGTGATGTTGTGTACTTACAAAACAATGTTGCATGGGGGGTTATATGTAACATGTTGCAATGATGGGACTTTTCAGATCTCACACTTGAATGAAATCGGATGGTAGGGAAGGCAAAGCGATCAGTTGGAACTTTCAACTAACCGATGAGTAGCATTGTCCTTTTAAGTATTTGCTTACATCTAAACTGTTTTAGTATGCCTTTTAGGTTCCTAAAAGTCATATAAAGATGGTATTTTTTTTCATTCGATACCCAGCTGGGTATCGGGTTCCACTATCAGAAGATAACGGAACAAAAGTCACCGCACGTTATAGATCGTATTTGAATGGTTTTGACAATACCTTCTCAAATTTTAACCTTTTTTCCCTTCAAACAATATCAAAACATTAGTGTTGATGCCCTTTATCGTTTTTTTTTGACAACATTACCGTAGGGGAAAGCCCTACGGTGTAGATTTTCTATTTATATATAAAAAAGTACAGAGGTACAATAAGAGAGTTTTACACAATCAGGGAGGGAAGAAATGCACTAAAAAATACATATGTATTAAGTGAATGAAGAGAGAACCCAGTCGAGGAGTTCTTGAACCAGAGCTGTTTTCACCCTGTGCTGGTGAAGGAGCAGGTCGTGCTGGAACCGAACTTTCCATCTAGCAAATGAGGGGGCTTGGTGTTTGAAAATGAAGTCATTACGTTCCTTCCAAATATTCCATAAAGCACAAGTGACCACCTCTAGGAAGCAAGGGCCAGAAAACTCTCTTTTTGCTCTGACGAAACGTTGTGAAATAGGCAGAGAGTGGACCCAATTGACACGAACGAAGTCCCAGCAAGCATCAGCGAATGAGCAGCGGAAGAATAGATGATCTCTCGTCTCCATCTCATCATCGGAACAGAGAACACACGAAGGACCAGAATCAACATGCCACTGTTGATGCCCTTTATCGTTGATTACTCGCCCAAACAGTAAACTTGTTCAAAGGGTGTGCTCTCTTATTTATAGGCTTGTGAGCCACATGTGAAATTACATGTCTGCCCCTAGGAAATTTGTAGTTTTACCCCTACTAATCACATTGTATCTCTCGGGGGTAATTTGTTATTTTTTGCCTTACCCCTTAGGGCATATTCTTCGGCATCTCTTTTTCAGTTTGTACGGACCCATGCACAACGTGCAATCTTCTCGCCCAAGGTTCAAGCTGAGGTCAGACGTAGGTGTGCGCTCGCCATCTTGCTCGGTCTTGCGTGCAGGTGTACATGGGTCTCCATCTTGCCTGAGGATCCCGAAAATAATCCTATGAGACCAGGTCTATCTTCCTAACAATTTAGACCCCTTTTAGGAGAAGCCACGTGTGCTCACGAATCTCAAAGCGTTTAGTCATCTTCTTCCCCACCCGTCTCAGTCCATCGAGAAGAATATCTTTCATCACCGGAAAACTTGGCCGACCAAAATCAGCTACAGCGCAGGTTGCTGCTAGATCTACTGACTCTACATCCATGTAGTGATGCTCGTTACCAGGCTGATTATTGGGGTGTAGCAAAAAACATACAGCAGTAGACTAGTAGCCGACTAGCCGCCATAGGTTGGATAAATCAATCAGAACTCCACGGCTGCTACTCTTCTTCTTAGTCTCCTTCATTAATTTCTTCGGATGTCCAACCGCAATGTCGAGCCTGTACACACTTCTCTCGCGTCCGGTGAGCAACAAATTTTAATTTTCGGATGTCCTTGAAATTTCCATCTGAACTCCATAGTTCTAAATCCTAATATTCTTTTTCCCTCGCCGCGTTCATCCGTAAACAGACCATCAAAGGCAGCAACTCAGAGGTTTTCTCATTTGTTTTGTCGTTGCTGGCCGTTGCCGCCGTGCGTTCGAGGCCGATGGTACGCCACCATGTTGATCTAAGTATCTGTACTCTGTATTACCCAGAGTAGTTCTCTCACGGGTGATGAAAGATATTCCTCTCGATGGACTGAGACGGGTGGGGAAGAAGACGACTAAACGCTTTGAGATTCGTGAGCACACGTGGCTTCTCCTAAAAGGGGTCTAAATTGCTAGGAAGATAGACCTGGTCTCACAGGATTATTTTCCCCGCACGGGGCCGCGCGTGGGGCTGCATGCTTTCCAACTTGCCTGTGGGTTCATGCCCGGGGTCACTCCCTGGTGTGTCCTTGCCATCTTGCCTAGGTTTCATGCCCGAGGTCACGCAACGATGCCCGCTCACCGTCTTGTCCAGGTTGCACGTCCAGGGGTGCTTGTGGGTGCTCCTTCGCTGACTTGTCCGGAATGCAACGCACTGCGGTTGGGCGCAATGTTGTCCTCACATGCGGCCCTTGCCCACGTCGTCTAGTTGTATTGCCTCCTGTCAAAAAAGGAGTCAACCCATCTAAATATACTCGTACATGCAAATAAAGAGAGGGTGAGTTGTACCAGTTATCCTGACGAAGTGTCGATTTGAGCTCAAGCTGAGACCCTCTTCCCAACACACATGTGGATTCAAAACAAAAATCAAATCAAATGATTTTTTTATTCGGGAATTATTTTGAGCAATCATAGTCGGTGATTTGTCATATGGTTTAGTCAACACAGCACATTATTACCCTCTCAATTAGCATATGGTTGGGCCCTCCTCCTTTTATCCGGGCTTGGGACCGGCTATGCAAATGGCATAGGCGGAGTTCCCCACCCACCCTCCCAAAATATGACTTTTTTATGTTTTCCATTTTTTGGCATTTTCATTTTTAAAATAAAAACATGTTTTGATATTTTTTGGGTTTATACACTATTTTTTTCTTTTTTTTACCACTTGTGCCCTAAGGCCAAACAAGCACCGTCAACCTGAAAATAATCAGTGCAAACAGTACGTATGAGGCCATTACAAAAGGCTGATCCAGATTTTCTAAATTGAAATAGACTACCAGAGGATGTACGGACCTTCAGAGCATGCGGTTCAACACCTTACGCGCCACCGCCCTCTTCACGCTCAACGTTGTCTATCTGGTGGAGTGGCATATGAATGAGAAGTTAGTGTTATCGTAATCAATCAGCGCCGAGCACGGCAATGCATAGTTGCATACCATTTGAAAAGATTTAATAGAATAACCAGAATTAATAGTGATGTGGTCCTATAAATTCACTCGGTCCCAAAATAAATGTCGCTGATGTAGTTGTACTAAATGCGACACTTATTTTTGGACCGAGTGAGTACATGTTAAATAAGATGGCTTACGTGCGCTGAGCTAGGTTGTCTGCTGCTCTCACCAGCAGCAGCGGCCTTCTCCAAGGCTGTGAGCAGTTCATTCAAGTTGAATGTCGTCGAGGAAATCTCACCACCTTGTCCAGTGCTGGTTGCTACGGCGTCTATCAAATCAGATTGATCTGCCAAGGCCGGGTCGCTGCATAAACCAGAGAGCGTGTCGCTAGCATCGACCGGTCCTCCAGGGCCTAGCACGATGTCGGCGTTGACCTGAGCGTGCATACATGCATGGACAACAACTAAGATGCAGTGTGAAGTAAGAACACGTGACTAGTAGAAGATCAAACGCTACAGATCATGCACAAGGTCAGAGATCGAAGAGTAAGTAGAAGAGCCACAGTTAATGGCGATCTGATCCTATATACTCCCTCCGTTATATATTAGTTGTTGCTCAAACAGATGTATAAATAAGATGGCTTACCTGCCCTGAGCTAGGGTTTCCATTGCTCTCGTTAGCAGCAAGGGCCTTCTCCATGATCGCGAGCTGTTCGTTCAAGTTGAATATCGTTGAGGAGTTGTCACCATCTTGTCTACTCTCCGCCTCACTAGCAGTGCGGCTTGCTAAGGCGTCCATCATATAATATTGAGCTGCGAAGGCCGGGCTGCTGGATAAACTGGAGAGCATGCCGCTGGCATCAGCCGCTCCTCCATAGTTGAGCTCGTTGTCGGCAATGACCTGAGCGTGCATACATGCATGGACAACAACTGAGATGCAGTCTAAAGTAACAACGCGCGGCTAGTACAGATCAGAGGTGACAGATGACGCACACAGTTAGAGATTGAAGAGTAATTAAGTAGAAGAGCCACAGTTAGTGGCGATCTCCTGTATTATATGTTAAACATGAGAGATGGCTCACCTTAGCTGCGCTAGGCTGTCTACTGCTCTCACCAGCTTTAAGGACCTGCTCCACGGTCGGCAACACTTGCCTCAGCATCCTGGAGGCCTTCTCACCATCCTGGCCACTACTCTCTGGCAGCGGCGCACTAGTACTGCTAGCATCGGCCCGTCCATCATCAGCATATCCAGGCGTGGAGGATGGCCCGTCCATGTATTGCTCGGTGAAATAATGCATGGTTTCTGGCTCCATCAGCTCCATCCAAGAGCCGTCATCGTCCTGCAGCGCGCTGTCCATGTCCGCAATCAACTCGGGGTTCAGCACGCACTTCTTCAATATTCTCTCAAAAGCAGCGGGATCCATTCCAAACTCAGCAGCTCCCTCCGACATAGCAGCGGCTCCATCCGGGGTGTTACGCCAGTGGAGAAAAGTATCGTAGATGTCGAGCTGAGTGTGCATACATGCATGGACACCAAAAGATTAAGATGCAGGCTGTTGAAGTAATAACGCCCAGCTAGCACGGATCAAACACTACAGATGCAGGGTTGTTAATGGTACCTTAGGTGGCGGCCTGGAGTTTTCTGCCTCCATCACCTGCGCGATGACCCGCTTGAATTCAGAACCGTCATTGTTCTGCACCGCGTTGTCCATGGCTGCAACCAGCTCGGGGTTCAGCACGTACTTCTTCCACATTGTCTCAAAAGCAGCGGGATCCATTCCAAACTCAGCGGCTCCCTTGGACATAAGAGCCGACACATGAGCGGCTCCATACCTGCCGACGAGCCAGGAGTGCATGTTGTCGGCGTTGACCTGCATGAGTGTGGACAACGGCAAAAATGATGTGTTTCCTATAGTCAAATAAGTATCTTCCAATAGTCTTTAGCTGTTGGGGTTACCGTTATTTGTTGCAGTGATTATTAGTGGCTAGTAAAGATCCTAAGGCTACAGATGATGCACGCAGGGTTGTTAATGGTACCTTAGGTGGCGGTGGCTCACGGCTACTACCAGCATATCCAGGCGGGGAGGATGGCTCGTCGATGTCGTGCCCGGCGAAATAATCCCAGATTTCTTGGCCCAACAGCTGCCCGTGGAGCCGTTTGTATTTAGAAATGTCATTCTTGTGCACCAAACTGCCCATGACTGCAATCAACTCGGAGTTCAGCACGCACTTCTTCCATATTCTCTTATAAGCGACGAGATCCATTCCATGCCTATCGGCTTCCTTCGACATTTTAGCGGCTCCATCCGGGCTGTTTAACCAGGAGAGCACAGTGGAGAGCAAAGCGTTGGTGGTGTCGGGCTGAGCGTGCACACATGCATGGACAACAAAAGATTAAGAAGGTGTTTGGTTCATGATAAGCAACGCAAACGTAAACGCCATGAAGTTACTTCGTTAGTGTAAACGTAATGGAACAAAACTGAAACTTGTTTGGTTGCAAAGTGTAACGTTAGTCGATTACTTCGTGCTCTGCGGCCACCATGAGGAGCGGGCAGGAGTGCGGCATCGTCTCTCGCGTGGAGCTTGAAGGTAGTGCCAAGCCAATCTGGTCGTAGATCGGGACCATCACTCAGCGTCATGGTTTTCACTTTCAATTAGATTTCGATGAAATTCACTGAATTTTGGTAATTTCAGTAGATATTGAAATATTTACCTTTCGGCCAAAATATTTCAGCAATTTTTCAGTAGTACACATGAATTCAAATATTTTTCAATTTGTTTTTCAATAAACTAGCAAGGTGGCCCTCGCAAATGCGAGGGCGTTGTCTTTAGCCTAATATATTCCCTCCGTTCCAAATTAGATGAATTACATTTGTTCAAATGTGGATATATCTAGACATGTTACATGTATAAGTACATCCACGTTTAGACAAATGGAAGTCATCTAATTTAGAACGGAGGGAGTATATGTTTATGAAATTAATTTTGATAGATACAGGAAAGACGGAAATTTAAATCATAACAATTTATAACTGACGAAAATATTATGGTAGATAAAATATCAAATGTGTGGAATCTTTTAATTTATGAAATCCTTAGCTATTCTTCCATATACGAAAAGTACCATGTCACATGTTTTAGAAATTCATTTACTTAATTGTAGACAACTTTATTTTATGACCTCCGATCCGCATAAGATGTGTCGCAGTTTAGAACTAACCTTAATTCAAAACTGTGACACTTATATTGAATCAGAGTGAGTATTTGTTTTTACTATCTTCCTGCCATCACCCATCCATCATTGTAGTCTCTTGCCGGCACGTTATTTTTTGTCATGTAACAATGGGTACATAGATTTAGATTCCACATGAAGTTAAAAATTTACTTTGATCGTACATTGTTTCAGCATTTTAATCAATCAGCAATTTACTTCAAATCATCTCACAAATGAATTGCACCACAAACTCTAGCCAACGGGTCATTATTCCTCCTTGCAACATCATCATAAACTCAATGCTTTATGCTGATTTGATTTGCGTGATCTAACACTCTTCCTACTAAACCCACTCTACAACCCAATAATTATATGATTATACTCACTTGTGTTTGTTGTGTCATGGAACATGACTGCACAGCTATGAAAAACATTGTTTTGGCATTTTCATCACTCATATATTTTTCTACATGTATGCAAGTTCTAGTTGTGTATCAAATTAAATTTTAAGAATAAAAACCAAATAAAATTCCTCAAAAAATACCAAACATAAACTCACAGTTATAATAATACATCATAGGAAAACCATACGAAGTCATTAGACACGATTCATTTCCAAAGTTTATACTCAAAGCATTTATTTCATTTCGTGTTGATTCTGATTATAGAAATACTTTTTTGATTTCTAATTTTCAAAAGTAAAAATATTGAATCTATAGAATATTTATAAGAATATTATTTTATAATAACTCTAGAATTAGTTCCAGGGAAAATTTTAGCATGTGACATTTGTAATAGAAGTTCAATAGTATCGATGACCTAACGTGAGAACAACCCATCTTTCATAGTTCGACATAATTCTTCAAACTACAATCATTTTTTTATGTTTATATACCATGTTGAAGTAAATTTGTGAAGTCTTTCATAGTATATCTTTACGAAGATGCATTGTTTGTACAATTATCATGATCTATTGACCAGGAGTTTCTTCAAGTACCACTATGAAAATCTATTGGATCGTAATTCGTTCAAACACAATTACTCACGGTATATTCTTTCAGTGAAGGGACATTATCATCCCCGTGAGAATACGTGTTGACTCAGACCTGTGAGAGTCATTAAACCGGTAATTTTAGTGTAAGGGATGTTTCCATAGATAGTGTGATTAATGTTGTGACTTCATTAATATTAAAATTCCATGACTCCAAACTCCGGACTTCCGCAGACGTTTTGTGAGAGTGTTGGTCCGATGGCAGTCAAATAAGTCATTAATGTGTACTCAATTGTAGAAACAATGTACCCATCCGTTCACAATTACCCTGCGTTAGGGGTTTAGTCAAAATCATACCTTATAAAGTTTGACCAAATGTATGGAAAAATTAACATTTAAAATCTCAAATCATTATCGTTAGAATAATCCTAAACTATATCTTCAAATTAGACAAAAATATTTTATGAATGTTGATATTTATTGCTATATCTACGGTCAATATTTACAGATATTGCCTTTGACTAAATTCATAGCGTAGGCTAAATAAAACAAAGTCGAGAAAGTACGTACTGATTATTTAATTTTTTTTTGAACTGGCATATCCTAACAGCTCCTAAATACCCTTGGACACCACGTTGCAGGATTTTTTTTCTTGCAGCTAGCTAGCCACGTACGGCTGTGTCATCACGATTAAGAAAAAAAATCTTTTGCTCACGGCCATCACGTACCGGCCAAGGTCTCATTCACGGCTGGTGTTTTAAACAGACGTGTCAAATATGTTTCACTACTAAATACCAGCCGTGTGAAATATGTTACGTAACTACTAATTTGGCTTAAAATCTCAACCATATATTTTTGATCTAACTGCTAAAATTAATTTAGATGATGTGGATTAACGTGGTGTCTCCGTTAGACTCCCTCATTTTGCTTTTAGTATATAATAGATTCAAATATTTAACTAAATTCAAGTTAATATTTCGGTCCTTTGGCCGAAATACAAACCAAAATCACTGAAATTCACTGAATCTGGGTGATTTCGGTTGGCACTGAATTTTTTCTGAAACTGAAACAAAAAACCATGCTTCGTGTCAGTTTGCTGTGCTTGCCCGATAGTAGAGCCAAAGTCGCCTTGTGTCATGTCACAGAGCATAGGTCGCGGGGGCAACGTCGAGGCGGGGGCACAGAGCACGCAGCGAGGCGGATATGGTGCTGGAACCCGTGCTTGCCATCATTGGTGCGGACCGTTGTTCCGCCGGTCGAGGCAATGTACAGCGATGGCGACGGTCCCTAAAAAAAGGACCACAATATCTGGGGAACGTTCCTGGGGAGAGATTTGCCAGCGAATGCTCGAATTGTCATGCAATTTCAACTAAAATTGCCATGCAATTTCAACTAAAATTGCCATGACAACTTTACAAAACTTGCCATGATCGAAATTGAAAATTGCCATGTAGTGCAAAAAAATGCCACGATTTTTAAAAAAAATTGCCATCCGCGTGATCTGGATCCGAGGGCTGTGGGGGCATTCCCTTGGACCTCCTAACTAGGGAACATTCTCCGGTTATCATTTCCCAAAACAAATACATAAGAAATCCCAAAGATGCGGCGGCGGTGCTCCTCGCCTCTGCTGGCTGCGGTAGGGGAGGCGACGAGGTTGGCTTTGAGCGCCAGCTAGCAGTTGTGGCGATCCTCACCTGTGCGGGCTCCGACCGTTTGGCAGCGGCGAAGCTGGTCCTGGGCGCCGGCTTAGCTGTCAACTGTGGCCTGATCTGTTCAGGTGATGGCGTGCGGAACGGTTGCAAGGTGCATTGTCTTCGGGGGAGATGTGGATCGTGGAGCCGACCGAGCTTTATGCGGAGGAGACCACATCGTGGAAGAAAACATCGTGTGCCAAGATATGGTTTCCAATTACATAGGATTTTGGGCGTAATCAAATTCACATAGGGCTGGGATTTGATACGGTGTTATCTATTTACGGTCCAGTCAAACCAAACACTTCTCAAATAGTCTAGCAAAGGCAACATGACCCATTCCTAACTCAGCTGCCACACTCGATGAAAGAGCGACTCCATCCGGGCTGTTGAGCCAGCATAGCACGCTGTCTGCGTCGACCTGATCGTGCATATATATGCATGGACAGCAACTAAGACGAAGGCTGAAATAACAACGTGCGCGCGGGTACCGGCTAGTACAGATCTTAACGCGACTGATGATGATGCATGCATGTTAATTTGTTAGTGGTACCTCAGGCGGCGGCACACGACTGGGACCTGAGGAAATGACAGAAAACCACCACAATTGGGGCTAAGTTGTCTGAGACCACCGAAATTGAGGCTAGGGACACAAACCACCTATCTTTGGGGCAGGAGTGTGACAAGGAGCACTGATTCTGAATTTTAGTTGTCTTAACAGCATTTCTGACCGTGCGGTCCCACTGTCAGGCCTAGGTGGCAAAAACAAAACAGAGAAAAATAAAAAAGTCAACAACCGGGGTTTTCTTTTCCCTTCTCTCTTCTCCTCTCCCTGATCCCTTTTCCTATGACGCCGACGCCGATGGCCGCTGCACCTGCGCCATGGCCGCCGCTCGCGGAGGGGCCGCACCCGCGCCATGGCCGCTGCTCACGGAGGTCGCCGGAGCCGGCCGCGCCCGCGCTCGTGCTCCGCATGGTCGGTCGCTAGCGGCGCCGTGCCGCTCGCGGCGCCCCGCCTCCCACTGGCCGGGACCGCCCTCCGCCGCCTCTCCACACGCGGAGCCGCCCCCCCGGCGCGCCCCTCCGTCGGCAGCTCTCGGCGCTAGTGCCCCCGCCGGCGCCGTCCCCCGCCCCGCACTCCACCGCTCGCCGAAGCCTCGAATCCGTGACCGGCAGGGCGCCGCGCTGGATCGAGTTCTGGACGGACGCCGCCGCTGCAGGCGACCGCTTCCTCGAGGTCCGCACGGAGACCACCCCCAGCGGCAGCACGGCGGCGTCGCGCGCCCCTTCCTGGCTGCAGGCGCCAGCCGCGCTCCGCGGAGCGAGCCGTGGGCGGGGAGGAAGGGGAGGTGGAGCGGCCCGCAGCCAGGACGCGGTCGGGCGGGAGCGTCTCCGGGCCACTGCCACCACCCGACACGGCCGCACCGCAGGCGAACATGGCACGGGCACGAACATTAGACTATTAATGAACTGAATGATAGTTTTCGCAAAAAAGAATGAACTTAATGATGACAGTGGGGTTGCCACATCACTTGTTGCATCAGTGTAGTTTTAATTCAAAATCGTTGTCTTCCAGAATGCAGCGGGCTCAGTTCGCTGACCAAGACCCAGTAAAGTAATTTTTGAAATCTGCTGACCTACCCAGATTTATTACCTGAAATGGAGAGTCTGTGGCATCTGTAGCGTCATCCACTCTGAGGGCCGGTGGTGCTCCGATAGGGTTGTCTAGCTCAAGCCGAGCAAAATCTTCCGACATTTGCTTTAAAATTTCAGGGATATCTAGAAATATATTTTCTTGCGGGGCTGAGGGCCTCACAAGCCTCACGGAAGTCCCTTGCATTTGTTCCATCTTGGGCCATATCTCCGTTACGACCTGGAACGAAAATGCACACCAGAAATTAGACGGGGCCATATCTCCAGTGATCTTCTGGGAAAAGGCTTAGGTACAACAAGCATTTCTGGATATTGTAGGGTAGATTATAATAGCTACAGGACAATACCTTTCTTATGTGCTCGAATGCCCCGTCCTTCTTGTGCTCATCAAAACCAATAGAGTCATACGCCCCATGCCACCCCTTGCTTTTATTATTTGCAAGAAAGCTACCTATCATAGTGATAGCTATTGGCACACCACCGCATTTACGCAAAATTTTATCCGACACTTCATTGAATTCAGTATCATGGCTTTCAACTTCAGCTTTGGTACGGAGTAACTCTTTCGAGTTGTCAGGAGAAAGAGGTTTTATTGGGTAAACGCCACCAACTTCTTCGGCAATCTTGAGGTTACGAGTCGTGGTGATGATTTTAGTTCCAGCACTATCCTTAATAACACCTTTGATGAAGTTCCATTTTCCCTCATCCCATATATCATCAATGACAATTAAGCACCTACTCATACAAGAAGACAAGAGGCTTGCATGAATGATCATGAAACAAAAATCTGCTTGATTAAACTGAAAATGCAGGGCAGAAGGTCGGAAAGATAGGAATTCGGAGATTCAGGAGTTACCGGTAACTCGGTACATTGGTTCTTTGTATAATGTATATCTAATGGCATTGGAGTGCTTCTAAGTTAGACATATTAGAGCATCTCTAACCAATCTCTAACCGGTTAGAGCAGTAAAATTTCACTTTTTGTCCTCGAACGTGCACCAAACTGATTTCTTAAAAGTGTTAGAGGAGGACAATTTTTACTCTGCGGCCACCCCGACCCTTAAATATACTCGGCTGGCTGCGCACCACTGTAGTAAAAATTCCTCACTCGCACCGCTTCACCTTTATCCATTCCGCTGGTGCGCCCCCACATACACTCCGACGCTGCCCCACCGCCCAAAATGATCGGATCCAGCTGCCACCGCTCCTCGCCGCCGGTCAGAAGCGCCGATCCACGCGGCCACATGCTATCCTAAGACCGTGGTCACGGCGGTGCATCCTCCTCCCGCAGCGACGTGTCCCGGTTTCCTGACGTCCTACCGCCGCCGGCGCCACAGAGGAAATACCTCGGCGTGCAGTAGCCGGTGTGGGAGACATGGGTGGTGGAGATCACCGACAGCGAAACCCACGAGCGGATTTGGATAGGGTCATTCCAATTGGCGGTGTAGGCAGCGCGGGAGAATGACATCCTGTCGGTGAGCCCCCACGGCGCAAAGGCGCGACTCAACTTCCCCGATGGCCTGTCGCAATTGACGCCCGTCGACCCCCGGGTGGCGTTCGCACGCGATCTGCGGGAAGACTGGGAGGTCCGTGAGCTTCTCGAGGAGTACATGGTGGAGCTCCGCCGCTTGTACCCGGAGCGCGTCGAGGAGGAGCGCCGGCAGAACGGGCTCTACAAGTCGGGGGCGGCGACGGTCATCGACCTTTGCTCACACTTTTTTAGGAGTTTAGGAGTTCGGTTAGAGCCCACACTTTTTTAGAGGAGCAAATATACTCCTGTAAAAAATACTCGGCCATATACTCCTCTAAATTATAAGGGATCGGTTAGAGATGCCCTTAGTGTTTATTCTTAACATGGTATTATAAGAGGCATCACAATAAATTTTAAAAGTTCATTTTTAATGAATCTATAGTGTCACTTCCATATATACGGCTAGCCTATATATATATATATAGTCTAAAACTCATATAAGCAATTAATACTAGAGAAAATTTACTGTCCACATGTACGTACCGCATCACCACAACAGATGTATATATAATTGTTAAAAGTTCAGATAAAGAATAACCCACCTAATATATGAACATGATTGATGGGAATGTAATCATTAAAGTAGATTTATAATTCAACATTTATATGTGGGAAACCATATGTGCAGTTAAGAATTTATAATCTCTCTATTTATTTATTTTCTATATGTAGAGTTGTAGACTATCTATTCTCTTAATATTTTAAACTATTACAGAGATGGCAGATGACTAGCAAACATCTATGAGAATAACTATGCATGCATGCGTACCTCTTATCCAGCATGAAATTTTGCAGCCGGTCAATTGGCTGGTGTATGTTTGGTTCCTTGCCATCTTTGTCCATGTGAAGTCCATACAAGATGTCCTTCAGAACATTCTCAACGTCAGCGCTCTGACCTAAGTGAACAAAAGCCCGGCAATCGAACCGCCCTTTCATCTTCTCGTAGAGAGCTCGAGCAAGGGTGGTCTTGCCCAGCCCCCCCATCCCAACAATGGAGACATGATCGATCTTGGACAGCTTTTCGGTCAGATCGGCAATTGGCCCGTCTATGCCGACAGGGTTAGATTCCGTGGTGTACTTGGCAAATCTACGAGTGTCCCCTTTCCGTGTGGAAGTACTTTCCCGGGAACTCATGGAACGGTACTGAGCATGCCGGTCACGCATCTCCTTAACCTTAATTTGTGTATCTTTGATGTAGCTGGCTATCTCATGCTTAATTTTCAGCTTCCTCAGCTTTATCACGACATCAAAAGGGGAGCCCTCGGTCGACTCGATGCGCAGCAGGAAGGAGTGGAGGCGTGTCTGGATGGCATGCGACAGCTCCCGGACCTCCTCGCGGGCCCTGAGCTGCAACTGCGATTCAAGCTGGTCCGGCGGCATGCGGGAGCCATCCCCAAGAAAAGCGTCCATGCAACGGAGCTCACTCTGGAGGCTCGTAATCCCGTTCTTCACGGTCTTGGCCAGGCCCAACTCGTACTTGAGCAGCTTCCCAAGAGACCGCACAACGGCACCAAGCACCGTTGAGCAGACCTCCGAGGCCATGCTCGAGCGCGCGGGGGACTCTCAACCTCTCTTGCAGGTGCGTGCTAGACTATTTCTTCTCTTTTCTTCTCTCTTTCTTATTGCTCTCTCTCTCTATCTACTTCCTTCCCTTGAGAAGCTCTTGCAAGGTATAGCAAGGCTGCCTGGCTTAATTCCGTTCTCGTGTACACACACACACATATATATTGGCTGCTGGTGGAGCTAGGCAGCTAGCTAGTAGCTATCTAGAAATCCCTAAGTATATAGCGAGTTGCCATGCGCGTGGCAACTGAAAAGAAAACTACAGCGAGTTGCCATGCGCGCGTACTGAAATTGCCACGCCGCGTCAACAGCGATTGCCATGAAAATGGTTCGCGCTTGCCATCAGTCCCAGCGACCGTTCGCCCTGTATGAGGAGTTAATTGCACCATGGGTCACACATCTCGTCGCTCATGTGCAGTTAAGTCATACTTCTCAATAATGGGTGCATGCAGGTCACAAACAGAACAGCTCATCCCATTCTGGACTGAAAGTTTTCAAAAAAACCCTTACTAAAATCTTAGGAGGACCATTTTGTAAAGAAAAAAAAGTCAACGCTGGAGGACCCCGTGGAGCGCCCCCTGCCATGCGCCCCCGCCGCCGTGCACCGCCGCCCCCGCCCCCTGCCGTGCGGCGCCATCCTGCTGGAGCGCCGCCGCCGCTGCGCTTCCTGCCGGAGCGCTCTATTTTGTCCGCGCCACAGTCATCTTCTCCGCGTCCGGTCGCCCCCCAATCGAGCTCGATTCGGTCGCCCTCGTCTCCGTGGAGAGCTCCTGGATGAATTGAAGACCACTGCCGCGTCTGCCTAGGTCCTCTACTACCCTCTTCAAGTCACGCGAGCCGGGGCGCTCGTTTTGTGAAAAATTTCAGTCCAGAATGGAATGAGCTGTCCCGTTTGTGACCTGCGTGCACCCAATTGTCGAGATGTGTGACCAAAAAATCCCGTTATTGAGATGTGTGACTTAACTGCACATGAGCGACGAGATGTGTGACCAGTGGTGCAATTAACTCCTGTATGAGGGTCCCTAGAAATAAGTTGTTTCAAGATACGAATGATGGTTAGTGTTTCGAGCCAAAAACATTTGGTTGGCCGGATCTGGATCCAAGGCCACTCGCTTGCCTCGCTGGTCTAAGCGGAAGAATCTTCTGAATTCACGTGCGTGCGACCTAGCTATATTTTTGTTTAGCCAGTCCTTCCACACGGGATGATGGAGCCCACGGCAAGACCAAGCATTCAGTGACTTTGACGCAGACTTGGGAGTGAGTACACGGAAGGTTCAGCTTAGAGCATCTACAACCGAACTCTCAAATGGATCGGACGGACGGCCCGGTCAGTCACAAAGCCGTGACCCAATTGGCCTCCTCAAACCGGCCACGGACGTTCTGGCTCACCAGCACCCCTCAAAACCAGCAAAATCTCGGGCGGGTATAGGGAGGAACGGACGCACCTGGGCGTGTCCGTCATCTCGGACCGGCTCACCATGGCCCACCTGGACCCCACAAATATCCCCACTCTGGACGAAACCTACACCGCAGTCAAACCACACTCCACTCCACTGCACTCTCTGTCTCCTCTTCTCCCCCTCCCCTCCCCTTCCGATCTATGTCGAGCTCCGGTAGTGCACCGTCCGGCGGCAGATCTGGCCGCGAGGAGCCCGTGGACTAGGAGTCACTGTTGTGTGAGGCGGAGCCGAACGACGTGGACGAGCTCCCCATCCGAATCGCGCTACGCCGGTCATGGCGGGACCGGGGCGAAAGCGGAAGCTCTGGCTCCGCGCTGTCCCCTGTCGCCACAATGCGGACGATGGCGCCGGCCCCTCCCAGTCCGCCGCCCCCTGCGCCCCTCTCTGCCTTTTCTACCTGCTCCGGATGGCGACCCCGGCCACCGAAGGATCCTCATGCTCAAACTGGCGCCAACGCGGACGCCCGAATCCGAGGCACGGGCCGCATGCCGCGATAAGCAACGGGCGAGGGAGAGGGTGGCAGTAGGGAGGCGACATCCTCCCGCCGGGCCCGCGCGCGACGGTGGAACCTGAGGACTAGCTTTTCGCGACGGTCCTCCGCCGCTCCCTCACCACGGTGGAGACCGGCGCGCGGCGGCTCCGCCGCAAAAATGCTAAAGCTCTCCGGCTCGCCATCGAGCAATCAGAGCGCGAGGCGGCGGATGATGCGATGGCCAAAGCCAAGGCCGCCCGACTGATATTAATGGGCTTCCACAAGATCCCGGGGAAAAAATACCTATTGCTAATTATCCGGTCAATGATCAAGATGCAGTTAGAAGGGCATATATTCTTAAAGGTCCACACCAATGTTATGAACATGCATTTAAAGGAAGATTAATTGGCGATAGAGTTCGTCAGTTCAGTCCTTTTTGGTTTCATAAGCATCATTGGCTTGAATATAGTACGAAGAAGGAAGCTGCATTTTGTTTTGTATGCTACTTGTTCAAGGAGAAAAAAACTAGTGGCAAGGGAACCAATGCATTTACAGAAGGTGGTTGGAACAATTGGAATAGAAGTGATGCACTTGTGAAGCATGTCGGTGGTGTAACAAGTGTGCACAATGCACCTCAAGAGCAATACAACCTATTTGTACATCCTCGTGCAGCAGTTGATGATCTTCTTGTGAAAGTGAGTAGCGAGGAATTACGTCTTTACAAGATCAGGTTGAAGTATTCCCTTAGGTGCTTGAAGTTTCTTCTTCACCAAGGATTGGCATTCCGAGGACATGATGAAAGAGAAGAGTCTGGCAATAGAGGTAACTTTGTTGAGCTTTTGAAATTGCTTTCAGCAAATAGCGAAGAAGTGAATAAGTTTGTTTTGAAGAATGCCCCGGGTAATTGCACATTGATTAGCCACGGGATACAAACACAAATAATTCAATGTTGTGCACTAGAAACTAGAAGGCAAATTATTGAAGAACTTGGTGGTGATAAGTATGCTATACTAGCTGATGAGTCAAGTGACGTGTCACATAAAGAACAACTAGCTCTATGTTTGCGTTTTGTTGATAAGCTAGGAAGACCACGTGAGCACTTTCTTGGAGTTATTCATGTAAGTGATACTACTTCATTGTCACTTAAGAAAGCAATTGAAGCATTACTTGTGGATCATCATTTGGCTATAACTCAAATCCGTGGGCAAGGCTATGATGGGGCTAGCAACATGAGAGGAGAAATTAAAGGTTTGAAAACACTGACCATGAAAGAGTCACCTTCTGCCTATTATGTCCATTGTTTTGCACATCAACTCAAGCTAGTTCTTGTTGCTGTTGCCAAGGGAAATAATGATTGTGTGTGGTTTTTTGATCAAGTGTCTCTGTTGCTTGGTATTGTGGGAGTTTCTTGCAAGCGTCATGACATGCTTCAGAATGCTACACTTCAAAATATCATGAAGGCAATTGATTGTGGTGAATTGGAAACAGCCTGATAAAAAAAGTTAGTCTTCTTTTGAGCTTTTGTTGGCCCTTTTTTTATGTAAAACTCAAACTTCCTCATGAATTATTATATTTTGTAAGACTCGATCAGCTTTTGTTGAATTATATGCTGTCATGTTGCCATTTCTCTATTAGTGTTAAAACAAGTTTTATGAAGGCGGACCACCCTGAATCAAAATCCTGGATCGGCCAATGCCCGGAGGCACCACCCGCTCCATCCTCATGCCGCGCTTCATCCTGAAAAACGAAATGTATCCTCCTCTAACCGATTTTAGGGGATCGGTTAGAGTTGCTCAGCACAGCAAGCACCAAGCCAATGTCCCATCCCCCGTTGTCCTCCATCCACAACACAAAGCCTACCGCACTTGTTACATCACAGTAACACGCCTTCCAACAGTACTAGCAAATGTATGTGCAAAGAACGCATTACATCCATGGTTACCAGGTTCCACGGGCTATCTGCAGTTTCCAATTCCACATGTAAAAATTTCAGAAATTCAGTATCCACTCGCGAGTCCTGACTACTACTACCAATTGAGCTGCCCTGCTGCTGCCCTGCACTTGGAGCTTCCCTCTAGACCTGCTCCGCCCAAACACGTCCCGTCTGATCAACGGAACAGGCTGGCGACGGTCCGTATGCATCTACTGCGCGAACAGCGCCTCCACGATGAGCATGAGCGGCATCCGCTCGCTCTGTAATGCACGCCTCATGCGACAACTTCCAGCACTCGACGTGCCCGCACAGCGACGCCTTCTCCTCTCTGGAAAAACCCGGGTGCTCCTGAGATGACACAAAATTAGCAGCTTGCTCTCGTTAGGGACAGTTGAATGTTCAAACCGGAAACACCTCGAACTAATCACAGTGGCGAACATGAGTTTGTCAGTACATGGTTGGCTGCTCTAGACAGTACAAAGAGGAGCTAAATATCATTATCATGGTGCTGCATTCCGTCATTTTCTCATCACATGCATATATGTATTTTTTTTGGACAAAGGGTAATATATATATTAATATCAAGATGATACCAGTTACACTCGGCCTTTCCAACGACACAATATCCAAAGTAAGCTCGGACATTGCACCACCGGAAAATTCGTATTTGCCGAGTGTCGGCGTCTTTGCCAAGAGAATTTCGTTAGGCACTCGGTGGTCGCAGCAGAGATCGCGGAGCCTGTGGGAGTTCCGCTGCTCGGAACGGGAAGTGGAAGTTGTTGCCATATTGATGGAGCCACCTCAAATACTCGATAATCAAGCTGTAAGCTCCAAGTAGTGAACTTAGCTAGCTTTATGTTTAGCGAGTTTGAATCACGGCGTACGAAAATGCTTTTGATCATCTTAAAACGAAAACCAACCAAACAAAAGCACGCCATAGTTCTTCGGGAGCTTAGAGAAGAAGGGAGTTAGTATAACCGATAATTACCCGAGCCGGCATATCATATTAGATTGATTCGACATATTACACTTGGGATACTAGCTCAAATGTCAGATGTTCGTACAATAACTCGGCAAGTTTGATTGGGTGATAGTAGAGTACGAGGCAGAGTTCAAGTTCTGATGGTGACCCGAGCCATTGCTTTTCTACGCTTTGACACCTTAACCTCCTCAAAAGCTTAGCAAATAGCAACCCATCATGCTAGCATCCAGTTCTGACGCCTTATCTCAAGCTTGACCGCCAATGGAGCGAAGACCTCGAGTCCGCCAACCTTGTTAGTTATCGTGCCCAGCTTTTTCTCACCACCCACCGCTGCCATCGCTGTCTGAGCTGGACAAGATCGTTGTGGCATGCCCCAGCCTCGAATCCCATAGAACTGCCGCTTGTTCTACTCAGTACTTTTCAGCTGGAACCGTACATAGTTCTTCGGTGTAGGTCTGGGACATGTCTCGGTGATTTCGACGTAGAAAAAGGTGCATGTGAACAGTTTACTGGTCCAAGATTCTCCTTCTCAATTGTGTTTCTTTGTGATAACTGTCTTCCATGATGTTTTGTGCGGTCATGACTCGTTTCTTTGTTTTTCCAGGATATTTATTGGAGCGGGTCAAGTAGACTTGTATATATTCAATATAGACAACAACATCTGAATAACAAATATATGGACAACAATTGATATGGAAATGCCGTGCCTTCCAGGGTAATGCACTATGGTACAAAGTATTTTGAACTGGAGGAAATATCATTATCATGGTGCTGCATTCCCTCATTTTCTGATCACATGCAAATATGTAGTTTTTTTTTTGAAAGTGTAATATATTAACATCAAGATGATACCAATTACACTCGGGCTCTGCAACGACACAATATCCAGAGTAAGCTCGGACATCACACTACTGGAAAATTCGTTTTTTTTTAGTGTCGGCGTCTTTGCCGTGTGCATTTCGTCAGGCACTCGGAGGTCGCAGGAGAGATCACATAGCCTGTGGGAATTCCATGTCTCGGAATGGGAAGTGGAGGTTGTTGCCATCTCGATGGAGCTACCTGAAACACTCGACAATCAAGTTGTAAGCTCCAAGTAGCGAGCCAGCATATCATATTAGATTGATTCGACAAATTACACTTGGGATACTAGCTCAAATGTCTGGTGTTCGTACAATAACTCGGCAAGTTTGCTTGGGTGGTAGTAGAGTAGGAAGCAGAACTCAAGTTCTGATGGTGACCCGATCCATCGCTTTTCTACGCTTTGACACCTTAACCTCCTCACAAGCTTAACAAATAGAGACCCATCATGTTAGCTTTCAGTTATGACGCCTTATCCCAAGATTGACCGCCAATGGAGCGAAGACCTCAAGTCCGCCAACCATGTCAGTTATGGTGCCCAGCTTTTTCTCACCACCCACCATGCCATCGCTATCTGAGCTGGACAAGATCGTTGCGGCATGCCCAGTCTCGAATCCCAGAGAGCTGCCGCTTGTTCTACTTGAATAATTTTCAGGTGGAATCAGACATAGATCTTCGGTGTCGGTGTGGGACATGTCTCGGCGATTTCGACGTAGACAAAGGTGCATGTGAACCGTTTATTGGTCCAAGATTTTCGTTCTTAATTGTGTGTTTTTTTGTGATAACTGTGCTTCCATGATGTTTTGAGCGGCCATGGCTCGTTTCTTTGTTTTTTCCAGGATATTTGTTGGAGCGGGTCAAGTAGACTTGTATGACAACAACATCTGAAAAATAGAAGATATGGACAACAACTGATATGGAAATGTGGTGCCTTTGAAGTGGAGGAAAAATATTTATCATGGTGCTGCATTCCCTCATTTTCTGATCACATGCATATATGTTTTCTTTTTACAAAGGGTAAAATATTAATATCAAGATGATACAAGTTACACCCGGCTTCTGCAATGACACAATATCCAGAGTAAGCTCGGACATTGCATTACTGGGAAATTCATTTTTGCCGAGTGTTGCCGTCTTTGCCGACTGCATTTCATAGGGCACTCGGAGGTCGCAACAGAGATCGCGGAGCCTGTGGGAGTTACGCGGCTCGGAACGGGAAGTGGAGGTTGTTGCCATATCGATGGAGCCAACTCAAACACTGCACAATCAAGCTGTAAGCTGCAAGTAGTGAACTTGGCTATCTTTATGTTTAGTGAGCTTGAATCCGGGCGTGTGAAAATGCTTTTGATTATCTTAAAAAGAAAACCAACCCAACAAAAGCACGACATAGTTCTTTGTGAGCTTAGATAAGCAGAGCATGCCTTCGATAATTTGATACCACTATACTTAAAAATATGAGTTAGTATAACCGATAATTACCCGAGCGAGCATATTATATTAGATTGATATGATGAATTATACTTGGGATACTAGCTCAAATGTCCGATGTTCGTACAATAACTCGGCAAGTTTGATTGGGTGATAGTAGAGTACGAGACAGAGTTCAAGTTCTGATGGTGACCCGAGCCATTGCTTTTCTACGCTTTGACACCTTAACCTCCTCACAAGCTTAGCAAATAGCAACCCATCATGTTAGCATCCAGTTCTGACGCCTTATCTCAAGCTTGACCGCCAATGGAGCGAAGACCTCGAGTCCGCCAACCTTGTTAGTTATCGTGCCCAGCTTTTTCTCACCACCCACCGCTGCCATCGCTGTCTGAGCTGGACAAGATCGTTGTGGCATGCCCAGCCTCGAATCCCAGAGAGCTGCCGCTTGTTCTACTCGGTACTTTTCAGCTGGAATCGGACATAGATCTTTGGTGTCGGTCTGGGACATGTCTCCTTCTCAATTGTGTTTTTTTGTGATAACTGTCTTCCATGATGTTTTGTGCGGTCATGGCTCGTTTCTTTGTTTTTCCATGATATTTATTGGAGCGGGTCAAGTAGACTTGTATATATTCAACTAGTAGTGGTGTACGTGCAATGCATGTAATATAGCTAAGCAACACGGTTACAACATTGTTCTGAAACCTGTTTTAACGGCCGCAAAAATAACAAGAATAACAAATTAAAACGTGTTGCGGGCTCTCAAAATCGTCACCTGGTGAAACTAAATCACCTTGAAAAAGAGCCTCCGATGGAAATCAGTTAAAAAATACCACAGGATTAATAATGGAAGTAGCCTCCAGTGGCTGCATCAGTCACATGCATATTTTATTATGTTGCTTCTCAATCATTATTTCTTTTGAGAAAATTTTAGAACATTATATGATCAGATCACATGGCGGACATATGACTCAAACAAAAGATTGGAGCTAGGCATCGATATGTTTTGGTTCCTGCTTGTTGTTATCTATATTTTTTAGTTTATAACAAATAGGTTCGTGCGTTACTACAGTTAATTTTTATTGAATATTTTGTTGGTCACGGAGTATTACACTACTAGAAATATAAAAAAATTAGTGAAACTAAGCATTCTTGAGGTTGCTTCGACCGTCAACAATTAGGCTTACTTTCTTGTTAAGTCATGCTACCATGAAGAAATGGCAAATCTTTCTTTGTGATTGTTGGCTCATAATAAAGAAATGATGCCTTTTCTTAACACTGGCATGTCCACACATCAAGAAAGACATACTCCATGTGAGACGCCATATATATCCCCGTCAATAAACCGGTTCTAATTACTCCCTCCGTTCCAATTTAATTGACTTGCTATGCACCACAAGTGGATGTATCTAGACTTGTAACATGTCTAGATATATCCACATGTGGTGCATAGCAAGTCAATTAAATTGGAACGGAGGGAGTACCTCCACATAGCACGGCGAGTGTATAGCCGGGAAAGTCTTTGGCTAAACCGAAAAATTGACATGGCATGAACACTTGTCATATAAAATACTTGATAGAGCGACCTACTTATATGTTTTGGCGTTCAATCTATGGCTCCTTATTTCCTAAGTCCACCATAAGTATGCCAGCGTGGTCGAGATGACATGGTCGAGCTCATAGGCACGTGCGTTGCTAAGGGGCAATTTTAATTGAATATTCAACTTTGCATCTTGTGCCATCTCCAACCCCAAATGTCGTTGTAATCCTCACGGTTGTCATCAAGCGCAATGGATCATGTCGCAAATTACCCTTCTTGAGTACACTCTTAGCCACCAATATCATGACACCAACAGAAAAAAATTGGTCAAAAAGAAAAGACATTTACCTGAAGAGTAACGATAGTGATAGTTTTGAAACATCTTACGGGCAATGTTAATTTTGTTTGGAAACATCAGATTCTTAGAGAAACATGCAGATGATTCTGCTTGGACCTGTAGGAATTTAATTATGGTACGACATCAAAACAGGTACTTCGTGGACAACAAAATGAAACAATGACAAGGTGTGATAAATGCAACTCTGAACAACTTAAGACTGACAAATATTTTTTTGATTTTCCTGAAGTTACTTTTGTCTCTCCTGAATATCCATCTCGCCAGCCTAGTGTTGATCGCTTCTAAAATAGAAGCTAGTACTCTTATATGAGACCCTATGCCAAAATATGAGTACTCTTACACGGTTTGAAACAGATTAGGAGGGCGCAGAGGGCTTCGTACGGCCGCAACGTAGCACACATACAAAACATCTCATGCAGTGATGTCATAATGACGTATTGATGACATCATGTGTACGTATTCGTATACTCCTTATTGCATTGTGCTGCTCGTGCAGATTGGGTCGCCGGAGGCAGCACGGCCGCGGCTCGCTCGCGGATGCAACGGCACGCCGCCACTTCAGTATTGTAGAGAAGGTCGTCGTCTCACATGTTGTACTCTCGGCACAGTCTGCTTCCATCTGCGCCGGCTCCCCCGCGCCCGCATCGTGGTTTCATGGTGTTTTTGTTTTTGCACCGGTTGAGTGCTCAAGGAGTGGACAAAGTTGCAGGAAGTGAGAGCGGCGCCGGCGACGAGTTCGAGTACGAATACGTACGACAGCGCATCGACGCGGCCCCTCCGCTTCATGTCCCTGCTGGATGGCCTCCCTCATTCCTTGCACAAGAGGCGACCGTACCGTGCGGCTCCTCCTCCTCGCCGGACGGTCCGAAGAGGCGAAATAAAAGAACGAATCGGTATGTGGCAATTTAATAATATTATATGATTTCGTGGGAGGGTAAAACGGTAAAAATTAGGTGTGTTGAGGTGCTCAACACCGAACGTGCAATCTCAGCCTTTGATCAAATATTGAACGCATACGATTTAATATATCCGGCATATGTTTGCTCTTTTAATAGTAGTATAGATATAGACAACAACTTCTGAAAAACAAATATATGGACAACAACTGATATGGAAATGCCGTGCCTTCCAAGGTAATGCTACTATGATACAAAGTATTTTTAACAGGAGGAAATATCATTATCATGGTGCTGCATTCCCTCATTTTCTGATCACATGCAGATATGTAGTTTTTTTTAAAGGGTAATATATTAACATCAAGATGATACCAATTACACTCGGCCTCTGCAACGACACAATATCCAGAGTAAGCTCGGACAACACACTACTGGAAAATTCGTTTTTTTTAGTGTCGGCGTCTTTGCCGAGTGCATTTCGTCAGGCACTCGGAGGTCGCAGGAGAGATCACATAGCCTGTGGGAATTCCATGTCTCGGAACGGGAAGTGGAGGTTGTTGCGATATGGACGGAGCTACCTGAAACACTCGACAATCAAGTTGTAAGCTCCAAGTAGCGAACTTGGCTATATTCTTATTTAGTGAGCTCGAGTTTGGGCGTGCGAAAATGCTTTTAATCATCTTAAAAGTTAAACAACCCATCTACTACTGGGAAAAGGCTTATACACCCGCCACTGCTATTTTGGAAAAGTAGCAGTGGCAGGTAAAAACAAAAGACCCGCCACACAAAAACTCTTCCAAAGTTGCCCGCGTGATGAAAGCAAGCAGTGGCGGGCACGATAGGAGTGCCCGCCACTGGTTTGCCTCGCAACAGTGGCGGGCAAAATGGGTGCCCGCCACAGCAATATTTTGGTAACCCACGCCAAAAAAATTCCAAATTTCCAGAAGTTAGTTGTGGCGGGTAGTATGAGACGCCAACCATACATAACTTAGGTTGACATGAAATATGTGTGGTAACTAAATAAAATGACTAAGACGGCTTGGATGAGAGGCTACGGTGGAAGGTGGTGTGTTGTCTCTTTCTCGCCGCCTAGGAGCGAGTTCTCGCCTTCGAGCCAAGAATGAGCGTGCAGCCATACGTGGACGAGGACGCCTCAACGACTAACTAACTTGCGCAGGTCTATCCATGGGTGCTCTAGTTCGATTTTTCCATTCGTGTGTGCTTGATGATGATGGTGGTGTTTAGGACGTGGCCGCGGTCTAGGGTTTTGAAAAGTGATGATGATGGTGGTGTTTAGGACGTGGCCGCGGTCTAGGGTTTTGAAGGCACTGAACCTGGGCTTCCGCACACCGATGCCTATGGATAGTCGTACGCAAGGTGAAGGTTGTAACCGTTCCCACTCTGCCAGCTTTCCCAAGAAGAGAGCTAATCGTGAGGCAAGGAGCTGGGCGGTACGTGTGGGTAAAGTTGTACACCCCTGCAGGGTTAAATCTTTTCGAAAAGTCGTGTCCGCGGTTATGTACGACTTGGTGACGGATTCAGTGATCATAGAAGACTTGAACAATATATTAAAACTTTGAAAAACTACAAGTGCAAGGTTTATCTCCCCGAGGGTGAATCGAGGGGGTTGCCTTAGTGGATATTTGCAGATGATGAGTATTCTGGTAGATGCAAATGATAGGAAGAGATGGATGTTTTACACTCTTATCCCCTTTAAAAACTTCTGATTAGACGACGCCAAGTGTCAAGTTCTTTTGAAAATGGAAAATTAGCTTTATGCAAAATAACCCCACAGACAGCTTTTCTAACCTGAGCATCATAACTGAGCTGAAACTCTATAAACTTGCTGAGTACCCTGTACTCACCCTTGCTTATTGATTTCCAGCTGAGGAGTTCATAGGTGAGGATGGTGATTTCTACGTGGACGTCAGCGAGTAGTTCGGGGTTCCCGGGTGGCAGCCTGGGCATATTAGGAACAAGCTGGTTGATCGTCGTTTATTATAGGCCTCTTAGGCCATATGTTGGATCTTGTTGTTTAGACAACATAATTTGCTTTATAAATGATGTAATGTTGGGTTTGTGACCTCTGTGTGTAATTTGCTATCTTACTCTACTAAGAGTTATACTATGTTGCTTTCGTGTCGTATAGTCTGTTGTGAACCAGTTGTTCCGTCCTCTCTCGTGCATAATGCGTGTATGGATCTGAAGTGCACGGTTGAGAGGCAAGGAATCTCGGGTTCGTTGTTATGCAGTTTTGTATGTCTTGGATATGGCTTAGATCAGGGGCTTGTGGTGCCTATGATCCATTCCGAGAACGTCTGCCGTTGTTTACTAGCCTGGGAGTGGTAACCCCAGTAACCCTTGATCACGTAGCATGATCGACATAGAAGATCTGTATAGTTTCGAGGTCGGGGTGCCGACAGATCCTTAACAACACTATCCGGCAATTGAGCAAAACAAGTCTCTTCCGCTCCAACACCAGAACAAAAGCGTGTGGTTTTGGAACCTTGAGAATCGGGCACCTCAATGTGGGATGAGCCAACGTATCACAAATATAGCAATAGTGCTAGACCGTGCAATCCTTCACGGTGTGAGTGTCAACGGCGCACTTCCAGCATCGAACCCCTTTATTAGCTTTACTCTTGTCCATCGGCCGATCACCCTGCATAGCGGACCCAGTAGCAACTACCGGTGGTGCAGTCACCGGAGGCCCTTGCACCTCACCCTGCGGCAGCTGTGCCTGCCGAGTTACCTGCGGATGAGCCCCGAACTGATTACACTAACCGCGCTAGATCAATGATGGGAGCTGAAGATCTCGTCGTTGGCCAGATCAAGATGGTCGACGGCGTACCCCTGATCGATGATTCAGATTGGGGGCCGGAGGCTGATTACTTGGAAACTGGCCATGTCATCCCGTTTGGGTCTATTCACGTCTTCGTCGGCTTCATCAGCAGCGGATCAGCAAGTCCGCCACATGAGGGCGATTCGGAAGAAGGAGTCGCCATTACGTCAACCCAGTGGACAACGTTTATGCGGCAACCAACATCTTGGCTAGGCTAATGCTGGTGGGAAACACACCCATCGATAAAGAGGCGCGACGCGCCATTGAGATGCTGAGCACGGCAGTTGTACAGCAGGCCAACATGTCTGAACACGCGGGAAGGTTACACTCCACCCCATACAACAGCAGGGCTACGGTGGAGAGGAGTATCCATGCGGAGTCACAGGCCGCGGCTTCAAGCTCAGTTCGACGCTAAAGGGAAAGGAATCAACCAACGATACCGGAGCAGCCTCAGATACAATAGACACCACCTGTCGCCAGCAGGGCAGGGGCAGCACAGCCCCAGATGGTTACCAACCAGCCTGCAAGACCCGTCCCATCCAACCTATCAACGCGACTTAAGGGGCCGGTTTGCTTTAGCGAGCGAATCAGATCGGAGCCGTTCCCAGCGGACTTCAAAGGACCCCGCAAAGTCGCAAACTACAATGCCAGCATGGATCCCACTACCTGGCTAAACAATTATGAGATGGGCATGAGTATTCTCAACGCGTCCGAAGAAATATGTGCCCGGTACCTGAATATGATGCTAGAAGGTGCGGCCACATTTGGCTTCAGAATTTGCCACCAATACAATAAACTCCTGGGATGAAATGAAGCATGCTTTTATTAAGAACTTCCAAGGAACATGCAAACGTCTCTGTAGCATAGAAGACCTCGAGCGTTGTGTACAGAAGGAAGGCGAATCAAGCCGCCATTGGATGACAAGGGTAGCGGAAATCATACACTCTTCGGATAACATACCAGCCAGTTCAGCTGTCCTGGTCATGGAAAAGAATTGCAAGTTTGAGCCGCTGATACATAAATTAGGCCGCATGAAGGATAAAGTCAAGAGTCTCAGCGAGCTCATGGCCACGGCTAATAAATACGCTGGCTCAGACAAGACAAAGGATGTGTCAGATGGTGAAGAAGATGAGGCCGCAGGAAAAACCAAAAAGAATAACAGCAAGCCCCATCATCAAAGCAGCAACAGTAGTGCTAACCAAAACAAGCGCAAGAATGAGGAAGGAAACACTGGTTTAGTCGCAAACACTAATACCCGCTTTAAGCACAACAATGGCAAAGGACGAAATTCTCACCCAATAAATCTTGAGGAAGTCTTCAACCGCCCTTGCGATATCCACATAGGGAAAGAAGGACGCCCAGCCAATCACACAAAAGCGCAATGTTACCACTACAAGAAGTGGAGGGATGGACCCCCACCCCATGGGAACAACGGTCACCAGCATATGTTAGCACCCGTTTTTGGCAGATGCCAGTTTCAGGTTCAAGAAGATTTGACGGCTTAAAGAAGGCAGCAAAGAGGGCTAAAATGGTGATCTGGGAAATTTCCCAGGAAAAGACGGCTAGAAGAAGGCAGCCAATAATCCGGCAACTTGACAAGGCGGAGGCTAGATTCGGGAGTGCAAAGTTGCCTGAAGACCTAGCGAGCTAAGTCAAAGGAAAGCAATAAAGGTGGCAGAAAAGAAGCCAACTTTGCCAAAACAAGCCGACAAAGAGAAGCCAACTTTGTCAAAACAAGCCGGCAAGTTAGAAGGCAACTTTTTCCAAGTCAAGATCAAGGCAGAAAAATAGAAGACAACTTTCAAGGTCAAGATCAAGGCGGAAAAAGAGAAGACAACTTTCCAAGATCAAGGCTGGAAAACGGAAGGCAACTTTCTAAAAGAAGCCGGACGGATGCTGAAGTCCGGGTCCAATACGAAGCCGATCAAGATATTTCATCTCTAAGAAGAGACAAGTTTGAAGCCAATACGGGAGACAAAAGGCAACTTTCCAAAGTGGCCCGCAAGTTTGAAGCCAACAAAGTCGGCCAAGAAGTTGCCTATTTTACAGATGGATTCGACTTAGACTATGATTTGTAAACCTTGTGGAAGTCCAATACTTGTACGGGAAGTCCAGCCGCCTCATATATATGTGAGAGGTGATGGCCGATTGAAATTAAGCAAACAATCGACAACCTATCAATACAACCTACTTTTTATCTCCTCAAACCCTTGTTCATGCTTCCGTTGTTCGGCGACTTCGCTTAGATTTCACCGAGTATCGAAAACCGAGCTAAGAGCGGCCAAGCCCGGCTTGGTTCAGCCAATCGTCGCCGGCTTCCTCAGACGGGGCTTCCCGAGGGGCTGGGGCATCTGGTTTCAAAAGCGCCTGCTTGCTGTCTTGCGTATCGCGCTGGAAGAAGGCCTCGCGGGGCGAGTTGCGGAGTATCTCCCCCGGCACCGCGGGTCACTAGGATGTGTTCGTGTGACGCGTTTCGAGCGCAACAGAATTCCTTGAATGTTAAGCATGCTTGCAATGTTGTTAGTATGTATACTTTGAATATCCATTATGCTAATGATATGCAAATCCATAAGCTTGGGGATGCTATGTTTGATGAAGATGATCCTTTTAGTCCCCCTACTTTTGATGAGAAACGTCATTATGATGAGAACATGCCTCCTATTTATGATGATTACAAGGATGATGAAACTGGGTTTGGAAGAGTGTCAACTTTAGCAAACAATGATCCTACTATTTTGGAGGTTTTTAAATCTTATTGGAATAATGATAAAAGTGGATTTGGAGAGGTCATGACTTTATTTAGCGTTGAATCCACTACTTTGGAAGATGTTTCAATTGATTATGGCAACAAAGTTGCTATCTATGATGATTATTGTGATGACATGTATGCTATAAATAGTAATGATAAGCATGAAACTTGTCATCATGATTTTAATGTTCAATTGGGTTATGTCAATCAAGTATCATATGATAGTTATTTCGTTGAATTTGCTCCCACTACTATTGATGAGAAGAAATTTGCTTATGTGGAGAGTAACAATAATTTTTGCATGTGGATCATGAAAAGAATGCTTTATGTGATAGCTATATTGTTGAATTTGTTCATGATGCCACTGAAAATTATTATGAGAGAGAAAGATATGCTTGTAGATATCTCAATAATATCAAGTTTCATCTTTTATGTTAAAACTTTTAAAGTTGCAGTTGTTTTGCCTTCCTATGCTACTTACTTTATGCTCCAATAAATTGTTTGCTTACAAGATTTGTATGCATAGGAAGTGGGTTGGGCTTAAATGTGTTTGCTATATGATTCATGATGCCCCCTTTATGTTTCAATTTCTACTTTTATGTGAGCATCATTAAAATCATAATGCCTAGGTAAAAGGCATTAAATAAAAGCGCTTGTTGGGAGGCAACCCAATAATTACCTTTTCAGTTTTTGTGTATCTACATGATTAATGCTACTGTAGTAATCATGTTTTGTATCTTTTCTTTCAATAAAGTGCTAAGATTAGCCTTTACCATGCTCAGTTTGCTTGTCTATGAGTTGTTGTTTGAAAGCAGAAAGTTTTTGGTATGTCCTGAATATTCCTGAATAGTCAGAAAGTGACAAAAATCTGAATTTTTTGCACAGTAAGCAATTATAAGTTGTCTGTTACATGGTAATTTTTCAGAATTTTTGGAAGTACAGAAGTATGAATTTTTATTTCTCGTTTACAGACTGTTCTGTTTAGACAGATTGCTGTTATAATTGCATTGTTTGCATATGTTTGCTTGTTTAATGTTTCTATTAGTGGATAGGAGTATTAAATATCCAGAGACATTTAGTAAGCAATGTTTAATTATAACTTTGGTAATTGCTACAGTAGATAATGTTATAGTTTTGAATTGATTTATCCTAACCTATCTCACGAGTTATTGATAAGTTTTGTGTGGATGAAGTTTTTAAGACCCAGGGGAGACTGTGATATGAGAAGAATTAAGGAGACACAAGAGCTCAATCTTGGGGATACCCAAGGCACCCCAAGGCAATATTTCAAGAAGTCTCAAGCATCTAAGCTTGGGGATACCCGGTAGGCATCCCACCTTTCTTCATCAACAATTATCGGTTAGTCTCGGTTGAGCCTAAGTATTTATTTATTCACATGATATGTGCTATTCTTGGAGCGTCCTTTTGTTTTGTTTTGTTTGCTATTGGATACAATACTTAGATCTAAATATTATGATTTGGAGAGAGTTTATACATAGCTACCTATTTACTCAACAACTCTTTGTTTTTCATTCACATCTTTTGGAGTAGTTTATTATTTACTCTTGTGCTTCACTAATATCCTTAGAGTAAATTTATGAATGAATTGAATATCATATGTTTGAAATTATATATGTGTTGAGAAGTAAATATGTATCCTAGTATTACAAGTCAATTTCATATGCTTATCTCATGGGAAGTAGTGGCTTCACATTTGGTTTAGGAAGTAAAATCTATTGCAATTTAACAAACACAACATTGGTCATTTGAACAATTCATGAAAGATTAGTATAAGGAAGAGAGATTTCATATGAAAATACACTATCTTGGACATCTTTTGTGATTGTGAACCCTCATTGAATATTTTCACACTTGATCAAATAGTTGATGTTGGACAAGGAAGACAACGTAATGAGTCATGTTTGTGTATATTTGCATAGAAGTTATATTGGCATGGATACTCCAACATATGGTGTTTGTTTATAATCTTTGCTAGCCAAATACTTCCGCACTAAGTGGAAATACTACTTGTGCATCAAAAAAAACCTAAACCCAGTTTCTTCCCTGAGAGTCCACTATAACTACCTATGGATTGAGTAAGATCCTTCAAGTAAGTTGTCATCTATGCATGCAATAAAAATTGCCTTAAATGTGTATGATCTTTTATTGGAAGGGAAATAAGCTTTGTGCGAACTTGTGGTGGTGGAGTAATAAAAGCGATAGACTGCTCAATAAAGGCCACTATGAGAAGGGGCAATATTAAAGTGATTTTCCTTTTCATTAAAAAATCATACAGCCAACTCAAAAGCACATGACAACCTCTGTTTCCCTCTGTGAGGGGCCTATCTTTTACTTTTTCTATCAAGCTTTATTTTTATGTTGAGTCAACTTCTTCTTATTCCAACCTTAAATATTCTCCACTTGGCAAACATTGTATGTTGGGGAAAGATCCAGGCACATATATCTAGTTGAATATATATGATCATGAGTTATTATTGTTGACAATTATCCCTCTGATAAGTAAGTTGGGCGGTGAAACACTATAGCCCCATCTTCCTTTGTGTCTGATGGAAACTATTTGTTCTAAAAATATGCTCCCGAGTGCCAACAATCATTAGAAGACTATAAGATAGTTGAGTATGTGAAGTTTGTTAAACAAAAGCTCTTACATAGACTCTTCTGGAAAAATAAGATGAATTGTAATTGTTTGATGACTGAGAACATAGTTTGCAGAGTCTCAAGAGAGTTTATTGTTTAAACCTTAACATGTGAATGGATTGCTACTTGATCATGAGTAGTTTTATGAGAAAGAGTTCTTGTTTATGATATATAATGATGCTAGCAAAAGTGATTAGAATTATCATTGATCAAACTTATGCACTATTCTAGCATTCAAACTCCATAAATTATTTCTTTTATCATCTACCTACTCGAGGACGAGTAGGATTAAGCTTGGGCTTGCTGATACGTCTCCAACATATCTACTATTTTTGAAGTATTCATGCTATAGTTACATTAATTATATATGGTTTTGGTGCACTTTTATATTATTTTTATGGACTAACTTATTAATCTAGTGCCAAGTGCCAGTTCCTGTTTTCTGCATGTTTTTGGTTTTCCATAAAATCAATATCTAGGAAGGTCAAACTACCCCGGCGATTTAATAAGATTTTTTCTCGAATATATGTGATTTTTCGGCAAACAATCAATGCAAAACGATGCCCAAGGGCCCCACAAGGGCAGGACACGACCACCACCCTAGCCACGCCATGAACCCTTGTGGCTAGCCCTTAAATCGGTTGGAGCTGTCCTTTCGTCGCAAGAAAGCTAATTTCCGGAGGAAAATCCCCTCAAAATTTCAGCCCGATCGGAGTTACGGATCTCGGCTATTAAAGAAACGGTGAAAGGCCATAACACAGACGCGAAAAACAGAAGACAGAAGAGAGATCCAATCTAGGGAGAGCTCCCTCTCTCCCGGGAGGGCCAAGGAAGAAGAAGAAGGAGGGGGCCCCTTCCCCCTCTCCTCCGGTGGCGCCGGGACGCCGCCGGGGACATCTCCGTCATCACCCTCACCAACAACTTCCTCTTCGTTCTCATGGTGATGTGTGAGTAGTTCATCCTCGAGGCGAGGGTATGTACTAGTAGCTATGTGTTCGATCTCTCTCTCATGTTCTTGATGGATTTGATCTTGATTGCATCATGAGCTTTATTAATAAAGTTGGATCATATGATGTTCATCCCCCTCTATCTTTTCTGTGGTGAATTCAGTCTTGCTCCTTGAAGTTTCTTTATGTTGGATTGAATACTTTGGATTTGAGATTACATGATGCATGTCTAGTAATTAACTTGCGGATACCCGAGGTGACATTGGGGTACTATTAGCATAAAGGTTGAACGATAATGTCACATGGTGTTGTCGTAGTACGATCTCTGGGACTATCCGTGGTGACATTGGGGTGGTTCAATAGATTAATTGGAAAGGCAACTTTGAGGTGGTTTGCTACCTACGCGATTTCATCCTACTTTATCTGATAGAATAAAAACTTTGGAGTGATTCTTTGCTGCACTTTGAGGGATTATCATGATGTTCAATTATGTTAATGATGTTGAGAGTTGGCACTAGTGAAAGTATGAACCCTATGTCTTGTTTTCAAGCATTGAGACACCGTTTTTACTCACTCTTTTTTACTTGCTACCTTGCTGTTTTTTTGTTCAGAATATAAAAAGCTATTTCTACCATCCATATTACACATCTATCATCACCTCTTCGCCAAACTAGTGCACCTATACAACTGACAATTGTGTTAGGTGTGTTGGGGACACAAGAGACCACTTGTATTTGATTGCAGAATTGTTTGAGAGAGAAGCACCTTCATCCTACACCTCTCGCGGATTGATAAACCTTAGGTCATCAACTTGAAGGAAATTTGCTGCTGTCCTATAAAACTCTGCGCTTGGAGGTTTGTAACATCCCCAAATTTTAATGCATGTAATTAAGGGTTAATTAGCATCTCATGCATCATTATTTTCAATCCAAAAAAAATTCATTTTATTTAAAAGTGAGAAAAACCCTAAATTTGTCTAAATGGCTCAAATATTTCCCAAATTTTAAATTCTTGTTCAGAAGTTCAAAATTCAAAATAAAAATATGGGCAGCTTCTGTATAATATTAGGAAGGCCCGTGATTTTTGGCGGAATTTTTAGAGTTATTTTGGGGTCTCAAAAATTACTAAAAACATCTATTTGAAAATAAAAAAAATAAAAAAAAAAAAGGGGGACCGGACTGGCCCAAGTGGATAAGGCCACCCAAGCAGCCCAACCCTAATCCCCTCCTCCTCTGCCTCCTCACTCCCGTGCTCCTCCTCCACCTAGCGCGCCGCCGCTACAGCGATGCTCTCCCGCCGGCCATCGCCGCCGCCCACTCACCCCGCCGTGCGCCTCCTCTCCTTTCGCCGCTTGAGCCTCTCCTCCTCCCGCAAGCGCCGCCGCTCCCGTCTCCCGCACCGCCGCCACCGCATCGACCGCGCGCGCCGCCAGCGTCCGCCCCGCTACCGGCCGCCTCTGGCCGACGAGCTCGGCCCCGTCGCCGTGTAGTGCCGCGCCCGCACCTGCTCGCCCCGCTCCGTTCCGCCGCCAGCCGGCTCTGCCGTGATGCCTCGCCGTGCCCGTGCGCCGCCTTGTCTCCTCTCCAGCGCCGCCTCCTTTTCGAGCTCGCCGGGGAGCCTCCATGGCTGCCGCCGCCAGTAGCGCCTTCGTGCGCGTGCCCCAGCGCCGGTGCTGCCTCGCGCTCGCACGACCTCATCCCCTGCAGCCCGTGGCCGGTGGTCGCCACCCCGAGCTCGCCGTCTCGGCCTCCGTCCACGACGCCGCCACGTGTTTGACAAAGTTCCCACAAAAGGCCCGGCGCCTCGCCGATCCGACCATGTCCGTGAACCCGAGAATCCGCTACGACGACGACCCGGCTTCGACTACATCCTCTACGGCACGAAGACGACGTCTACTTCCTCTACGCCCGAAGACGCACGACACCCGATCCGCTCCGCCTCGCGACCACGCTTCAAAGGTGACAAATTTAAGTCGATGCCTTGCATGATGAGAGTCCGATGTTGTATTTCTCGTAGTCGTAGATGCGAAATCGACATATACGTGTGATGTATGAGATGTCGGTAACTATACCGTAATTGTCGTCAGTGCAAATATCCGGTAGTAGTGTCGTCGACACGGTCACCCCGTAAATAATTTTGTAGTTCTCTGACGACACCACTGACTACCTTCTACCGCTTCCATATGTCGTAGTAGATTGTTTTCGCTAGATCGACTCTCTCCCGATCTCTCCCCCTCTCTTGCTCTGCGTTATCACCGCCACGAACACCTTTTATCCACCACAGATCCCCCTTCTACCTTCGTCGCCATTGCACCCGTGTGACACCGGTAGCCTCTTCCGGAACCTCGACCTAACCCTAAGTTTTATCGGTTAGTTGTTTTATTCAGAAAAATATGCATTTCACATGTTCATCGCATTCACATGCAAGATAACGATAGGGTGTCAATTATTTCTGATGAACAAATGAAAACCCTAGTTTCTTTATCTCCGGAGTATATTCGAGATGCGACCGTTTAAGCATTCGAACTCCGATTAAACTGAATAGCTTGAATTATCCTCTCCCGAGAAATAAAATGTCATGTCATCATCCTTGCTTGCATTGCATCGAACCATGTGTTGATTGTCCCCTTTCTTTCCGGTGTTTGGTTCTTCTCGGGAGACCAAGAGTCTGAAGTGAAGATCGACAACACTGATGACAAGTACCCGATGATAACCAAAAAGGCAAGCGTAAATCCCCCTTTTGAGCATCTCTGATCTTCCCCAAGTATTTTATCCACCAAATTATATTGCATTCAATTCCAATGTCAATTTTGGTCGATAAATAGAGTTATCCTAGTAGTGCATTACTCATCCTGATAGCCTTACCTGTTTTCCCTTCTTAGCATATCTAGGTTTGCTGTGGAGCGCTAGAGCTATATATATGTTATAAATGCTTAGCCCTGCTTAGTTAAGTACTCTGATCGTCTGGTGGATGAGTCAGAATTACCGAGGAACCTGGTATGTGAAGTGGATGTGGAAGTTGTGGTATCTTAATAAAATGACTAAAGGCTTGGATGAGAGGCCACAGTGGAAAGTGGTGTTTTGTCTCGTTCTCGTCGCCTAGGAGTGAGTTCTTTACCTCTTGGACCAAGATTGAGCGTGCACCCACACGTGGGCTTAGGAACCTCCATCGACTAAATAACTTGTGAAGGTCTATCCATGGGTCCTCTAGATTCGGGCTTTCCATTTGTGTGTGCGTGGTGATGGGTGGTTGATGTGATGGAAAGTGATGATGATGGTGGTGTTTAGGACGTGGCCGCGGTCCAAGGTGTTAGGCACTGAACCTGGACTTCCGCACACTGATGCTCCATGGATAGCCCTATGCGAGGGAGAAGTTGTAACCGTTCCCACTCTGCCTACTTTCCCAGGAAGAGAGCGATGTGAGCTCCTGGCCTAGGGCTCAATAGGATTGATAGGATACTCATATCAACAAGTTGCAACTTCTTTTTCGGAAGCTCATCTGAAAAGAACTCCGAGGTTAAGCGTGCTTGGCCCGAGCGATTTGAGGATGGGTGACCGACCGGGAAGTCCTTCCCGGGTGCGCACGAGTGAGGACAAAGTGCGCAGAAAAGACTAGTGCTGGTCTGTGGGGCTAGTCTAGAGATCCGAGAGAGTTGCCAGGGTGACAGCCGCCGGCCCGGGGTGGGCCAGGGTGTTACAAGGTCCAACAAAGTCTACAGGAATAAGTTGCGTAGTAGACATCACGGGCACGTATGGTGGCCCGCCACGGGTATTTTTGGACAGATTTGCCGCGGGAAAAAGAATTCTACTGGCGGACACGTATTGCTGCCCACCAGTGGTAACTCAAGTAGCGTGCCCGGTTTTGTGCCCGCCACGGGTAACATTTGTCTCACGACAAATCTGGACAACTGTTACATGCCCGCCACTGGTAAGACAATAGAAGTGGCGGCGGGGTTTTACGCGCGCCAGTGGTAATTTATCAGATTCCAAGTGGAAGGTGCTAGACTGCGCCTGCCACTAATGTGAGCCCACCTATATGCCTTTTCCTCGTAGTGTTAGACCAACTGATCAATTGATTAATAGCCTTTTTTTTCCTCTGCGGTAGTGTGGTGTAGCTGCTGCTTTCTCCTCTCTATGTCTTACATGTCCCTCGTCCTCTGCCTCTCCTCCCTGATCCAGTGTCTCCACTTAGGATTCTCCATCTCTAGTGCTTGTCCTCCTCAACTCCCCTTATTCCTTAGCCCCTTCTCCTCCGTTGTCACGGACGGGAGGTCACAAAGCTCATTGTGTTGCCATTTACGCAACCATGGTGGAGCTCGAATCTGAGGTTCTCCATGGTACCGAGTGTTGGAAATATGCCCTAGAGGCAATAATAAATGTATTATTATATTTCCATGTTCATTATTAATTTTATGTTTCTGTGCTACAATTGTATTGGTTCTTGAATATGAGATTCAGAGGAAAATCCAAATACATGTGTGGAAATATAAACACCAAGTGATCCCTAGTCTAGCCTCTAAGACTAGCTCATGTATTGATGATGATCTTGTTTTCCTGATCCTGAGCATTGTTAGTGTAACAAGGATGCTATCAATATATGAGAACACCGTTGTCTTGATAACAACGGAGTTGGATAGACCCAACTTATGAATTACTGAGAGATGTCATCGTTGCTATATTATCGGTACTTCATATAACTTGTTCACGATTGCATTGTTCCTTAGACCATGAGAATATTGTATACCAACATACCGGATGGTTACTTTGGTGTTTACCACATGTCACTCCGTAAATGGATTGAATAAAGGTGACTTACGGGTATACCGGAAACGTATGTCTCGGTAGCGATAGTTCAAGACTGGGATTTGCTCCTCTCACGATAGAGAGATACTCTCTGGGCCCACTCGGTGTTACGATCTGGCCAGACACATGTGATTATGATCACGAGATACCGGAACATGGACACGAGTAAAGAGAACGAAACCGGTAACGAGGATAACCGGTATAGTGATCAAGTAGTTGATCACGGGGATACCAATAATCTCACCTCGGGTTTTGTAAACATATTGCGAAGCAAAGGAAATGGTTTTCGTAAACAAAGGTTCGCTCGAGAATTTCGTGAATATGCGGGAGTTAATAAGGGTGTCCAGATCCGCTGTTAACTATTGTCCGGCAAGGGTTCCGAGACATGTACACTTATTTCCGTACCTGTAGGGTCACACGCTTAACGGGTTCTAGTCCTGATTACCGGAGAAATGAGAAATGAGTTAAAAGAGCACCGAAAGAGTTTCAGATAGTTCCGAAAGTGTTTCGGTTGGTTCCAGAAGAGTTATGGGAATTCCGGAAAGGTATAACATGATTCGGGGGCCTCGGAATGGGTTCTATATATGGAAAGTTTTCGGGGGCCTCGGAATGGGTTCCGGAGACATCCGGAAAATCCGAGATTTTATTTGTGGAAGAAAGTTCTGAAGGACCGTCATGAGACGACGACCCCTAGTGGGCCCCATGGGGCCCACAAGGGGCACCACAGGGCTATGGCAGGCCCCTAGGCCGAATTGGACAAGGAGGGAATCCTTCCCTTCTTCCACTTGGTGGAAGAGGAGAAGGATTCCCTCTCTTGGGGCGCCCCCTCTCCTTCCTCCACCCATATATATGTGGGGAGGGCTCCCTCTTGAGACACCAAATCAATGGGGCCTCTCTTCCGCATAGCTCCACGCTCTCTCGGTCTAATTGCCTAAGTGTTTAGGCTCCTAATTAGACGGGCTCTAGTCTCGGTCTAATTGGTCTAATAGAATTAGACTCCTAATTAGTTGAGAAGCGCCGCTAGGCTTTCTCTCTCTCTAGTTTTCTCGCAGTTCTTCCTGGACGTTGAAACTCTGCCGGACTACTACCATGGAACGCGTGGATACCTCGGAGGGGTCGTCTACTTTGACTCTCATCTCGGAGAACTTTCTCGCGGCAGGGAGGTGTAACCTAGCTGCGGGAAATCGTCGCGCTGCACCGACTCTTCACTGCTTCCGCTAATCTGCTCGTCGGTGAGTTTGATCGTTACCGCCATCTTCATAGTGTTCCTGGGTGTGATCGTGCAGCATAATTTTTTTGTTGCGTAGCACGTTCCCCTACACCGAGTGCAAGAGACGGTAGACTGACGGGAACGAGTTCGTGGTTGCCCGATCCAACTCCGACGGGCCCTGGCGAGTTGGATTCATCACCAATGAGCTCGAACCGGCGCGTCAAAGGTCGTAGTGTGAGGTAAGTGAATATGCGATTTTCATGTTGTGTAGGGTGTTTCGATACGCTGCAAGTGCCTTTGGTTCTGTTGTGTACTCATAGCCATTATGCCGCAACAATTTTTGGGCACTTTGTAAGGGGGGTTTTCATGTTGCAAATGTTTTGCATTGTTGTGAATGCTATTTCTAAATGCCGCTTACATTGATTTTTCCTGTTGCATGTGTTGTGACCTTTTTTTCAACAATTTGTTTGCTGTGAATGGGGATTTGATGCATACCTTGTTATTTTGCTGCATGGGCATGTTTCAAATGTTGCAATATTTTTTTCCCATTTTATAGAGACCATGGGTAAGAATATTGCAGTGATGTTGTGTACTTACAAAACAATGTTGCATGGGGGGTTATATGTAACATGTTGCAATGATGGGACTGTTCAGATCTCACACTTGAATGAAATTGGATGGCAGGGAAGGCAAAGCGATCAGTTGGAACTTTCAACTAACCGATGAGTAGCATTGTCCTTTTAAGTATTTCTTACATCTAAACTGTTTTAGTATGCCTTTTAGGTTCCTAAAAGTCATATAAAGATGGTATTTTTTTTCATTCGATACCCAGCTGGGTATCGGTGGGTATCGGGTTCCACTATCAGAAGATAACGGAACAAAAGTCACCGCACGTTATAAAGATCGTATTTGAAATGGTTTTGACAATACCTTCTCAAATTTTAACCTTTTTTCCCTTCAAACAATATCAAAACATTAGTGTTGATGCCCTTTATCGTTGATTACTCGCCCAAACAGTAAACTTGTTCAAAGGGTGTGCTCTCTTATTTATAGGCTTGTGAGCCACATGTGAAATTACATGTCTGCCCCTAGGAAATTTGAAGTTTTACCCCTACTAATCACATTGTATCTCTCGGGGTAATTTGTTATTTTTTGCCTTACCCCTTAGGGCATATTCTTCGGCATCTCTTTTTCAGTTTGTACGGACCCATGCACAACGTGCAATCTTCTCGCCCAAGGTTCAAGCTGAGGTCAGACGTAGGTGTGCGCTCGCCATCTTGCTCAGTCTTGCGTGCAGGTGTACATGGGTCTCCATCTTGCCTGAGGATCCCGCACGGGGCCGCGCGTGGAGCTGCATGCTTTCCAACTTGCCTGTGGGTTCATGCCGGGGTCACTCCCTGGTGTGTCCTTGCCATCTTGCCTAGGTTTCATGCCCGAGGTCACGCAATGATGCCCGCTCACCGTCTTATCCAGGTTGCACGTCCAGGGGTGCTTGTGGGTGCTCCTTCGCTGACTTGTCCGGAATGCAACGCACTACGGTTGGGCGCAATGTTGTCCTCACATGCGGCCCTTGCCCACGTCGTCTAGTTGTATTGCCTCCTGTCAAAAAAGGAGTCAACCCATCTAAATATACTCGTACATGCAAATAAAGAGAAGGTGAGTTGTAGTACCAGTTATCCTGACGAAGTGTCGATTTGAGCTCAAGCTGAGACCCTCTTACCAACACACATGTGGATTCAAAACGAAAATCAAATCAAGTGATTTTTTATTCGGGAATTATTTTGAGCAATCATAGTCGGTGATTTGTCATATGGTTTAGTCAACACAGCACATTATTACCCTCTCAATTAGCGTATGGTTGGGCCGTCCTCCTTTTATCCGGGCTTGGGACCGGCTATGCAAATGGCATAGGCGGAGTTCCCCACCCACCCACCCTCCCAAAATATGACTTTTTTATGTTTTCCATTTTTTGGATTTTTGTCATTTTCATTTTTTAAATAAAAACATGTTTTGATTTTTTTGGCTATTTTTGGGTTTATACACTATTTTTTTGCTTTTTTTTACCACTTGTGCCCTAAGGCCAAACAAGCATCGTCAACCTGAAAATAATCAGTGCAAACAGTACGTATGAGGCCATTACAAAAGGCTGATCCAGATTTTCTAAATTGAAATGGACTACCAGAGGATGTACGGACCTTCAGAGCATGCGGTTCAACACCTTACGCGCCACCGCCCTCTTCACGCTCAACGTTGTCTATCTGGTGGAGTGGCATATGAATGAGAAGTTAGTGTTATCATAATCAATCAGCGCCGAGCACGGCAATGCATAGTTGCATACCATTTGAAAAGATTAAATAGAATAACCAGAATTAATAGTGATGTGGTCCTATAAATTCACTCGGTCCCAAAATAAATGTCGCTGATGTAGTTGTACTAAATGCGACACTTATTTTGGGACCGAGGGAGTACATGTTAAATAAGATGGCTTACGTGCGCTGAGCTAGGTTGTCTGCTGCTCTCACCAGCAGCAGCGGCCTTCTCCAAGGCTGTGAGCAGTTCATTCAAGTTGAATGTCGTCGAGGAAATCTCACCACCTTGTCCAGTGCTGGTTGCTACGGCGTCTATCAAATCAGATTAATCTGCCAAGGCCGGGTCGCTGCATAAACCAGAGAGCGTGTCGCTAGCATCGACCGGTCCTCCAGGGCCTAGCACGATGTCGGCGTTGACCTGAGCGTGCATACATGCATGGACAACAACTAAGATGCAGTCTGAAGTAAGAACACGTGACTAGTAGAAGATCAAACGCTACAGATCATGCACAAGGTCAGAGATCGAAGAGTAAGTAGAAGAGCCACAGTTAATGGCGATCTGATCCTATATAATCCCTCCGTTATATATTAGTTGTTGCTCAAACAAATGTATAAATAAGATGGCTTACCTGCCCTGAGCTAGGGTTTCCATTGCTCTCGTTAGCAGCTAGGGCCTTCTCCATGATCGCGAGCTGTTCGTTCAAGTTGAATATCGTTGAGGAGTTGTCACCATCTTGTCTACTCTCCGCCTCACTAGCAGTGCTGCTTGCTAAGGCGTCCATCATATAATATTGAGCTGCGAAGGCCGGGCTGCTGGATAAACTGGAGAGCATGCCGCTGGCATCAGCCGCTCCTCCATAGTTGAGCTCGTTGTCTGCAATGACCTGAGCGTGCATACATGCATGGACAACAACTGAGATGCAGTCTAAAGTAACAACGCGCGGCTAGTACAGATGAGAGGTGACAGATGATGCACACAGTTAGAGATTGAAGAGTAATTAAGTAGAAGAGCCACAGTTAGTGGCGATCTCCTGTATTATTATATGTTAAACATGTGAGATGGCTCACCTTAGCTGCGCTAGGCTGTCTACTGCTCTCACCAGCTTTAAGGACCTGCTCCACGGTCGGCAACACTTGCCTCAGCATCCTGGAGGCCTTCTCACCATCCTGGCCACTACTCTCTGGCAGCGGCGCACTAGTACTGCTAGCATCGGCCCGTCCATCATCAGCATATCCAGGCGTGGAGGATGGCCCGTCCATGTATTGCTCGGTGAAATAATGCATGGTTTCTGGCTCCATCAGCTGCTCCATCAGCTCCATCCAAGAGCCGTCATCGTCCTGCAGCGCGCTGTCCATGTCCGCAATCAACTCGGGGTTCAGCACGCACTTCTTCAATATTCTCTCAAAAGCAGCGGGATCCATTCCAAACTCAGCAGCTCCCTCCGACATAGCAGCGGCTCCATCCGGGGTGTTACGCCAGTGGAGAAAAGTGTCGTAGATGTCGAGCTGAGTGTGCATACATGCATGGACACCAAAAGATTAAGATGCAGGCTGTTGAAGTAATAACGCCCGGCTAGCACGGATCAAACACTACAGATGCAGGGTTGTTAATGGTACCTTAGGTGGCGGCCTGGAGTTTTCTGCCTCCATCACCAGCGCGATGACCCGCTTGAATTCAGAACCGTCATTGTTCTGCACCGCGTTGTCCATGGCTGCAACCAGCTCGGGGTTCAGCACGTACTTCTTGCACATTGTCTCAAAAGCAGCGGGATCCATTCCAAACTCAGCGGCTCCCTTGGACATAAGAGCCGACACATGAGCGGCTCCATACCTGCCGACGAGCCAGGAGTGCATGTTGTCGGCGTTGACCTGCATGAGTGTGGACAACGGCAAAAATGATGTGTTTCCTATAGTCAAATAAGTATCTTCCAATAGTCTTTAGCTGTTGGGGTTACCGTGATTTTGTTGCAGTGATTATTAGTGGCTAGTAAAGATCCTAAGGCTACAGATGATGCACGCAGGGTTGTTAATGGTACCTTAGGTGGCGGTGGCTCACGGCTACTACCAGCATATCCAGGCGGGGAGGATGGCTCGTCGATGTCGTGCCCGGCAAAATAATCCCAGATTTCTTGGCCCAACAGCTGCCCGTGGAGCCGTTTGTATTTAGAAATGTCATTCTTGTGCACCAAACTGCCCATCACTACCGGAAAAATTATATTTGCCATGCGGGCATGTCTCTGCCGTGCGCCGCAGGTTCTCGGAACACGGCAAAGAAACCTTTGCCGTGCAGGAAACAAGAAGATCACGGCAAATAAAAGGTGCACGGCACAGAAGCTCCCGAGCACACGGCAAAGAAAATGGCACGGCAAAACGGAACCAAAACACACGGCAAATACAGGCATCTCGGCAAAGATTTTTTTGCCGTGATCCTTTATGTACATCACGGCAAAATAGTTGACTAGGATCCGCAAATTTGCCGCGCACCCCAATATTTCGCGGGAAATATCTAAATAAATTTCCCGCGTTATAAATAAATTGGCTGGAAAATCTATACCGTGTGTAGAGAAAAAGCACACGGCACAGAACTTCTTTGCCGTGTTCCTACCAGTGCCCCGCACGGCACATAACTTCTTTGCCGTGTGCCCTTTATGCTGGCACACGGCAAACCCCCTGAACTTCATCGCACGGCACAGAACTCGTATCGGACCACATGAACTAGTAGTAAACTCGTATAGGTCGGAACTAGTATCGTAAACTCGTAAACTCGTATCGGAACTAGTATCGTAAACTCGTAAACTCGTATATATAGGTCGGAACTAGTATCGTAAACTCGTATAGGTCGGAACTAGTATCGTAAACTCGTAAACTCGTAAACTCGTATCGGAACTAGTATCGTAAACTCGAAAACTCGTATAGGTCGGAACTAGTATCGTAAACTCGTAAACTCGTGTCGGAACTAGTAACGTAAACTCGTAAACTCGTGTCGCAAGTTTTGGTGGGATACCGACGCTCCGGACCCCGCTACGGCGAAACCCTACGCCTGCTGGAAAAAAGTCAAACCTGTCGATCTACCCCTTTGACCGGCGCCGAGAAGGGATAGACGTATGAACTTTTTTGCTTGGTTGTGTTAGGTTGGTACATAGGACCATGGGGAACCAACATTTCATGTGTTTCGTCGCATGATTCCGTGCCCGGCACCCGACACGAGAGTTTTCACCTCGAAGTGTCGGAACTTACTACGGAGTAAGAGGGGTCGGTGAAGGGGGTCGCACCTCGGAGCTGTATCTTGGTTCCCACAACCTACCAACACACTCTTATACATATATTAGGGACCCATGCAAGTTTTGGTGGGATTCCGACGCTCCGGACCCCGCTACGGTGAAACCCTACGCCCGCTGCAAAAAGTCAAACCTGTCGATCTACCCCTTTGACCGGCGCCGAGAGGGGGTAGACGCATGAACTTTTTTGTTTAGTTGTGTTAGGTTGGTACATAGGACCATGGGGAACCAACATTTCATGTGTTTCGTCGCATGATTCCGTGCCCGGCACCCGACACGGGAGTTTTCACCTCTAAGTGTCGGAACTTACTACGGAGTAAGAGGGGTCGGTGAAGGGGGTCACACCTCGGAGCTGTATCTTGGTTCCCACAACCTACCAACACACTCTTATACATATATTAGGGAGCCATGCAAGTTTTGGTGGGATTCCGACGCTCCGGACCACACTACGGCGAAACCCTACGCCCGCTGGAAAAAAGTCAAACCTGTCGATCTACCCCTTTGACCGGTGCCGAGAGGGGGTAGACGCATGAACTTTTTTGCTTGGTTGTGATAGGTTGGTACATAGGACCATGGGGAACCAATATTTCATGTGTTCCGTCGCATGATTCCGTGCCCGGCACCCGACAAGGGAGTTTTCACCTCTAAGTGTCGGAACTTACTACGGAGTAAGAGGGGTCGATGAAGGGGGTCGCACCTCGGAGCTGTATCTTGGTTCCCACAACCTACCAACACGTTCTTATACATATATTAGGGACCCATGAAAGTTTTGTTTAGGGTGTTCCTAGGGGCTAACCTTACACAAGCAACCAAAAAATTTCACTTTGCTACCCCCTTTCGACTACTTTTCACATTGATATTAGACAAACCCTGCAAATTACATTGACAACATAAATTACACAGAGAAGAAAATATCGGTAGTAGCGAGAACACAACATAAATTGAAGATACATGGTACTCTGCAAATTAGAAAAAGAAAATTCATCTACCATCGACGCAGCCTCCCGCATCACTCCTGCCTTTCGACGACGCAACACCCTTGCCCTTCGACGACGCAGCACCCTTGTCCTTCGACGACGCAGCACCCTTGCCCTTCGACGACGACGCCGCCGCCGCTGCTGCAGCTTTCTTGCTCTCTTCACTCGGCATGAAGATATCATCTTCATCCTCGCTCTCCTCGAGCCATAAAATAGAAAATCTTATAGCGCTGGTCAAATCTGTAAAGCAAAGGTTGGGACCTAGATATGGCATCTACCAACCTTCTATTTGCTATTCTAACTAAGTTATCCTATTCTAGCACATCCTATTCTAACTATATTATCCAGTGATGGTAACCATGCGCAAGCACTACCTAAATTAACCATGCCCCTTTCAGAACCACGTCGGATCGAAGGTTCCTACCTTCTCCAGTGGCCACTCTGACCGGCAAATCGGCAAATCATCGCGTGGTCGTGAGACGGCAAATCGGCCTTCGATCCAAACAGCGGCAAGACGTCTCTGATGATTTGCAACCGTCCGAACAAGTGTTGGGGTTGTTGCTAATCATCAGAGATCCTTGCCGCTGCTTGGATCCGACCGAGGGGAGGGTTCACCTTCAGCCTCCGCTCTAGGAACTCCTGCCTCTCAGAAATCTTGCTCTCTGCTACCCGTGTACTGCCAATGATGGATGTGAAGTGTACTCCTGCCTCTCTTATAGACCCGCCTCTCCGAGTGACTCCCTCCAGCTAGCCAATCAGGAACAAGTACGCGGATCGTGTGTTTCCTTCGAGAGCTTGGGAGCCGTTGGATCAAGCGAATGACTCCCTTTGGCTAGCCAATCAGGAACAAGTACGCGGATCGTGTGTTTCCTTGGAGAGCTTGGGAGCCGTTGGATCAAGCGAATGACTCCCTTCGGCTAGCCAATCAGGAACAAGTACGTGGATCGTGTGTTTCCTTCGAGAGCTTGGGAGCCGTTGGATCAAGCAGTTGCAGTTTGTGTGTTTCCTTCGCCGAGTGCGGTAGTAAAATAATTGATACTAATAAATAAATAAGTATAAATATAAAATAAGATAATAATTAGGCATTTGGCCGTCGGCGCCTTGCCATTTTCTGTTTTATAAAATAATCCGCGTCGTTCGTTCCGATGGAACCGGATGGAATCTTGTGTTGATTTCGGGTAGACTTTGGTTTCTCATGTTCCTATGGCCTAACCTAACACAACCAAGCAAAAAATTCCACTGGCCTACCCCCTTTCGACGCACGTCTATGGGGATAGACGAAAACGTTAGGGTTTTTCCAGCGGATTCAGGGTTTCGCCGAAGCAGGGCCCCGGAGCGTCGGAACCCCACCCAAACCTAGGTTGTGCCATACCATATGTATACAAGAGTGTTGTGTATTGTAAATGTGCAATATCCTACTCCTAGGTGTGACTGGCTTCACCGACTTCACTTTCTCTCTAGTGAGTTTCTGCACTTAGAGGTGAAAACTCCCCTTTCGGGCGAACCGGATGGAATCTTGTGTTGATTTGGGGTAGACTTTGGTTTCTCATGTTCCTATGGCCTAACCTAACACAACCAAGCAAAAAAGTCCACTGGCCTACCCCCTTTCCACGCACGTCTATGGGGGTGGAGAAAACGTTAGGGTTTTTCCAGCGGATTCAGGGTTTCGCCGAAGCGGGGCCCCGGAGCGTCGGAACCCCACCCAAACCTAGGTTGTGCCATACCATATGTATACAAGTGTGTTGTGTGTTGTAAATGTGCAATATCCTACTCCTAGGTGTGACAGGCTTCACCGACTTCACTTTCTCTCTAGTGAGTTTCTGCACTTAGAGGTGAAAACTCCCCTTTCGGGCGAACCGGATGTAATCTTGTGTTGATTTGGTGTAGACTTTGGTTTCTCATGTTCCTATGGCCTCACCTAACACAACCAAGCAAAAAAGTCCACTGGCCTACCCCCTTTCGACGCACGTCTATGGGGGTAGACGAAAACGTTAGGGTTTTTCCAGCGGATTCAGGGTTTCGCCGAAGCAGGGCCCTGGAGCGTCGGAACCCCACCCAAACCTAGGTTGTGCCATACCATATGTATACAAGTGTGTTGTGTGTTGTAAATGTGCAATATCCTACTCCTAGGTGTGACCGGCTTCACCGACTTCACTTTCTCTCTAGTGAGTTTCTGCACTTAGAGGTGAAAACTCCCCTTTCGGGCGAACCGGATGGAATCTTGTGTTGATTTGGTGTAGACTTTGGTTTCTCATGTTCCTATGGCCTAACCTAACACAACCAAACAAAAAAGTCCACTGGCCTACCCCCTTTCGACGCACGTCTATGGGGGTAGACGAAAACGTTAGGGTTTTTCCAGCGGATTCAGGGTTTCGCCGAAGCGGGGCCCCGGAGCGTCGGAACCCCACCCAAAACTAGGTTGTGCCATACCATATGTATACAAGTGTGATGTGTGCTGTAAATGTGCAATATCCTACTCCTAGGTGTGACCGGCTTCACCGACTTCACTTTCTCTCTAGTGAGTTTCTGCACTTAGAGGTGAAAACTCCCCTTTCGGGCGAGCCGGATGGAATCTTGTGTTGATTTGGGGTAGACTTTGGTTTCTCATGTTCCTATGGCCTAACCTAACACAACCAAGCAAAAAAGTCCACTGGCCTACCCCCTTTCGACGCACGTCTATGGGGGTAGACGAAAACGTTAGGGTTTTTCCAGCGGATTCACGATTTCGCCGAAGCGGGGCCCCGGAGCGTCGGAACCCCACCCAAACCTAGGTTGTGCCATACCATATGTATACAAGTGTGTGATGCATGTAAAATGCATACATGAACTTTGCACTTTAATTGCTTATATTCCAATCATATTTGCATCATATAAGGGTTATATCAATGTTTTATAATGATTTTGGGAATATTCATTTATTTCCTATTTTTATGGAATTAACCCTGCACAGGCAGAAAACCCCGTTTCTTATTTTAATGTTTCAGGGACCCAAACGTCAACGAAATCACCTGGAAATTTACGGGCGTCAATATTTGGAAGGAAGAAGACCTGTGGGCGAAGGAAGCAAACAACGGAGGCCGAGGCCAAACGGGGGTGGCCCACGCGGCCAGGTACTGTGGCCGCGTGGGCCCACCCGTTTGGCCTCGTGGCTCCGTTGCCGTCGATCTTCGCTCCACCGACATCGTCTTGACCTAAAAACGCCTATAAAAAAGGTCCCCCGACGTTCTCTGGAAGGAGCGCCGCACAAACACAGAAACACCGAAACGGAGATCAGGAGCTGCAGATTGGAGGGGGAAAACTCCGGCGGGGCGCTGCCGGCGTGGTCTCCATCTTCTCCATCGACTTCTCCACCGTCTCCATGATGAAGAGGGAGTAGTCCACCTCTGGACTATGGGTTTGTGGAAGTAACTTATGTATCTCTCCTCTCTTGAGCTTCACTAATTAGCACCGTATGAGCTGCTGAACATGATTACGGTCACCGTTGTAATACCTTTGTGGTGGATCTTTATGAGTTAATATATGTTTGAGATTGCAATGTTTGTTTCAGTTATGAGTATAGATGCATATTATGTACCCCGTTCTTGTCTACTTGTTTTGATCAAGCATGTTTATGAGAGCGTGTGTGGGGGAACGTGTGCATTAGTTGGAGTAACGGGGGTGGCTAGTGCAGTGAACGTGAGAGAAAGTTCTGCGATCCACTTTGGTATCTTTACCTTACTTTGTTACCTCACTAGGGATAAACTAAAATACCATGCTACCGGGGATGTGGGCGTGACCATTGCCACTACTCCATGACTAGATCTAGCATGTTCTTATTTTCACTTCATGTCATGATACTTAATGCTATACTCTGAGTTATCTTAATTACTGAGGTGTTATGATTTAGTTCGCATCTTGGTGGAGTATAAGAGAGGTTAATAACCAAAAGATCTCTATGTTAGGACGTGATGCCCATATATCTAAGTAACTTGTTATCAAACCCTGTGTTGCAATCTCATATGTTAACTTGTGTGTTCCATTGTCTACCACTTTATAAAGAGAGAGTGCATTTGTGAAACCATGAACCCCAGTCCATTTTTAATCATAAGAAACACCTTTCCAACACCATATACCACTTTTCTATTTTCAGCCATCATTAAATCCGAAAATACAAAAATACTTTTCATCTTGCATACATCATTCAAAAACCCAAAAATATCATTTATCATTGCATCCACCATCATTGCATATTTATTTCTTGTTTGCATTGCATAACTATCCTGATATCATTCTTACACCTTGTGCTTGACAACCACAGGTGAGGTTGAGGACCAAAACATCTAACCTTGTTTTGTAGGTAACCAAAAGAAGGATAAGAAGATAAATCTACCACTTCAGATTCCCCGAGAGTTCGATATTAAACCCTCGAGTCACCCCTCGTGGGGAAAACTGTCTTCCACTTACTATACACTCTGCACTTGGAGTCTCAACCTAATCCCGTTTATTTTGCAGGTATCAAACTTGCTCTTCGGGATCATCAAGACGTTTTCTGGCGCCGTTGCCGGGGAATCGTAGCTGAGAGATTTATCCAAGGGTGTGCATCATCGCATTCATCTCACAACAAAGTCAACGTCACCAACTTGTGCTAACACCTAAGCTTGGGGAGGTTGCACCTACGTGAGCACCATCTTATCCATCTTTACTTACAAAGCAATTTATTTGTTTTGTTAGTGTCATTGCATATCATATCATATTTATTTCAGTTTTGCATAAAAAATTAAAAATACCAAAAAAAACTTGCTATCATGGTGCTTGGAAACAAACAAGGAGGGAGTTCTCTAGGGAATTCTGTTTCTAGTTTTAAACAATATCATGGAGAAACATTAAAAGATGCTTGGGTAAGAATTAATAGGATGCATTATGAAGATCCTACACCTTGTGAAGATGAAAAGCTAAATCTTTATTTCTATTATGGAATAGATCCTTGGTATCAAAATGCTTTAGATGGGGCTACAGGTGGAAGTTTTGTCTTGTCAACACCACCTTGTGCAGCCATGACACTTAGAAGGATTTTTGGTAGCTTTGTGGGTAGCAAGAAAAAGTTGGAAGACACCACAATAGCACTTGCTTCATCAAAGGATAAATTTGAAACTAAGTTAGAAAAGCTACCTAGTAAGGAAGATTTTGAACAACTAGTTTCTTATTCTGAAAACATTATTCCAAAGATAAACAATGAATTGGTTAATGTCATGCATAAGTTGAGAATTTGTGAGAAAGAATTTCTGGAAAAAGATGTTTACCTGAACAATATTGAGGAAAAATTGGTTCGAGTTAGTGATTCATTGAGAAAAGATTCATCTCTTAAACATGTGAAAGAGTTCCTAGCAACAAGTTTGGGTTAAAAAGGAAAAGAAAGTTGAGGAAGTTAAAATGCTTAATGAAGTCAAGGATCCTTTGCTTGACTTAGAAAATTGTAGCTTGCATGAATTAATATCTATCTTACAAAAATTTGCAAGTGATCCTTCCATCAACACTAACCAAGCAGGTTTTGGTTCTTATATTGCTAATCATGTCTTGAAAGAAAAGATTGCTAGGTACAACCAAGAGGCTATGATACCACCTAAGCTTGGGGATATGTGGATACCTAAGGTACTAGTAACTATTGGAAAAGAGACACACCATGCCATACTTGATCTAGGATCTAGTGTCTCTGTTTTATCTAAAGAACTATATGAAGTGCTTGAATTGAAAAATCTTGAAAAATGCTCTATTGAACTAGCACTTGCTGATGACTCTATTAAACATGCTTTGGGAAAAGTAAGTGATGTTATGGTAGAGTTACATATGACTTTTGTGCCTGTGGATTTTCTAATCATGGATATGGGGAATAAAACCTCTAGTCCTATTATTCTTGGAAGACCTTTTCTTCGTACCACAGGTGCTATCATTGATTCAAAGGAAGGGAATGTAAAGTTTCAGTTTCCACACAAGAAGTGCATGGAACACTTTCCAAGGAAGAGGGAACCACCAAAGTTCAAGCTCCCTCATGAGCTTCGTCCACAATAAAACAACAAGTAAGAAGCCTAGCTATATGGCTATAAAGAAAGCGCTTTGCGGGAGGCAACCCGGTTATTTTTGTGTGTGATTTTTCTTTGTGTCCTCTTGCTGTAACAAGAGATTTTGTGTCTAGTTAGGTTCTGGAGTTTTTAATAAAGTGCCAAGTTTTACCCTTTTTGGTTTGAAAAAGTTGCTTATAGCGTTCGGAGATTTTATTCCTGCACGAGTCAGTGCACGGTATGATTTTTAATTCTTATTCTGTAACTCCGAATGAGCTCATATTTGAACTGTAGTTGCAACTTTTCATCCTCTGTATGCATGAATTTTTCGGAATTTTTCGAGAAAGTTTGGTAGGGTAGAAAAATACGTTTTGCTGCTGCTGTTTTTCTGGACAGATTCTGTCCCATTTTGTTTGATGCATGCTTTGAGCTTTTAAGTTGAATCTTTTTGATCCAATTGAGTTTATGAGTAGGCATACAACATTATACACTTTCTGGACATTCATATGAATTTTTGTTCAAGGATTATATGCAGCAAGGAACCTATTTGTTTATCACTATTAATGCACCCCACAGAAAAGAGATGGGAGAAACGGTGTTTTGAAGTTTTTTCACAGGGATTGGAGGAGATGCACCAAGAGCTATCCAAGGATGGTGAAGACCATAAGCTTGGGGATGTGAAGACAACCCCGCTGGACCTACACACTCTCGGTTTGCACACGTCCAACTTCTGTTTTTCGATCGAAACACTTTATCGCATAAACTTGGAGCGTCGTTTTTTTTTTTGTTTGAGTCTTGAGAGACCACCACACTATCAATTATATATGAGAGAGCTACTGGAAATATGGGTTGAAATATGTTGGATGCTTTTATAAGATTGGGAAAAGGGATGTTTGACTTGATTTTTAATGATACATATAGTTGCATGATTCATGAGCTTGTTTATGAGTAATAGTTTGCAAATTCTTTTTGTAGAGCTATCACTTATTCATGTTTTGGTGCTGATTGTTATTTACTTGGTTTAACATGGATTAGTTAGTTCTATGGACACTCATGCATGCATCTAGATGGTCAACTTTCTCCCTTTTGCTAGCCCAAAAACTCCAACAAGCAAAAACTTGTTTCCAACACCTTCAACCAAAGTTATTCCAGTGAGTCCACCATATCTACCTATTGGCTTTATGCTATTCCGAGTATGTTTAACATGTTGTTTGTGTTATCTTACCTCTGAATGAAAATGTTTATGTTATTGATTGCAATGGAAAAAATTGGTTATATAGCTCTCACGAACTTGATGCACAATGTTCTTTTATTTGCATAATAAAACTTGACCCATTGTGATTAAGATTATGATGTTTGTGGCTTGATGAATGTTTTGGGTTGGAAGTTAGCCCATATGTGCTGTCACATGGCAAGCTTTCAACACGCTCTTCATCTCATTTAGTTGATATCATGTGCTTTTGTCTATGGATGCTTATCATGTTGAAATAAATGTGGAAATAAGTGAGTTTAAATGAGTTTGTGTAAATGGTTAGAGAGACGCCTGGGCCGCTAATCTAAGCCATGCATCATTCATGGTGGAAATTTACTTACATACTATGGTGAACCTTCTGTGATACACCTTGCAATAAAAAACTATTCCAAATGGTAAATAAAAAGGGTGTTGAGATTGTTCATTTTGTTTGTTTGTCTTGTCATTTTGATATGGGCTTGTTCCATATCTTGGGACAAGAGGTACCCCAGTTGACGCTCTTGATGATACTATTATGCTTACAATGATATTTAATTGAACTTGCTTTGTTTCCCAAGTTGAGTAACACATGGTGTAAGTACTTGTATTCAAGGGGCATGAGACATTCAACCCATTCTTTATCAAGCACACTACTCATATTTGCTTTCACTTTAACCTTAATCATTCAAGATGCTATGATAGGGGCAATGAGAGCTTGACACCAATGAATACCTTATTGCAATCATTAACTTAAGTAGAAGAGTTTGGAAGTTGGATGAAACTTATGCATGCTTTACCTCTACTCACATATACATCTTTCCAAAGTGTACACCTATCATATTCAGATTTTCATCTACACTCTATGACCATTGTAGGATGTTCTACTTATCATTATGCATACATGTGTTCCATATTACTTGCTACCATGTTACACTTTGTGAACTATCAATGAACATCCTTGTCTTGAATACTTGATATCACTTCATAAACTATTTGCATATTGCTACTCCTTTGAAGAATGAATCATTTGACTATATGTAGCAATAGTAATCATCTTTGATATCCATTGTTAAGTATTAAATTGCAAAGTCCATGTTAGTTTTATCATCTTCATACTCGAGGACGAGCATGGATTAAGCTTGGGGATGTTGATGCATGTAAAATGCATACATGAACTTTGCACTTTAATTGCTTATATTCCAATCATATTTGCATCATATAAGGGTTATATCAATGTTTTATAATGATTTTGGGAATATTCATTTATTTCCTATTTTTATGGAATTAACCCTGCACAGGCAGAAAACCCCGTTTCTTATTTTAATGTTTCAGGGACCCAAACGTCAACGAAATCACCTGGAAATTTACGGGCGTCAATATTTGGAAGGAAGAAGACCTGTGGGCGAAGGAAGCAACAAACGGAGGCCGAGGCCAAACGGGGGTGGCCCACGCGGCCAGGTACTGTGGCCGCGTGGGACCCACCCGTTTGGGCCTCGTGGCTCCGTTGCCGTCGATCTTCGCTCCACCGACATCGTCTTGACCTAAAAACGCCTATAAAAAAGGTCCCCCGACGTTCTCTGGAAGGAGCGCCGCACAAACACAGAAACACCGAAACGGAGATCAGGAGCTGCAGATTGGAGGGGGAAAACTCCGGCGGGGCGCTGCCGGCGTGGTCTCCATCTTCTCCATCGACTTCTCCACCGTCTCCATGATGAAGAGGGAGTAGTCCACCTCTGGACTATGGGTTTGTGGAAGTAACTTATGTATCTCTCCTCTCTTGAGCTTCACTAATTAGCACCGTATGAGCTGCTGAACATGATTACGGTCACCGTTGTAATACCTTTGTGGTGGATCTTTATGAGTTAATATATGTTTGAGATTGCAATGTTTGTTTCAGTTATGAGTATAGATGCATATTATGTACCCCGTTCTTGTCTACTTGTTTTGATCAAGCATGTTTATGAGAGCGTGTGTGGGGGAACGTGTGCATTAGTTGGAGTAACGGGGGGTGGCTAGTGCAGTGAACGTGAGAGAAAGTTCTGCGATCCACTTTGGTATCTTTACCTTACTTTGTTACCTCACTAGGGATAAACTAAAATACCATGCTACCGGGGATGTGGGCGTGACCATTGCCACTACTCCATGACTAGATCTAGCATGTTCTTATTTTCACTTCATGTCATGATACTTAATGCTATACTCTGAGTTATCTTAATTACTGAGGTGTTATGATTTAGTTCGCATCTTGGTGGAGTATAAGAGAGGTTAATAACCAAAAGATCTCTATGTTAGGACGTGATGCCCATATATCTAAGTAACTTGTTATCAAACCCTGTGTTGCAATCTCATATGTTAACTTTGTGTTCCATTGTCTACCACTTTATAAAGAGAGAGTGCATTTGTGAAACCATGAACCCCAGTCCATTTTTAATCATAAGAAACACCTTTCCAACACCATATACCACTTTTCTATTTTCAGCCATCATTAAATCCGAAAATACAAAAATACTTTTCATCTTGCATACATCATTCAAAAACCCAAAAATATCATTTATCATTGCATCCACCATCATTGCATATTTATTTCTTGTTTGCATTGCATAACTATCCTGATATCATTCTTACACCTTGTGCTTGACAACCACAGGTGAGGTTGAGGACCAAAACATCTAACCTTGTTTTGTAGGTAACCAAAAGAAGGATAAGAAGATAAATCTACCACTTCAGATTCCCCGAGAGTTCGATATTAAACCCTCGAGTCACCCCTCGTGGGGAAAACTGTCTTCCACTTACTATACACTCTGCACTTGGAGTCTCAACCTAATCCCGTTTACTTTTGCAGGTATCAAAGCCTTGCTCTTCGGGACCATCAGTGTGTTGTGTGTTGTAAATGTGCAATATCCTACTCCTAGGTGTGACCGGCTTCACCGACTTCACTTTCTCTCTAGTTAGTTTCTGCACTTAGAGGTGAAAACTCCCCTTTCGGGTGAACCGGATGGAATCTTGTGTTGATCTGGTGTAGACTTTGGTTTCTCATGTTCCTATGGCCTAACCTAACACAACCAAGCAAAAAAGTCCACTGGCCTACCCCCTTTCGACACACGTCTATGGGGTAGACGAAAACGTTAGGGTTTTTTCCAGCGGATTCAGGGTTTCGCCGAAGCGGGGCCCCGGAGCGTCGGAACCCCACCCAAACCTAGGTTGGTACATAGGACCATGGGGCCCGGCACCCGAAACGGAGTTTTCACCTCTAAGTGCCGGAACTTACTACGGAGTAAGAGGGGTTCCGACGCTTCGGACCCCGCTACGGCGAAACCCTACGCCCGCTACGGATCTAGGGTTTCGCCGAATCGGAGCCCCGGAGCGTCGGAAACCCACCCAAACCTACATTTTTCCATACAATAAAAAGTATAGATAATTGTATTAACTAATACTAATAAACACTCCAAAAGATAGTAAAGAAGAAAAAGAATTAAAAGAGAAAACAAATAGAAAGAAATAAGCCTTTCTTACACGGCAAAGGGAAGGCACACGGCATAGGCTTGTCTTGCCGTGTGCCCTTCTTACACCTACACGGCAAAGTCACCTGAATTAATTCGGTCGGCAGAGAAAAAGCACCTCTCACTCACTCACACATCCACTCGCATCGATCCACCACATCCACCCACTGGCCCGCCGCCGCCGGCCTCCCATGCCGCGCTCCTCCCCCACGCCCCCCTGCCGCCACCACCTCCCCGGCCTCCACCTCTGCCCCGAGCCCCCATCCCCACCCCGACCTCACCTCCACCCGATCCGCGCCCCGAGCCCGCCTCCGCCGTCCAGGCCGCCGCCGCCACGCCCCGGCCACCCCGCCCTGGCCGTCCGCCGTCGAGGCCGCCCCGACCACCCTGCACCGAAGCCGCCAGCTCCTCCACAGCCTGCTCCTCCACGGCCAGCTCCTCCACCGCCAGCTCCTCCACGGCCTGCTCCGGCCTCCACGGCCTGCTCCTCCACGGCCAGCTCCTCCACCGCCAGCTCCTCCACGACCTGCTCCTCCACCGCCAGCTCCTCCTCCACGGCCTGCTCCTCCACAGCCAGCTCCTCCTCACGAGGTACTCCTCCTCCTCTGATGTATTTTTTTTAGTTAGTTAGTTAGGTTAGTTAGGTTAGTTAGTTAGTTAGGTTAGTTAGTTAGGTTTATTAAAACAGTGAACCCGTAAACTAGTATCGTAAACTCGTAAACTAGTATCGTAAACCCGTAAACTAGTATCGTAAACCCGTAAACTAGTATCGTAAACCCGTAAACTAGTATCGTAAACAGTGAACCCGTAAACTAGTATCGTAAACTCGTAAACTCGTAAACTAGTATCATAAACCCGTAAACTAGTATCGTAAACTCGTAAACTAGTATCGTAAACTCGTAAACTAGTATCGTAAACCCGTAAACTAGTATCGTAAACTCGTAAACTAGTATCGTAAACTCGTAAACTAGTATCGTAAACCCGTAAACTAGATTGTCGTGCCCTGTTTTTCTACTTGGCTGCTACTTTTCTGTTGGTTTGTTAAGTAGTATCTTATAGGTCTGCTTGGATTCTTATTTATACTCCGTCTCTTATTTACGAGCTGATATTTATGTTGTACATCTGTTCTTATATATATGTTCTTTTGTGCTTTTCAGATGTCGTAGTTTACGGGGCTTCTTCTCCAACTGAGGAGGGCCGCGTCGGTGCCCCTGTTCCGTCCCCGACCTTCTGCGGTGATCGACCACGCTTCTAGGGTATACATCTTTCGCCTCTCTCGCTGCATAGGTTTATTTTGGTCTAGATCACCAAGTCAGTCGAGTCGCGTAACCCGAGTCAGATTCCATCCGGAAGGGTTACAAATTTATAAATATGCAGGATTGTCCATCTTTGCATATTTATAACCGTAACACTTCCGGGTTGTCCTGTTGGACAGTCCGAGTACGTGTAGATCGGGTCGTGTTCCATGTTCTACCCCTTCCTGAGACGGAATTTCGGCAGCACCTCCCGTTGTTCTTCGGATGCACACCCTCTCGGCTTGACAAGCTCGAGACGTGTATTCTGAAGAACAGCGGGGAGGTGCTGTCGAAATTCCGTCTCGGGTCGGGGTAGAACATGGGACACGACTCGATCTACACGTACTCGGGCGGGATAGGCCCCTACCCATTAGAAGTGTAGGTGAACCCTTGCATGTTGTAAAAGATAAAATTTGGCCATAAAAAAATGGTTTTGTTAATATTCAGTGACATGTTGAACTGAAAGCATTGTGTATGTCTTTTTTGGTACCGATTAAAGGATGGATCCGAGACAGAACCGTGAGTGGATGTATGCTGGCAGAAAGAGTCCATGGGAGTTTAGTGATGAATGGAGAGATAAGGCCGAGGAGTTTGTGAACAAGGCGTTTGACATTAGCAGCAGACCCATGAAAGTGTTTTGCCCTGTTCAAAATGCGATAACCGAAGGCGACAGTCGAAGGTAGATGTTAGTACGCACCTGATCAAGAATGGGTTCACACCCTTCTACCATGTTTGGAATTTCCATGGTGAACAGTTAGCAAAACGTCCTAGAACCGAGCCACGTCAGATTCAGCCAGGGAGAATTTGACACTGGGTTCAACAACTGCTTAGACGCCTTTGTCAATGCTAATGCGCCTGAAAGCCGTCGTGTAGAGACGGAGACACCTCAGGAGGCGGAGACAAGTGAGCAGCCGGATGAAGACACGAAGAAGTACTACGAGACTATGTTTGGCTCGCAGAAACCCCTTCATGAACATACAGATGTTACCCTTCTAGATGCCATCGCTCGCCTTATGGCCGTGAAGTGCCAGAGGAAGATATGCAGGGATGGTTTCGATGATATTCTGGCCGTCGTTGGCAGCCTTCTACCGAAAGGGCATATCTTGGCGAAGAGCTTCTACGAGGCGACTAAACTCCTCCGTGACCTTAAGATGTCATATGAGAAGATAGACGCCTGTCCAAAGGGATGCATGCTATTCAGGAAAGAACATGCTGGAACAAATTATTGCATCCATTGCAATTCCTCTAGGTACTTCGAGGTCGACCTCGGTGGTGGACAGAAGAGGCAGACCGGGATTCCCCAAAAGATTCTTCCGCCAGATTTGTGCAAGGGAGTTAGATCGTGAAGTGGTTCTGAAGCTGCATGAACAGGCACCCGAGTTGCTTTGCAAGCTAGAGACGATACTTCCGCCAGGGTTTTTTAATCCGATGCAACATATGATCTTGCATCTCGCGCACGAGGCTTTAATGGGGGGGCCTGTGTCGACCCGTTGGCAGTTTGGGCCTGAGAGAAAAATGAAAGACCTACGCCAGAATTGCGGGAATAAATGCAAGATCGAGGCATCCATGGCCGAGGCATGCCTTAACGAGGAGGTGTCAAACTTCACGACAGGTTTCTATGATGCCAACATTCCCACAATCCACAATCCAGTCGTTCGCTACAATGCAGCCAACCCTGAAGATGTACCCAAGCTTAGCATCTTCATAGGGCTCGGTGGCAAATCAAGTGGCACGAAGAAGTTCATCATGAAAAAGCTCGAGCGGGATATGATCTCCTCGTATATCTTGATGAGTATGGAGGAAGTGAAGCCGTACCGCGAGTAAGTCTTTCACCATTTAGTATTTCACAAACATTCACTCCTATATTCGTGGCTAACTCCTCTTTTCTCATTGGCGTAGACGATTCACTCGTGAAAACTGGAAGCTGAGAAGGGACCCTACCCCGAAAGAGTCGAAGGATCTTTTTGACAACGGTGGTGGTTTTGGCAAGGGTGGTGGTTTCATTAGCTGGTTCGCGGGTTTGGTACTGTTCTGTCTAACTTTTCTAGTACCGTGGACATTCATCGATCATTCCTCGTTCTAAACTTCTCGTGCTAAACTTGTAGGCAAAAAAGGACAAAGAGATGAAGCCAGAGCTTAGAAACATTGCCCATGGCTTTAGCCATTCCGTCAACTCATTCCATGCTTATGACGTGAATGGATATCGCTTCCATACCCATGACCACACAACAAACCGGGGCAACCGGAAGACAATAAATAGTGGGGTGTTATGTGAAGGCTCAGATAAACTCCATTACTATGGAAGAGTTGAGGCTATATACGAGTTGAATTATGGTTTTGGTAAAGGGCTAGATCCCGTTGTATTCAAATGCAATTGGTTAGACCCGCGTCGGGTTAGACGGGATCCTACAATTGGATTGGTCGAAGTTGAACGAAGCTCCAAGTATTCGGGAGACGACGTCTACATTTTGGCTACCCAGGCCTTCCAAGTATTCTATCTCCCGTACCCGTGCAAGAAGACATCAAAAGCATATCAAAAGCGTCTACAGGGGTGGGATGTTGTGGTGACGGTACCGTCGCACAGTAGGCCGGCTATGCCTAACGGTCAAGATTACCGCCGCCTAGACCCCTCAACATCTGACGGCGAGTTCTATCAGGATGGAGGGCTCCCTGGGAAATTCACTATCAACTTGCCGACCGATGATGACATGGAATACGGCGAAGAAAACGAAGATGCTGGAATGGAGGAAGACACCGCGCATGATGAAGTCGAGGAGGTTCATAACCAAGCCGACGTGACTTTGCTAGAGCGCTTCCACGCAGGACTTCACGTCGATGAGCCAGAGGGACCACCTCCAGGTTCCGTGGATGGTTGGTGGTGTGGCGACCCTGACAGTGATGACGACACGGGTGGTCCAATAGTTGGTCCCGATGATCTCGACACAGGCTACTGATAGCGATGAGGACACATGTATTAGTAATTGCCAGTCTAGCTTATATGTAATAGGTCAATGCTACTTTATGTAATAGTGATTGTCGCTACTTTATTTTGTGAGAACTCATTGTCGCTACTCCATTTACCTTAATTGTCGCTACTTCATCTAATTGTATTCATTTTCGCTTTACTCATTGTTGCTTCATCTATTTACCTTAATTTTGGATCATGTATACTGATGAAACCTATTTTTTTGTCAATGCAGGAAACATGGGGGGAAACAAATTGAAGAAGGCTTCTCAAAAAGGTGGGCAGCGTGAAGGCACTCCTCCCTCACCTCCACCCTCACCTCCACCTGCGAGGAGTGGACGACGTGGGAGTACGAGGACGAGAAGGAGGCCTACCAGGACTCCTAGTCCTCTCCCTGCCGAGCAGCCCGACGAGGATGACGCGGAGTACGATCAGGAGGTGCAGTCGGACTCTGAGAGCGAGTCGCTGGCTTCTGAGGATGAGCTGCTGCCGGAGGCTTCTGAGGAGGGCGAGGAGGAGGACGAGGAGGATGACAGCGAGGAGGGGCGCGAGGAGGGACCTGGGGAGGACGGGTTTGTGCTTGACCCGACGCTGCAGTGGGACCCGCCGGAGGAGTGGGTTGAGACTGAGGAGGATATCCCTGAGCCACGGACCAGGCCGCCGTATCAGCGGGGGTCGGCGGGACTCCCCGATCCCCGATATTACGCCTACAAGAACACTCTTCTCCTGCCTGTTGGAAAAAGGTACTTATTATAGTTTTTGTTCAATTTTAGCTTCTCATTGTGTTTTGACCCGCTAACTATACTAATTTTGGTTTTCTCATTGTGTAGGACATTTGAGTACCAGCCTCCTAAAGTGAAGGGACAGCGTACCTACGCGAGCATCCTTGGATGTTGTCTCAGGAAGTTCTTCCCAGGGATTGTCACCCTCCCAGAGGGTGGCAAGAGTGTAGCTTGGACTTTCAGGCACTACTGTTTCGCGCCGGATCCCGATGGCGAGTACCGCAACATGGCGCTTAAGACACTCCTATTTCTGGGTAAGTTTGTTTGACTTCTCATCATTCTATAAATCCGAGATTGCACTAATGGCTTTGACCCTATTTTACCTATGTGTGCATGCTTGTAGAACTTCTTCACCTGTCGGAAGGAGGATTTTGAAAAGTGCGAGGCCATCCTTTTGACGATGGCCTCTAAGATGGTGACGGACATGCACTACGAGGCTCGCGTGAATCTGTCCGCAATTGGTACGCCGAAAAGAAATTGGCTGGACAAGAAGCGTGCTCGGGACATCTTGATGCAGCCATGGCAGTACCTGCAGGTAGCGTCATTTCTATATTATCGATTTTGTTGACCGCCGTGTAATATCATTAATATGTGTGTTCTGTGCACGTAGGTGCCTCCTCCGTACGTCGGTAACAACAACGAGTGCCACTCGCGATGGTAGCGTGGTGGACTAGCCGGAGTATCTCAAGATACACGCGGAGGGAAAGGCAAAGCGGGCGGAGAACAAGGGTGGAACACACCGCCAAGGCAACCTCAGCCTCTCCCAATGCATACAAAATGAGGTGAGCAAATGCATTCTTTAATCCACCTATGTTCGTGCTCTCTTTTGCAATATCGTCTCCTTTTCACCTATGTTCGTGCTCTCTTTGCAGAAATTGAAGACCGGCGTAGACCCCTCGCCCTTCGCCGTTTGGTCAAAGATGCGTACCAGGGATACGCCGGATCCTGAGACAGGGTCGATGTGGATCAACGAGAGCGCCGAGCTCCGGAGCAAGGGGTACACGGAGAAGTTCAAGGAGCGCAACGGTGATGAAGCTGACCCTCTCACCAGTCCACTTGACGTCGAGGCTGTCGTGCTTGCGGGGCAAGGCGCGGCGAATGGCCGCTTGTGGATAGTGACGGCTCCATCGACCCTCGCACCGTCCCGTCTCTACGCCAGGTCCGCCGTGGGAGGGCGCCTGGTGCGCCTGCTGTGGAGACCCGCCCACGAGTTTCGAGTCTAGCTGTCGACGAGCTCCGGCAGAAGCAGGTGCTCTATGAGCAGCAGCAGCAGGAGCAGATCCGGAGCAGCAGGAGCAGATGCGGCAGCAGCAGGAGCAGCATCAGGAGTTTGCAGGCAGCAGCAGGAGCACACAGCAGATGATGGAGTGGATGTTTGGCACGGTGCAGCGCATTGCTCCTGGGGACGGGGCTGTTGCCATGGGAATGTTCCCTCCACCGCCTCCACCGATGTTCCCATGGGTATGTTCTCAAACTTGTCATTCTATCCATCTTATTGTTGTAACTAAATTACTTGTGTAATGCGAGACTTTTTTCATGTTGTAGGTGAATCCAGGATCGGCGGGTGGATCTCACTCGATGGCGCCGCCGCTTGGTGGCCAGGACAATCCGGAGGGGCAGCCCCATGTCTCCAACCCTAGTTGTCCGGAGGCTCCCGTGGGTATGCTCGCATGACTTGTCAAAATGCCATTGCCACTTTAGTTAGCCATGCCATTGCCACTTTAGTTGAACTTGTCAAAATTTAGTTAGTTGAACTGTCAAATTTTACCCATTAGTTGAACTTGTCAAATTTTATAGTTGAACTTGTCAAATTTTAGTTAGCTTTCTTTTAATGCCATGACTATGCCATTTCCACCTAGTTGTCGAACTCATCATTTTTTTGCAAACATGTAGGACGATCCTCCTCAATGATGTTGAGGACCTACTCCGCCGCCGGAAGGCCAGTAGAGGTTAGTTACCATTTCAACTTGCTACCACTCTCGTTCGAAAACTTACTTCATGTCTCACTTAGATCGACATAGCCAATCAATGAATCTCCAATGGTCACTTGTGTCTTTTGGTTTACCACATAGATCAACTTGTGTCTTATTGTTTACTACATCTAACTTAGATCATGTCTTTTGGTTTACTACATCTAAACTTGTGCATATTCTTGAATTTGGATTTAAGAGTGTGACCAAAATATGCACCATATATGAACTTGTACATGGTTTACTTCATGTCTTCTATGCAACTTTGTCTAAGAATTAAAAATTTGCACATTCATTGATTTAAACATCTAAACTTGTACATGGATGCGTTGCAGGATGATATCGATGGCATGGATGCGTTTCACGATGATTTGATGCCACCATTTATTGTACTGACCTTCCGTATCAGTACTGTTGTAAATAATGATACCTGGATGTAATAATTGTGATGTTTGTGCTCAAATTGTGATGTTTGTGCTCAAATTGTGAATTATGTGTGATCTGGCCCCTATATGGTTTGAATTTGATGTCGTGGGGTATTCTGTGATATATTCGGTATATATATGTGTTTAAATTGCAGGAATGGAACCAAAAACAGAAACAAAACTGGACCATATTGTCAATTTGCCGTGTAAACACACACGGCAAAGATCTTTGCCGTGATGGGGCGCGCGGCAAAGAGGACACGCGTCGCGCACCTGTGCGCCTGGCAACTTGCCAGATGACCATATGGTCTCTGTGTCGTGCGGTGGCGAGGCAGCACACGGCAAAGATCCTCTCTGTGCCGTGCGGTGGCGAGGCGAGCACACGGCAAAGGTACGCTCTGTGCCGTGCTGTGGCGAGGCGAGCACACGGCAAAGCTGGCCTCTATGCCGTGCGGTGGCGAGGCAAGCACACGGCAAAGATTCAAACTGTGCCGTGATCAGCATGTAAGGATCACGACAAAGATTTAAAGAATGTTGACCAGCTCTGCCAGCTCTTCTTACAGCATTAGCCGTGCTGCGCTAGGAAAGCACACGGCAAAGTGTTTGCCGTGCTCGTTTGGGAAAAGCTCACGGCAAAGCGCCTTTGCCGTCGCTTAATAGGCCGTGTGCGGTTTGCCGTGCAGTTCGACACGGCAAAGTCTTTGGCGTGTTCCGAAGGTCCTTTGCCGTGTATTTTGGCCACACGGCAAAGACGGCGATTCCGGTAGTGCGTGACTGCAATCAACTCGGGGTTCAGCACGCACTTCTTCCATATCTATCTATTATATAATTAAAACACAGGTTAACCAATGGTTAGGATTAGCCAGATTTAAGCAACGGTAAAAGGACAGCCTAGATTTAAAGTGATTTTTTTTTGCATGATGTGACGTTTGCCATATAAGAGATTGTGTGGCCCGCAAAAAAAAGTCACGTGTAGGAGTTCAGGTCAGATTGAATTACTAAGAGTCACGTTCCATAATACTACGTACACGTTACATGGATCGCTGCGTCATATCAGTACGAGACATTTTTTTTTGCACACTTTTTTTTTTAATTTGTATGAGATATGGACTCTTATCTCTACCCAAAATACGAGAGTACACGTTCTCTTCTGCCCATATATGCCGTGACGGACAAGTAGTAGCTTCCCCGGCCCAGCATAAAACCTCCGATCGATATGCTCGAAGCGACGGCGTCGATCTCGCTCGCCTTAGATCGATCAACTCGAAGCGACAACATCAATCCAGGTTGCCTCTGATCGATCAGCTCGAAACGACAACGGGGATCTCGATCTGCTGAAGCTAGCTTTAGGGAAGGATCGATGACGATCCCGCGCCAAGGATGCTGACGAACACATAAGGTGCCTGAATCTACCTCAAGCTCTTCGACGAGTCCGTGTGGCGAATTGGCAAGTGGGACGCCCACGGCAGAGTAGAGGATGAAATTGGTAATCGACCATGTGACCGCAGTTTGTAGCAGCTGGGCTAGATTATTTTAGATCACGGACGTGTTTTGTTTGAACTGACAACCCGGCCAATGCATGGAATTGATTCCGATTAAATTATTGTGGTGCAGGATTACGGTTAAATATACCGCGTGCATGAAAGTTTAGTCGCCATGGTCGCCTATGAGTGCAGCTAATAAGTGGTTCCGATGAGCGACGCCATGGAAATCTTCCGGCAATATTGATTTGCTGATACATAGATGAAACGGGGCAAGAAGGCAAGATAGCAGCTCGACGTTGCCGAGCGGAGCTGATACACAGATGAAACGGGCCAAAGAAGTCTCGATCTGCCGGCGGCCGGGAATCGCACGCATGCACATTGATGGTGTGAGGCGCTGATGGATAGAAGGCTGATCAAAACATACTACATGGTCCGTGCTAGACCCATCTCCCGGCCGGAAGTCCGTCGGCGCCCAGGAGTCACACAAATCGAGATTTATGGTGTGAGAGCTGACAGATAGAAGTGCTGGATTGAGTGTTTGATGAATTCCTTCTGCATACTTAAGGTTAGATCCGATTTTATCAAAAGAAAGTTTCACCAAACTCAGATAATTTACCTATCTCTTATCTATCCTGTGAGCTATAGTATTTCTATATATACTGCTTTCCTCACCATGTATTTGTTCATGATCTATATTTATCTATTTCAACAAAACAAATATTAATTACAAGAAGGTTCTCAATAGAGCCAACAAAAGGGATAATGAAGCTTAGATCGGATGCTTTTTTTTCTCACTCGCTCGATGAGACATAAAACTAGCAATTCAAAAGTATTGGGCTTCAGGCTTTTTGATGCAGCACGCACACTTATTTTGGAAAAAAATTACACTACTGTAGATTCAGTTGTACAATGATCAACTCATCCTTCAAGGGTCTTTTCCTTGGCTGCTGCGGTACTACTTCAGGGATTGTTCGCTAGAAGATAATTGATAAAGAGATGTAATGAGCAAGTTTGATGCTAATCAGTTGAAAAAATGTGAGAAATACATAGGGCCACCGCTGATAGGAGCTGTAATGAAAATTAACATAGAGCTTCAGGCCCCTTGATATCATCAGGTCAAATAAGAAAATGTATTTAGAAATTATGAAAAATTCTAAAAATAATTTAGCAGCAAAGAAGCAATGTATTTTATTTTAAGTGCTCAAGAGTATGGTTGATACAACATGTTATTTGCTTCATTAAAGATGAAAGACACAGAAGAAAATTTAGTACCTAGATCCCAAGAAAGATGAGTGAAAAATAACCATTATTTCAAATCACCATGTTATCGGACTGAATCTATTTTGGAAGGAGAAAGTAAGCTCGTTAACTTTGAGCGCAAAATGTATAGTACAAATTTATTTGGTAGAATTTAGATCCTGGAAATAGTTGTTTGATGAAGTATAACAGTAATGTTTCGAAATACCAAAAATCCTTCATTTATTCTAAGATTCTTTTGGTGAATAAAATGAATATTACAAGTTCCTGGAGCAACCCACGAAATTCTGGGTGTTCACCACATCATGCATGGCGGCCACCGCGGCGCCTACTGTCTAGCAACACCGCCGCAACGAGACACTGAGGCCGTTGTGACTCTGTAAGCTGGATTTGCTCCTGTACTTCATTGACGCCTACGAGTCGGAACAATTAAAACATGTGGTGCTGGATTTGGGTGCCATAAGGAGGAGAAATATGATGCACCAAGGCACCATCATAGATAACTCCAACAAGGTACGTATGATTATAAGCATATTTATCGTACCAGCTAGCTGCTTGCCTACGTGCACGCGTTTGTGAAAAATATGCTAGCAGTTTAACGCCATAGATGGGACATCCATCATGCATCTGTGCGATCAAGTATACAGAAACATGCATCATTCCTAGGGTGGAAGAGGAACCTATACTGGACCAAGAAAAAGAAATTCTGGGCAAACCCACATCTATGGGATTCAACCGCAGATGATTGTTGTGGAGTAGACAAAGTTGGGCGTTGAATTTGTAAATATTGCTTTTTCCTATTCTGGGATGATCGTATTGTGGAGTGCGAGGCTACGAGTTTTTCCATCCTCTGTTGCACATATTCCATGTCGACATCTAAACGGAAATAAAAATGCATGTATTGTTTTTCATGTGCCAACAAAAATTAGGCCTTGATTTTCTACAAATCTTATTCAGTTTTAGGTCACTGCTACGGTGCTACATACATATTTATATATCATCCGTAATATATATTGGAAAATATAATGGTCGCCAGACAAAATTTTGGTAAAAGCTGATTGAATTTTATACATATCTTCCCAACAAATAGATTGGCGTGCCACAACAGAAGACCCATTGCATTAGGTCCACGACCTAATTGTTGCATTCATGATGCAAGGATGGATTCGAGGTAATGATCTCTCCATCCATGCAAGGACAAAGATGGAGAGCATGAAAAACATGAAAAAAAAGGTGGACCAAAAAATTAACCCCTTCTGATTTTAACCTGATACTATATACTTGAAATATATTCACACTTTGTACTTATTGTAAATTTGTGAAAAATGGCATTGCGAAGAAAGATAATAATTTAGATATCAAGAAACAATAATTTGAGTGCTAGCCGCGCAATTGCGCCGGCCACCCAGCTAGTTCTCTTATAAGCGACGAGATCCATTCCATGCCTATCGGCTTCCTTCGACATTTTAGCGGCTCCATCCGGGCTGTTTAACCAGGAGAGCACATGGATTTTGGGCGTAATCAAATTCACATAGGGCTGGGATTTGATACGGTGTTATCTATTTACGGTCCAGTCAAACCAAACAGGATGTGGTATTTATCTGTTACCACTGTTAACGGATTAGGGTTCCGCAGACACTTCTCAAATAGTCTAGCAAAGGCAACATGACCCATTCCTAACTCAGCTGCCACACTCGATGAAAGAGCGACTCCATCCGGGCTGTTGAGCCAGCATAGCACGCTGTCTGCGTCGACCTGATCGTGCATATATATATGCATGGACAGCAACTGAGACGAAGGCTGAAATAACAACGTGCGCGCGGGTACCGGCTAGTACAGATCTTAAAACGATTGATGATGATGCATGCATGTTAATTTGTTAGTGGTACCTCAGGCGGCGGCCCACGACTGGGACCTGCACCATCGTTTCCTTCTGAACTGGCGTCTACGTCTGCGTCTGCACCATATATAGCGGAGGATAAGACGAGTGTCAATTGGAGAAATTGAGATATACTCCCTCCGTTCACAAATATAAGATGTTCTAACTTTTTTGTGAATTGGATGTATATCGACTCGTTTTAGTGTGTTTGTTCGCTCATTTCTAGTTCATATTGAAATCTACAAAACATCTTATATTTGTGAAGGGAGGGAGTATATGAAAAGGACATAACGCGAATGGCATCATTCTAAGAATGGAAAACCAACGTACCAGAAGAGGAGGCAGAGCCGGGACTGGACAAACCCTCGTTTCGCGTGATGTCAGTAATATCCTCATGGACCTTGAGCATGGACTTAAAATAGTACTCGATAAGAGCTGCTCCCTGCGTGTGTGGTCAAAAATAGTCGATCAGCGCAAGAATGCAGATGCTACAGAAAGAATTAGACTATTAATGAACTGAATGATATTTTTCGCAAAAAAAATGAACTGAATGATGACAGTGGGGTTGCCACATCACTTGTTGCATCAGTGTAGTTTTAATTCAAAATCGTTGTCTTCCAGAATGCAGCGGGTTCAGTTCGCTGACGAAGACCCAGTAAAGTAATTTTTGAAATCTGCTGACCTACCCAGATTTATTACCTGAAATGGAGAGTCTGTGGCATCTGTAGCGTCATCCACTCTGAGGGCCGGTGGTGCTCCGATAGGGTTGTCTAGCTCAAGCCGAGCAAAATCTTCCGACATTTGCTTTAAAATTTCAGGGATATCTAGAAATATATTTTCTTGCGAGGCTGAGGGCCTCACAAGCCTCACGGAAGTCCCTTGCATTTGTTCCATCTTGGGCCATATCTCCGTTACGACCTGGAACGAAAATGCACACCAGAAATTAGACGGGGCCTCAGTTTATGTGAAAGGGGAGAGATGAGCGATGCAAGTTGCAAGAACGTACGTTGTTCCAACTCCTTATGGTGATCTCGGGACGGTTGGGGTGGGCTTCCCCCGCCTGCCATAGCTCTTCCTCTGCCTTCTGCACCCGGAGAGGGAGGCGGCCCACACAGTCGAGGTGGTTGGTGGCCCTCTGGAGTAGAGGCATGTTCCCCCGCAGGCCAACGTCCCTTCCTGCCCTGATGCCGCCAACCTCCAGCTCCTGGATCATTGGCAGCCCCCGTCCCCGTATATCAACTCTATGTTCATGTTGATGTATTCCAACACCTTGAACTCATTCTTGTTGGCGGTATATGACAGCCGGTACTTGTCATCCTCACTGTGGAGGTAGAGGGAGCGGAGCGACGACATCTTCCCGAGAACCTCCAAGTGCTTCTTTTCCAGGTTCTCCACCTGCAGCAGTATCTTGGAGAGTTTCGGCACAGACAAGCGGTGGATCCACGACATCGGCCTGGGTAGGATGACTCCGAACAGCAGCAGCCGGCGGAGCTGCGGGGAGGGCATGCTACCTTCCCATCGGCCTAGGTAGGATGACTCGAAATTCCAGTTGATATTAAGGATAATAATAAGATTTGGAAGATGAAGATACCGCTTAAAACTAAGGTTTTTACATGGTATCTCCGTCGAGGTGTTATTCTTACTAAAGATAACCTTGCCAAATGCAATTGGCATGGAAGTAAAAAGTGTGTCTTCTGTCAACATGACGAGACTATTTCTCACTTATTCTTTCATTGCGAGTTCGCTAGGTCTATATGGTCAGCCATCCAGATAGGTTCTACCTTATATCCGCCCAGATCGGTTGCAAACATTTTTGGCAACTGGTTAAATGGTGTTGATACTAGGTTCAAACTATTCAGTAGGGTGGGAGCGATTGCAGTTATTTGGTCGCTATGGCTATGTAGAAACGACAAGATTTTTAACGATAAAATTGCTTCTTTTATGCAGGTTATTTATCGGTCTACCGCAACGCTACGGACTTGGTCGGCCCTGCAGCGTGTGGAGCACCAGGACTTGTTCTTGGAGGTGGCAGGTCGGTTGGAGGTGGCGGCCAGGAAGCTACTCTCGCGGCATGGATGGCAACATAGGCTCTGGATCAACTTACCACCCATCTAGACGGATCTACAATTTCTCATTATGATATGTAATCCGTCTTGTCGTTATTTTTCATTCTTACTTTCGGTACTCGTGAACTTGCGGACTTGTGGCTGTGTGCATCTTGTTATGCAGAGGCCGGGTGTAATGCTTAAAACTCTTAAGTAATAAAATCACTTTATCTAAAAAGGGGGACCTTCTCCTCTGTGTCTGACCAGACTTGTAGGACCTGGAGCTTATTCAGTTCATGCAGGGACTCCACCAGCGCCTCTTTCATACCATCATCAATCTCGTCGAAGTGGATCACCAGCACCCGCAGCTCGGTCAGCTTCCGGAGCTCAATAGCGAAGCCCGGGGACTTGTCAGCCGAGTGCAGCCACAGCTCTTCCAGGGACGTCAGCTCCCTATCCGGCCCATGATCCTCGTGCCCTTGCCAACTCGCAGGCATCTCAGTTTCTTCAGATCCTCGATGAATGTTGGCAGCTCACTGAGGCCAGTTGCCGTCAAGTCGAGTGTCTGTAGGAACTTGAGGCATCCCATCTTCTTCGGGAGCTCGGCCACATGTGTGCCGACAAGCCCAATGTACGCCAGCGCGGCCAACTTCTCCAGGTGCGTCAGTTTGCAATCCTCGACGGATAAATCACAATCTTCCAGATCTATTACACGCAGCCGTTTAAACCTCGAGAGTGGGGGAAAGCTACTACCGGGATACGTGCTGGCATATAATGACAGCACCTCCCCCACTTCCAGGCTAGTGTTTTGATTTTGAGCTACGCTTGTTTTGTGGATGGCTAATCTATGAATGCGTACGGTTTCAGATGTGCTCTCCTGCTTCATGCCTAGCACAGTGGCGAAGTTCTCGTTCTTGCTACTTGACAGGTCATGGATGAGGTCAAGCATCAAACTGTGGACGCGACAACCACCTTGGCCCACATCACGAGGGCTCACCGCCGACTGGATGATGCTCCTGTCTATTAGTTCGCTGAAATGGGCCTCCCCAGTCTCAAATAACCCATCAGAAATGAGGTCTTCTGCTACCCACCTCCATATCAGCATATTCTTTTCGATCCAGTGATCTTCTGGGAAAAGGCTTAGGTACAACAAGCATTTCTGGATATTGTAGGGTAGATTATAATAGCTACAGGACAATACCTTTCTTATGTGCTCGAATGCCCCGTCCTTCTTGTGCTCATCAAAACCAATAGAGTCATACGCCCCATGCCACCCCTTGCTTTTATTATTTGCAAGAAAGCTACCTATCATAGTGATAGCTATTGGCACACCACTGCATTTACGCAAAATTTTATCCGACACTTCATCGAATTCAGTATCATGGCTTTCAACTTCAGCTTTGGTACGGAGTAACTCTTTCGAGTTGTCAGGAGAAAGTGGTTTTATCGGGTAAACGCCACCAACTTCTTCGGCAATCTTGAGGTTACGAGTCCTGGTGATGATTTTAGTTCCAACACTATCCTTAATAACACCTTTGATGAAGTTCCATTTTCCCTCATCCCATATATCATCAATGACAATTAAGCATCTACTCATACAAGAAGACAAGAGGCTTGCATGAATGATCATGAAACAAAAATCTGCTTGATTAAACTGAAAATGCAGGGCAGAAGGTCGGAAAGATAGGAATTCGGAGATTCAGGAGTTACCGGTAACTCGGTACATTGTTTCTTTGTATAATGTATATCAAATGGCATTGGAGTGCTTCTAAGTTAGACATATTAGAGCATCTCTAACCAATCTCTAACCGGTTAGAGCAGTAAAATTTCACTTTTTGTCCTCGAACGTGCACCAAACTGATTTCTTAAAAGTGTTAGAGGAGGATAATTTTTACTTTGCGGCCACCCCGACCCTTAAATATACTCGGCCGGCTGCGCACCACTGTAGTAAAACTTCCTCACTCGCACCGCTTCACCTTTATCCATTCTCCTGGTGCGCCCCCACATACACTCCGGCGCTGCCCCGCTGCCCAAAATGATCGAATCCAGCTGCCACCGCTCCCCGCCGCCAGTCAGAAGCGCCGATCCACGCGGCCACGTGCTATCCTAAGACCGTGGTCACGGCGGTGCATCCTCCTCCCGCAGCGACGTGTCCCTGTTTCCTGACGTCCTACCGCCGCCGGCGCCGCAGAGGAAATACCTCGGCGTGCAGTAGCCGGTGTGGGAGACATGGGTGGTGGAGATCACCGACAGCGAAACCCACGAGCGGATTTGGATAGGGTCATTCCAATTGGCGGTGCAGGCAGCACGGGAGAATGACATCATGTCGGTGAGCCCCCACGGCGCAAAGGCGCGACTCCACTTCCCCGACGGCCTGTCGCAGTTGACGCCCGTCGACCCCCGGGTGGCCTTCGCACGCGATCTGCGGGAAGACTGGGAGGTCCGTGAGCTCCTCGAGGAGTACATGGTGGAGCTCCGCCGCTTGTACCCGGAGCGCGTCGAGGAGGAGCGCCGGCAGAATGGGCTCTACAAGTCGGGGGCGGCGACGGTCATCGACCATTGTTCACACTTTTTTAGGAGTTTAGGAGTTCGGTTAGAGCCCACACTTTTTTAGAGGAACAAACATACTCCTGTAAAAAATACTTGGCCATATACTCCTCTAAATTATAAGGGATCGGTTAGAGATGCCCTTAGTGTTTATTCTTAACATGGTATTATAAGAGGCATCACTATAAATTTTAAAAGTTCATTTTTAGTGAATCTATAGTGTCACTTCCATATATACGGCTAGCCTATATATATATATATAGTCTAAAACTCATATAAGCAATTAATACTAGAGATGATTTACTGTGCACATGTACGTACCGCATCACCACAACAGATGTATATATAATTGTTAAAAGTTCAGATAAAGAAACCTAATATATGAACATGATTGATGGGAATGTAATCATTAAACTAGATTTATAATTCAACATTTATATGTGGGAAACCATATGTGCAGTTATGAATTTATAATCTCTCTATTTATTTATTTTCTATATGTAGAGTTGTAGACTATCTATTCTCTTAATATTTTAAACTATTACAGAGATGGCAGATGACTAGCAAACATCGATGAGAATAACTATGCATGCGTACCTCTTATCCAGCATGAAATTTTGCAGCCGGTCGATTGGCTGGTGTATGTTTGGTTCCTTGCCATCTTTGTCCATGTGAAGTCCATACAAGATGTCCTTCAGAACATTCTCAACGTCAGCGCTCTGACCGAAGTGAACAAAAGCCTGGCAATCGAACCGCCCTTTCATCTTGTCGTAGAGAGCTCGAGCAAGGGTGGTCTTGCCCAGCCCCCCCATCACAACAATGGAGACATGATCGATCTTGGACAGCTTTTCGGTCAGATCGGCAATTGGCCCGTCTATGCCGACAGGGTTAGATTCCGTGGTGTACTTGGCAAATCTACGAGTGTCCCCTTTCCGTGTGGAAGTACTTTCCCGGGAACTCATGGAACTGTACTGAGCATGCCGGTCACCCATCTCCTTAACCTTAATTTGTGTATCTTTGATGTAGCTGGCTATCTCATGCTTAATTTTCAGCTTCCTCAGCTTTATCACGACATCAAAAGGGGAGCCCTCGGTCGACTCGATGCGCAGCAGGAAGGAGTGGAGGCGTGTCTGGATGGCATGCGACAGCTCCCGAACCTCCTCGCGGGCCCTGAGCTGCAACTGCGATTCAAGCTGGTCCGGCGGCATGCGGGAGCCATCCCCAAGAAAAGCGTCCATGCAACGGAGCTCACTCTGGAGGCTCGTAATCCCGTTCTTCACGGTTTTGGCCAGGCCCAACTCGTACTTGAGCAGCTTCCCAAGAGACCGCACAACGGCACCAAGCACCGTTGAGCCGACCTCCGAGGCCATGCTCGAGCGCGCGGGGGACTCTCAACCTCTCTTGCAGGTGCGTGCTAGACTATTTCTTGTCTTTTCTTCTCTCTTTCTTATTGCTCTCTCTCTTTCTATCTACTTCCTTCCCTTGAGAAGCTCTTGCTAGGTATAGCAAGGCTGCCTGGCTTAATTCCGTTCTCGTGTACACACACACACATATATATTGGCTGCTGGTGGAGCTAGGCGGCTAGCTAGTAGCTATCTAGAAATCCCTAAGTATATAGCGAGTTGCCATGCGCGTGGTAACTGAAAAAGAAAACTACAGCGAGTTGCCATGCGCGCGTACTGAAATTGCCACGCCGCGTCAACAGCGATTGCCATGAAAATGGTTCGCGCTTGCCATCAGTCCCAGCGACCGTTCGCTCTCTATGAGGAGTTAATTGCACCATGGGTCACACATCTCGTCCCTCATGTGCAGTTAAGTCATACATCTCGATAATGAGATTTTTTGGTCACACATCTCGACAATTGGGTGCATGCAGGTCACAAACAGGACAGCTCATCCCGTTCTGGACTGAAAGTTTTCAAAAAAACCCTTACTAAAATCTTAGGAGGACCATTTTGTAAAATTAGAAAGGCCCACGTGGAGCAAAGAAAAAAAAGTCAACGCTGGAGGACCCCGTGGAGCGCCCCCTGCCATGCGCCGCCGCCGCCGTGCACCGCCGCCCCCGCCCCCTGCCGTGCGCCGCCGACGCCGCCATCCTGCTGGAGCGCCGCCGCCGCCGCGCTTCCTGCCGGAGCGCTCTATTTTGTCCGCGCCACAGTCATCTTCTCCGCGTCCGGTCGTCCCCCCAATCAAGCTCGATTCGGTCGCCCTTGTCTCCATGGAGAGCTCCTGGATGAATTGAAGACCACTGCCGCGTCCGCCTAGGTCTCCTCTACATCCTCTTCAAGTCACGCGAGCCGGGGCGCTCGTTTTGTGAAAAATTTCAGTCCAGAACGGGATGAGCTGTCCCGTTTGTGACCTGCGTACACCCAATTGTCGAGATGTGTGACCAAAAAATCCCGTTATTGAGATGTGTGACTTAACTGCACATGAGCGACGAGATGTGTGACCAGTGGTGCAATTAACTCCTGTATGAGGGTCCCTAGAAATAAGATGTTTCAAGATACGAGTGATGGTTAGTGTTTCGAGCCAAAAACATTTGGTTGGCCAGATCTGGATCCAAGGCCACTCGCTTGCCTCGCTGGTCTAAGCGGAAGAATCTTCTGAATTCGCGTGCGTGCGACCTAGCTATATTTTTGTTTAGCCAGTGCTTCCACACGGGATGATGGAGCCCACGGCAAGACCAAGCATTCAGTGACTTTGACGCAGACTTGGGAGTGAGTACACGGAAGGTTCAGCTTAGAGCATCTACAACCGAACTCTCAAACGGATCGGACGGACGGCCTGGTCAGTCACAAATCCGTGACCCAACTGGCCTCCTCAAACCGTCCATGGACGTTCTGGCTCACCAGCACCCCTCAAAACCAGCCAAAATCTCGGGCGGGTATAGGGAGGCACGGACGCACCTGGGCGCGTCCGTCATGTCGGACCGGCCCACCATGGCCCACCTGGACCCCACAAATATCCCCACTCTGGACGAAACCTACACCGCAGTCAAACCACACTCCACTCCACTGCACTCTCTGTCTCCTCTTCTCCCCCTCCCCTCCCCTTCCGATCTATGTCGAGCTCCGGTAGTGCACTGTCCGGCGGCAGATCTGGCCGCGAGGAGCCCGTGGACTGGGAGTCACTGTTGTGTGAGGTGGAGCCGAACGACATGGACGAGCTCCCCATCCGAATCGCGCTACGCCGATCGTGGCGGGACCGGGGCGAAAGCGGAAGCTCTGGCTCCACGCTGTCCCCTGTCGCCACAATGCGGACGATGGCGCCGGCCCTTCCCAGTCCGCCGCCCCCTGCGCCCCTCTCTGCCTTTTCTACCTGCTCCGGATGGCGACCCCGGCCACCGAAGGATCCTCATGCTCAAACTGGTGCCAACGCGGACGCCCGAATCCGAGGCACGGGCCGCATGCCGCGATAAGCAACGGGCGAGGGAGAGGGTGGCAGTAGGGGAGGCGACATCCTCCCGCCAGTCCCGCGCGCGCCGGTGGAACCTGAGGACTAGCTTTTCGCGACGGTCCTCCGCCGCTCCCTCACCACGGTGGAGACCGGCGCGCGGCGGCTCCGCCGCAAAAATGCTAAAGCTCTCCGGCTCGCCATCGAGCAATCAGAGCGCGAGGCGGCGGAGGATGCGATGGCCAAAGCCAAGGCCGCCCGGCTGATATTAACCGGCTTCCACAAGATCCCGGGGAAAGACTACCTATTGCTAATTATCCGGTCAATGATCAAGATGCAGTTCGAAGGGCATATATTCTTAAAGGTCCACACCAATGTTATGAACATGCATTTAAAGGAAGATTAATTGGCGATAGAGTTCGTCAGTTCAGTCCTTTTTGGTTTCATAAACATCATTGGCTTGAATATAGTACGAAGAAGGAAGCTGCATTTTGTTTTGTATGCTACTTGTTCAAGGAGAAAAAACTAGTGGCAAGGGAACCAATGCATTTACAGAAGGTGGTTGGAACAATTGGAATAGAAGTGATGCACTTGTGAAGCATGTCGGTGGTGTAACAAGTGTGCACAATGCACCTCAAGAGCAATACAACCTATTTGTGAATCCTCGTGCAGCAGTTGATGATCTTCTTGTGAAAGTGAGTAGCGAGGAATTACGTCTTTACAAGATCATGTTGAAGTATTCCCTTAGGTGCTTGAAGTTTGTTCTTCACCAAGGATTGGCATTCCGAGGACATGATGAAAGAGAAGAGTCTGGCAATAGAGGTAACTTTGTTGAGCTTTTGAAATTGCTTGCAGCAAATAGCGAAGAAGTGAATAAGTTTGTTTTGAAGAATGCCCCGGGTAATTGCACATTGATTAGCCACGGGATACAAACACAAATAATTCAATGTTGTGCACTAGAAACTAGAAGGCAAATTATTGAAGAACTTGGTGGTGATAAGTATGCTATACTAGCTGATGAGTCAAGTGACGTGTCACATAAAGAACAACTAGCTCTATGCTTGCGTTTTGTTGATAAGCTAGGAAGACCACGTGAGCACTTTCTTGGAGTTATTCATGTAAGTGATACTACTTCATTGTCACTTAAGAAAGCAATTGAAGCATTACTTGTGGATCATCATTTGGCTATAACTCAAATCCGTGGGCAAGGCTATGATGGGGCTAGCAACATGAGATGAGAAATTAAAGGTTTGAAAACACTGACCATGAAAGTGTCACCTTCTGCCTATTATGTCCATTGTTTTGCACATCAACTCAAGCTAGTTCTTGTTGCTGTTGCCAAGGGAAATAATGATTGTGTGTGGTTTTTTGATCAAGTGTCTCTCTTGCTTGGTATTGTGGGAGTTTCTTGCAAGCGTCATGACATGCTTCAGAATGCTACACTTCAAAATATCATGAAGGCAATTGATTGTGGTGAATTGGAAACAGCCTGATAAAAAAGTTAGTCTTCTTTTGAGCTTTTGTTGGCCCTTTTTTTATGTAAAACTCAAACTTCCTCATGAATTATTATATGTTGTAAGACTCGATCAGCTTTTGTTGAATTATATGCTGTCATGTTGGCGTTTCTCTATTAGTGTTAAAACAAGTTTTATGAAGGCGGACCACCCTGAATCAAAATCCTGGATCCGCCAATGCCCGGAGGCACCACCCGCTCCATCCTCATGCCGCGCTTCCTCCGGTGGCCGGACCGTGAATGCCCGGATGCCTTCGCTGAGGCTAGGGACAAGATCGCGCATAACCTCCTCCACCATGGCCTTGCTGGCTCCGACTACGGGAGGAACGCCGCCAGATTAGGGAAGACGAGGAGTGCCTCTGTGGACGGATGATGGAAAGGATGAAAAAATAAAGAAAAAAATCTCGCCAGAATCTCGCCGGAATTTGGTGGCGGGAGGTCAGCGGGGCTGCGGGGTGTCGGCAGTGGCCGGCGAAGGCAAGGAGGGTGGCGCCGCAGTGGATATGGCTGGGCGAGGCAGAGCGGTGGGCGAGGCAGAGGCAAAAAGTTTTTACTCCACGGATGGGCTGGTGAGTATTTTTACTCCTCGGAGAGGCCGCGGAGAACAAATTATCCTCCTCAAACCGTTATAAGGGATCGGTTGGGTGCTGGTTAGAGGAGAAAAACGAAATGTATCCTCCTCTAACCGATTTTAGGGGATCGGTTAGAGTTGCTCAGCACAGCAAGCACCAAGCCAATGTCCCATCCCCCGTTGTCCTCCATCCACAACACAAAGCCTACCGCACTTGTTACATCACAGTAACACGCCTTCCAACAGTACTAGCAAATGTATGTGCAAAGAACGCATTACATCCATGGTTACCAGGTTCCACGGGCTATCTGCAGTTTCCAATTCCACATGTAAAAATTTCAGAAATTCAGTATCCACTCGCGAGTCCTGACTACTACTACCAATTGAGCTGCCCTGCTGCTGCCCTGCACTTGGAGCTTCCCTCTAGACCTGCTCCGCCCAAACACGTCCCGTCTGATCAACGGAACAGGCTGGCGACGGTGCGTATGCATCTACTGCGCGAACAGCGCCTCCACGATGAGCATGAGCGGCATCCGCTCGCTCTGTAATGCACGCCTCATGCGACAACTTCCAGCACTCGACGTGCCCGCACAGCGACGCCTTCTCCTCTCTGGAAAAACCCGGGTGCTCCTGAGATGACACAAAATTAGCAGCTTGCTCTCGTTAGGGACAGTTGAATGTTCAAACCGGAAACACCTCGAACTAATCACAGTGGTGAACATGAGTTTGTCAGTACATGGTTGGCTGCTCTAGACAGTACAAAGAGGAGCTAAATATCATTATCATGGTGCTGCATTCCGTCATTTTCTCATCACATGCATATATGTATTTTTTTTGGACAAAGGGTAATATATATATTAATATCAAGATGATACCAGTTACACTCGTCCTTTCCAACGACACAATATCCAAAGTAAGCTCGGACATTGCACCACCGGAAAATTCGTCTTTGCCGAGTGTCGGCGTCTTTGCCAAGAGAATTTCGTTAGGCACTCGGTAGTCGCAGCAGAGATCGCGGAGCCTGTGGGAGTTCCGCTGCTCGGAACGGGAAGTGGAGTTGTTGCCATATTGACGGAGCCACCTCAAGTACTCGACAATCAAGCTGTAAGCTCCAAGTAGTGAACTTAGCTAGCTTTATGTTTAGCGAGTTTGAATCAAGGCGTACGAAAATGCTTTTGATCATCTTAAAACGAAAACCAACCAAACAAAAGCACGCCATAGTTCTTCGGGAGCTTAGATAAGAAGAGCGTGTCTGCGATAAATTGACACCACTATACTTAGAAATGTGAGAAATATGAGTTAGTATAACCGATAATTACCCGAGCCAGCATATCATATTAGATTGATTCGACAAATTACACTTGGGATACTAGCTCAAATGTCAGATGTTGGTACAATAACTCGGCAAGTTTGATTGGGTGATAGTAGAGTACGAGGCAGAGTTCAAGTTCTGATGGTGACCCGAGCCATTGCTTTTCTACGCTTTGACACCTTAACCTCCTCAAAAGCTTAGCAAATAGCAACCCATCGTGTTAGCATCCAGTTCGGACGCCTTATCTCAAGCTTGACCGCCAATGGAGCGAAGACTTCGAGTCCGCCAACCTTGTGAGTTATCGTGCCCACCTTTTTCTCACCACCCACCGCTGCCATCGCTGTCTGAGCTGGACAAGATCGTTGTGGCATGCCCCAGCCTCGAATCCCATAGAGCTGCCGCTTGTTCTACTCAGTACTTTTCAGCTGGAATCGGACATAGATCTTCGGTGTCGGTCTGGGACATGTCTCGGTGATTTCGACGTAGAAAAAGGTGCATGTGAACAGTTTACTGGTCCAAGATTCTCCTTCTCAATTGTGTTTCTTTGGGATAACTGTCTTCCATGATGTTTTGTGCGGTCATGACTCGTTTCTTAGTTTTTCCAGGATATTTATTGGAGCGGGTCAAGTAGACTTGTATATATTCAATATAGACAACAACATCTGAAAAACAAATATATGGACAACAATTGATATGGAAATGCCGTGCCTTCCAGGGTAATGCACTATGGTACAAAGTATTTTGAACTGGAGGAAATATCATTATCATGGTGCTGCATTCCCTCATTTTCTGATCACATGCAAATATGTATTTTTTTTTTTGAAAGGGTAATATATTAACATCAAGATGATACCAATTACACTCGGCCTCTGCAACGACACAATATCCAGAGTAAGCTCGGACATCACACTACTGGAAAATTCGTTTTTTTTAGTGTCGGCGTCTTTGCCGTGTGCATTTCGTCAGGCACTCGGAGGTCGCAGGAGAGATCATATAGCCTGTGGGAATTCCATGTCTCGGAATGGGAAGTGGAGGTTGTTGCCATCTCGATGGAGCTACCTGAAACACTCGACAATCAAGTTGTAAGCTCCAAGTAGCGAGCCAGCATATCATATTAGATTGATTCGACAAATTACACTTGGGATACTAGCTCAAATGTCAGGTGTTCGTACACTAACTCGGCAAGTTTGCTTGGGTGATAGTAGAGTAGGAAGCAGATCTCAAGTTCTGATGGTGACCCGATCCATCGCTTTTCTACGCTTTGACACCTTAACCTCCTCACAAGCTTAACAAATAGCGACCCATCATGTTAGCTTTCAGTTATGACGCCTTATCCCAAGATTGACCGCCAATGGAGCGAAGACCTCAAGTCCGCCAACCATGTCAGTTATGGTGCCCAGTTTTTTCTCACCACCCACCATGCCATCGCTATCTGAGCTGGACAAGATCGTTGCGGCATGCCCAGTCTCGAATCCCAGAGAGCTGCCGCATGTTCTACTTGAATAATTTTCAGGTGGAATCAGACATAGATCTTCGGTGTCGGTGTGGGACATGTCTCGGCGATATCGACGTAGACAAAGGTGCATGTGAACCGTTTATTGGTCCAAGATTTTCGTTCTTAATTGTGTGTTTTTTTTGTGATAACTGTGCTTCCACTAGTAGAAAAACCATCTTTGGTCCAGGGCCGCTCCAGCCATTGGTCCCGGTTCAGTGAAAAACCGGGACCAGTGCCTGGCACTGGTCCCGGTTCGAGCTGCCAGGGGCCCGTGGACCATTGGTCCCGGTTCGGTTGGGTGCATTGGTCCCGGTTCTTGGCACGAACCGGGACCAAAGCTCCAGAGCCGGACACGTGGCCTGCCGCGGAGCTTTGGTCCCGGTTCGTACCAAGAACCGGGACCAATACCCCTCCCCTGCCTATAAAATAACCCCCACCCCCTCTCTTCTCTCCTCTGTTTTTTTTCTGGTTGGATTGGTGGGAAGTGGGTGCTAGTTTTTTTTTCCTTTGCCACGCACAAGATGTGTTCGATGAAATGCCCGAGCCGCACTTAAGTTCACACAAGATGATATCCTCGGCCGAGTTTAGCAACTATATCCTTTTCATCTGTAATTGATACAGAAATATTGCACGTGTCGATGTACGGTGGTCATTTCACTATTCACGATGTTATTGTAATGGTATTTGATAAACTTAATTATATATATGATGCAGATGGATGCACGGATGCGATGGATGTACGGCGAACGACGCAGTTCCGAGTTTATTGCAGGCCTGCATAAATTTCTCGATGTGGCTGAGGCAAACAAAGTGAATAATTTTATGCCTTGTCCATGTGAGAAGTGTCGGAACGTCAGGGAGTACTCTGACCCGAGAACCATTCAAGACCACGTGATTCGGAAAGGTTTCATGCCTAGCTATAATTGTTGGACCAAGCACGGAGAAAGAGGGGTTACGATGGAAGACAATGAAGAAGAGGAGGATGATGACAACTATCCTATGTTTCCTGAGGAATGCGGTGATACTGTTATTGAAGACGTTGAAGAAGAAAGAGGTGAACATCGGGCATCAGATGAGCCCACTGATGGTCTTGGTGGGGTCATTTCTGATGCAAAGCGAGAATGCGATACAGAAAAGGAGAAGCTAAAGTTGGAGGCCATGCTTGAGGATCACGAAAAGTTGCTGTACCCAAACTGCGAAGATGGCAGCACAAAGCTCGGTACCACACTGGAACTGCTGAAATGGAAGGCAGAGACTGGTTGTTCTGACAAGTGATTTGAGAAGTTACTGAAAATAATGAAGCCGAAGCTTCCAAAGGATAACGAATTGTCCGAGACTACATACAAAGCAAAGAAGGCTATCTGCCCTCTAGGATTAGATGTGCAGAAGATACATGCATGCATTAATGACTGCATCCTGTACCGCGGTGAGTACGAGAACATGGATAAATGCCCGGTATGCAATGCACTGCGGTACAAGATAAGACAAGATGACCCTGGTGATGTTGAGGGCGATTATGAGCCCCCTCGGAAGAGGGTTCCTGCTAAGGTGATGTGGTATGCTCCTATAATACCACGGTTGAAACGTCTGTTCAGAAACAAAGAGCATGCCAGGTTGTTGCGATGGCACAAAGAAGAGCGTAAGAAAGACGGGAAGTTGAGACACCCCGCCGATGGGTCCCAGTGGAGAAAAATCGACAGAGAGTTCCCGACATTTTCAGATGACGCAAGGAACTTAAGATTTGGTCTAAGTACAGATGGCTTTAATCCTTTTGGGGAGCAGAGCTCCAGTCATAGCACTTGGCCCGTGACTCTATGTATCTACAACCTTCCTCCTTGGTTGTGCATGAAGCGGAAGTTCATTATGATGCCAGTGCTCATCCAAGGCCCGAAGCAACCCGGCAACGACATTGATGTGTACCTACGGCCATTAGTTGATGAACTTTTGCTGTTGTGGTCCGAACCAGGTGTACGTGTGTGGGATGAGCACAAACAACAGGAATTTGACCTACGAGTGTTGCTGTTCGTAACCATCAATGATTGGTCTGCTCTTAGTAACATTTCAGGACAGTCTAACAAGGGATACAATGCATGCACGCACTGTTTAGATAAGACTGAAAGTATACATTTGGGAAACAAGAATGTGTACCTGGGGCATCGTCGATTTCTTCCGAACAGTCATGCCGTAAGAAAGCCCGGCAAGCATTTCAACGGTGAGGCAGATCGCCGGAAGAAGCCTAACCTCCCTGATGGTGATGTTATATATGACATGGTCAAGGATTTAGAAGTAATCTTTGGAAAGGGTCCTGGCAGTCTATCTGTTCCGAATGACGCTGACAACCACGTACCCATATGGAAGAAGTGCTCTATATTCTGGGAGCTACCCTATTGGAAAGTCCTAGAGGTCCGGTCTTCAATCGACGTGATGCACGTGACGAAGAATCTTTGCGTGAACCTACTAGGCTTCCTGGGCGTGTATGGGAAGACAAAAGATACACCGGAAGCACGGGCAGACCAGCAATGTATGAAAGACCCATACAACATGCAGACGGATAAAGGGCGTCAATACTTAAGCAGCTACGCTCTTAACTCAAGCACACTACACAGTTCTACAAAGTTCCACCTTCGTGGCTCCGTATATCGAGGAACACAAGAATTATGTACGCTCCAAGAACCCGGGGAAGGATGACTCCTGGATTAAAGAAAAACACATGGAGACCTTCGGCAGTTGGTTGCGATTACAGCTCATGAATGACACCACTGTCGGAGATCAGCTCTACTTGTTGGCCGCGTCACCATCTTCGACTGTATTGAATTTCCAAGGGTACGAGATAAATGGGAATACATTTTACACGATCGCCCAAGATAAAAAGAGCACCAACCAGAACAGTGGTGTCCACTTTGATGCAACAAACAACGATGGGCAAAAGGACACATACTATGGTCGCATAGAGGAGATATGGGAACTTGACTATGGACCTACTTTTAAGGTCCCTTTGTTTCGGTGCAGTTGGGTCAACATGAATGGAGAAGGGATAAAGGTAGACCAGCTGTACGGGATGACAACAGTGGATCTCAAGAATCTTGGTTGTTACAAGAACGAACCATTCGTCCTAGCCAATGATGTGGCTCAGGTTTTCTATGTGAAGGACATGTCCTCCAGACCGAAAAAAAGAAAAAACAAGCAAACGAATACATCAGACGATGAGCCAAAGCGTCACGTAGTTCTTTCAGGGAAAAGAAACATCGTGGGAGTCGAGGACAAGACAGACATGTCAGCAGATTATGATAAGTTTGATGAAATTCCGCCCTTCACAGTGAGAACTGACCCAAGCATCCCGTTAAATAATGAAGATGCTCCATGGTTACGGCTGAAGCGATCATAGGCCAGGGACATACGCGAAGAAGGGTTCATAGCTTTTATGTAAATCAATGTAATGTATTAAACCTTTATGTGATGTGTAGTAATGTATTAAACCTTTATGTGGTGAAAACCATAATACACGAAATGGGAGTTTCCATCTAGAAGAAATGGGTTATATCACATGTGAGTTTTCTTTTTTGTTTTCTGTTAATTAATTGCACGACGACCGGTGAAACACGCGTGGTAGGTGGTTGTCGGCTCCCACACCTCCCGTGGGAACCTCTCAAACCTCAGCTTCGACCGTCCAAACACAGTTCCCCCTGCATACAGCCCGACGGTGGCTCGTGAGTTTGAGCGCCACTTCGATCCAAGCAGCGGTAAGACGTCTCTGATGATCTACAACCGTCCGGCAAGACATCTCTGATGATCTGCAACCGTTTGGAACGGTCGCAGGTCATCAGAGACGTCTTGCCACTGGTTGCCCAAAGATGCCTCTCCGAGTGACGCTGGAATGTTTTGTGTTTGAGCGCCACTTCGATCCAAGCAGCGGCAAGACGTCTCTGATGATCTACAACCGTCCGGCAACACATCTCTGATGATCTACAACCGTTTGGAACGGTCGCAGGTCATCAGAGACGTCTTGCCGCTGGTTGCCCAAAGATGCCTCTCCGAGTGACGCTGGAATGTTTTGTGTGAGTGAGTAACCTGTCTGAGGAGGGTTACTGCTGATCCAACAGCTCACAATCCCTCAAAAGAAACACACCCCTGATCCAACGTCTCACAAGCGCTTGAAAGAAACACACGATCCGTGTGCTTCTTTAGTCCCGGTTGGTAACACCAACCGGGTCATGTGGCTCACGAAGTGGTCGTGATACTGCTGATCCAACAGCTCACAATCCCTCAAAAGAAACACACCCCTGATCCAACGGCTCACAAGCGCTTGAAAGAAACACACGATCCGTGTGCTTCTTTAGTCCCGGTTGGTAACACCAACCGGGACTAAAGACGGGCTTTGCGGTCACGACACGTGTCCTCCCCCAGCGCTTCCCTGGGCACGTGTCCTCCCCCAGCGCTGCCCTGGAGGTCTTTATATATTGTCGCCGACGGGGTAAACCCTAATCCACCATTCCTAGCCACGAACGCATCGTCTCCACGAGATGGATCCGCCACGCCCGCCGCAGCGCCTTCTGGACGAGGTCGAGCGTGCTCAGCAGAGCGCGCTTGGGCGCAACCGCGGGAGTCTATCCCGCCGTATGCCCACGAGCCCGGCGTGGAGAGGAATGCCCAGTTACCGGCCTCCTGCTCCACCTGGCGCCGCTGCACCTCCACCAGGCGCCGCCGCTCCTCCCGCGGAGGAGGAGGAGGACGACGACTTCGACTGGAGCGACGACGGGGAAGAAGGTTGTGGGTTGCAGATACAGGAGGCCATGGAAGCCTCCTTCCAGTCTGTCCGCGACTACCCTGTCCAGCGAGCCAAGACTTCCTACCAGCTCAAGGCGAAGGAGGCTTCCGATCTGGATTGGGCGCTGAAAGCCTCATCCTCCATGGATCTTGCCCTCCGCCGCAAACGTGCGCGCGAGAACCGGGCGGCCGCCCACGGGGCTGGCTCCTCCCGCCGTTCCCCCTAATCCTACGGCCTTCGAGCCAGCAAGTCCGTTTATGTAGAATAATGTTGGTGATGTTGGATCAGGGGTGTGCTTCTTTCAAGCGCTTGTGAGACGTTGTATCATGTGTAATAATGTATTAAACCTTTTATGTAATGCATTAAGATAAATGAATTAATAATTTTTATCTGCTTTCTTCTGCATTTTACAACACCAAACATTCATCTTACAAATATAGGTTTACTGAAATTGTTCTGCATTTACTTCTGCTTACGGATTATTTGTCGAATTTCGACTTACGGATTTAAAGATATGAATTTATCCATATTAAATTGAAAATGACAATAATAATGTAAAATTGATTTTGGATTTTTATACAAATTCAAACACTTTTCACGTTGAAAGTTTTGTCAATTCAAAATATGCAATAAAGTTAATATATTTTTAATTGAAAATGGCAAAATGGTTAATAGTTTGTATAGTTAGAATAATTATTTCAGAAAACAGAAAATGGTTTTGGATTATTTATTCAAATTTAAACACTTTTCATGTTGAAAGTCTTTTCAGATTCAAAACCATTTGAAATTCATATTCAAACACCTAAATAAGAAAAAAAAAGGCGGGAACAACATTTCAGAACTGAAAAGTTCGAAATAATTTTGAAAAAGGACTCTTTGGTCCCGGTTGCTGGCAAGAACCGGGACCAAAGAGTCCATGGCGCGCCACTGGATCTGGCATTAAATGACCCACTCTTTGGTCCCGGTTGCTGGCAAGAACCGGGACCAAAGAGGCATTGGTCCCGGTTCTTGCGAGCAACCGGGACCAAAGACCCCTGCTACTTAACTGCTCGCGCTCTTTCTTCTTCCCCATTCACGCAAATCGACTAAGGACCGGAGGCGCGACGCAGAGCGAAACGACGCCGGCAGGCTGCCCGACGCCCGCGCCGCCCCACGCCGCGCCCTGCCGTCTCCGTCGACGTCCGCGGCGCCCTCGACGCCCGCGCCACGCCCTCGACGCTCCCTCGACGCCCGCGCCGCCCAGGCCGTCGCGCTCCCTCCGTTCATCTCTCTCCTCCGCCGTACGTCGCGCCCGAGGCCGTCGCGCTCCCTCCGTTCGCCGGCCTCCTCCTCCGTCCTCCTCTCCGCGTCGCGCTCCCCTGCCTCGAGCTCCTCTGCCTCACGCTCCTCTGCCTCGCGCTCCCACTTAGAAAATGTGAGCAAAATTAGAAAATTTAGAGTTATTAGCTTGTTAGCAAAATGTGAGAAATTTTAGAGTTGTTAGCAAAGTTAGCAAAGTTAGAAAAGTTATAAAATTTAACAAAGTTAGAAAGAAAAGTTAGAAAACAATGTTAAAAAATTGTGTTAGTTTAATTTTGTATAGTGGTAGTTTAATTTGTAGTTTAATTTAGTGTAGTTTAATTTTGTACAGTGGTAGTTTAAAATGTGAATCCAATTTTGTTAGCTTAGTATTGTGGTAAAGTTTAAATTTTGTTTAGCTTATTATTGTTTAGGTTATTATAGGTTATCAATTTTTAGTGTAGCAATTTTGAAAGTTTAGCAATTTTGAAACTTAGCAATTTTGTTTAGATTATTTTAGGTTATTATTAATGTAGCAATTTTGTTAGAAATATTGCTAAGTCATTTAGATAAAGTTGTTTTTAGTTGCAATGAAATTTTGAAACTTAGCAATTTTGTTTAAAAATTTGCAGTGACATTGCAGTGCGGCAGTACGTGAAGAGCCCGAAGCCGGCCGGCCTCCACGCCCCCGCTCGCGCCGCCCCCTCTCGGTGAGGGTTTAGAAGAAATTGCTATTTTTTAAATGTATGAATATATGAATGTATGAATGTATGAATTAAAGGATTTTTTGCTTAGGTTTAGAAATTCAAACACTTAGGATTTTTTGTGTTAGGGAAACAATTTTGTTCCGACTTACGAGTTTACGATACGAGTTTACGGGTTTACGATACGAGTTTACGGGTTTACGATACGAGTTTACGAGTTTACGGGTTTACGATACGAGTTTACGGGTTTACGATACGAGTTTACGAGTTTACGGGTTTACGATACGATTATAAGGCAGCATATGAAGTTTCTAATTTGTTCTTGCAAATGAGATGATATTGTAGATGTATCTTGACATATGGAACAAGTTACCCAACTAAAGTTTTGTGCATTGTTCTTAATTTGCAGAAACTATGGAACGAGACGAAGATCAGGAAAATATCCTCCAGGATATAATCCGCGGGCCGGAAGATATTGTCGATGTCACCACGGAGTTTTTGAACAACTCCGGTGAGGGAGATGAGTCTCTCAACCGAAGAGACGGCTCCGGTGAGGTAGAACCCGACGGCCGGGGTGAGGGAGAAGTCAGCGAGGGAGAAGCCGACGAGGGAGAAGCCGAAGGCTCCGGTGGAACATTAAATGTTGCAAACTCCGGCGAGGTGCATATACATATATTAATGAAGCCGAAGATTGTATTAATTAAGCCTCTGCTGTCTATATACATATATTAACGCTCTTTCTTCTTTTAGCCCTCCGGATCGAGCAAATCTTCTGTAAGGACAAAACGAGGCCCAGCCAAAAAGTTGGGCGACCAAGAAAGGTACACGATCGAAAGAGTCGCTGAAGACGGCACACCGACTGCTCCCCCTGGTGTTAAAAATAAAATGGTAAAGCAATGCGGAGTTCTTGTTAGGGACTTCATCCCGATCACCGTTCGAGAATGGCATCGGCCAAAGGAGAAAGGACAGCTATATGTCAGCGATGAGGGCAAAGAAAGACTTTGGAGAAAGCTCATGGTTAATTTCACCCTGCCGGCGCCAGAGGTGGATTCAGATGAGGAGGATCCAGATGAGGCAGAAAAGATTGCCCGGAAAATCATGGAGCAAAAAGTCAAGGACTGGGCACTTAAGAAGATGGCCGAGCTATTCAAGAACTGGAAGAAAAGATTGAACAAACTGTTTGTCAAGAAAAATAAGACTCCAGACTTCGATAAAGGGTATGAGAAGATAAAGGACTACTGGGAAGAATTTGTGGCGTACAAGAAATCAGAGGAAGCTCTGGAAAAGTCTGCAAAAAATGCGGCAAATGCTGCTCTAAAGATGTACCACCATACTATGGGGCCTGGTGGCTACGCTGGTAGCATGCCTAAGTGGGAGAAACTTGAGGCGGACCTGCTGGCTAATGGGATCACTCCAGAGCCACTCAAGTGGATCGAACGGGCAAGAAATTGGTTTTACGGGCATGGGGGCACGTTGGACGCAGAAGGGAAGTGCATATATAACAGAAGACACAAAGATAATCCCCTACTACCCATCCAAGAAATTAGAAATGCAGTAAAGGATGTTGAAGAGGGACGGTTCATTCCCGATAGAGAGGATGACGAGCTCACACGCGCCCTTGGGAATAAGGAACACGACGGACGGTTACGAGGCGTACCTGGCTCCAAGCCCAAGACAATTGCGATTCCCGAGCACAGGAAGAAATTTCCTGATAGAAGCCATCAGAGGAGAAAGGAAAGGGAGGCAATGGAAGCACGCGCTGCTGCAGACCGGCTGCGTAATATAGAAGAAGAATTAAAGCTGCAGAAGGAACAAATTGCCGTGCTTAGCCAGCAAGGTACTAGCGGCCAATCTCAACGGCACATGGTAGAAGCTGCATGCGATGGTACCGGTGGCCCATCGAATCGGAAAAGCAGCGTGGCTTCCACGGAGCTCCAGGATGGTAATGATGATGCAGTGGCTCCACTTCGTCGCTACCCAGTGGATGATATCACGGAGAGCACACCTTGTGAGATGCATGTGAAAGTTTTTAACTTAACCGTGAAGGTGGCGGTCGGCTATGTCGTACCAATTGGACCTAATCCAACTTACCATTTCTCTCCGGTTCCAAATGGCTACGCTGTTGTCGCGGTGGATGAAGTGATGAAAGATTATGAGGAGCTGAAGCTGCAACACCCTGCAGGTGAAGATGGGGAGGTGCTTGAACTTGGAGAAGCCAAGAAAGCGACCATTCTATGGCCAAAGGAATTCATCGTGCTTCCGAACTGGCAGCCAAGGCCATCGACTCCTCACCAGTCTCCAGCGCAACAGTCCTCTTCACCGCCTCAGCATTCTCCAGCGCAACAGTCCTCTTCACCGCCTCACCAGTCTCCAGCGCAGCCGTCTCCGCCGCCGCGTCAGCCGTTTCCGCCCACCGCTCGTACTATGAGGGGTAAGCGATCACCGAAACGTAAAAGGTCGCCCCTCCCAACAGTACCTCATAAGAATCTTCCCATTAGACCTTATGACAGGACTGTAGCGGAAAACGCCGCGGAGGTGGCTGCCTACAATAAGGCTTTTTTTGCACCAAAAAAGCCCGAGCAGAAGCCGGTATACGATGAAAAATCCAAAAAGTGGAGAAAGTCCTTCCTTGAGCAGCCATCCCAGATATCGATGAATCTGCCATCTGACTATGGTCGTGAACTTACTAAGCTAGCACGTGCCCAGTCTGAGCAGAACAAGGGAAGAAGTGCAAAAAGCGGGAAACAAATTGCCCAGCTCGGACAGCAGAAAAATCAATCGGTCCCCCCGCTCATAGTGTGTTCCGATGTCGACAAGGACTTCAGAGTCGCTATGGATAAGGACCTGGAATTATTGGACCCCAGAGCCATAGCTGCTGCTAAAGAACTTGGTGTCACTGTATCTCAGGCCAAGGAACAGGCTACCGCCTTGGGTATGAGCCTTGGTCAACTTTTAGGCTATGAACATGCGCCAATGTTAGAGATGGCACGGAAATATGTCCAAGGGGAGCCTATGGTCAGTAATGAGGAGATGACGGGTCTATCAACACATATGCGAAATCTGCATACCTGGTACCTGGTGCACACATCAAAGAAGGACGCGAAAGAGTGGTTTCCGCTGGACGTTAGAGTGGAGCATTTCTTCAAACGTTACATTATACAGGTTCAACTGACTGAACTGTTCCAGTTATTCCAAAAGCGCGCCCTCGACAAATCTATCCTCTCTTGCTATTGTCTGTAAGTGATTTATTTTCGTAATTAAGTCTCTAGCTCAGCTCGTTCATTGCCTGTATTATATTATCCTGACTATATATATATCCTTTTGTACGCTATTATGCAGAATGAAGATGCTGGAATGCAAAAGATCTAAAGTTTTTGAGGTTGGGTTCGTTGACCCATATATCGTGAATTCACATACGTTAGTCAATCACCCCAAAGACGTGGAGCATGACCTGACCACCTTTTTAACCATGCAACATTTCTGTACGGAAATACTATTTCCTTACAACTTCAGGTGAGTGTTTCTGTCTTGTACATATTTTTATTTGGCTTTCTCGATGTTAAGTGTAATTGATGAGCTATGCATGTCTGCTTTATGTAAACGTCCGCAGGTTCCACTGGATTCTGCTAAGCATTCAACCTGACAAGTCCACAGTTGAAGTCCACGACTCATTAAGTTGGGACCAAGCGTTGTGGTCCGACATGAAAGAAATGCTCAACAAGTAATTTCAATCATTATCGCATTATATCGCCCTCTTTCGTTCGTTCCCTGATGTCAAGTAATTAATAACTCCTTTGTTCATTTTCTTTGCCAAAGCAGGTGTTGGACAATTTTCAAACAGAAGGTAGAAGGTCCATTCAAAGATGAGCTAACTTATAAAACGGTGGAAAGTCCGCAGCAGCCACCGGGGAGTAATTTATGTGGATTCTACGTTTGCGAGTTCATTCGCGAGTTGACCACTGAGCGGAGAACAACTGCTTTCAGCAAAATGCGGGAGAAGATCGACCCAGAACTGCGCGTAGGAGCAATTCAAGAGGAATTGGCGGGATTTCTGCTTAGGGAGGTCATCGATGAAAGGGGAGAACATTATGCTTCGGACGATGAACTACATATGCCTTGATGGCTTGATCTATCTCCATGTAATTAAATAGTTGTATTCTCGCAAGAGATCGAATATTAATTATATATGCATCAACATGTACTGTGTATATAGTAGAGCGTATAATATGCGTACGGAAACGATGGAGAGCACGTCGGCGATGCGAAGAAGGGGGAGACGACGGAGGCACCGGCGAGAGGGAGAGGGGGCACCGGCGAGAGGGAGAGGAGGCACCGGCGAGAAGGAGAGGGGGCACCGGCGAGAGGGAGAGGGGGCACCGGCGAGAGGGACCGGCGAGAGGGAGAGGGGACCCTAAACCCTAAATACCAAAAAAAAAGCACTCATTGGTCCCGGTTCGTATTAAGAACCGGGACCAATGAGTCTCCCCCACGCCCAGCCAGAACTGGCCACGTGGACCACATTGGTCCCGGTTCGTGGCCCAACCGGGACCAGCATTGGTCCCGATTGGCCAGTCCCGGTTGGGCAACCGGGACTGATGTCCAAGCCCAACCGGGACCATAGGTGCTTTTTCTACTAGTGTTCCATGATGTTTTGAGCGGCCATGGCTCGTTTCTTTGTTTTTCCAGGATATCTTTTGGAGCGGGTCAAGTAGACTTGTATGACAACAACATCTGAAAAATAGAAGATATGGACAACAACTGATATGGAAATGTCGTGCCTTCCAGGGTAATGCTACTATGATTCAAAGTACTTTGAAGTGGAGGAAAAATATTTATCATGGTGCTGCATTCCCTCATTTTCTGATCACATGCAGATATGTCATCTTTTTACAAAGGGTAAAATATTAATATCAAGATGATACGAGTTACACCCGGCTTCTGCAATGACACAATATCCAGAGTAAGCTCGGACATTGCATTACTGGGAAATTCATTTTTGCCGAGTGTTGCCGTCTTTGCCGACTGCATTTCATAGGGCACTCGGAGGTCGCAACAGAGATCGCGGAGCCTGTGGGAGTTAGGCGGCTCGGAACGGGAAGTGGAGGTTGTTGCCATATCGATGGAGCCAACTCAAACACTGCACAATCAAGCTGTAAGCTGCAATTAGTGAACTTGGCTATCTTTATGTTTAGTGAGCTTGAATCCGGGCGTGTGAAAATGCTTTTGATTATCTTTAAAAGAAAACCAACCCAACAAAAGCACGACATAGTTCTTTGTGAGCTTAGATAAGCAGAGCATGCCTTCGATAATTTGATACCACTATACTTAAAAATATGAGTTAGTATAACCGATAATTACCCGAGCGAGCATATTATATTAGATTGATATGATGAATTATACTTGGGATACTAGCTCAAATGTCCGATGTTCGTACAATAACTCGGCAAGTTTTATTGGGTGATAATAGAGTACGAGGCAGAGTTCAAGTTCTGATGGTGACCCGAGCCATTGCTTTTCTACGCTTTGACACCTTAACCTCCTCACAAGCTTAGCAAATAGCAACCCACCATGTTAGCATCCAGTTCTGACGCCTTATCTCAAGCTTGACCGCCAATGGAGCGAAGACCTCGAGTCTCACCACCCACCGCTGCCATCGCTGTCTGAGCTGGACAAGATCGTTGTGGCATGCCCAGCCTCGAATCCCAGAGAGCTGCCGCTTGTTCTACTCGGTACTTTTCAGCTGGAATCGGACATAGATCTTCGGTGTCGGTCTGGGACATGTCTCCTTCTCAATTGTGTTTTTTTGTGATAACTGTCTTCCATGATGTTTTGTGCGGTCATGGCTCGTTTCTTTGTTTTTCCAGGATATTTATTGGAGCGGGTCAAGTAGACTTGTATATATTCAATATAGACAACAACTTCTGAAAAACAAATATATGGACAACAACTGATATGGAAATGCCGTGCCTTCCAGGGTAATGCTACTATGATACAAAGTATTTTGAACAGGAGGAAATATCAATATCATGGTGCTGCATTCCCTCATTTTCTGATCACATGCAAATATGTAGTTTTTTATAAAGGGTAATATATTAACATCAAGATGATATCAATTACACTCGGCCTCTACAACGACACAATATCCAGAGTAAGCTCGGACATCACACTACTGGAAAATTCGTTTTTTTAGTGTCGGCGTCTTTGCCGAGTGCATTTCGTCAGGCACTCGGAGGTCGCCGGAGAGATCACATAGCCTGTGGGAATTCCATGTCTCGGAACGGGAAGTGGAGGTTGTTGCCATATGGACGGAGCTACCTGAAACACTCGACAATCAAGTTGTAAGCTCCAAGTAGCGAACTTGGCTATATTCTTGTTTAGTGAGCTCGAGTTTGGGCATGCGAAAATGCTTTTGATCATCTTAAAAGTTAAACCAACCCATCCACTACTGGGAAAAGGCTTATACACCCGCCACTGCTATTTTGGAAAAGTAGCCGTGGCGGGTAAAAACAAAAGACCCGCCACACAAAAACTCTTCCAAAGTTGCCCGCGTGATGAAAGCAAGCAGTGGCGGGCACGATAGGAGTGCCCGCCACTGGTTTGTCTCGCAACAGTGGCGGGCAAAATGGGTGCCCGCCACAGCAATATTTCGGTAACCCACGCCAAAAAAATTCAAAATTTCCAGAAGTTAGTAGTGGCGGGTAGTATGAGACGCCAACCACACATAACTTAGGTTGACATGAAATATGTGTGGTAACTAAATAAAATGACTAAAACGGCTTGGATGAGAGGCTACGGTGGAAGGTGGTGTTTTGTCTCGTTCTCGCCGCCTAGGAGCGAGTTCTCGCCTTCGAGCCAAGAATGAGCATGCAGCCATACGTGGACCGAGGACGCCTCAACGACTAACTAACTTGCGCAGGTCTATCCATGGGTGCTCTAGTTCGATTTTTCCATTCGTGTGTGCTTGATGATGATGGTGGTGTTTAGGACGTGGCCGCGGTCTAGGGTTTTGAAGGCACTGAACCTGGCTTCCGCACACCGATGCCTATGGATAGTCGTACGCAAGGTAAAGGTTGTAACCGTTCCTACTCTGCCGGCTTTCCCAAGAAGAGAGCTAATCGTGAGGCAAGGAGCTGGGCGGTACGTGTGGGTAAAGTTGTACACCCTGCAGGGTTAAATCTTTTCGAAAAGCCGTGTCCGCGGTTATGTACGACTTGGTGACGGATTCAGTGATCATAGAAGACTTGAACAATATATTAAAACTTTGAAAAACTACAAGTGCAAGGTTTATCTCCCCGAGGGTGAATCGAGGGGGTTGCCTTAGTGGATATTTGCAGATGATGAGTATTCTGGTAGATGCAAATGATAGGAAGAGATGGATGTTTTACACTCTTATCCCCTTTAAAAACTTCTGATTAGACGACGCCAAGTGTCAAGTTCTTTTGAAAATGGAAAATTAGCTTTATGCAAAATAACCCACAGACAGCTTTTCTAACCTGAGAATCATAACTGAGCTGAAACTCTATAAACTTGCTGAGTACCCTGTACTCACCCTTGCTTATTGATTTCCAGCTGAGGAGTTCATAGGTGAGGATGGTGATTTCTACGTGGACGTCAGCGAGTAGTTCGGGGTTACCGGGTGGCAGCCTGGGACATATTAGGAACAAGCTGGTTGATCGTCGTTTATTATAGGCCTCTTAGGCCATATGTTGGATCTTGTTGTTTAGACAACATAATTTGCTTTATAAATGATGTAATGTTGGGTTTGTGACCTCTGTGTAATTTGCTATCTTACTCTGCTAAGAGTTATACAATGTTGCTTTCGTGTCGTAGAGTCTGTTGTGAACCAGTTGTTCCGTCCTCTCCCGTGCATAATGCGTGTATGGATCTGAAGTGCACGGTTGAGAGGCAAGGAATCTCGGGCTCGTTGTTATGTAGTTTTGCTATGTCTTGGATATGGCGTAGATCAAGGGCTTGTGGTGCCGATGATCCATTCCGAGAACGTCTGCCGTTGTTTACTCGGCCTGGGAGTGGTAACCCCAGTAACCCTTGATCACGTAGCATGATCGACATAGAAGATCTGTATAGTTTCGAGGTCAGGGTGCCGACAGATCCTTCACAACACTGTCCGGCAATTGAGCAAAACAAGTCTCTTCCGCTCCAACACCAGAAACAAAAGCGTGTGGTTTAGGAACCTTGAGAATCGGGCACCTCAATGTGGGATGAGCCAACGTATCACAAATATAGCAATAGTGCTAGACCGTGCAATCCTTCACGACATGAGTGTCAACGGCGCACTTCCAGCATAGAACCCTTTATTAGCTTTACTCTTGTCCATCGGCCGATCACCCTGCATAGCGGACCCAGTAGCAACTACCGGTGGTGCAGTCACCGGAGGACCTTGCACCTCACCCTGCGGCAGTTGTGCCTGCCGAGTCACCTGCGGATGAGCCCCGAACTGATTACACTAACCGCGCTAGATCAATGATGGGAGCTGAAGATCTCGTTACTTGAAAACTGATTGATGATTCAGATTGGGGGCCGGAGGCTGATTACTTGAAAACTGGCCATGTCATCCTGTTAGGGTCTATTCACGTCTTCGTCGGCTTCATCAGCAGCGGATCAGCAAGTCCACCACATGAGGGCGATTCGGAAGAAGGAGTTGCCATTACGTCAACCCAGTGGACAACGTTTACGCGGCAACCAACATCTTGGCTAGGCTAATGCTGGTGGGAAACACACCCATCGATAAAGAGGCGTGACACGCCATTGAGATGCTGAGCACGGCAGTTGTACAGCAGGCCAACATGTCTGAACACGCGGGAAGGTTACACTCCACCCCATACAACAGCAGGGCTACGGTGGAGAGGAGTATCCATGCGGAGTCACAGGCCGCGGCTTCAAGCTTAGTTCGACGCTAAAGGGAAAGGAATCAACCAACGATACCGGAGCAGCCTCAGATACAATAGACACCACCTGTCGCCAGTAGGGCAGGGGCAGCACAGCCCAGATGGTTACCAACCAGCCTGCAAGACCCGTCCCATCCAACCTATCAACGCGACTTTAAGGGGCCGGTTTGCTTTAGCGAGCGAATCAGATCGGAGCCGTTCCCAGCGGACTTCAAAGGACCCCGCAAAGTCGCAAACTACAATGGCAGCATGGATCCCACTACCTGGCTAAACAATTATGAGATGGGCATGAGTATTCTCAACGCGTCTGAAGAAATATGTGCCCGGTACCTGAATATGATGCTAGAAGGTGCGGCCCACATTTGGCTTCAGAATTTACCACCCAATACAATAAACTCCTGGGATGAAATGAAGCATGATTTTATTAAGAACTTCCAAGGAACATGCAAACATCTCTGTAGCATAGAAGACCTCGAGCGTTGTGTAGAGAAGGAAGGCGAATCAAGCTGCCATTGGATGACAAGGGTAGCGGAAATCATACACTCTTCGATAACATACCAGCCAGTTCAGCTGTCCTGGTCATGGAAAAGAATTGCAAGTTTGAGCTGCTGATACATAAATTAGGCCGCATGAAGGATAAAGTCAAGAGTCTCAGCGATCTCATGGCCACGGCTAATAAATACGCTGGCTCAGACAAGACAAAGGATGTGTCAGATGGTGAAGAAGATGAGGCCGCGGGAAAAACCAAAAAGAATAACAGCAAGCCCCATCATCAAAGCAGCAACAGTAGTGCTAACCAAAACAAGCGCAAGAATGAGGAAGGAAACACTGGTTTAGTCGCAAACACTAATACCCGCTTTAAGCACAACAATGGCAAAGGACGAAATTCTCACCCAATAAATCTTGAGGATGTCTTCAACCGCCCTTGCGATATCCACATTGGGAAAGAAGGATGCCCAGCCAATCACCGAAAAGCGCAATGTTACCACTACAAGAAGTGGAGGGATGGACCCCCACCCCATGGGAACAACGGTCACCAGCATATGTTAGCACCCGTTTTTGGTAGATGCCAGTTTCAGGTTCAAGGAAGATTTGGCGGCTTAAAGAAGACAGCAAAGAGCATGGTGATCTGGAAATTTCCCAGGAAAAGACGGCTAGAAGATGGGCCAAAATCCGGCAACTAGACAAGAGATTCGGGAGCGCAAAGTTGCCTGAAGACCTAGCGACAAGTCGAAGGCTAGATTTGAAAGCGCAACATTTGCCAAAACAAGCCGACAAAAGAGAAGCCAACTTTGTCAAAATAAGCCGGGTTAGAAGGGGGGGTGTTGTGGGGAGGTAAAAAAAGAAAACTATTCTGTGGCGCACCAACCCCAGCGAACAGAATTGTGCTATTCTGTGGCGCACCAGCCACATGCGCCACAGAATAGCAACATTCTCGGCGCAAGCTTCCAGCGCCACAGAATAGCACTATTCGTGGAACACCAGCCACATGCCCAGGTTAGCCTACCTGCGGCGCACCAGCTTAGGTGCTGCACAGAATAGCAAACTGAGGTTCACAGTACCGGTGCGCCACAGAATAGTTATTCTATGGCGCACCAGGTGGGTGCGCACAGTCTTACTGTGGCGCAGCCACATGGTGCGGAATAAGTCCATAGAATTGGGTTTTCCTACTAGTGTCAATCCCCAAGCTCCTCCTTCCAACCTTGCTGCCAATGGCGCCCAAGAAGTGGCATCCTCGAAGGGCAAGGCGGTGGTGCAGCGGCGAGTCTGCCGCGTGCAGCAGGATGGTGATTTCGTGCAGGCTCTGACCGGCTTCCGCTTCGAGAAGGAAGCGCAACTGGACAAGGTGCGTCACATGGCGGCCTCGGCGACCAACGCACGGCGCCACGGTGCTCAAGCGAGCGGGCAACTCCCACGACAGCTTCTATCCCATCTTCATGCACACTCTCTACGCCGGGCTCGTGCCTCCCTGCTCCGAGCTTCCTGGCGGTTCTGGAGCGCTACCAGATCCAGGTTCTTCATCTCCACCCCAACTCCATCCTCGGCCTCGCCATCTTCGCCTATTCTGAGGCCTCGGCATCCCGCCCTTGGACCTCTTCCGCAGCTTCTACGCGCTCCGGTTCACGGCGAACAAGGAGCGGTCGGGGGCGTGTCCTTCCGCATCACCGATGGCATGGGGCGTCTACATCCCCATCGCGCGGAACGGCGAGAACATTGTGACCAGCGTGACGAAGAAGGTGGAGGAATTCCGCAAGCGCTGGTTCCTCATGCAGCGGGAGCCAGGTGCCTTCTTCGAACTGCCTGAAGCGCCTCTGACGGAGGCGAGCTGGAGGGCACTCAAGGGCGCAACACTTGGCCCCGTGGTGAGGCGCTTGAAGGATCCGCGATCTGGCCTCACCGGGCAGATGGTGGCCAAGGTCTTAGTGAGGCGTCGATGATCCACTCCAGAGGCACGCGGACGCGATGGCTGTACTCTCCAACCAGAGGGACAAGATGCCCTGAGCGCTACCCTCTTCACGCAGGAGGAGGTGCACAACATCATGGAGACCCTCTTCACGTCTCCAGACATCCCCGCACCTACCGACAAGGCTGTTCCGCTCCACAGGATTGATCTTCGGCGTCGCGTCTCGCACGTGCAGACGATGCGAAGTTCGACCAGTGGGGCCTGGTGCCTGAGGGGCATGCCGGGCCTCGCGAGACCCGGAGTCTGCGGCGCAGGAGCGCCAGCTGAGGGCGACGAGGAGGTGACGGAGACGCCCGCGGAGTCTGACGCAGGCGCAACCGGCGCCTCGGAGGCCCCGCTTCTTCGGCGGAGAACTCGAGCGCCTCGAAGAGTGCGGCGCCTGAAGTTGAGATCCAAGATCTCTTCAGGCAGCGGCGACTAGTTCGTGGTCGCTCCCTCGCAGCGTGTCGAGGGAAAGGAGGAGAGTGACGATGACGGCGCTTCGTCAGGCCACTGCGAGCCCCGCTCCAAGGCGATCCACGACAGGAACGCCGGAGCCCGGAAGGGGCAGATGCACGCACGAGCGCGGAGCCCAGCGCTCCGCCCGCGCGGACGGACAAAGTGGAAGTGGGTCGACACCGCGGCGTAAGCTTTGTGTTTCTTTTTCTGTTTGATGTCTTTCTTGTGTAGACCTCTCGAGGGGTTTTTGAGCCTTTCTACAGGCGCCCCGAGGAGCCAAAGCGACGGAGGCTCCGGAGACTTGGGGAGATCTCCAGCGCTGCAGCGGCGTCTGCAGCGCCTACGGCAGAGGAGGTGCCTCTCGAGGCCACAGCCTCTTCTCCCGAGGCCGCGGTGCCGCCTCCTGAGGCAGAGGGCGCCACGAGGAAAAGGAGGAGGCAGAGGTGACGATGCCGCCGCCCGTGCGGCCTGACGCCTCTCCTGTGCGGCAGGAGAAGACGCCGGAGAAGGATGCGTCTGCAGAGGCGCACGCCGACGTCGAGATGGGGGAGGCCAGCGCGTCATCGCCTCCACCGAGCACGAGCCTTGGAGGGCCTACAGTGGACACTGAGGCTGCTGCGGGTCAGCCTCGGCAAAGGAGGCCAACCCTGCCCCTGGGGGAGAGGAGAGTGCTCCTCAGGGGCAGAAGGATGGTGGGGTTAATGGTGAGGGCGCCTCGAGCCCCCAGAAAGCCCCCAGCGCGGAAGGCGAGGGGGGCTCTCATCAGAGCCCCCAAAGGCCCCTATCGTGGAAGAAGGGGGGCTCTCACCAGAGCCCCCCGGCGCGCCCGAGGCCACTCCAAGCCCAAGGCGTGACGTTCCTCTGCCCGGTGACATATTAAACGCATTTTTTCGACGTCGTATGCAAAAGTTATGGTCGTTTTGCGTTTTTTTTCTGGATTTTGCAAAAAAGGTCAAAATTCATATTTCAAAATTTCTATACGAACTAGACAGTAACACCTAACCACACCTCGAAGGATTTTATTTTTTGAAATTTTTATCATTTTCTTTGAGTGATTTGAAAACTGAGAAGGCGATCCACGGGGGGGGGGGGGGTGTTGTGGGGAGGTAAAAAAATTCGAAAACTATTCTGTGGCGCACCAACCCCATGCGCCACAGAATTGTGCTATTCTGTGGCGCACCAGCCACATGCGCCACAGAATAGCACTATTCTGTGGCGCACCAGCTTCCATGCGCCACAGAATAGCACTATTCTGTGGCGCACCAGCCACATGCGCCAAAGAATAGCACTATTCTGTGGCGCACCAGCTTAGGTGCGCCACAGAATAGCAAATTCTGTGGCGCACCAGTTCCGGTGCGCCACAGAATAGCCTTATTCTATGGCGCACCAGGTTTGGGTGCGCCACAGAAGCTTATTCTGTGGCGCACGGCCACATGGTGCGCCACAGAATAAGGATCCATAGAATTGGGTTTTCCTACTAGTGTCAATCCCCAAGCTCCTCCTTCGCAACCTTGCTGCAATGGCGCCCAAGAAGACCACCGCATCCTCGAAGGGCAAGGCGGTGGTGCAGGGCGGCGAGTCTGCCGCGATGCAGCAGGATGGTGATTTCGTGCCGGCTCTGACCGGCTTCCGCTTCGAGAAGGAAGCGCAACTGGACAAGGTGCGTCACATGGCGGCCTCGGCGACCAACGAGCACGGCGCCACGGTGCTCAAGCGAGCGGGCAACTCCCACGACAGCTTCTACCCATCTTCATGCACACTCTCTACGCCGGGCTCGTGCCTCCCTTCTCCGATTTCTTCCTGGCGGTTCTGGAGCGCTACCAGATCCAGGTTCTTCATCTCCACCCCAACTCCATCCTCGTCCTCGCCATCTTCGCCTATCTCTGCGAGGCGTACATCGGCATCCCGCCCTCGGTGGACCTCTTCCGCAGCTTCTACGCGCTCCGGTTCACGGCGAACAAGGAGCGGTCGGGGTGCGTGTCCTTCCGCATCACCGATGGCATGAAGGGCGTCTACATCCCCATCGCGCGGAACGGCGAGAACATTGTGACCAGCGTGACGAAGAAGGTGGAGGAATTCCGCAAGCGCTGGTTCCTCATGCAGTTCGGGAGCCAGAGTGCCTTCTTCGAACTGCCTGAAGCGCCTCTGACGAAGAGGGCGAGCTGGTCTTCTAGGGCACTCAAGGGCGCAACACTTGGCCCCGTGGTGAGGCGCTTGAAGGACCTCCGCGAGGCTGGCCTCACCGGGCAGATGGTGGCCAAGGACTTAGTGAGGCGTCGCATTGATCCACTCCAGAGGCACGCGGACGCGATGTGGCTGTACTCCAACCAGAGGGACAAGATGCGCCTGAGCGCTACCCTCTTCACGCAGGAGAGGTGCACAACATCATGGAGACCCTCTTCACGTCTCCAGACATCCCCGCACCTACCGACAAGGCTGTTCCGCTCCACAGGATTGATCTTCGGCGTCGCGTCTCGCACGTGCAGACGATGCCGAAGTTCGACCAGTGGGGCCTGGTGCCTGAGGGGCATGCCGGGCCTCGCGAGGACCCGGAGTCTGCGGCGCAGGGAGCGCCAGCTGAGGGCGACGAGGAGGTGACGGAGACGCCCGCGGAGTCTGACGCAGGCGCAACCGGCGCCTCGGGAGGCCCCGCTTCTTCGGCGGAGAACTCGAGCGCCTCGAAGAGTGCGGCGCCTGAAGTTGAGATCCATGAGATCTCTCAGGCAGCGGCGACTAGTTCGTGGTCGCTCCCTCGCAGCGTGTCGAGGGAAAGGAGGAGAGTGACGATGACGGCGCTTCGTCAGGCCACTGCGAGCCCCGCTCCAAGGCGATCCACGACAGGAACGCCGGAGCCCGGGAAGGGGCAGATGCACGCACGAGCGCGGAGCCCAGCGCTCCGCCCGCGCGGCGGACAAAGTGGAAGTGGGTCGACACCGCGGCGTAAGCTTTGTGTTTCTTTTTCTGTTTGATGTCTTTCTTGTGTAGACCTCTCGAGGGTTTTTGAGCCTTTCCCTCTACAGGCGCCCCGAGGAGCCAAAGCGACGGAGGCTCCGGAGACTTGGGGAGATCTCCAGCGCTGCAGCGGCGTCTGCAGCGCCTACGGCAGAGGAGGTGCCTCTCGAGGCCACAGCCTCTTCTCCCGAGGCCGCGGTGCCGCCTCCTGAGGCAGAGGGGCGCCACGAGGAAAAGGAGGAGGAGGCAGAGGTGACGATGCCGCCGCCCGTGCGGCCTGACGCCTCTCCTGTGCGGCAGGAGAAGACGCCGGAGAAGGATGCGTCTGCAGAGGCGCACGCCGACGTCGAGATGGGGGAGGCCAGCGCGTCATCGCCTCCACCGAGCACGAGCCTTGGAGGGCCTACAGTGGACACTGAGGCTGCTGCGGGGTCAGCCTCGGCAAAGGAGGCCAACCCTGCCCCTGGGGGAGAGGAGAGTGCTCCTCAGGGGCAGAAGGATGGTGGGGTTAATGGTGAGGGCGCCTCGAGCCCCCAGAAAGCCCCCAGCGCGGAAGGCGAGGGGGCTCTCATCAGAGCCCCCAGAAGGCCCCTATCGTGGAAGAAGGGGGAGGCTCTCACCAGAGCCCCCCGGCGCGCCTCGAGGCCACTCCAAGCCCAAGGCGTGACGTTCCTCTGCCCGGTGACATATTAAACGCATTTTTTCGACGTCGTATGCAAAAGTTATGGTCGTTTTGCGTTTTTTTTCTGGATTTTGCAAAAAAGGTCAAAATTCATATTTCAAAATTTCTATACGAACTAGACAGTAACACCTAACCACACCTCGAAGGATTTTATTTTTTGAAATTTTTATCATTTTCTTTGAGTGATTTGAAAACTGAGAAGGCGATCCACGGGGGGGGGGGGGGGGTGTTGTGGGGAGGTAAAAAAATTCGAAAACTATTCTGTGGCGCACCAACCCCATGCGCCACAGAATTGTGCTATTCTGTGGCGCACCAGCCACATGCGCCACAGAATAGCACTATTCTGTGGCGCACCAGCTTCCATGCGCCACAGAATAGCACTATTCTGTGGCGCACCAGCCACATGCGCCAAAGAATAGCACTATTCTGTGGCGCACCAGCTTAGGTGCGCCACAGAATAGCAAATTCTGTGGCGCACCAGTTCCGGTGCGCCACAGAATAGCCTTATTCTATGGCGCACCAGGTTTGGGTGCGCCACAGAAGCTTATTCTGTGGCGCACGGCCACATGGTGCGCCACAGAATAAGGATCCATAGAATTGGGTTTTCCTACTAGTGTCAATCCCCAAGCTCCTCCTTCGCAACCTTGCTGCAATGGCGCCCAAGAAGACCACCGCATCCTCGAAGGGCAAGGCGGTGGTGCAGGGCGGCGAGTCTGCCGCGATGCAGCAGGATGGTGATTTCGTGCCGGCTCTGACCGGCTTCCGCTTCGAGAAGGAAGCGCAACTGGACAAGGTGCGTCACATGGCGGCCTCGGCGACCAACGAGCACGGCGCCACGGTGCTCAAGCGAGCGGGCAACTCCCACGACAGCTTCTACCCCATCTTCATGCACACTCTCTACGCCGGGCTCGTGCCTCCCTTCTCCGATTTCTTCCTGGCGGTTCTGGAGCGCTACCAGATCCAGGTTCTTCATCTCCACCCCAACTCCATCCTCGTCCTCGCCATCTTCGCCTATCTCTGCGAGGCGTACATCGGCATCCCGCCCTCGGTGGACCTCTTCCGCAGCTTCTACGCGCTCCGGTTCACGGCGAACAAGGAGCGGTCGGGGTGCGTGTCCTTCCGCATCACCGATGGCATGAAGGGCGTCTACATCCCCATCGCGCGGAACGGCGAGAACATTGTGACCAGCGTGACGAAGAAGGTGGAGGAATTCCGCAAGCGCTGGTTCCTCATGCAGTTCGGGAGCCAGAGTGCCTTCTTCGAACTGCCTGAAGCGCCTCTGACGAAGAGGGCGAGCTGGTCTTCTAGGGCACTCAAGGGCGCAACACTTGGCCCCGTGGTGAGGCGCTTGAAGGACCTCCGCGAGGCTGGCCTCACCGGGCAGATGGTGGCCAAGGACTTAGTGAGGCGTCGCATTGATCCACTCCAGAGGCACGCGGACGCGATGTGGCTGTACTCCAACCAGAGGGACAAGATGCGCCTGAGCGCTACCCTCTTCACGCAGGAGGAGGTGCACAACATCATGGAGACCCTCTTCACGTCTCCAGACATCCCCGCACCTACCGACAAGGCTGTTCCGCTCCACAGGATTGATCTTCGGCGTCGCGTCTCGCACGTGCAGACGATGCCGAAGTTCGACCAGTGGGGCCTGGTGCCTGAGGGGCATGCCGGGCCTCGCGAGGACCCGGAGTCTGCGGCGCAGGGAGCGCCAGCTGAGGGCGACGAGGAGGTGACGGAGACGCCCGCGGAGTCTGACGCAGGCGCAACCGGCGCCTCGGGAGGCCCCGCTTCTTCGGCGGAGAACTCGAGCGCCTCGAAGAGTGCGGCGCCTGAAGTTGAGATCCATGAGATCTCTTCAGGCAGCGGCGACTAGTTCGTGGTCGCTCCCTCGCAGCGTGTCGAGGGAAAGGAGGAGAGTGACGATGACGGCGCTTCGTCAGGCCACTGCGAGCCCCGCTCCAAGGCGATCCACGACAGGAACGCCGGAGCCCGGGAAGGGGCAGATGCACGCACGAGCGCGGAGCCCAGCGCTCCGCCCGCGCGGCGGACGAAGTGGAAGTGGGTCGACACCGCGGCGTAAGCTTTGTGTTTCTTTTTCTGTTTGATGTCTTTCTTGTGTAGACCTCTCGAGGGGTTTTTGAGCCTTTCCCTCTACAGGCGCCCCGAGGAGCCAAAGCGACGGAGGCTCCGGAGACTTGGGGAGATCTCCAGCGCTGCAGCGGCGTCTGCAGCGCCTACGGCAGAGGAGGTGCCTCTCGAGGCCACAGCCTCTTCTCCCGAGGCCGCGGTGCCGCCTCCTGAGGCAGAGGGGCGCCACGAGGAAAAGGAGGAGGAGGCAGAGGTGACGATGCCGCCGCCCGTGCGGCCTGACGCCTCTCCTGTGCGGCAGGAGAAGACGCCGGAGAAGGATGCGTCTGCAGAGGCGCACGCCGACGTCGAGATGGGGGAGGCCAGCGCGTCATCGCCTCCACCGAGCACGAGCCTTGGAGGGCCTACAGTGGACACTGAGGCTGCTGCGGGGTCAGCCTCGGCAAAGGAGGCCAACCCTGCCCCTGGGGGAGAGGAGAGTGCTCCTCAGGGGCAGAAGGATGGTGGGGTTAATGGTGAGGGCGCCTCGAGCCCCCAGAAAGCCCCCAGCGCGGAAGGCGAGGGGGGCTCTCATCAGAGCCCCCAGAAGGCCCCTATCGTGGAAGAAGGGGGAGGCTCTCACCAGAGCCCCCCGGCGCGCCTCGAGGCCACTCCAAGCCCAAGGCGTGACGTTCCTCTGCCCGGTGACATATTAAACGCATTTTTTCGACGTCGTATGCAAAAGTTATGGTCGTTTTGCGTTTTTTTTCTGGATTTTGCAAAAAAGGTCAAAATTCATATTTCAAAATTTCTATACGAACTAGACAGTAACACCTAACCACACCTCGAAGGATTTTATTTTTTGAAATTTTTATCATTTTCTTTGAGTGATTTGAAAACTGAGAAGGCGATCCACGGGGGGGGGGGGGGGTGTTGTGGGGAGGTAAAAAAATTCGAAAACTATTCTGTGGCGCACCAACCCCATGCGCCACAGAATTGTGCTATTCTGTGGCGCACCAGCCACATGCGCCACAGAATAGCACTATTCTGTGGCGCACCAGCTTCCATGCGCCACAGAATAGCACTATTCTGTGGCGCACCAGCCACATGCGCCAAAGAATAGCACTATTCTGTGGCGCACCAGCTTAGGTGCGCCACAGAATAGCAAATTCTGTGGCGCACCAGTTCCGGTGCGCCACAGAATAGCCTTATTCTATGGCGCACCAGGTTTGGGTGCGCCACAGAAGCTTATTCTGTGGCGCACGGCCACATGGTGCGCCACAGAATAAGGATCCATAGAATTGGGTTTTCCTACTAGTGTCAATCCCCAAGCTCCTCCTTCGCAACCTTGCTGCAATGGCGCCCAAGAAGACCACCGCATCCTCGAAGGGCAAGGCGGTGGTGCAGGGCGGCGAGTCTGCCGCGATGCAGCAGGATGGTGATTTCGTGCCGGCTCTGACCGGCTTCCGCTTCGAGAAGGAAGCGCAACTGGACAAGGTGCGTCACATGGCGGCCTCGGCGACCAACGAGCACGGCGCCACGGTGCTCAAGCGAGCGGGCAACTCCCACGACAGCTTCTACCCCATCTTCATGCACACTCTCTACGCCGGGCTCGTGCCTCCCTTCTCCGATTTCTTCCTGGCGGTTCTGGAGCGCTACCAGATCCAGGTTCTTCATCTCCACCCCAACTCCATCCTCGTCCTCGCCATCTTCGCCTATCTCTGCGAGGCGTACATCGGCATCCCGCCCTCGGTGGACCTCTTCCGCAGCTTCTACGCGCTCCGGTTCACGGCGAACAAGGAGCGGTCGGGGTGCGTGTCCTTCCGCATCACCGATGGCATGAAGGGCGTCTACATCCCCATCGCGCGGAACGGCGAGAACATTGTGACCAGCGTGACGAAGAAGGTGGAGGAATTCCGCAAGCGCTGGTTCCTCATGCAGTTCGGGAGCCAGAGTGCCTTCTTCGAACTGCCTGAAGCGCCTCTGACGAAGAGGGCGAGCTGGTCTTCTAGGGCACTCAAGGGCGCAACACTTGGCCCCGTGGTGAGGCGCTTGAAGGACCTCCGCGAGGCTGGCCTCACCGGGCAGATGGTGGCCAAGGACTTAGTGAGGCGTCGCATTGATCCACTCCAGAGGCACGCGGACGCGATGTGGCTGTACTCCAACCAGAGGGACAAGATGCGCCTGAGCGCTACCCTCTTCACGCAGGAGGAGGTGCACAACATCATGGAGACCCTCTTCACGTCTCCAGACATCCCCGCACCTACCGACAAGGCTGTTCCGCTCCACAGGATTGATCTTCGGCGTCGCGTCTCGCACGTGCAGACGATGCCGAAGTTCGACCAGTGGGGCCTGGTGCCTGAGGGGCATGCCGGGCCTCGCGAGGACCCGGAGTCTGCGGCGCAGGGAGCGCCAGCTGAGGGCGACGAGGAGGTGACGGAGACGCCCGCGGAGTCTGACGCAGGCGCAACCGGCGCCTCGGGAGGCCCCGCTTCTTCGGCGGAGAACTCGAGCGCCTCGAAGAGTGCGGCGCCTGAAGTTGAGATCCATGAGATCTCTTCAGGCAGCGGCGACTAGTTCGTGGTCGCTCCCTCGCAGCGTGTCGAGGGAAAGGAGGAGAGTGACGATGACGGCGCTTCGTCAGGCCACTGCGAGCCCCGCTCCAAGGCGATCCACGACAGGAACGCCGGAGCCCGGGAAGGGGCAGATGCACGCACGAGCGCGGAGCCCAGCGCTCCGCCCGCGCGGCGGACGAAGTGGAAGTGGGTCGACACCGCGGCGTAAGCTTTGTGTTTCTTTTTCTGTTTGATGTCTTTCTTGTGTAGACCTCTCGAGGGGTTTTTGAGCCTTTCCCTCTACAGGCGCCCCGAGGAGCCAAAGCGACGGAGGCTCCGGAGACTTGGGGAGATCTCCAGCGCTGCAGCGGCGTCTGCAGCGCCTACGGCAGAGGAGGTGCCTCTCGAGGCCACAGCCTCTTCTCCCGAGGCCGCGGTGCCGCCTCCTGAGGCAGAGGGGCGCCACGAGGAAAAGGAGGAGGAGGCAGAGGTGACGATGCCGCCGCCCGTGCGGCCTGACGCCTCTCCTGTGCGGCAGGAGAAGACGCCGGAGAAGGATGCGTCTGCAGAGGCGCACGCCGACGTCGAGATGGGGGAGGCCAGCGCGTCATCGCCTCCACCGAGCACGAGCCTTGGAGGGCCTACAGTGGACACTGAGGCTGCTGCGGGGTCAGCCTCGGCAAAGGAGGCCAACCCTGCCCCTGGGGGAGAGGAGAGTGCTCCTCAGGGGCAGAAGGATGGTGGGGTTAATGGTGAGGGCGCCTCGAGCCCCCAGAAAGCCCCCAGCGCGGAAGGCGAGGGGGGCTCTCATCAGAGCCCCCAGAAGGCCCCTATCGTGGAAGAAGGGGGAGGCTCTCACCAGAGCCCCCCGGCGCGCCTCGAGGCCACTCCAAGCCCAAGGCGTGACGTTCCTCTGCCCGGTGACATATTAAACGCATTTTTTCGACGTCGTATGCAAAAGTTATGGTCGTTTTGCGTTTTTTTTCTGGATTTTGCAAAAAAGGTCAAAATTCATATTTCAAAATTTCTATACGAACTAGACAGTAACACCTAACCACACCTCGAAGGATTTTATTTTTTGAAATTTTTATCATTTTCTTTGAGTGATTTGAAAACTGAGAAGGCGATCCACGGGGGGGGGGGGGGGTGTTGTGGGGAGGTAAAAAAATTCGAAAACTATTCTGTGGCGCACCAACCCCATGCGCCACAGAATTGTGCTATTCTGTGGCGCACCAGCCACATGCGCCACAGAATAGCACTATTCTGTGGCGCACCAGCTTCCATGCGCCACAGAATAGCACTATTCTGTGGCGCACCAGCCACATGCGCCAAAGAATAGCACTATTCTGTGGCGCACCAGCTTAGGTGCGCCACAGAATAGCAAATTCTGTGGCGCACCAGTTCCGGTGCGCCACAGAATAGCCTTATTCTATGGCGCACCAGGTTTGGGTGCGCCACAGAAGCTTATTCTGTGGCGCACGGCCACATGGTGCGCCACAGAATAAGGATCCATAGAATTGGGTTTTCCTACTAGTGTCAATCCCCAAGCTCCTCCTTCGCAACCTTGCTGCAATGGCGCCCAAGAAGACCACCGCATCCTCGAAGGGCAAGGCGGTGGTGCAGGGCGGCGAGTCTGCCGCGATGCAGCAGGATGGTGATTTCGTGCCGGCTCTGACCGGCTTCCGCTTCGAGAAGGAAGCGCAACTGGACAAGGTGCGTCACATGGCGGCCTCGGCGACCAACGAGCACGGCGCCACGGTGCTCAAGCGAGCGGGCAACTCCCACGACAGCTTCTACCCCATCTTCATGCACACTCTCTACGCCGGGCTCGTGCCTCCCTTCTCCGATTTCTTCCTGGCGGTTCTGGAGCGCTACCAGATCCAGGTTCTTCATCTCCACCCCAACTCCATCCTCGTCCTCGCCATCTTCGCCTATCTCTGCGAGGCGTACATCGGCATCCCGCCCTCGGTGGACCTCTTCCGCAGCTTCTACGCGCTCCGGTTCACGGCGAACAAGGAGCGGTCGGGGTGCGTGTCCTTCCGCATCACCGATGGCATGAAGGGCGTCTACATCCCCATCGCGCGGAACGGCGAGAACATTGTGACCAGCGTGACGAAGAAGGTGGAGGAATTCCGCAAGCGCTGGTTCCTCATGCAGTTCGGGAGCCAGAGTGCCTTCTTCGAACTGCCTGAAGCGCCTCTGACGAAGAGGGCGAGCTGGTCTTCTAGGGCACTCAAGGGCGCAACACTTGGCCCCGTGGTGAGGCGCTTGAAGGACCTCCGCGAGGCTGGCCTCACCGGGCAGATGGTGGCCAAGGACTTAGTGAGGCGTCGCATTGATCCACTCCAGAGGCACGCGGACGCGATGTGGCTGTACTCCAACCAGAGGGACAAGATGCGCCTGAGCGCTACCCTCTTCACGCAGGAGGAGGTGCACAACATCATGGAGACCCTCTTCACGTCTCCAGACATCCCCGCACCTACCGACAAGGCTGTTCCGCTCCACAGGATTGATCTTCGGCGTCGCGTCTCGCACGTGCAGACGATGCCGAAGTTCGACCAGTGGGGCCTGGTGCCTGAGGGGCATGCCGGGCCTCGCGAGGACCCGGAGTCTGCGGCGCAGGGAGCGCCAGCTGAGGGCGACGAGGAGGTGACGGAGACGCCCGCGGAGTCTGACGCAGGCGCAACCGGCGCCTCGGGAGGCCCCGCTTCTTCGGCGGAGAACTCGAGCGCCTCGAAGAGTGCGGCGCCTGAAGTTGAGATCCATGAGATCTCTTCAGGCAGCGGCGACTAGTTCGTGGTCGCTCCCTCGCAGCGTGTCGAGGGAAAGGAGGAGAGTGACGATGACGGCGCTTCGTCAGGCCACTGCGAGCCCCGCTCCAAGGCGATCCACGACAGGAACGCCGGAGCCCGGGAAGGGGCAGATGCACGCACGAGCGCGGAGCCCAGCGCTCCGCCCGCGCGGCGGACGAAGTGGAAGTGGGTCGACACCGCGGCGTAAGCTTTGTGTTTCTTTTTCTGTTTGATGTCTTTCTTGTGTAGACCTCTCGAGGGGTTTTTGAGCCTTTCCCTCTACAGGCGCCCCGAGGAGCCAAAGCGACGGAGGCTCCGGAGACTTGGGGAGATCTCCAGCGCTGCAGCGGCGTCTGCAGCGCCTACGGCAGAGGAGGTGCCTCTCGAGGCCACAGCCTCTTCTCCCGAGGCCGCGGTGCCGCCTCCTGAGGCAGAGGGGCGCCACGAGGAAAAGGAGGAGGAGGCAGAGGTGACGATGCCGCCGCCCGTGCGGCCTGACGCCTCTCCTGTGCGGCAGGAGAAGACGCCGGAGAAGGATGCGTCTGCAGAGGCGCACGCCGACGTCGAGATGGGGGAGGCCAGCGCGTCATCGCCTCCACCGAGCACGAGCCTTGGAGGGCCTACAGTGGACACTGAGGCTGCTGCGGGGTCAGCCTCGGCAAAGGAGGCCAACCCTGCCCCTGGGGGAGAGGAGAGTGCTCCTCAGGGGCAGAAGGATGGTGGGGTTAATGGTGAGGGCGCCTCGAGCCCCCAGAAAGCCCCCAGCGCGGAAGGCGAGGGGGGCTCTCATCAGAGCCCCCAGAAGGCCCCTATCGTGGAAGAAGGGGGAGGCTCTCACCAGAGCCCCCCGGCGCGCCTCGAGGCCACTCCAAGCCCAAGGCGTGACGTTCCTCTGCCCGGTGACATATTAAACGCATTTTTTCGACGTCGTATGCAAAAGTTATGGTCGTTTTGCGTTTTTTTTCTGGATTTTGCAAAAAAGGTCAAAATTCATATTTCAAAATTTCTATACGAACTAGACAGTAACACCTAACCACACCTCGAAGGATTTTATTTTTTGAAATTTTTATCATTTTCTTTGAGTGATTTGAAAACTGAGAAGGCGATCCACGGGGGGGGGGGGGGGGTGTTGTGGGGAGGTAAAAAAATTCGAAAACTATTCTGTGGCGCACCAACCCCATGCGCCACAGAATTGTGCTATTCTGTGGCGCACCAGCCACATGCGCCACAGAATAGCACTATTCTGTGGCGCACCAGCTTCCATGCGCCACAGAATAGCACTATTCTGTGGCGCACCAGCCACATGCGCCAAAGAATAGCACTATTCTGTGGCGCACCAGCTTAGGTGCGCCACAGAATAGCAAATTCTGTGGCGCACCAGTTCCGGTGCGCCACAGAATAGCCTTATTCTATGGCGCACCAGGTTTGGGTGCGCCACAGAAGCTTATTCTGTGGCGCACGGCCACATGGTGCGCCACAGAATAAGGATCCATAGAATTGGGTTTTCCTACTAGTGTCAATCCCCAAGCTCCTCCTTCGCAACCTTGCTGCAATGGCGCCCAAGAAGACCACCGCATCCTCGAAGGGCAAGGCGGTGGTGCAGGGCGGCGAGTCTGCCGCGATGCAGCAGGATGGTGATTTCGTGCCGGCTCTGACCGGCTTCCGCTTCGAGAAGGAAGCGCAACTGGACAAGGTGCGTCACATGGCGGCCTCGGCGACCAACGAGCACGGCGCCACGGTGCTCAAGCGAGCGGGCAACTCCCACGACAGCTTCTACCCCATCTTCATGCACACTCTCTACGCCGGGCTCGTGCCTCCCTTCTCCGATTTCTTCCTGGCGGTTCTGGAGCGCTACCAGATCCAGGTTCTTCATCTCCACCCCAACTCCATCCTCGTCCTCGCCATCTTCGCCTATCTCTGCGAGGCGTACATCGGCATCCCGCCCTCGGTGGACCTCTTCCGCAGCTTCTACGCGCTCCGGTTCACGGCGAACAAGGAGCGGTCGGGGTGCGTGTCCTTCCGCATCACCGATGGCATGAAGGGCGTCTACATCCCCATCGCGCGGAACGGCGAGAACATTGTGACCAGCGTGACGAAGAAGGTGGAGGAATTCCGCAAGCGCTGGTTCCTCATGCAGTTCGGGAGCCAGAGTGCCTTCTTCGAACTGCCTGAAGCGCCTCTGACGAAGAGGGCGAGCTGGTCTTCTAGGGCACTCAAGGGCGCAACACTTGGCCCCGTGGTGAGGCGCTTGAAGGACCTCCGCGAGGCTGGCCTCACCGGGCAGATGGTGGCCAAGGACTTAGTGAGGCGTCGCATTGATCCACTCCAGAGGCACGCGGACGCGATGTGGCTGTACTCCAACCAGAGGGACAAGATGCGCCTGAGCGCTACCCTCTTCACGCAGGAGGAGGTGCACAACATCATGGAGACCCTCTTCACGTCTCCAGACATCCCCGCACCTACCGACAAGGCTGTTCCGCTCCACAGGATTGATCTTCGGCGTCGCGTCTCGCACGTGCAGACGATGCCGAAGTTCGACCAGTGGGGCCTGGTGCCTGAGGGGCATGCCGGGCCTCGCGAGGACCCGGAGTCTGCGGCGCAGGGAGCGCCAGCTGAGGGCGACGAGGAGGTGACGGAGACGCCCGCGGAGTCTGACGCAGGCGCAACCGGCGCCTCGGGAGGCCCCGCTTCTTCGGCGGAGAACTCGAGCGCCTCGAAGAGTGCGGCGCCTGAAGTTGAGATCCATGAGATCTCTTCAGGCAGCGGCGACTAGTTCGTGGTCGCTCCCTCGCAGCGTGTCGAGGGAAAGGAGGAGAGTGACGATGACGGCGCTTCGTCAGGCCACTGCGAGCCCCGCTCCAAGGCGATCCACGACAGGAACGCCGGAGCCCGGGAAGGGGCAGATGCACGCACGAGCGCGGAGCCCAGCGCTCCGCCCGCGCGGCGGACGAAGTGGAAGTGGGTCGACACCGCGGCGTAAGCTTTGTGTTTCTTTTTCTGTTTGATGTCTTTCTTGTGTAGACCTCTCGAGGGGTTTTTGAGCCTTTCCCTCTACAGGCGCCCCGAGGAGCCAAAGCGACGGAGGCTCCGGAGACTTGGGGAGATCTCCAGCGCTGCAGCGGCGTCTGCAGCGCCTACGGCAGAGGAGGTGCCTCTCGAGGCCACAGCCTCTTCTCCCGAGGCCGCGGTGCCGCCTCCTGAGGCAGAGGGGCGCCACGAGGAAAAGGAGGAGGAGGCAGAGGTGACGATGCCGCCGCCCGTGCGGCCTGACGCCTCTCCTGTGCGGCAGGAGAAGACGCCGGAGAAGGATGCGTCTGCAGAGGCGCACGCCGACGTCGAGATGGGGGAGGCCAGCGCGTCATCGCCTCCACCGAGCACGAGCCTTGGAGGGCCTACAGTGGACACTGAGGCTGCTGCGGGGTCAGCCTCGGCAAAGGAGGCCAACCCTGCCCCTGGGGGAGAGGAGAGTGCTCCTCAGGGGCAGAAGGATGGTGGGGTTAATGGTGAGGGCGCCTCGAGCCCCCAGAAAGCCCCCAGCGCGGAAGGCGAGGGGGGCTCTCATCAGAGCCCCCAGAAGGCCCCTATCGTGGAAGAAGGGGGAGGCTCTCACCAGAGCCCCCCGGCGCGCCTCGAGGCCACTCCAAGCCCAAGGCGTGACGTTCCTCTGCCCGGTGACATATTAAACGCATTTTTTCGACGTCGTATGCAAAAGTTATGGTCGTTTTGCGTTTTTTTTCTGGATTTTGCAAAAAAGGTCAAAATTCATATTTCAAAATTTCTATACGAACTAGACAGTAACACCTAACCACACCTCGAAGGATTTTATTTTTTGAAATTTTTATCATTTTCTTTGAGTGATTTGAAAACTGAGAAGGCGATCCACGGGGGGGGGGGGGGGGTGTTGTGGGGAGGTAAAAAAATTCGAAAACTATTCTGTGGCGCACCAACCCCATGCGCCACAGAATTGTGCTATTCTGTGGCGCACCAGCCACATGCGCCACAGAATAGCACTATTCTGTGGCGCACCAGCTTCCATGCGCCACAGAATAGCACTATTCTGTGGCGCACCAGCCACATGCGCCAAAGAATAGCACTATTCTGTGGCGCACCAGCTTAGGTGCGCCACAGAATAGCAAATTCTGTGGCGCACCAGTTCCGGTGCGCCACAGAATAGCCTTATTCTATGGCGCACCAGGTTTGGGTGCGCCACAGAAGCTTATTCTGTGGCGCACGGCCACATGGTGCGCCACAGAATAAGGATCCATAGAATTGGGTTTTCCTACTAGTGTCAATCCCCAAGCTCCTCCTTCGCAACCTTGCTGCAATGGCGCCCAAGAAGACCACCGCATCCTCGAAGGGCAAGGCGGTGGTGCAGGGCGGCGAGTCTGCCGCGATGCAGCAGGATGGTGATTTCGTGCCGGCTCTGACCGGCTTCCGCTTCGAGAAGGAAGCGCAACTGGACAAGGTGCGTCACATGGCGGCCTCGGCGACCAACGAGCACGGCGCCACGGTGCTCAAGCGAGCGGGCAACTCCCACGACAGCTTCTACCCATCTTCATGCACACTCTCTACGCCGGGCTCGTGCCTCCCTTCTCCGATTTCTTCCTGGCGGTTCTGGAGCGCTACCAGATCCAGGTTCTTCATCTCCACCCCAACTCCATCCTCGTCCTCGCCATCTTCGCCTATCTCTGCGAGGCGTACATCGGCATCCCGCCCTCGGTGGACCTCTTCCGCAGCTTCTACGCGCTCCGGTTCACGGCGAACAAGGAGCGGTCGGGGTGCGTGTCCTTCCGCATCACCGATGGCATGAAGGGCGTCTACATCCCCATCGCGCGGAACGGCGAGAACATTGTGACCAGCGTGACGAAGAAGGTGGAGGAATTCCGCAAGCGCTGGTTCCTCATGCAGTTCGGGAGCCAGAGTGCCTTCTTCGAACTGCCTGAAGCGCCTCTGACGAAGAGGGCGAGCTGGTCTTCTAGGGCACTCAAGGGCGCAACACTTGGCCCCGTGGTGAGGCGCTTGAAGGACCTCCGCGAGGCTGGCCTCACCGGGCAGATGGTGGCCAAGGACTTAGTGAGGCGTCGCATTGATCCACTCCAGAGGCACGCGGACGCGATGTGGCTGTACTCCAACCAGAGGGACAAGATGCGCCTGAGCGCTACCCTCTTCACGCAGGAGGAGGTGCACAACATCATGGAGACCCTCTTCACGTCTCCAGACATCCCCGCACCTACCGACAAGGCTGTTCCGCTCCACAGGATTGATCTTCGGCGTCGCGTCTCGCACGTGCAGACGATGCCGAAGTTCGACCAGTGGGGCCTGGTGCCTGAGGGGCATGCCGGGCCTCGCGAGGACCCGGAGTCTGCGGCGCAGGGAGCGCCAGCTGAGGGCGACGAGGAGGTGACGGAGACGCCCGCGGAGTCTGACGCAGGCGCAACCGGCGCCTCGGGAGGCCCCGCTTCTTCGGCGGAGAACTCGAGCGCCTCGAAGAGTGCGGCGCCTGAAGTTGAGATCCATGAGATCTCTTCAGGCAGCGGCGACTAGTTCGTGGTCGCTCCCTCGCAGCGTGTCGAGGGAAAGGAGGAGAGTGACGATGACGGCGCTTCGTCAGGCCACTGCGAGCCCCGCTCCAAGGCGATCCACGACAGGAACGCCGGAGCCCGGGAAGGGGCAGATGCACGCACGAGCGCGGAGCCCAGCGCTCCGCCCGCGCGGCGGACGAAGTGGAAGTGGGTCGACACCGCGGCGTAAGCTTTGTGTTTCTTTTTCTGTTTGATGTCTTTCTTGTGTAGACCTCTCGAGGGGTTTTTGAGCCTTTCCCTCTACAGGCGCCCCGAGGAGCCAAAGCGACGGAGGCTCCGGAGACTTGGGGAGATCTCCAGCGCTGCAGCGGCGTCTGCAGCGCCTACGGCAGAGGAGGTGCCTCTCGAGGCCACAGCCTCTTCTCCCGAGGCCGCGGTGCCGCCTCCTGAGGCAGAGGGGCGCCACGAGGAAAAGGAGGAGGAGGCAGAGGTGACGATGCCGCCGCCCGTGCGGCCTGACGCCTCTCCTGTGCGGCAGGAGAAGACGCCGGAGAAGGATGCGTCTGCAGAGGCGCACGCCGACGTCGAGATGGGGGAGGCCAGCGCGTCATCGCCTCCACCGAGCACGAGCCTTGGAGGGCCTACAGTGGACACTGAGGCTGCTGCGGGGTCAGCCTCGGCAAAGGAGGCCAACCCTGCCCCTGGGGGAGAGGAGAGTGCTCCTCAGGGGCAGAAGGATGGTGGGGTTAATGGTGAGGGCGCCTCGAGCCCCCAGAAAGCCCCCAGCGCGGAAGGCGAGGGGGGCTCTCATCAGAGCCCCCAGAAGGCCCCTATCGTGGAAGAAGGGGGAGGCTCTCACCAGAGCCCCCCGGCGCGCCTCGAGGCCACTCCAAGCCCAAGGCGTGACGTTCCTCTGCCCGGTGACATATTAAACGCATTTTTTCGACGTCGTATGCAAAAGTTATGGTCGTTTTGCGTTTTTTTTCTGGATTTTGCAAAAAAGGTCAAAATTCATATTTCAAAATTTCTATACGAACTAGACAGTAACACCTAACCACACCTCGAAGGATTTTATTTTTTGAAATTTTTATCATTTTCTTTGAGTGATTTGAAAACTGAGAAGGCGATCCACGGGGGGGGGGGGGGGGGTGTTGTGGGGAGGTAAAAAAATTCGAAAACTATTCTGTGGCGCACCAACCCCATGCGCCACAGAATTGTGCTATTCTGTGGCGCACCAGCCACATGCGCCACAGAATAGCACTATTCTGTGGCGCACCAGCTTCCATGCGCCACAGAATAGCACTATTCTGTGGCGCACCAGCCACATGCGCCAAAGAATAGCACTATTCTGTGGCGCACCAGATTAGGTGCGCCACAGAATAGCAAATTCTGTGGCGCACCAGTTCCGGTGCGCCACAGAATAGCCTTATTCTATGGCGCACCAGGTTTGGGTGCGCCACAGAAGCTTATTCTGTGGCGCACGGCCACATGGTGCGCCACAGAATAAGGATCCATAGAATTGGGTTTTCCTACTAGTGTCAATCCCCAAGCTCCTCCTTCGCAACCTTGCTGCAATGGCGCCCAAGAAGACCACCGCATCCTCGAAGGGCAAGGCGGTGGTGCAGGGCGGCGAGTCTGCCGCGATGCAGCAGGATGGTGATTTCGTGCCGGCTCTGACCGGCTTCCGCTTCGAGAAGGAAGCGCAACTGGACAAGGTGCGTCACATGGCGGCCTCGGCGACCAACGAGCACGGCGCCACGGTGCTCAAGCGAGCGGGCAACTCCCACGACAGCTTCTACCCCATCTTCATGCACACTCTCTACGCCGGGCTCGTGCCTCCCTTCTCCGATTTCTTCCTGGCGGTTCTGGAGCGCTACCAGATCCAGGTTCTTCATCTCCACCCCAACTCCATCCTCGTCCTCGCCATCTTCGCCTATCTCTGCGAGGCGTACATCGGCATCCCGCCCTCGGTGGACCTCTTCCGCAGCTTCTACGCGCTCCGGTTCACGGCGAACAAGGAGCGGTCGGGGTGCGTGTCCTTCCGCATCACCGATGGCATGAAGGGCGTCTACATCCCCATCGCGCGGAACGGCGAGAACATTGTGACCAGCGTGACGAAGAAGGTGGAGGAATTCCGCAAGCGCTGGTTCCTCATGCAGTTCGGGAGCCAGAGTGCCTTCTTCGAACTGCCTGAAGCGCCTCTGACGAAGAGGGCGAGCTGGTCTTCTAGGGCACTCAAGGGCGCAACACTTGGCCCCGTGGTGAGGCGCTTGAAGGACCTCCGCGAGGCTGGCCTCACCGGGCAGATGGTGGCCAAGGACTTAGTGAGGCGTCGCATTGATCCACTCCAGAGGCACGCGGACGCGATGTGGCTGTACTCCAACCAGAGGGACAAGATGCGCCTGAGCGCTACCCTCTTCACGCAGGAGGAGGTGCACAACATCATGGAGACCCTCTTCACGTCTCCAGACATCCCCGCACCTACCGACAAGGCTGTTCCGCTCCACAGGATTGATCTTCGGCGTCGCGTCTCGCACGTGCAGACGATGCCGAAGTTCGACCAGTGGGGCCTGGTGCCTGAGGGGCATGCCGGGCCTCGCGAGGACCCGGAGTCTGCGGCGCAGGGAGCGCCAGCTGAGGGCGACGAGGAGGTGACGGAGACGCCCGCGGAGTCTGACGCAGGCGCAACCGGCGCCTCGGGAGGCCCCGCTTCTTCGGCGGAGAACTCGAGCGCCTCGAAGAGTGCGGCGCCTGAAGTTGAGATCCATGAGATCTCTTCAGGCAGCGGCGACTAGTTCGTGGTCGCTCCCTCGCAGCGTGTCGAGGGAAAGGAGGAGAGTGACGATGACGGCGCTTCGTCAGGCCACTGCGAGCCCCGCTCCAAGGCGATCCACGACAGGAACGCCGGAGCCCGGGAAGGGGCAGATGCACGCACGAGCGCGGAGCCCAGCGCTCCGCCCGCGCGGCGGACGAAGTGGAAGTGGGTCGACACCGCGGCGTAAGCTTTGTGTTTCTTTTTCTGTTTGATGTCTTTCTTGTGTAGACCTCTCGAGGGGTTTTTGAGCCTTTCCCTCTACAGGCGCCCCGAGGAGCCAAAGCGACGGAGGCTCCGGAGACTTGGGGAGATCTCCAGCGCTGCAGCGGCGTCTGCAGCGCCTACGGCAGAGGAGGTGCCTCTCGAGGCCACAGCCTCTTCTCCCGAGGCCGCGGTGCCGCCTCCTGAGGCAGAGGGGCGCCACGAGGAAAAGGAGGAGGAGGCAGAGGTGACGATGCCGCCGCCCGTGCGGCCTGACGCCTCTCCTGTGCGGCAGGAGAAGACGCCGGAGAAGGATGCGTCTGCAGAGGCGCACGCCGACGTCGAGATGGGGGAGGCCAGCGCGTCATCGCCTCCACCGAGCACGAGCCTTGGAGGGCCTACAGTGGACACTGAGGCTGCTGCGGGGTCAGCCTCGGCAAAGGAGGCCAACCCTGCCCCTGGGGGAGAGGAGAGTGCTCCTCAGGGGCAGAAGGATGGTGGGGTTAATGGTGAGGGCGCCTCGAGCCCCCAGAAAGCCCCCAGCGCGGAAGGCGAGGGGGGCTCTCATCAGAGCCCCCAGAAGGCCCCTATCGTGGAAGAAGGGGGAGGCTCTCACCAGAGCCCCCCGGCGCGCCTCGAGGCCACTCCAAGCCCAAGGCGTGACGTTCCGGAGTCCTCGGCAGGCGCCGGCGCTTCCAGGCCCTCTGGTGAATCATGGGCCTTAGTCCTGTGGGGTCGGCGCCCAGTTGCGGCTCGCCGCGAGGCTGTCCTTAGCTCGGCGAGGGAGGTGCTCGATGGGCTCGAGGCCCAGCTTGCTGAGGAAGATCGCGCCAGGGCGGAGGAGGACGCCGAGCTTGCGCGGGGCTGGGCTTGCCTCCAGGAGACCGTGGAGCGCTGCCGCCGGAAGAATGAGGCAGCCCAAGCTCAACGCGAGGCAGCGCTGCGCGACGCTGAAGAGATCCGCATCAGCGTGGTCCGCGAGGTTGAGGAGACCCTTGCGGACCTAAGTGCTAGGCGCGAGGCTCTCGAGGCGGAGACCGAGGCCAAGCATCAGGAGCTGGCGGCGCGCGAGGCGGCGGTCTCCACCAAGCACCAAGAGCTTCTGGACCGTGAGGCGGGGATCATCGCCGAATCAGAGAACGTGCGGCAGGGCTTGGAGAAGCTCCTTGAGGACTTGCGCATCCGTCAAGGCATGATCGTGCAGCGCGGGGTAGAACTTGACGCCCGCAAGACTGAGCTGCGCAAGCGCGAGGAGCAGGTTGAGCAGATCGAGAAAGATCAATCCGTGCAGCGGGAGCACCTGGAGTCTCGCGAGAGCAAAGTGACCCAAGACACTAGTAGAAAATGGGCCTATGGTCCCAGTTCGGTTGGGCCATCAGTCCCGGTTGCCCAACCGGGACTGGCCAATCGGGACTAATGCTAGTCCCGGTTGGGCCACGAACCGGGACCAATGGGTGGCCACGTGGCCAGTTCTGGCTGGGCGTGGGGGGAGACTCATTGGTCCCGGTTCTTGTTACGAACCGGGACCAATGAGTGCTTTTTTTTTTGGTATTTAGGGTTTAGGGTCTCCCTCTCGCCGGTGCCCCCCTCTCCCTCTCGCCGGTGCCCCTCTCGCCGGTGCCCCTCTCCTTCTCGCCGGTGCCTCCTCTCCCTCTCGCCGGTGCCCCCTCTCCCTCTCGCCGGTGCCTCCGTCGTCTCCCCCTTCTTCGCATCGCCGACGTGCTCTCCATCGTTTCCGTACGCATATTATACGCTCTACTATATACACAGTACATGTTGATGCATATATAATTAATATTCGATCTCTTGCGAGAATACAACTATTTAATTACATGGAGATAGATCAAGCCATCAAGGCATATGTAGTTCATCGTCCGAAGCATAATGTTCTCCCCTTTCATCGATGACCTCCCTAAGCAGAAATCCCGCCAATTCCTCTTGAATTGCTCCTACGCGCAGTTCTGGGTCGATCTTCTCCCGCATTTTGCTGAAAGCAGTTGTTCTCCGCTCAGTGGTCAACTCGCGAATGAACTCGCAAACGTAGAATCCACATAAATTACTCCCCGGTGGCTGCTGCGGACTTTCCACCGTTTTATAAGTTAGCTCATCTTTGAATGGACCTTCTACCTTCTGTTTGAAAATTGTCCAACACCTGCTTTGGCAAAGAAAATGAACAAAGGAGTTATTAATTACTTGACATCAGGGAACGAACGAAAGAGGGCGATATAATGCGATAATGATTGAAATTACTTGTTGAGCATTTCTTTCATGTCGGACCACAACGCTTGGTCCCAACTTAATGAGTCGTGGACTTCAACTGTGGACTTGTCAGGTTGAATGCTTAGCAGAATCCAGTGGAACCTGCGGACGTTTACATAAAGCAGACATGCATAGCTCATCAATTACACTTAACATCGAGAAAGCCAAATAAAAATATGTACAAGACAGAAACACTCACCTGAAGTTGTAAGGAAATAGTATTTCCGTACAGAAATGTTGCATGGTTAAAAAGGTGGTCAGGTCATGCTCCACGTCTTTGGGGTGATTGACTAACGTATGTGAATTCACGATATATGGGTCAACGAACCCAACCTCAAAAACTTTAGATCTTTTGCATTCCAGCATCTTCATTCTGCATAATAGCGTACAAAAGGATATATATATAGCAGGATAATATAATACAGGCAATGAACGAGCTGAGCTAGAGACTTAATTACGAAAATAAATCACTTACAGACAATAGCAAGAGAGGATAGATTTGTCGAGGGCGCGCTTTTGGAATAACTGGAACAGTTCAGTCAGTTGAACCTGTATATGTAACGTTTGAAGAAATGCTCCACTCTAACGTCCAGCGGAAACCACTCTTTCGCGTCCTTCTTTGATGTGTGCACCAGGTACCAGGTATGCAGATTTCGCATATGTGTTGATAGACCCGTCATTCCTCATTACTGACCATAGGCTCCCCTTGGACATATTTCCGTGCCATCTCTAACATTGGCGCATGTTCATAGCCTAAAAGTTGACCAAGGCTCATACCCAAGGCGGTAGCCTGTTCCTTGGCCTGAGATACAGTGACACCAAGTTCTTTAGCAGCAGCTATGGCTCTGGGGTCCAATAATTCCAGGTCCTTATCCATAGCGACTCTGAAGTCCTTGTCGACATCGGAACACACTATGAGCGGGGGGACCGATTGATTTTTCTGCTGTCCGAGCTGGGCAATTTGTTTCCCGCTTTTTGCACTTCTTCCCTTGTTCTGCTCAGACTGGGCACGTGCTAGCTTAGTAAGTTCACGACCATAGTCAGATGGCAGATTCATCGATATCTGGGATGGCTGCTCAAGGAAGGACTTTCTCCACTTTTTGGATTTTTCATCGTATACCGGCTTCTGCTCGGGCTTTTTTGGTGCAAAAAAAGCCTTATTGTAGGCAGCCACCTCCGCGGCGTTTTCCGCTACAGTCCTGTCATAAGGTCTAATGGGAAGATTCTTATGAGGTACTGTTGGGAGGGGCGACCTTTTACGTTTCGGTGATCGCTTACCCCTCATAGTACGAGCGGTGGGCGGAAACGGCTGACGCGGCGGCGGAGACGGCTGACGCGGCGGCGGAGACGGCTGCGCTGGAGACTGGTGAGGCGGTGAAGAGGACTGTTGCGCTGGAGAATGCTGAGGCGGTGAAGAGGACTGTTGCGCTGGAGACTGGTGAGGAGTCGATGGCCTTGGCTGCCAGTTCGGAAGCACGATGAATTCCTTTGGCCATAGAATGGTCGCTTTCTTGGCTTCTCCAAGTTCAAGCACCTCCCCATCTTCACCTGCAGGGTGTTGCAGCTTCAGCTCCTCATAATCTTTCATCACTTCATCCACCGCGACAACAGCGTAGCCATTTGGAACCGGAGAGAAATGGTAAGTTGGATTAGGTCCAATTGGTACGACATAGCCGACCGCCACCTTCACGGTTAAGTTAAAAACTTTCACATGCATCTCACAAGGTGTGCTCTCCGTGATATCATCCACTGGGTAGCGACGAAGTGGAGCCACTGCATCATCATTACCATCCTGGAGCTCCGTGGAAGCCACGCTGCTTTTCCGATTCGATGGGCCACCGGTACCATCGCATGCAGCTTCTACCATGTGCCGTTGAGATTGGCCGCTAGTACCTTGCTGGCTAAGCACGGCAATTTGTTCCTTCTGCAGCTTTAATTCTACTTCTATATTACGCAGCCGGTCTGCAGCAGCGCGTGCTTCCATTGCCTCCCTTTCCTTTCTCCTCTGATGGCTTCTATCAGGAAATTTCTTCCTGTGCTCGGGAATCGCAATTGTCTTGGGCTTGGAGCCAGGTACGCCTCGTAACCGTCCGTCGTGTTCCTTATTCCCAAGGGCGCGTGTGAGCTCGTCATCCTCTCTATCGGGAATGAACCGTCCCTCTTCAACATCCTTTACTGCTTTTCTAATTTCTTGGATGGGTAGTAGGGGATTATCTTTGTGTCTTCTGTTATATATGCACTTCCCTTCTGCGTCCAACGTGCCCCCATGCCCGTAAAACCAATTTCTTGCCCGTTCGATCCACTTGAGTGGCTCTGGAGTGATCCCATTAGCCAGCAGGTCCGCCTCAAGTTTCTCCCACTTAGGCATGCTACCAGCGTAGCCACCAGGCCCCATAGTATGGTGGTACATCTTTAGAGCAGCATTTGCCGCATTTTTTGCAGACTTTTCCAGAGCTTCCTCTGATTTCTTGTACGCCACAAATTCTTCCCAGTAGTCCTTTATCTTCTCATACCCTTTATCGAAGTCTGGAGTCTTATTTTTCTTGACAAACAGTTTGTTCAATCTTTTCTTCCAGTTCTTGAATAGCTCGGCCATCTTCTTAAGTGCCCAGTCCTTGACTTTTTGCTCCATGATTTTCCGGGCAATCTTTTCTGCCTCATCTGGATCCTCCTCATCTGAATCCACCTCTGGCGCCGGCAGGGTGAAATTAACCATGAGCTTTCTCCAAAGTCTTTCTTTGCCCTCATCGCTGACATATAGCTGTCCTTTCTCCTTTGGCCGATGCCATTCTCGAACGGTGATCGGGATGAAGTCCCTAACAAGAACTCCGCATTGCTTTACCATTTTATTTTTAACACCAGGGGGAGCAGTCGGTGTGCCGTCTTCAGCGACTCTTTCGATCGTGTACCTTTCTTGGTCGCCCAACTTTTTGGCTGGGCCTCGTTTTGTCCTTACAGAAGATTTGCTCGATCCGGAGGGCTAAAAGAAGAAAGAGCGTTAATATATGTATATAGACAGCAGAGGCTTAATTAATACAATCTTCGGCTTCATTAATATATGTATATGCACCTCGCCGGAGTTTGCAACATTTAATGTTCCACCGGAGCCTTCGGCTTCTCCCTCGTCGGCTTCTCCCTCGCTGACTTCTCCCTCACCCCGGCCGTCGGGTTCTACCTCACCGGAGCCGTCTCTTCGGTTGAGAGACTCATCTCCCTCACCGGAGTTGTTCAAAAACTCCGTGGTGACATCGACAATATCTTCCGGCCCGCGGATTATATCCTGGAGGATATTTTCCTGATCTTCGTCTCGTTCCATAGTTTCTGCAAATTAAGAACAATGCACAAAACTTTAGTTGGGTAACTTGTTCCATATGTCAAGATACATCTACAATATCATAAACCCGTAAACTCGTATCGTAAACCCGTAAACTCGTATCGTAAACCCGTAAACTCGTATCGTAAACATCTACAATCAACATACGACGTCGATGCACTGCAAACAATATGTATGATATGACCAATTAAAGATATTGAAATGCATCCTAGGTCATGTAGGTCAATTTAAATGGAATTGCAATGACTAATAAAATCATTTCCACAAATTCCATATTTAATATAAGAAGGTATTTTAGTTCTTCTAATTTAACATTGTTCAATCATGCATGACCAATTTAATGCATTAACATGGAGCTCTAAAACATATTTTAGATGTTAATAGAAGTCAAATTTCAAATATAAACACTTATTTAAATTAGCTCCATAACTAAAGGAAATGCATTGAAGTTATTTCCAAATATTCACCAAATTGAAATGTTCCAAAATGTTTGTATTTTGACATAAATAGCTAGCATTTATTTTTCTGTGCATTTTGATATATTATTCATATTTTTCTGATAAACAGATTAAAAGATATTGATTTTACAAGTTTAAATCATTTTCTGGCATTTATTAATTAAGCTGGGTCCCACCTGTCAGAGATTTAATAATTTCCAAACTCATTTTAGGAAAAGAATAAAAGGCTGACAGCCGGGGCCCACATGTCAAAGACACAGGAGCACCCACGGCGGCTCTGCTCCGGCGAGTCTCGCCGGAGGAGGGCGAGCGGGCACGCGCGACTGGGCGTGTTGCACGCGCACGTGCATGGGGAGTCGTTCGTGGGCGGCACCGTGACCAAATGGTCGCCGGAGCACCACCGGCGACGACGGTTTGCGGCGGACGGCGGCGGACATCGACGCGAGGACGAAACAGAGCGCAATAGAGAGGGAGAGAAGGTCCACGAGGACCGCGAGCTCACCAGGAAGCTGTAGAGATGGTCGGCGAGGCGAGGCGAGGTCGAAGACGGCCGGAATCAAGCTCGAACTGCGGTGGCGCGGCGGCCGTGCGCTAGGGTTTCACCGGGAGAGAGATAGAGAGCACGGGCGTCGAGGGCGCGGCGGCGCGGGCGTCGAGGGTGCCGGCGTCGAGGGAGCGTCGACGGCGAGGTCGGGCAGCCTGACGGCGCAATTTCGCTCCGTCGCTTCTCCGGGGACTTAGGCGTTTTCTGCGAATGAATCGGGGAAGAGAAGGGGAAGCGGTTAAGTAGCAGGGGGTCATTGGTCCCGGTTGCTGGCAAGAACCGGGACCAATGCCTCTTTGGTCCCGGTTCTTCGTAGGAACCGGGACCAAAGAGTGCGCAATTAATGCCAGATCCAGTGGCGCGCCCATGGACTCTTTGGTCCCGGTTCTTGGTAGCAACCGGGACCAAAGATTCCTTTTTCAAAATTATTTCGAACTTTTCAGTTCTGAAATTTTGTTCCCGCCTTTTTTTTTCCTTATTTAGGTGTTTGGATATGAATGTCAAATGGTTTTGAATCTGAAAAGACTTTCAACATGAAAAGTTTTTAAATTTGAATAAATAATCCAAAACCATTTTCTGTTTTCTGAAATAATTATTCTAACTATACAAACTATTAAGCATTTTGCCATTTTCAATTAAAAATATATTAACTTTATTGCATATTTTGAATTGACAAAACTTTCAACGTGAAAGTGTTTGAATTTGTATAAATAATCCAAAATCAATTTTACATTATTATTGTCATTTTCAATTTAATATGGATAAATTCATATCTTTAAATCCGTAAGTCGAAATTCGACAAATAATCCGTAAGCAGAAGTAAATGCAGAACAATTTCAGTAAACCTATATTTGTAAGATGAATGTTTGGTGTTGTAAAATGTAGAAGAAAGCAGATAAAAATTATTAATTCATTTATCTTAATGCATTACATAAAAGGTTTAATACATTATTACACATGATACAACGTCTCACAAGCGCTTGAAAGAAACACACCCCTGATCCAACATCACCAACATTATTCTACATAAACGGACTTGCTGGCTCGAAGGCCGTAGGATTAGGGGGAACGGCGGGAGGAGCCAGCCCCGTGGGCGGCCGCCCGGTTCTCGCGCGCACGTTTGCGGCGGAGGGCAAGATCCATGAGGATGAGTCTTTCAGCGCCCAATCCAGATCGGAAGCCTCCTTCGCCTTGAGCTGGTAGGAAGTCTTGGCTCGCTGGACAGGGTAGTCGCGGACAGACTGGAAGGAGGCTTCCATGGCCTCCTGTATCTGCAACCCACAACCTTCTTCCCCGTCGTCGCTCCAGTCGAAGTCGTCGTCCTCCTCCTCCTTCGCGGGAGGAGCGGCGGCGCCTGGTGGAGGTGCAGCGGCGCCAGGTGGAGGTGCGGCGGCACCTGGTGGAGCAGGAGGCCGGTAGCTGGGCATTCCTCTCCACGCCGGGCTCGTGGGCATACGGCGGGATAGACTCCCGCGGTTGCGCCCAAGCGCGCTCTGCCGAGCACGCTCGACCTCGTCCAGAAGGCGCTGCGGCGGGCGTGGCGGATCCATCTCGTGGAGACGATGCGTTCGTGGCTAGGAATGGTGGATTAGGGTTTACCCCATCGGCGACAATATATAAAGACCTCCAGGGCAGCGCTGGGGGAGGACACGTGCCCAGGGAAGCGCTGGGGGAGGACACGTGTCGTGACCGCAAAGCCCGTCGGTTGGTGTTATCAACCGGGACTAAAGAAGCACACAGATCGTGTGTTTCTTTCAATCGCTTGTGAGCCGTTGGATCAGGGGTGTGTTTCTTTTGAGGGATTGTGAGCTGTTGGATCAGCAGTATCACGACCACTTCGTGAGCCACATGACCCGGTTGGTGTTACCAACCGGGACTAAAGAAGCACACGGATCGTGTGTTTCTTTCAAGCGCTTGTGAGACGTTGGATCAGGGGTGTGTTTCTTTTGAGGGATTGTGAGCTGTTGGATCAGCAGTATCACGACCACTTCGTGAGCCACATGACCCGGTTGGTGTTACCAACCGGGACTAAACAAGCACACGTACCCTATATATAGCCGCCCTCCTCAGACAGGTTACTCACTCACACAAAACATTCCAGCGTCACTCGGAGAGGCATCTTTGGGCAACCAGCGGCAAGACGTCTCTGATGACCTGCGACCGTTCCAAACGGTTGCAGATCATCAGAGATGTGTTGCCGGACGGTTGTAGATCATCAGAGACGTCTTGCCGCTGCTTGGATCGAAGTGGCGCTCAAACACAAAACATTCCAGCGTCACTCGGAGAGGCATCTTTGGGCAACCAGTGGCAAGACGTCTCTGATGACCTGCGACCGTTCCAAACGGTTGCAGATCATCAGAGACGTCTTGCCGGACGGTTGTAGATCATCAGAGACGTCTTACCGCTGCTTGGATCGAAGTGGCGCTCAAACTCACGAGCCACCGTCGGGCTGTATGCAGGGGGAACTGTGTTTGGACGGTCGAAGCTGAGGTTTGAGAGGTTCCCACGGGAGGTGTGGGAGCTGACAACCACCTACCACGCGTGTTTGGACGGTCGAAGCTGAGGTTTGGGTCAACATGAATGGAGGTGTGGGAGCCGACAACCACCTCCATTCATGTTGACCCAACTGCACCGAAACAAAGGGACCTTAAAAGTAGGTCCATAGTCAAGTTCCCATATCTCCTCTATGCGACCATAGTATGTGTCCTTTTGCCCATCGTCGTTTGTTGCATCAAAGCGGACACCACTGTTCTGGTTGGAGCTCTTTTTATCTTGGGCGATCGTGTAAAATGTATTCCCATTTATCTCGTACCCTTGGAAATTCAATACAGTCGAAGATGGTGACGCGGCCAACAAGTAGAGCTGATCTCCGACAGTGGTGTCATTCATGAGCTGTAATCGCAACCAACTGCCGAAGGTCTCCATGTGTTTTTCTTTAATCCAGGAGTCATCCTTCCCCGGGTTCTTGGAGCGTACATAATTCTTGTGTTCCTCGATATACGGAGCCACGAAGGTGGAACTTTGTAGAACTGTGTAGTGTGCTTGAGTTAAAGAATGCCCGTCCCTACATATCAGTGCTTTCTTTCCTAGCGTGCCTTTTCCACTCAGTCTCCCCTCATGCCGCGATTCAGGAACACCAATCGGCTTAAGGTCAGGAATAAAGTCAACACAGAACTCAATGACCTCTTCTGTTCCATAGCCCCTTGAGATGCTTCCTTCTGGCCTAGCACGGTTATGAACATATTTCTTCAATACTCCCATGAACCTCTCGAAGGGGAACATATTGTGTAGAAATACAGGACCGAGAATGGCAATCTCGTCGACTAGGTGAACCAGGAGATGCGTCATAATATTGAAGAATGATGGGGGGAACACCAACTCGAAGCTGACAAGACATTGGACCACAGCCTTCTGTAAACTTGGTAGAGTTACTGGATCGATGACCTTCTGAGATATTGCATTGAGGAATGCACATAGCTTCACAATGGGTACTCGAACATTTTCCGGTAGAAGCCCCCTCAATGCAACCGGAAGCAACTGCGTCATAATCACGTGGCAATCATGAGACTTCAGGTTCTGGAATTTTTTCTTTGCCATATTTATTATTCCCTTATATTTGACGAGAAGCCAGCCGGGACCTTGATACTGCTCAGGCATTCAAAAAAGATTTCCTTCTCTGCTTTGGTAAGAGCATAGCTGCTTAAGTATTGACGCCCTTTATCCGTCTGCTTGTTGTATGGGTCTTTCATACGTTGCTGGTCTGCCCGTGCTTCCGGTGTATCTTTTGTCTTCCCATACACGCCCAGGAAGCCTAGCAGGTTCACGCAAAGATTCTTCGTCACGTGCATCACGTCGATTGAAGACCGGACCTCTAGGACTTTCCAATAGGGTAGCTCCCAGAATATAGAGCACTTCTTCCATATGGGTACGTGGTTGTCAGCGTCATTCGGAACAGATAGACTGCCAGGACCCTTTCCAAAGATTACTTCTAAATCCTTGACCATGTCATATATAACATCACCATCAGGGAGGTTAGGCTTCTTCCGGCGATCTGCCTCACCGTTGAAATGCTTGCCGGGCTTTCTTACGGCATGACTGTTCGGAAGAAATCGACGATGCCCCAGGTACACATTCTTGTTTCCCAAATGTATACTTTCAGTCTTATCTAAACAGTGCGTGCATGCATTGTATCCCTTGTTTGACTGTCCTGAAATGTTACTAAGAGCAGGCCAATCATTGATGGTTACGAACAGCAACGCTCGTAGGTCAAATTCCTGTTGTTTGTGCTCATCCCACACACGTACACCTGGTTCGGACCACAACTGCAAAAGTTCATCAACTAATGGCCTTAGGTACACATCAATGTCGTTGCCGGGTTGCTTCGGGCCTTGGATGAGCACTGGCATCATAATGAACTTCCGCTTCATGCACAACCAAGGAGGAAGGTTGTAGATACATAGAGTCACGGGCCAAGTGCTATGACTGGAGCTCTGCTCCCCAAAAGGATTAAAGCCATCTGTACTTAGACCAAATCTTAAGTTCCTTGCGTCATCTGAAAATGTCGGGAACTCTCTGTCGATTTTTCTCCACTGGGACCCATCGGCGGGGTGTCTCAATTTCCCGTCTTTCTTACGCTCTTCTTTGTGCCATCGCAACAACCTGGCATGCTCTTTGTTTCTGAACAGACGTTTCAACCGTGGTATTATAGGATCATACCACATCACCTTAGCAGGAACCCTCTTCCGGGGGGCTCGTCATCGCACTCAACATCACCAGGGTCATCTTGTCTGATCTTGTACCGCAGTGCATTGCATACCGGGCATTTATCCATATTCTCGTACTCACCGCGGTACAGGATGCAGTCATTAATGCATGCATGTATCTTCTGCACATCTTATCCTAGAGGGCAGATAGCCTTCTTTGCTTCGTATGTAGTCTCGGGCAATTCGTTATCCTTTGGAAGCTTCGGCTTCATTATTTTCAGCAACTTCTCAAATCCCTTGTCAGAACAACCAGTCTCTGCCTTCCATTTCAGCAGTTCCAGTGTGGTACCGAGCTTTGTGCTGCCATCTTCGCAGTTTGGGTACAGCAACTTTTCGTGATCCTGAAGCATGGCCTCCAACTTTAGCTTCTCCTTTTCTGTATCGCATTCTCGCTTTGCATCAGAAATGACCCCACCAAGACCATCAGCGGGCTCATCTGAAGCCCGATGTTCACCTCTTTCTTCTTCAACGTCTTCCATTACAGTATCACCGCATTCCTCAGGGAACATAGGATAGTTGTCATCATCCTCCTCTTCTTCATTGTCTTCCATCCTAACCCCTCTTTCTCCGTGCTTGGTCCAACAATTATAGCAGGGCATGAAACCTTTCCGAAGCACGTGGTCTTGAATGGTTCTCTTGTCAGAGTACTCCCTGACGTTCCGACACTTCTCACATGGACAAGGCATAAAATTATTCACTTTGTTTGCCTCAGCCACATCGAGAAATTTATGCAGGCCTGCAATAAACTCGGAACTGCGTCGTTCGCCGTACATCCATCGCATCCATGCATCCATCTGCATCATATATATAATTAAGTTTATCAAATACCATTACAATAACATCGTGAATAGTGAAATGACCACCGTACATCGACACGTGCAATATTTCTGTATCAATTACAGATGAAAAGGATATAGTTGCTAACCTCGGCCGAGGATATCATCTTGTGTGAACTTAAGTGTGGCTCGGGAATTTCATCGAACACATCTTGTGCGTGGCAAAGGAAAAAAAACTAGCACCCACTTCCCACCAATCCAACCAGAAAAAAAACAGAGGAGTGAAGAGAGGGGGTGGGGGTTATTTTATAGGCAGGGGAGAGGTATTGGTCCCGGTTCTTGGCACGAACCGGGACCAAAGCTCCGCGGCAGGCCACGTGTCCGGCTCTGGAGCTTTGGTCCCGGTTCGTGCCAAGAACCGGGACCAATACCCCCAACCGAACCGGGACCAATGCCTCCCGGGGCCCTGGCAGCAAGAACCGGGACCAATGTCTGGCATTGGACCCGGTTTTTGCCTAAACCGGGACTAATGGCATACAGGGCTCTGGACCAAAGGTCCTTTTTCTACTAGTGAGACGAGGCATTCTACCAGAAGTGCCTCGCACAGACCAACGAGAACCTCGCCAAGAAGGAGGAGAAGATGGCGGAGGAGTCTGCGACCAGGGAGAAGCTCTTCCGCGACAACTGCAGGCAGGAGTTCGCGGTGAAGGCCAAGATGCAGGAGGATCGCTTCAGGAAGAGACGCAATGAGCTTGACGCTCGCATCAGAGAGCTTGAGGCTCAGAAGAAGCGATTCGACTCCCGCCTCCAGGTTGCTGTGGAGGCTCGGACGCGCGCGAGCAGGACCTTGCTTCCTTGACGCAGGACATGATTGAGATGCAGCAGCAGGTGGGGCCTGTTGTGGAGCTTGTCGAGGAAGCTCGGCAGAGCGCTCTGGCTGCGCAGGTCTTGTCGCGCCAGCGAGAGCGCATGTTTGTCTCCTTGGTGAGGCGTGCGCGGACCGTTGCGGGCCGCCTGGGGCCGAAGCCCCCGGCTCCCTGCCGAGGGGAACTCCGACGTTGCCACCTACCTCGGCTTCTTCGAGCAGCTTCTCACCAAGCTTGAAGAGGTCGTGATGAACCTCGACGACCTGGTCGACAACGAGAGCCGCGAGCTCCTTGGCGTCGCGGTCGGCCAAGTCTTCGCCAACCTTGCACACCTCCACCCCGGCTTCGACTTCGCAGCTATGATGGAGCCTCTGGAGAAGAAGCTTGCCTCGAAGCTGGATGCCTCGGTGTGGGACGACGTGGAGAAGTACATCCAACGCTTCAAGAGGGTCGAGGTCGAGGAGAGCGACGACGAGGCAGGCGCTGAGGAGGGGGGCGATGAGGCTGTTGACGGCGACGACGACAACGATGACGGCCCTGCTGCCTAAACCGTCCCTATGGAGAGGTGTGCCTGGAGCACCAGTTATCTTAGGACTTATTGCTTTACTTTGTAATGGTTTGTAAATACACTTTTATTTTGTGCAAGTGTGAGTGCCCCTCGGGAGGCCTTTTATCTGTTCCCTCATGTCTTTTTCGCTCTACGTCGTTAGGACCCTGCTCTTAGCGCAAATAGCACCGCCGCTTCGGTATGCTGGAGTCAGGGCTCGACAAGGCCGGGGGGTGCGTAAGGCTTAGAGAGGTAAGAGTCCTCGAGGCGCGATGCTCGGGAGCTCCCCTTTGACGTGCAAGCAGCCCATGAGGCATAAGAGAGAAAAGAGAGGCTCGAGGGGCGACAAAACCAGCGAGAGGGAAAAAGCTCATGAGGCGTAAGTTCTGGACTTAGCTTTAGCGAGACGCCTGTCTCGTAGAGGGTGTTGTGTTCCTGGTGAGGTGTTTTCCCTCTCGAGGCTGCCTGAGGCTGGTTTGGAGCTTTAGGGCCCTGCAGGGCGTCTTGTTCCCTGCGTTGGAGAGAGGGAGGCGAACCCACAAGCAATGCATAGTTGTACAACTCATGCGCGCTCATAGATTTCCTCATGGGTATCTCACGAGGAGAATAAGCACCAAGGTCCTTGGTGAGGCGACGTGCATGGGAGCTAGCCCACGAGTCAGAGCTCTTTGGTGAGATAACGGTCGTGGGCGGAGAGCCACGAGTTAGAGCTCGGATCCTTTGGGTTTTTCGATGCTGCTGGGATGCTCCCGAGACACAGGCACCGTGCTCAGCTGTAACATCCTGAAATTTGGCCTTTCAAAAATTTTCCTTAAAGATTTATTATTGGATTTTTGAATTTAAATTCCTTTGGATTTCTGCTGCTCTTATAAAATTCCCAAACACTCACCAAACCTTGTACAAGTTTGGGATCTTATGTTTTGGATTCCCTCCCACTTCGTAAGCATGTTGCTGGCTCTTTTCACCCAAAAATATTATTTCTATAGTTTCCTTTATTTTAATTACCAAAACCCCTCTATTATGACTTTACAAAGGAAGTACCCTAAATATCCTTCCTAAAATTCTGCAAAAATTAGGGGATGATCCCTGGGCAATATATAGCCCAAATATGCAAAAATATTTGGTATGCACTTACGGTTTCACCACCCATTTCTCTGATTTAAGAATCTGCCCCAAACTTCATAATTTCAAAGTTGTTCATGAAATGTTTTCAATAATTTTCACCCAGCCCAGTATAGGTTCACCTTGAGACCCTCTACCTCAGGAACATCAAATTGGACCAAGCCCATTTCTATTTCCTTTCCAAAACATCCATTTAAGTTTTGACCAGTATTGTTTTTCCAAAATTTTACACAGAACAAGTTTCGAATTTTGAAAAACTTTAGTCAGCAAAGTTGCCACATTTTGCGTTTGGCACACAAAGATCAAAACCCCACTTCATTTGGAGCAGGGAGCTGCGAGATATGGGTCGATGACCGCTTCTGGCGTGCTCTGCACTGTGGTGACCACTGTCACCACGGTCGAACACCTGGCCGAGCGGCGCCGCCGCGTTCCGCTCGTCGCCGTGCAGCCCCCCTTCGCCTCTCCCCGCGCCCAGCCAGGCCCCCCCGCCCTTCCTCGCTTCTCCTGCCTCCACGCGTCGCCGGAGACGCCGCCATCCACTAGCCTCGCCGCGGCTAGCCGACGCGCCGCGCAGCACAGTGGCTGCTGTGGCCGCGTGTCGGCAGCTCTCGCACGAGCAAACCGTCCCCCCCCCCTCCCCTGTGTGTCCGTGGAGCTCCCCTCCACCCGCTGCCGCCGCCAGCTAGCCGACGCGCCGCTGCTACATCATCACCGCGCCGCCCGTCGACACGCCACGGCCGCCAGAACCTCCCCTCCGCCTGCGAGTGCCACGCCACCCCGAGTGTGGGGACCCCGGACTAGCTGTCCGAAATACCCGATTATGCTTACCACAACGATCCCATGATCAGTCTGTCGTTGCACATAATCTGAACTGAATACCACAGTTTACATCCATACAATACCGAGTTTAAAATCTTACAAACATGGCCATACTGGCCTAATTATACATAGGTGCCTTCAAGGGCCAATCATCTTTATTTAGCGGAAGCTACGGTAGTGGAGCTAATCCATCCTAACAACACCCGACAGGCAGCTGACTTGTGAAGATCCTAGTTCGCATAGACGTCGCCAAACTCTTCTTCAACGTAGGGCCCCTCGAAATCTGGCTAACACAATAGCCAGGGACGAAACCAATATGAGTACATTTGATTGTACTCGCAAACTACCCCAACTTGAGTGAGCACTAGTTTTAGTTTTATGTCTTAAAAACTTTTATTTATTTAAAACATCTCTAAATTTTTACCGAAAAGGGTAAGAAGATGTTTATAACTCTCCTTTAAGAAATCATCATATTAGTTACTTCGCCAAACTCCTCCTTCTTCCGACCATATCTCAATCATGGTCCGTTTCACTCCACAACCTTGTACCAACTCATGGGTACAAGTATGCAACCTTTTTCCACTTCATTTTCTTTTCAAAACTCAAAGTTTTATAAAATCTTGCACATGGCCTTAGTAGTTCTTCCCAACTGTCCATATCCGAGGACTCGGCTATTCGAATAGTTTTTACCCTCTGCAGAGGTAGCACGCTTTTCCCACACTCATCCGGTCACTCATCGTGTCAGCCACGTCCCGCCATACCAGGGGTATGCGAAGTTGAGTTTCCGGCCATAGCCTGTCCTTTGCTCATGCTAGTATAGGACCCTGCCTCTACGACACTTTCCATCGACACTTAAATCCTCAGAAACTAAGTGTGAGGACTCGTAGTTCTGCCGGCGGACCCAAGGGAGCCCTTCAATCCTCTTTCCCCATACATCATACCGGCTTCCGGTAGACTTCACTTAAGAGGACCCAGGTCAGGGGGTAGGTCCTAGACCATCCCCTCATGGAACGAGGTTATCCTCGTTATTGAGGCATCCAGTACTAACACGAGCAAATTATATGACTACGCCCTTGCCCATATGTGGGTAAATGTGGTCGCACAGATTTTCGGCTGGGGGCGTAAGTACAAGGACACAATGTGCATTTTTCATAAACATCCCCATTCTCCATTTCTCCACTTCAATACCGACCTTTCGGCATTTCATCTCCATTCCAGTACTTTCAAAGGAGTTTTGAACAAACATTTTTTTCCATCCTATAGTTTTAAATAACTACCCTATACTTCTACATAGGGTGGCAAAAATAGTTTTCATATATTTGTAAAAAGGGTTTTTCCAAAATTATTGATACTTCTGAATAACTCATGTGATCAAAGTAGATGTATATAAATGCAAGCTCAGTGAAGTAGCTTGCCTTGCTCAACCAAGTGGTACTGGTCCTGATCTTCTGGTTCAACGAAACCTCCTTCCTCGATAAATCCGTCAACGGTATCGTCTAAACGTTAAACAAGGGAAACAAACAATCACTACACTAACTCAAGCATCAACACAACAATACAAGCACAAATACTATAAATATCTACTGCATACACCAAACAACACAAGGTGGTTTCAATTTAATTGAATTAAACTTTATTTAATTCTTTTTAAACTAAGGCAGAAACTAGTTGTACACCAAACAATTCACCATTTAATCTATGTTGGTCACAAAAATTCAAACTAAAATTCTATGGGTAGCTACTGATGTGTAGAAGACAACCCAATTGGATTGAGGTCATTTGGAGTTATCAAACTTCCTACACGTTTGTTTTAGTTCAGAAGGTTTTTAATCAAGTTTTAGCTACCAAACAACTTAGGTTGCTCCAAAATTTAAATCCTTCTAGGGATAACTAACCTTGGTTGAATGTGACCTAACAAAATTGGTTTTAGCTTAATTGGACCTACTATTAATTCACACTAATTGGTTTAGTGCAGAAGGGTTTACTAAGGTTCAACCAAATGCTAAAGATTCTAAACTGTTCCAACAATTCTACCAAAATTTGGGAAGCTAAAGGATCCTAATACAAAGCTACCAAAATTGGTTCCAAGTTATTTGGACTAATATAACTCCAGAAACAAATGGTTTGGTGTTTCAAACCTTCTGGAGTATTTTTAATAATACATTTTTATTACTTATTTAAATGAGATGAGACCACTTTGGTGAGTTAAATAATTTTATAAGCTTTTCAGAACATTTGGGTTTGTTCTATTTGGATTCCTAGAACTCGAGTTATTGAATTTCAAAACTAGGTCCAGTACTGAAAAGCAGAGGAGTTTGAATTTCTGAAAAACCTAGTTTACTGGATAATGTTGAGATCCCTGACGGGTGGGGTCCACTCGTCAGCGACTCAGTGGAAAACGACTCGCGCGCTGGTTTAAGTTTAAAACGCTGACGGGTGGGGTCCACTAGTCAGTGTCTGATTAAACGAACCGGTAAGTAACCGTTGATCTCTAATCTAACGGCTCCTGGAGCCCGCGATCGACGACGACCACAGATGGCGGCGCCGCGGCTCCGGCGACGGCGAGGTTTGCGATTTGCTCACCTAGGGGCTCGGGTGGACGCGGAGATGAGGCAGAACGAACGCGGTGGTCTGGGGAAGCTTGCTGGTCGAGTCCTGCTTCCTGGGGTGGCTCCAATCGACAGCGGCGAGCAGATGCTCCTCCGCGGCCGTGCTCCAAGTCCGGCGAGTCCCCTGCTGCGCTGCGGTGCACGAAACACGGGGAGAACTCGGCGGGTGAGTGAGGGTGCAATGGTGATGTGGATGGGGTGCAAGGAAGAGAGGGGGAGAGATCAGCACGGCTCGGCCGTGATCGACGCCCACCTTCGTCTCCGGCAGAACCTCGAGAAAACTCCGGGGCAGCAGAGGCTTGGAAGCAGTGGCTCCGCCCTCCTGGCGGTGCACTGGGTGTGTGGGGAGTGCGAGAGAGGTGGGTGAGGGGGTGTGGAGGCACGGGTGCGGGGTGGCCTTTTTATCGGCGAGGTTCGGCTCGCCGTGGACTGGGTGCAGTGAGGGTGCTGGGGAGTTGGAGAGCTCGCCATTGGAGCAGAGCTCGTGCGAGTACGGCGTGGTGCGGTGGCAAGCGGGGAGAGGACGCGGCGGTGTTCCTCGCTGACCTCGGGCGGTTGCGTCGCGCGGCGCGCTCTGGCCGTGGCGTGGCAAGGGCGCACGCAAGGGGGGGAGCTCTGCGGCGCTTGGGTCTCCTCAAGCAGGTGCAGAGGGGAGAGAGGGATGCGTCGAGCAGAGCGTGGCGTCGCGTCGCGGTCCCTTCGGCCTCCTCCACAGGGCGATCACGGGTGGCAGTGCGCGGCGTCGCTGGCAAGGACGGTGAGCACGCCAGCGGCCTCTGCGGCGCTCGAGTCGCGTCGATCAGACAGAGAGGAGAGGGTGGTGTGGAGGGCACGGCGCGGCGTCGCCTCTGCGTCGCGTCTGTGCTCACCACGGGGACGACCCGTGCGGCAGTGCACCACGGGCGGCATCGGCGTGGCGCATGCTACACTCAAGCTCCAGGTCAACGAGCTCGTTTCTAACGCAATCTCCACGTGTGTGAGGTGAGAAGAGGGAGTGGGAGCTACTGGAGTGCTTGATTGCACTGAATCGAGCTCCAATTTTGGGTTGGATTTTCGGTTCAGAGATGAACACGGTGGTGATCACCATGTGCTCGATCAAATTCCCGAACCAAACCAAAATTTGAATTTCTAAAATTTCTTTTCATAGTTTGTTTCCAAATATTTTTCCAAAGTTTGTGGTACCACTGGATTAATTACTTTGGAAGAGTAGCTTGGTGATTTTGATGGCTTTCCAAAGTTAAAGAAACATTTGGAAATTTGAAAATAGAATTTAGAATAAAAATTTAAAATAGAAGAAGAGGAAAAGGAGTAAGGATGAAATGAGAGAGATCAAAACCTCTCCACTGAGTTTTTGTTTGGAAGAACATTTTGAAATCTCATTTGAAGATTTAGTGTGACACTTGTCACATTATTTTTATTGTTTTTGCACTTGTTTTATTTCTTTTCTTTTCTTCCAGTTTTTATTCAGAGCAAACAACAACTCAAGCAAGCAAACACAAGCAAGCACACATAAAATAACAGAAGTTTTTTGTTGGCCCACAATTTTTGGCTAATACAGCTGGGTTACAAATTTGGGATGTTACAGATCCTTCCCCCCTTAGAATAAATCTCGTCCCGAGATTGGCTAGGCTTAGGTGCTAAAGAGGTTGGGAAACTCGCTTCTAAGATAGTCCTCCGTTCCCAAGTGGCTTCCTCTTCAGAGTGGTTAGTCCACTGGACTTTAAAAACTTGATCTTGTTCCTCCGGGTGAGACGAATATCTTCGTCGAGAATTTTGAATGGTCTCTCACGGTAAGTCAGATCATGGTTCAGGTCGATGGAGTGGTGGTCAATGTTCTTGAAAACGTCGGGCTGGTCAGGAACTTCAAGACACTTCCGGAGCAGGGAAATGTGGAAGACATTATGAAATTCTGACAATTCGGGGGCAACTCTAGCTGATAGGCTACTTCTCCACGACGGGCAAGAATCTTGAAAGGTCCGATATATCTGGGTGCCAACTTTCCTTTGACATGGAAACGTTGCATCCCTTTGAGTGGCGTCACCCGAAGATAGACAAAATCTCCAGGTTGAAAGGTGACGTCACGACGCTTGGGATCAGCATAACTTTTCTGACGGGATTGGGCGTTTTGAGACGTTCACGGATAAGTTGGACTTGCTCCTCGGCTTCACGGAGGGTATCTGGTCCAAACACTTTTCCTTCTCCGGTCTCGGACCAGTTCAAGGGTGTACGGCACTTCTTGCCGTAAAGTGCTTCAAATGGGGCCATTTGCAGACTGGACTGATAACTATTGTTATAGGAAAACTCTGCAAACGGAAGGCAATCTTCCCATTTAGAGCCATAGGCTAGGACACATGCACGAAGCATATCTTCCAGAATCTGGTTTACTCGCTCGGTCTGACCTCCGGTCTGAGGATGATAGGCTGTGCTGAATGATAAGTGGGTTCCGAGGGCTTCGTGAAGAGCTTTCCAGAACCGTGAGGTGAACTGCGTGCCTCTGTCAGATACAATCCTCTTAGGCACTCCGTGCAGGCTTACTATTCTGGAAATATACAAGTCTGCTAGCTGGTTCCCTCTATAAGTGGTGTTGACAGGAATGAAATGGGCAACCTTGGTCAATCGATCAACTATGACCCAGATTGAATCATGGCCTCGGTTTGACCTAGGAAGTCCGGTAATAAAATCCATTCCAATTTCATCCCATTTCCACTCGGGGGTCTTAAGGGGTTGGAGCAATCCTGCAGGGCGCTGGTGCTCTGCTTTGACTCGCTGACAGATATCACACTTGGCCACGAAAGAACCAATCTCTCGCTTCATTCCATGCCACCAAAACTCTCACGAAGATCTTGGTACATCTTGGTTCCTCCAGGGTGGATCGAGTATGGGGTATCGTGGGCTTCTTTAGGATCAGACCCTTGAGTTCCTTATCATCGGGCACACATAGGCGTCCTTTGAATCTCAGAACTCCTTCAGCATCTATGGCAAAACCAGGTGCTTTGTCAAGGGTATCTTCTTTTTAATCCCTCGATACTCTCATGACCCTTCTGGGCCTCTTGATTTGATCCAACAGGGTTGGGGCTAACTCTAGGTTGGCAAGATATCCATGGCTAACCAATTCAAGTCCGAAATCTTCGAACTCCTTAAACAAGGCTGGTTGCTCTGCTTGGATTAGGGTATTCAGGGTGCAGGGCTTTCGGCTTAGGGCATCGGCTACCACATTGGCTTTTCCGGGATGGTAATGAATTCCGACATCATAGTCCTTAATCAATTCCATCCACCTTCTCTGCCTCAGATTCAACTCCTTCTGAGTGAAAATGTACTTCAAGCTTTTGTGATCTGTATAGACCTCACAGCGATGACCCACAAGATAGGGTCGCCATGTTTTCAAAGCAAAAACCACAGCTGCTAACTCCAGGTCATGGGTTGGGTAATTCTCCTCATGCGGTCGCAACTGTCGAGACAGGTACGACACAACTTTTCCTTCTTGCATCAGAACGCAACCAAGTCCGAGACGTGAAGCATCACAATACACGTCGAAACTCTTGGTGACGTCTGGCATGATTAGGATTGGGGCTGAAGTTAGTCTCTTTTCAGTTCTTGAAAACTATCTTCACACTTCTGGGTCCATTCAAACTTCTTATCCTTCTTCAACAACTGGGTCATGGGTTTGGCTATACTGGAGAATCCTTCAACGAACTTGCGGTAATAACCTGCTAGTCCGAGAAAACTTCGGATTTCCGTCACACTGGTGGGTGATTTCCAGTCTAGAATGGCTTTGATTTTCTCGGGGTCAACAGAGATTCCTCCTGCAGACACCATGTCCGAGGAATGCCACTTCACTTAGCCAAAATTCACACTTGCTAAGTTTGGCATACAGTTGGTGTTCTCTGAGGGTCTCCAAAACTAGACGCAGATGTTCAGCATGCTCTTCTTCGTCTTGGAGTAGATAAGGATATCATCGATGAAGACAACCACGAACTTGTCGAGGTACTCCATGAAGATCTTATTCATGAGATTCATGAAATAAGCAGGGGCATTGGTCAAGCCAAAGGACATAACGGTGTATTCAAACAATCCGTATCGGGTGGTGAAGGCGGTCTTGGGAATGTCAGACTCTCGAATCTTCAACTGGTGATAACCTGTCCGAAGATCGATCTTAGAAAAGACTCGGGCTCCGTTCATCTGATCGAACAGATCCTCGATCTTGGGCAGTGGGTACTTGTTCTTGATGGTTACGTCATTGAGCTTGCGATAATCCACACACAGGCGTGTGGTACCGTCTCTTTTGTCCACGAAGATGATGGGTGATCCCCAAGGTGAAGCGCTTGGGCGAATCAGACCTTTACTGAGCTGATCAGCTAACTGCTTCTTCAATTCCACCAGTTCTTCTGGATTCATCCGGTAGGGTCTCTGGGATATAGGGGCTGTTCCAGGAATAAGTTCAATCACGAACTCAATATCCCGGTCTGGTGGCATACCAGGCAATTCCTCCGGGAAAACATCCTTGAATAGGTGAACAACTCGGATCTCATCTAGAGCTGGTCGGGCTATGCCTTCATGACAACGGGTTGGGATTGGTTGGCTTGTGATGCATACTCCACTTCGGTTCCTTGGTCTGTGGTGAGAGATACTGCTCTTCTGCGCAGTCGATACGACCATGATACTTTGCTAACCAATTCATACCCAGAATGACATCTATGCCTTGGGTTCCTAAAATGATTAGGTCAGCTGGAAATTCTCCTTTGATCTCAAGAGAGACGTCGGGCAAAACAGCTTGGTCTCTACTAGGAACTCTGGGGTTTGTATGAGCAGGGGTTTGGACAAGAGATCCCGACTAGACCTCCCTTAACAACAAACTCCTTGGTAACAAAGGAATGGGTAGCACCAGAATCAAACAGGACAGTTGCAGGTACTGAGTTGACAAGGAACGTACCCAGCACAACATCTGGCGCTTCCTGGGCTTCTTCAGTGTTGATGTGGTTCAGACGGCCTCTGGCAACAGCAGCATTGCCACGGGGTGCAGCATTCTTGCCATTTCCATTTCCATTACGGCCTTGTCCAGAGTTGGGTGCTGGTGCATTGGGGCGCTGAACATTCCTCTTGGGATTGGGGCAGTCTCGGGAGTAGTGACCCTTGTTGCCGCATTCAAAGCAGACAACGCTGGCAGTAGGGTTAAAATATTGGTGTTTCCTCCGGGACGATTGTTGCCATTGGGGTGGTAGTTGTTGTTGGTGTTTGGGCGGGGGACATTGTTGTTGTTGTTGGGACGGTTGGGATAGTTGGGACGTGGAGCTGGGGGTGGTCGATAAACTGGCTTGGGTGCTGGCTGGAAGGTGCGAGGTTTCTGGCTGCTGGAACCTTCCTGAATACTCATCCTTCTCTTGCGGCCTTCAAACATGGATTTGCGCTTGGTCTCCAGCTGAATGGCCTTGTCCACTAGTGACTCCAGATCACGGAAGTCATGGACAACCAAGGCACATTGCATCTCATCATGGAGTCCGTTCAGAAAGCGCTCCATCTTCTTCTTCTCCGTGTCGGTATCTTCAGGAGCATACCGAGCAAGATCGGTAAACTCATCCAGATAACCGACCACATCTCTGCCTGCCTGCCTTAGCTTACGGAACTCATCTTTCTTCTCTCGAGAAGACCGCTAGAGATGAACTTCTTGCGGAATTTGTCCTTGAACTCCTCCCAGGTAATGACATGACCCGCTTGCTGGAGGGTCTTGGTAGTTTCCCACCAAGCTCTTGCAGGTCCAGCAAGGTAGTGGGTAGCATACAGGACCTTCTCATTCTCTCCTACCGAGGCAACTTCCAGGTTGTTCTCGATAGTGCGGATCCAGTCATCTGCTTCCAGGGGTGAAGTCCCTTGGAATAGGTAGGCGGTGTGGTCTTCTGGAAGTCACTCAGGGTAGAGCGCTGATTTCCACCCTCGTCGCCATTGCCATTGCCACCATTGTTGTTCTGGTTGGCGTGGGCAGCGGCAAGTTGCTGCAGGGCGGCGAGATGAGCTTGACGCTTGCAGCTTGGCGATCCTCCATGATGATCGCCAGGGCAGCTGTGGCGATCGTCATCCATAGATGATATCGCGAGCAAGATGGGCATGGGGTTGGGTCCTAAGGTAGTGGTGGAGGTGGAATTCGCGTGTCTGGTTGGTGGCGAAGCTGTTCGTCATCGAGTCCATAGATCACGCATATAAGAAAACAAAAAGAGAACTGGAAGTGAGAGTCTAGCATGCACAAGTAGTCACGAAGGCATGTTTGTCTGTCAACAAGACTGAATCAACGACTTGATACAACCGACAAACTCTGGAACACAAATCAATACAAGAACATCAGCAGGTTGGACACACATACTAAGCACTACAACATCAACTACACCTAATGTCACATACAACTATGGTTCTCCTAAAGAACCATCACATAAACTCTACTCCGGGGGGAGACACAGGGAGTGCTCTCATCACTCGACTACTGAGGTGGAACCTCAGGCTCGATGATCTCAACGTCTGAGTCGTAGGGTGGCTCCTCGGGATCCTCCTCCTCGAGAACTGGCTCAGACGGATCCCCCTCCTCGTCGACTATCTCCTCCTCGTCGTCCTCCTCCTCGTAGTCCATCTCTTCTAGGAAGTCATCATCGCTGATGAAGGCACTGTTCTCCTTGCGGAGATCCTCGCCCTCCTCCTCCATCTCGTTCGCCTGCTGCTCCATCTCGTCTATCATCTCGTTCTGCTCTGCTACCTTCTTGCGGAGCTTGACGATAGTCCTCCTCTGACGGGCCAGCTTCAGGCGGAGATTGTCATTCTCCCACTTCAGCTGGGTCTCACGGACTCGGGCATCGTCGAGGGAGCTGCGCTGGAAGTGGACCTTGAGTCTAGCGTCGCGCAGGTTCTCCTGGGTGTCGTGAAGTAGAACCTCCATATCGGTGATGTACTCGCCGAAGAGAGTGTGCTGCGCGGTGTAGGTGGGGTTTCCCTCATCGTCACGTCTCCCGAAGTACTGGAAACGAGTGCCAACCAGCTCGTCCTTGTGCTCCTCACAAAGGCGGGCTAGCAGCCTCTGCATAACTCGGGCCAGACCATCAACCCAAGTAGAGTCCATCGTGGTGTAGACCAAGTCCCTGGAGCGGGGAGGCTGAATCCTGCCTCGGACGGACGACTTGATGAGCCAGGCCAGGTTCCCATCACCGAGGGAATCGACCTGAGTTCCCTCAAATTCTGGAACAGGGCGTCCCAAAGTTTGGCTCAACTCGTACAAGTCCTGCTCGAACATCAGCAGGCCATCCTTCCTAACTTGGACGAATTCGGTGACGTTGGGTGCCATCTACAGGTTTAAGCAAAATTTTAAGTTAGTTAAGGGCCCTGAGTACATAATGTAAACTTAATGGAGGGACAAATGTGCAATATTTTAAGGGTTCAAGAAAAGATGACTCTTAATAAGTGTAAGGTTTTTAAATAAATGGGAAGGTTGGGGAGATAAGAAATTTTCGAAAATACTTCACTCCTTTGTTCTAGAAATTAACTTCTGTAACTTCTAGCTAACGCCCATGTTAACTAAGGTCTCCTAAAGTCAGGATGGCTCTGATACCAGCTCTGTGGGGACCCCGGACTAGCTGTCCGAAATACCCGATTATGCTTACCACAACGATCCCATGATCAGTCTGTCGTTGCACATAATCTGAACTGAATACCACAGTTTACATCCATACAATACCGAGTTTAAAATCTTACAAACATGGCCATACTGGCCTAATTATACATAGGTGCCTTCAAGGGCCAATCATCTTTATTTAGCGGAAGCTACGGTAGTGGAGCTAATCCATCCTAACAACACCCGACAGGCAGCTGACTTGTGAAGATCCTAGTTCGCATAGACGTCGCCAAACTCTTCTTCAACGTAGGGCCCCTCGAAATCTGGCTAAGACAATAGCCAGGGACGAAACCAATATGAGTACATTTGATTGTACTCGCAAACTACCCCAACTTGAGTGAGCACTAGTTTTAGTTTTATGTCTTAAAAACTTTTATTTATTTAAAACATCTCTAAATTTTTACCGAAAAGGGTAAGAAGATGTTTATAACTCTCCTTTAAGAAATCATCATATTAGTTACTTCGCCAAACTCCTCCTTCTTCCGACCATATCTCAATCATGGTCCGTTTCACTCCACAACCTTGTACCAACTCATGGGTACAAGTATGCAACCTTTTTCCACTTCATTTTCTTTTCAAAACTCAAAGTTTTATAAAATCTTGCACATGGCCTTAGTAGTTCTTCCCAACTGTCCATATCCGAGGACTCGGCTATTCGAATAGTTTTTACCCTCTGCAGAGGTAGCACGCTTTTCCCACACCCATCCGGTCACTCATCGTGTCAGCCACGTCCCGCCATACCAGGGGTATGCGAAGTTGAGTTTCCGGCCATAGCCTGTCCTTTGCTCATGCTAGTATAGGACCCTGCCTCTACGACACTTTCCATCGACACTTAAATCCTCAGAAACTAAGTGTGAGGACTCGTAGTTCTGCCGGCGGACCCAAGGGAGCCCTTCAATCCTCTTTCCCCATACACTCATACCGGCTTCCGGTAGACTTCACTTAAGAGGACCCAGGTCAGGGGGTAGGTCCTCAGACCATCCCCTCATGGAACGAGGTTATCCTCGTTATTGAGGCATCCAGTACTAACACGAGCAAATTATATGACTACGCCCTTGCCCATATGTGGGTAAATGTGGTCGCACAGATTTCGGCTGGGGGCGTAAGTACAAGGACACAATGTGCATTTTTCATAAACATCCCCATTCTCCATTTCTCCACTTCAATACCGACCTTTCGGCATTTCATCTCCATTCCAGTACTTTCAAAGGAGTTTTGAACAAACATTTTTTTCCATCCTATAGTTTTAAATAACTACCCTATACTTCTACATAGGGTGGCAAAAATAGTTTTCATATATTTGTAAAAAGGGTTTTTCCAAAATTATTGATACTTCTGAAAAACTCATGTGATCAAAGTAGATGTATATAAATGCAAGCTCAGTGAAGTAGCTTGCCTTGCTCAACCAAGTGGTACTGGTCCTGATCTTCTGGTTCAACGAAACCTCCTTCCTCGATAAATCCGTCAACGGTATCGTCTAAACGTTAAACAAGGGAAACAAACAATCACTACACTAACTCAAGCATCAACACAACAATACAAGCACAAATACTATAAATATCTACTGCATACACCAAACAACACAAGGTGGTTTCAATTTAATTGAATTAAACTTTATTTAATTCTTTTTAAACTAAGGCAGAAACTAGTTGTACACCAAACAATTCACCATTTAATCTATGTTGGTCACAAAAATTCAAACTAAAATTCTATGGGTAGCTACTGATGTGTAGAAGACAACCCAATTGGATTGAGGTCATTTGGAGTTATCAAACTTCCTACACGTTTGTTTTAGTTCAGAAGGTTTTTAATCAAGTTTTAGCTACCAAACAACTTAGGTTGCTCCAAAATTTAAATCCTTCTAGGGATAACTAACCTTGGTTGAATGTGACCTAACAAAATTGGTTTTAGCTTAATTGGACCTACTATTAATTCACACTAATTGGTTTAGTGCAGAAGGGTTTACTAAGGTTCAACCAAATGCTAAAGATTCTAAACTGTTCCAACAATTCTACCAAAATTTGGGAAGCTAAAGGATCCTAATACAAAGCTACCAAAATTGGTTCCAAGTTATTTGGACTAATATAACTCCAGAAACAAATGGTTTGGTGTTTCAAACCTTCTGGAGTATTTTTAATAATACATTTTTATTACTTATTTAAATGAGATGAGACCACTTTGGTGAGTTAAATAATTTTATAAGCTTTTCAGAACATTTGGGTTTGTTCTATTTGGATTCCTAGAACTCGAGTTATTGAATTTCAAAACTAGGTCCAGTACTGAAAAGCAGAGGAGTTTGAATTTCTGAAAAACCTAGTTTACTGGATAATGTTGAGATCCCTGACGGGTGGGGTCCACTCGTCAGCGACTCAGTGGAAAACGACTCGCGCGCTGGTTTAAGTTTAAAACGCTGACGGGTGGGGTCCACTAGTCAGTGTCTGATTAAACGAACCGGTAAGTAACCGTTGATCTCTAATCTAACGGCTCCTGGAGCCCGCGATCGACGACGACCACAGATGGGCGGCGCCGCGGCTCCGGCGACGGCGAGGTTTGCGATTTGCTCACCTAGGGGCTCGGGTGGACGCGGAGATGAGGCAGAACGAACGCGGTGGTCTGGGAAGCTTGCTGGTCGAGTCCTGCTTCCTGGGGTGGCTCCAATCGACAGCGGCGAGCAGATGCTCCTCCGCGGCCGTGCTCCAAGTCCGGCGAGTCCCCTGCTGCGCTGCGGTGCACGAAACACGGGGAGAACTCGGCGGGTGAGTGAGGGTGCAATGGTGATGTGGATGGGGTGCAAGGAAGAGAGGGGGAGAGATCAGCACGGCTCGGCCGTGATCGACGCCCACCTTCGTCTCCGGCAGAACCTCGAGAAAACTCCGGGGCAGCAGAGGCTTGGAAGCAGTGGCTCCGCCCTCCTGGCGGTGCACTGGGTGTGTGGGGAGTGCGAGAGAGGTGGGTGAGGGGGTGTGGAGGCACGGGTGCGGGGTGGCCTTTTTATCGGCGAGGTTCGGCTCGCCGTGGACTGGGTGCAGTGAGGGTGCTGGGGAGTTGGAGAGCTCGCCATTGGAGCAGAGCTCGTGCGAGTACGGCGTGGTGCGGTGGCAAGCGGGGAGAGGACGCGGCGGTGTTCCTCGCTGACCTCGGGCGGTTGCGTCGCGCGGCGCGCTCTGGCCGTGGCGTGGCAAGGGCGCACGCAAGGGGGGGGAGCTCTGCGGCGCTTGGGTCTCCTCAAGCAGGTGCAGAGGGGAGAGAGGGATGCGTCGAGCAGAGCGTGGCGTCGCGTCGCGGTCCCTTCGGCCTCCTCCACAGGGCGATCACGGGTGGCAGTGCGCGGCGTCGCTGGCAAGGACGGTGAGCACGCCAGCGGCCTCTGCGGCGCTCGAGTCGCGTCGATCAGGACAGAGAGGAGAGGGTGGTGTGGAGGGCACGGCGCGGCGTCGCCTCTGCGTCGCGTCTGTGCTCACCACGGGGACAACCCGTGCGGCAGTGCACCACGGGCGGCATCGGCGTGGCGCATGCTACACTCAAGCTCCAGGTCAACGAGCTCGTTTCTAACGCAATCCTCCACGTGTGTGAGGTGAGAAGAGGGAGTGGGAGCTACTGGAGTGCTTGATTGCACTGAATCGAGCTTCAATTTTGGGTTGGATTTTCGGTTCAGAGATGAACACGGTGGTGATCACCATGTGCTCGATCAAATTCCCAACCAAACCAAAATTTGAATTTCTAAAATTTCTTTTCATAGTTTGTTTCCAAATATTTTTCCAAAGTTTGTTGTACCACTGGATTAATTACTTTGGAAGAGTAGCTTGGTGATTTTGATGGCTTTCCAAAGTTAAAGAAACATTTGGAAATTTGAAAATACAATTTAGAATAAAAATTTAAAATAGAAGAAGAGGAAAAAGGAGTAAGGATGAAATGAGAGAGATCAAAACCTCTCCACTGAGTTTTTGTTTGGAAGAACATTTTGAAATCTCATTTGAAGATTTAGTGTGACACTTGTCACATTATTTTTATTGTTTTTGCACTTGTTTTATTTCTTTTCTTTCTTCCAGTTTTTATTCAGAGCAAACAACAACTCAAGCAAGCAAACACAAGCAAGCACACATAAAATAACAGAAGTTTTTTGTTGGCCCACAATTTTTTGGCTAATACAGCTGGGTTACAAATTTGGGATGTTAGACCGAGCCTCTCCACGGGAGCGCCATCTTCGTCGTCCAGCTCATCCACTCCACACGCACGACGCTGCACCGACGCTACACCGATGACGCCGAGTCCGCTCCGCCACATCTCCGGGACACCGCATCCATGCCCGTGACGGCCACCACCTCCTCCCCTCGCTATAAGAAGGCTACCCCGGCAACCCAGAGCACCACACCACCTCCCTCGAGCTCTCAAGCCTCCCCCACCGCAGAATCAGAACCCGTAGATCACCGGAGCGCCGGATTTGAGCTCGCCACCGCCGCAAGGAATCCGCTCGATTTCTACCCCGTAGTAGCTCCCTAGTTCAATTCCTCACACCCACAGTCTCTCTAGACCATGGCGAACCTCCAGCAGCCCTCGCCGGAGTAGAAGGTGGCCTGAGTCGTCGGGTTCATCATCGACACATCGCTGCCGCCGCGGCCGTGGAAGCTCCGTCCACACTAGCCTCCCCAGCATCGACAAGTACGCCGACGAGCTTCGCCAAGCCTCCCCGAGCCGCCCAGCACCCTCTCCCTCGCCTCCCCTGCCCCCTAGCCGCCGGGAAACCTCGGCGGTGAACAGTGCCGTTTTTCTATTTTACCAGAGAATAACGGTTCGAGCACAGTAACTGTGGGTCCCACTGTCAGGATTTTAAACATTTCCGAACCGTTTTCTGTTTTGTTTTTCTGTTTTATTTTTCTGTTGGAAAATGGCAGAAATTAAACCAAACTTTGAATTGCAATATCTCTCTGAAAAATGGTCAGAAAAATATGAAACCAATTTTGTTGGCTTTGTTTGAATTTTCTCTTTCAAATGGAACCAGAAAAGAATTATTTGGAATTTATTTTTTTTGGCATTTATTTAAATGACCTAGGAGGGATTTTTGATGCATGTTTGTCTTGTTTCAATAGATTCAAACCTCTCCGACGGAGTAGGAGTTGATCCCGAACCCGAAGGCAAGCCACCAACCCAATTTCAAACTTGGTCGAACTTAGGAAATATTTTGACTGTTGAATTAATATCTGTTGCACCTCACATGCCATATTGCATTTTAAATTGTTGCACTACCTTATAGCTGCTTATCTGTGCATCACTCCCGTTCCCTAGACAATGGCCGGAGGAACCGCCTCAGTCGAAGGAATGGGGGAAATATTACAACTGTGCGTCTCGCGCTTGCGGGGCTTTGTTTGCTTTTTCCTCTTCGCCGAGGTGAGGAGCGGACGAATGTCGTCTTATGATCCTCGGAGTTGGGGCATTTGCCAAAAGAGTTATTTGCTTCTTGTCCCTCCGTCAAACGTGGTTGGTGTAAGCCACCTGGACTGCGACGCTTGGGACGCTGACTTTCCATTTGGTTCTTTTTGCCGAGATTGCTGACACCACGTCGGAATAACCCTCGAGTGGAATGGATGCTCTCTCATTCTTATGAGTGCTTTTCGGTTCATTCTTTACGGTGACCACCGGCTGGAGGAACCGCCACGGTTATCCGTTTGAAACACTATGTTATTTATTCTGTGAACACTAACCCCTGGTGACACCGGCCGGAGGAACCGCCATAGTCACCGGGTATTATTATTGTTATGTTACCTGCAAGTGATATGTTTATTCTGTGCTGTTATTGTTATGTGGTTACCTGGTGTTACTTTGTTAATGTTGATGTCTGTAATCAATAAAATGACTAAGAAGATAATCACCTCCCTCGACTAGATTGAGTCACGTAGTGCCACTCACCAAACACAACCAGCACAACCATGCGCCGTCCGTGTGGGCGGACCATGGCCGGGTATTTTATCAGCCTCCTTTGACGCCACCTCTTTGGCAAGTCTAGTCGGTTACCATAGTTGGTCGGGGCTAGGCTTGCGAAGGTTCCGGAGCTAGGCGTCGCTCATGGTTGGGGACGTGCCGGATTCACTTCTGCATAAGGCATAGAGTTATGTCGGTGGCTATACAGGGAGTGTCTTGGTAGAGTAAACGTCTGTGGAAGTATGGGTTTGTGCTGCCGCCACGGTTGGTTCTAGTACTTCGGTACCGGCGGTACAAGCCTAGACTTCAGCGTATGGATAAAAGTTGCAACCTCTCGAGAGTGTAAATCTGGATGTCTAGCCTTGTCCCTGGGTTATGGGACGATGTTTGGGTCAAGTCACACTATGAGTCAGTCCAGTCGAACTTGGAGAAATAATTTAAGTTGAGACCAACGAACACAGGAACTGTTGGGAGTCAAGCCAGAGTTGGCTAAGGACTCGGGAAGTTGTGAATTAAGCCAGAGTTGGCTAGAGGCTTGGTAGCCTAGTTGTGGTTACGAGTTGTTGAGTGAGAAACGTGATCTCACTTGATGACCTAAAATGTCCCTACCAAGGTAAGTAGGTAAGTTTTGTCCAACCGTTAAGCTTGGACTCTCCCTCGCACCCGAACTCCTGCCATGATACTTTCTGAACATGCCATGCCATATAGATAGACTTTGTTTGTTTTTGGGCTGATGTCTTGCGAGTACATTCCATGTACTCACCTGGCTTTTCATGTGGCCAGACCCTGCTGAACCGTCGCGAGTACCCGCTGTATGAGAACTAGGAACCCGTATTCCAGGCAGGACCCTGTGGAATAAGGCCGCTCTCGCCACGCTACTATCTTCGCTTCCGCTACGACTTCCGCTAGAGGCTCGATGTTAGAAAAATAATGTACATACTGTTGTGTGCGCCTGTTGCGCAAGAGCTGGAGCCTCACCCGTGTTGTAACCTTGTATTTGTTCGAACTCGAAGCCTTATGAATATATTTGGTTTTGCCTTTGTTTATCAAGCTGTCATATATCCAGTGTTTCTGGGACTGGTATATGGGGTAACTCGATCATCTGGATCGGGGTGCCACAGAGCTTGGTATCAGAGCCTAACTGCCTGTAGGATACCCTAGTTCTTGGACGGCGTAGAATAAAACTTGTTGTGTTGACAACTTTTTCCGTGTTTCTCTGTCTGTTTGTGCTTTAAAACTTAACGCTCACTTTATTTGAATTCTGTCTCTGTCACAGATGGCAGAGTTGCTCGCCGAGACTACCGCCGTGCACGTTCCCGGTTTTCCGCAGTTTCTTCGGGAGATCTGGGACCACCTCTACCCAGGCGCACCTCCCCCGACCTACCACGTGTACCACAACCGTCTCGACAGGGTCACCTCGGAGTTCACCGCCACCGTCCGCTTGCGCCCGGAGCCCGTGTCCGCAGGGATCGAGCACGCCCTCACCTCCGGTGTCTCTGCTCAGGCGTCTCGAGCCATACAGGAGGCTGCAGGAGACGCCATCCTCTTCCTTCGCACCTTCGATCCCGTCATGAAGCAGTGCACCCGTTACGCCTACTTCCCGAGGTTAGCTTTAGACAACGGGGACATCCTCTTTCCCAACCCAGGAGACCCCAGCTCACCCTCTCCGCCATTCTTCAGTACACCACCCTCCTCCACCAGTACCTCCACGCCACTCTTCTCCAGCTTGCCTCGCTTCGCGCCAACGTGGCCTTGGCCGAAATGACGCGAGCCTCTGGAGCTGGTACGTCCCGCCACCCACCTCGTCTCCCCACCTTTAGGCAGAGTTCCCTCGAGCAGCTTAGGAGGGGGATTGCCCGCATCTCCCCGTCTCCCACTCCGACGCCACCTTCCCGCACTCGTAGCAGCGCCGCTCACTACTACGCACGCTTCACTCCCGTTCGGTCTCAGCGTCGTCGCGTCCAGGCGGCCGAGCCACAGAGTTACTCCGGAGACTCCCGTGACGACCGCGCTTCACCCGACTACAGCCCCGCGGAGGAGCCCCTCGACACCGCCACGCCAGCGACCCCTCGAGATGGAGTTCTAGACGCTCGGAGACGACATCGCTTAGTGTACTATACCTTCCGATGTATCGCGTGCTTGAATAATGTAGTGGTAGGGTTGTATCCTGCATCTTGTACCGAGTGCTTTGTATCTCGCATCTTGTATCATGTATCCTGTACGGGTAGCTTGTACCTTTACCTTGCATCTTTTGTAAAATAGCGAGTGCTTGAATCTTGTAACCCCATCATCCATTGTATAACATCATACTTGTTGTTTTTGCAAACCGTGTTACCATTTGGTTTTTCTTGGATGTTACACTTTTCCCCATATGGATGCTCATGATACGCGCCATTACATTCAGCAGTTCAGGATGAGGCCCAATAGCGGTGCGAGTGGCAGCCAAGAAACCCCGGTTCGTCGTTCCGCACGACAAGCTGGCGAGGATCCCGACCCCCGCAACCACCTCCTCCTCCACCAAATCAGGAACCAAGCCCAAGTCAGTTTATGATGATGATGGATGAACGCCACAACCAGCATCTGACACAGATCATGAGAGAGTTTGGCACGTACATGCAAGCCCGTAATGCTCCACCCCCAGGCCGCTCAAAGCTGCAAGACTTCCAGCGCACACAACCGCCCAAGTTCGCGTATGCTGATGACCCACTTGAGGCTGATGATTGGCTCCGCGCTATGGGAAAGAAACTGGAGCTCGCTCGCGTGGACGAGCAAGACCAGGTGCCCTTCGCTACCCACTACCTTGAAGGCCCTGCCAGCGTTTGGTGGGACAACCAAAAGGACGCCAGAGGCGATGGACCCCCTGTCACTTGGGCAGAATTTCAGGAAGCATTCCGCAGGGCCTACATCCCCTCAAGCCTCATAAAAATGAAACAGCAGGAATTTCTGGCACTTACTCAAGGCAGCAAGTCCATCAGCGAATATCTGACCAAGTTCAACAACCTTGCTCGCTATGCACCTGAGGACATCAACACAGAAGAAAAGAAGAAAGACAGGTTCCTTCATGGGATGCATCAGACCATAAAAACTCAGCTCAGTGTTCTGCAGTTTCCAGATTTCCAGTCCATGATCAACACGGCACTGATTTCAGAGAAGGAGCACCGCTCAATTTATGACTCCCACAAGCGGAAGTTCGAGCCCCGTAAGAACCAGCATGAAGGAGGTTCTTCAAAACCACGCCCATGGCAGCCCAACAACCGGATCTCAACACCTCAGAACACCTGGAATCAACCCAGGAAGGATGGCTACCCCGGGAAGGATTCTACCACAAGCGCCCACTCGTGGATGATTGTAAGAGGGAGAACTCCTGCTTCAAGTGCGGCAAGACGGACACTACATCAAGGATTGCCCCCCAACGGCAACAATAACAACTCCGGCAACAACCACCCTGCCTGCGATCAAGCCACCTCAAGTTGCCCGTGTCCACCACATGTCAGCAGAGGAAGCATATGAAGCTTCAGACGTAGTGCTTGGTACGTGTACTATCAACACTAAACCCGCGCTGATTTTATTCGATTCTGGAGCTTCCCACTCTTTCATCTCGAAGGATTTTGTTGCCAAACACCGCTTTTCCGTTTCCCCTTTGGGCCATCTTTTGGTGATACAAACCCCCGCCTCTGAGATGAAAACAAACACCATGTGTCAAGATCTGACAATCAGCATCAATCAAGTGAAATTTCCCGCTCAGCTCAGCACTCTCAATGTGCCCGGCCTCGACGCCATCCTGGGTATGGATTGGTTAGTTCAGCATGCAGCTCAGATCGACTGTGCAACCAGGGCAGTTACTCTCACCAACCCGGAAGGCATACGAACCACTTATGTGCCAAATAAGCCTCACCAGATAAATGCGAAGATGTTTCTTGCTCAAGCCCCGGAGATAGGGGAAGTGTACGTGTCAGTGAATACCCGGATGTTTTTCCAGATGAATTACCCGGAATGCCCCCTGATCGTGATATTGAATTTGCTATTGAAGTAATACCGGGAACAAACCCAATATTCAAGAAACACTACCGTATGACAAGTCCCGAGCTAGTGGAACTGAAGAAACAGCTTGACGAATTGATTCAGAAAAAGTTCATCCGCCCAAGCATTTCACCTTGGGGATCACCGGTTTTGTTTGCAAAGAAGAGCGATGGTACCCTCCGATTATGTATTGACTATCGTGCTCTCAACGATGTCACCATCAAGAACAAGTACCCACTCCCGAGAATCAATGATTTATTCGACCAACTACGTGGTGCCCGAGTATTCTCCAAGATTGATCTCCGCACGGGATACTATCAGCTGAAGATTCGAGAAAGTGATATCCCAAGACCGCCTTTACTACCAGATATGGACTATATGAGTGCACAGTTATGTCCTTCGGCCTGACCAATGCTCCAGCCTACTTCATGGGCATGATGAACAAGGTATTCATGGAGTATCTCGACAAGTTTGTTGTGGTGTTTATCGACGACATCCTCATCTACTCCAAAAATGAGGAGGAGCACGCCGAACACCTCAGTTGGTTCTTGGAAGAATGCGTGAGCAACAACTTTATGCCAAGTACAGCAAATGCCAGTTCTGGTTAAAGGAGGTGGAATTCCTAGGACATGTATTATCTGGAGCCGGTGTGGCTGTAAACCCCAACAAGATCTCCGATGTGTTAAACTGGAAGACTCCCACCAATGTGTCAGAAATCAGGAGCTTCCTAGGGTTGGCTGGTTACTACCGAAGATTTATTGAAAACTTTTCCAAGATAGCCAAGCCCATGACGGAATTATTGAAGAAGAACCGCAAGTATGCCTGGACAGATGAGTGTGAGGAAAGTTTCAACGAGTTAAAGACCCGGTTAACCACCGCCCCAATTCTGGTGTTGCCTGATGATGCCAAGGATTTTACCGTATACTGTGATGCCTGCAGAAATGGGCTAGGGCCGTACTCATGCAAGAAGGAAAGGTCATCGCATATGTGTCAAGGCAACTCAAGACCCACGAGCTCAACTATCCCACCCACGACTTGGAGTTAGCTGCCGTCATTCTCGCCCTGAAGACTTGGCGACATCACCTTATTGGTCGGAGATGCGAGATCTACACTGATCACAAAAGCTTGAAGTACATCTTCACCCAGCCTGATCTCAACCTAAGGCAAAGGAGATGGCTAGAGGTGATCAAGGACTACGACCTCGGAATTCATTACCATCCAGGGAAGGCCAACGTGGTAGCAGATGCCCTGAGCAGGAAGCCCCCTAAAATCGGCCAAGTCTGGAGAAAGAATTCGCGAAGCTAAACTTGTGCGTGGGAAACAAGGCCTATTTAAGCACCTTGGAGGTAAAGCCAGACCTGGAGGAAGAGATAAGGACCGAGCAGGCCAACGACCCCGGCCTAAGCAAGATCAAGGCCAAGATACCGCTGGGCCAGGCCAAGGAATTTTCCCTGGACAGCCAAGGAGTACTCCGCTTCGGTACCCGCCTTTGTGTACCCTACAAGACCACACTAATACAGCAGATCCTCAGGGAAGCCCACGAGTCTGCCTATTCCATTCACCCGGGAAGCACCAAGATGTACCAAGACTTGAAGCAAACATTCTGGTGGTCCGGTATGAAGAAGGATATCGCCTACTATGTCGCATGCTGCAATGTATGCAACCTGGTAAAGGCCGAGCATCAGAAACCCGCTGGGTACCTCCAACCCCTTAAGATACCTGAGTGGAAATGGGACAACATAAGTATGGATTTCATTGTCGGACTTCCCAAATCCAGCCGAGGGAATGATTCCATCTGGGTCATTGTCGACCGTTTGACGAAGGTATCTCACTTTATCCCCGTCAAGACCACATACCGCTCGGACCAACTGGCACAACTCTATGTGAACAAGATTGTCAAACTCCATGGAGTCCCGAAGACCATTGTGTCGGATAGAGGTACCCAATTTACCTCCAAATTTTGGACGAGCCTGCATCATGCCATGGGGACAAAGTTATCCTTCAGCACCGCCTATCACCCCAGACAGACGGTCAAACCGAGCGAGTCAATCAAATATTAGAAGACATGCTCCGCTCGTGTGTGCTCGCCTACGGAGCAGGTTGGGAAGATAGCTTACCGTATGCAGAGTTCTCATACAACAACAGCTACCAAGGCAGCCTAAAAATGTCACCCTTTGAAGCACTGTATGGTAGGAAATGCCGAACCCCACTCAACTGGTCCGAAGTTGGAGACCGCAAGATCTTTAGGCCCGATGATTTGTTGGAGGCAGAAAAGCAAGTACGTCTGATTCGAGACCGGCTCAAGACAGCACAGTCCCGCCAGAAAAGTTATTACGACCGCAAGCACCGTCAAATCCAGTTCGAAGAAAATGACTATGTCTATCTTCGTGTGACACCCCTCAAGGGCCTGCAAAGATTCCACATGAAAGGGAAGCTGGCCCCAAGATTCATTGGACCTTTCAAGATCCTAGCCAGGAAAGGGACGGTAGCCTACCAGCTGGAACTGCCAGAGGAACTAGATGGGGTACATGATGTTTTCCACGTATCTCAGCTACGGAAGTGTATCTCACCGCCAACCAAGCAGGCTGACTTTAAGGAATTGAAGTTGAGCAGTGAACTGACTTACGAGGAACACCCCGTCAGAATCTTGGATGAGTCAGAACGCCGTACTCGCAGCAGGGTCACAAAGTTCTACAAGGTACAATGGGACAAGCACACGGAGGATGAAGCTACATGGGAACGAGAAGATTTGTTAAGGACAGAATACCCGTATCTATTCAACGAGCAACAGGAATCTCGAGGACGAGATTCATCTTAAGGGGGGAAGGTCTGTAACATCCTGAAATTTGGCCTTTCAAAAATTTTCTTTAAAAATTTATTATTGGATTTTGATTTAAATTCCTTGATTTTGCTGCCTTTTAAAATTCCCAACATTACCAAACCTTGTCCAAGTTTGGGATCTTATGTTTTGAATTCCTCCCACTTCAAACATGTTGCTGGCTCTTTTCACCCAAAAATATTATTTCTATAGTTTCCTTTATTTAATTACCAAAATCCCTTATTGTGACTTTACAAAGGAAGTACCCTAAATATCTTTCCTAAAATTCTGCAAAAATTAGGGGATGATCCCTGGGCAATATATAGCCCAAATATGCAAAAATATTTGGTATGCACTTAGGGTTTCACCACCCATTTCTCTGATTTAAGAATCTGCCTCAAACTTCATAATTTCAAAGTTGTTCATGAAATGTTTTCAATAAATTTCACCCAGCCCAGTATAGGTTCACCTTGAGACCCTCTACCTCAGGAACATCAAATTGGACCAAGCCCATTTCTTTTCCTTTCCAAAACATCCACTTAAGTTTTGACCAGTATTGTTTTTCCAAAAATTTACACAGAACAAGTTTCGAATTTTGAAAACTTTAGTCAGCAAAGTTGCCACATTTTGCGTTTGGCACACAAAGATCAAAACCCACTCATTTGGAGCAGGGAGCTGCGAGAATGGGTCGATGACCGCTTCTGGCGTGCTCTGCACAGTGGTGACCACTGTCACCACGGTCGAACACCTGGCCGAGCGGCGCCGCCGCGTTCCGCTCGTCGCCGTGCAGCCCCCCTTCGCCTCTCCCCGCGCCCAGCCAGGCCCCCCCGCCCTTCCTCGCTTCTCCTGCCTCCACGCGTCGCCGGAGACGCCGCCATCCACTAGCCTCGCCGCGGCTAGACGACGCGCCGCGCAGCACAGTGGCTGCTGTGGCCGCGTGTCGGCAGCTCTCGCTCGAGCAAACCGTCCCCCCCTCCCCTGTGTCCGTGGAGCTCCCCTCCACCCGCTGCCGCCGCCAGCTAGCCGACGCACCGCTGCTACACCATCACCGCGCCGCCCGTCGACACGCCCGGCCGCCAGAACCTCCCCTCCGCCTGCAAGTGCCACGCCACCCCGAGCCTCTCCACGGGAGCGCCATCTTCGTCATCCAGCTCATCCACTCCACACGCACGACGCCGCACCGACACTACACCGACGACGCCGAGTCCGCTCCGCCACATCTCCGGACACCGCATCCATGCCCGTGATGGCCACCACCTCCTCCCCTCGCTATAAGAAGGCTACCCCGACAACCCAGAGCACCACACCACCTCCCTCGAGCTCTCAAGCCTCCCCCACCGCAGAATCAGAACCCGTAGATCACCGGAGCGCCGGATTTGAGCTCGCCACCGCCGCAAGGAATCCGCTCGATTTCTACCCCGTAGTAGCTCCCTAGTTCAATTCCTCACACCCACAGTCTCTCTAGACCATGGCGAACCTCCAGCAGCCCTCGCCGGAGTAGAAGGTGGCCGGAGTCGTCGGGTTCATCATCGACACATCGCTGCCGCCGCGGCCGTGGAAGCTCCGTCCACACTAGGCCTCCCCAGCATCGACAAGTACGCCGACGAGCTTCGCCAAGCCTCCCCGAGCCGCCCAGCACCCTCTCCCTCGCCTCCCCTGCCCCCTAGCCGCCGGGAAACCTCACCGGTGAGTTCGCCGGCGGTGAACAGTGCCGTTTTTCTATTTTACCAGAGAATAACGGTTCGAGCACAGTAACTGTGGGTCCCACTGTCAGGATTTTAAACATTTCCGAACCGTTTTCTGTTTTGTTTTTCTATTTTATTTTTCTGTTGGAAATGGCAGAAATTAAACCAAACTTTGAATTGCAATATCTCTCTGAAAAATGGTCAGAAAAATATGAAACCAATTTTGTTGGCTTTGTTTGAATTTTCTCTTTCAAATGGAACCAGAAAAGAATTATTTGGATTTTTTTTTTTTTGGCATTTATTTAAATGACCTAGGAGGGATTTTTGATGCATGTTGTCTTGTTTCAATAGATTCAAACCTCTCCGACGGAGTAGGAGTTGATCCCGAACCCGAAGGCAAGCCACCAACCCAATTTCAAATTTGGTCGAACTTAGGAAATATTTTGACTGTTGAATTAATATCTGTTGCACCTCACATGCCATATTGCATTTTAAATTGTTGCACTACCTTATAGCTGCTTATCTGTGCATCACTACCGTTCCCTAGACAATGGCCGGAGGAACCGCCTCAGTCGAAGGAATGGGGGAAATATTACAACTGTGCGTCTCGCGCTTGCGGGGCTTTGTTTGCTTTTTCCTCTTCGCCGAGGTGAGGAGCGGACGAATGTCGTCTTATGATCCTCGGAGTTGGGGGCATTTGGCAAAAGAGTTATTTGCTTCTTGTCCCTCCGTCAAACGTGGTTGGCGTAAGCCACCTGGACTGCGACGCTTGGGACGCTGACTTTCCATTTGGTTCTTTTTGCCGAGATTGCTGACACCACGTCGGAATAACCCTCGAGTGGAATGGATGCTCTCTCATTCTTATGAGTGCTTTTCGGTTCATTCTTTACGGTGACCACCGGCTGGAGGAACCGCCACGGTTATCCGTTGAAACACTATGTTATTTATTCTGTGAACACTAACCCCTGGTGACACCGGCCGGAGGAACCGCCATAGTCACCGGGTATTATTATTGTTATGTTACCTGCAAGTGATATGTTTATTCTGTGCTGTTATTGTTATGTGGTTACCTGGTGTTACTTTGTTAATGTTGATGTCTGTAATCAAACAAAATGACTAAGAAGATAATCACCTCCCTCGACTAGATTGAGTCACGTAGTGCCACTCACCAAACACAACCAGCACAACCATGCGTCGTCCGTGTGGGCGGACCATGGCCGGGTATTTTATCAGCCTCCTTTGACGCCACCTCTTTGGCAAGTCTAGTCGGTTACCATAGTTGGTCGGGGCTAGGCTTGCGAAGGTTCCGGAGCTAGGCGTCGCTCATGGGTTGGGGACGTGCCGGATTCACTTCTGCATAAGGCATAGAGTTATGTCGGTGGCTATACAGGGAGTGTCTTGGTAGAGTAAACGTCTGTGGAAGTATGGGTTTGTGCTGCCGCCACGGTTGGTTCTAGTACTTCGGTACCGGCGGTACAAGCCTAGACTTCAGCGTATGGATAAAGTTGCAACCTCTCGAGAGTGTAAATCTGGATGTCTAGCCTTGTCCCTGGGTTATGGGACGATGTTTGGGTCAAGTCACACTATGAGTCAGTCCAGTCGAACTTGGAGAAATAATTTAAGTTGAGACCAACGAACACAGGAACTGTTGGGAGTCAAGCCAGAGTTGGCTAAGGACTCGGGAAGTTGTGAATTAAGCCAAAGTTGGCTAGAGGCTTGGTAGCCTAGTTGTGGTTACGAGTTGTTGAGTGAGAAACGTGATCTCACTTGATGACCTAAAATGTCCCAACCAAGGTAAGTAGGTAAGTTTTGTCCAACCGTTAAGCTTGGACTCTCCCTCGCACCCGAACTCCTGCCATGATACTTTCTGAACTATGCCATGCCATATAGAGAGACTTTGTTTGTTTTTGGGCTGATGTCTTGCGAGTACATTACATGTACTCACCTGGCTTTTCATGTGGCCAGACCCTGCTGCAACCCGTCGCTGAGTACCCGCTGTACGAGAACTAGGAACCCGTATTCCAGGCAGGACCCTGTGGAATAAGGCCGCTCTCGCCACGCTACTATCTTCGCTTCCGCTACGACTTCCGCTAGAGGCTCGATGTTAGAAAAATAATGTACATACTGTTGTGTGCGCCTGTTGCGCAAGAGCTGGAGCCTCACCCTTGTTGTAACCTTGTATTTGTTCGAACTCGAAGCCTTATGAATATATTTGGTTTTGCCTTTGTTTATCAAGCTGTCATATATTCAGTGTTTCTGGGACTGATATATGGGGTAACTCGATCATCTGGATCGGGGTGCCACATCAGCCCCCGCTCGCGAGGTGCGCATGGGGAAAAATGTGAGCGCGAATGAATGCAAGAAAACAAAACTCACCAAGCAAAATTACATAACGGCGCCGAGGCGCAAAAGGTTCATGATGACATGAAATTGTTCATTACACTTGGCGAGGCCATGACAAAGTCCGTCATGTCTGGGCATGGGGTTCCACATGGAGTGGCTGAGGCTTCCCGCGGCCCGTGGCGACGCGTTGTAGGGAGCTCTCAGTGGAGATGGCCCTCGTGAAGGGAAAGCTTGGTGAAGCTGGGAGGTGAAGACGCATGCTTCCCTCGTGAGACAAAAAATGCCTGCCGCGACGTGATCACGGGTAGAACTTGCGTAGGTGCTCGATGTTCCATGGGTTTTGATTGGATCGCTGTCTTCCGTCTCGAGCCGTACCGCCCTAGGCCTGGCGATGTGCGCGACCCTGTAGGGGCCTTCCCACATGGGTGAGAGCTTGTGGAGGCCCTCTCTGGAGAGAATTCTCCTGAGGACGAGATCGCCTATCTCGAGAGTGCGCGGACGTATGTGGCGGCTGTGGTAGCAGCGCAGGTCTTGCTGGTACTTCGCCGCTCGGAGGGCGGCACGGCGACGTAGTCCATCGAGCAGCAGCAAGTCATCGTTGTGGAGCTCCTCTTGGTTGTCCTCGTTGAAAGCAAGGATCAGTGGGGACCCATGCTTGATCTCGGTGGGGAGGACTGCTTCGGCGCCATAGACGAGGGCGAACGGCGTTTCTCCAGTGGGCTTCGTGGCGGTGGTGCGGATGGACCAGAGCACGGAGGGGAGCTCTTCAATCCAATTCTTGCCGTGGGCCTTGAGGCGGTTGAAGCTTCTTGTCTTGAGGCCTTTGAGCACTTCGGCGTTCACTCGCTCGGCCTGCCCGTTGCTTCGTGGATGAGCCACCGAGGCGAAGCAGAGCCGGGTGCCAAGACTCTCGCAGTACGCCCGCTGATCTCGCCGGGATGCTGCGCACCGCTTCGACCTCCGCCCATTTGGTGAACTTGTCAATGGCGACGTAGAGGTAGCGGTAGCCCCCGGTGGAGCGTGGGAATGGCCCAAGGATGTCCAGCCCCCAGACCGCGAAGGGCCAGGAGAGCGGGATGGTCTGGAGCCCCAGTGCAGGCTGGTGGACTTGCTTGGCGTGGAATTGGCATGCCTCGCAAGCCTGGACAACGGTGGTTGCATCTTGAAGCACTGAGGGCCAGTAGAATCCACTCCTGAAGACATTCCCTGCAAGGGTGCGTGATGATGAGTGGTGGCCACATTCTCCACTGTGTATGTCCTTGATCAGCTGGCGGCCTTCTTCAGGGGAGACGCATTTTAGTGCAACTCCATTTGGACGCTTGCGGTACAGGTCTCCCTCGTGAAGGCAGTATGACTTGGCCTGGCGAGCAATTCTCTCTGCTTCTGCGTCCTCTTCAGGGAGAACTCCGTCCCTGAGGTACTCCTTGAGCTCATCGATCCAGCCCGTTTCTTGATGCGTCATGGCCAACAGCAGGCGTTCTCCTGCGGGTGGACCGCAGCTCGGTGCTCCGGATGTTGGTGCTGGTGGGAGCTCTTCGTCTGTGTCCATTTCGACCGCTTCTTTTGGCTGTTTCACCGATGCCCTGGTGAGTCTCTCCTCAAACACACCTGCCTGCTGGGCTTCTCTGCGCAATGCTCGCCTGGCGATGTCGTCGGCCTCCTGGTTCTCCCATCGAGGGATGTGCCTGAGCTCCATCCCCTTGAAGTGTTTCTCGAGCTTGCGGACCTCCTCGACGTAAGCGGCCATGTGACCGTCCTTAGGTGTATAGCTCTTGTTGGAGAAGTTGACGAGGAGCTGGGAGTCGCCCTTGATGAGCAAGCGCTTGATGCCGAGGGCGATTGCAGCTCTGAGCCCGGCGAGGAGGACCTCGTACTCGGCGATGTTGTTGGAGACCTTGTCAGTCGTGAAGCACAGCTGGACGGCGTAGTAGAGCTTGTCGCCCTTGGGTGAGGTCAGGACAACGCCAGCCCCTGCGTTCCGGCATGCGAATGCTCCATCGAAGTGCATGGTCCAGTGGCTCGGCACTGTGTCTCCAGCTGGCGTGGTTTCCGCCTCATGAGGCTCTTCTTGCTGCGTGTCTGTCCACTCGGCGACGAAGTCGCCAATGCCTCCCCTTGATGACCCTGGTGGTGACGAAGCGCAGGCCAAAAGGTTGCAGCTCAATGTTCCACCCCTGCGGCGCGATCAGTGTCGTTTTGGTTGCGCAGGATTTGCTCCAGAGGGAATGAGGTGACCACCGTGATGGGGTGGCCCTGGAAGTAGTGGCGCAGCTTCTGGAAGCGATGAGGAGCGCGAGGAGGAGCTTCTGCTGCATAGTGTACCGCTCGCGAGCGTCTCGCAGCACAGTGCTGACGAAGTAGACGGGATGCTCGACGAGGGTTGTCGATGGTAACGCAGCACCGGGCTTCTCGGGAGCCTTGTCGAGCCTTTCTTGAGGTGGACCCTCGGCGAGGGTGCCTTCTGGTTGCGCGGGCTGCATGGGCTCAGGGCCTGAAGGGTGCTTCCTTATCGGGGGGATCTGGGCTTGGCGTGGCAGTGTCCTTCTTGGCGAGGACTGGCTCTTCCCTTTCTGCCACCAAGGCTGCGCTCACTGTTTGTGGAGTGGCTGATAGGTACAGCTTCAGATGCTCGCCAGGCCTTGGGGCAACCATGACAGGTGGGCTAGCCAAGTACTTCTTCAGGTCTTCAAATGCCTTGTCCGCCTCGGCGTCCACTTGAACGTGCCAGACCGCTTCATGAGCTTGAAAAATGGCAGCGCCCTCTCGCCGAACTTGGAGATGAACGGCCGAGGCTGGCCATGCATCCCGCGAGGCGCTGCATGTCCTTGAGGCGACGAGGTGGCTGCATTCTTCTATGGCTTTGATCTTGTCAGGATTCGCTTCTATGCCGCGGTGAGACACTAGGAACCCGAGGAGTTTGCCTGACGGTACCCGAAGACGCACTTGGCGGGGTTCAGCTTGATGTTACTTTGCGCAGGCTGGCAAAGGTCTCCTCGAGGTCCTCCATGAGGGTGTGCTCTTCGCGAGTCTTGACCACGATGTCGTCGACGTAGGCTTCTGCGTTTCTTCCCATCTGAGCCCCCAAGGCCTTCCTCATGAGCCTCTGGAAGGTGGCGCCGGCGTTCTTCAAGCCAAAGGGCATGCAGACGTAGCAATACACACCACAAGGGGTGAGGAATGCTGTCTTCTCCTCATCCTCCTTCGCCATCTTGATCTGGTGGTGTAGCCTGAGAAGGCATCCAGAAAACAGAGGAGGTCGCAGCCGGCGGTGGAGTCCACGATCTGGTCTATCCGAGGCATGGGGTACGGGTCCTTGGGGCAGGCCTTGTTGAGGTCGGTGTAGTCGATGCAGAGCCTGCCGCCCCGGTGTGCTTGGGAACGACCACCGTGTTGGAGAGCCATGTGGGGTGTGGAACTTCCTGATTATGTGTGCTTCTTTCAACTTCTCTACTTCCTTGATGATGAACTCTTGCTTCTCTGGCGCCTGGCGCCGTGCTTTCTGCTTCACGGGGCGTGCGTTTGGACACACGGCTAAGTGGTGCTCGATCACCTCCCTCGGTACTCCGGACATCTCTGACGGTGTCCATGCGAACATGTCAGAGTTTGCCCTGAGGAAGGCGACGAGCGCGCTTTCCTATTTGGGAGGCAAGCCAGCGCCTATGGTGACGCTAGCCCCCGAGCCGCTGGCGTCCAATGACACCTTCTTCGTGGCTGCCTGCTCCTGTGAGAACAGCTGCTTCTTCTTCGCGGGCCTCTCGAGGGGCTCCATGTCCTCATCAGCGGGGAATGCCACGGCAGCGGCCTTGTAGGCGGTCTCGACAGAGCGCATTGCGTCCTGGACTTGACCGTGGATGGCGATGGTGCCGCCGCTGCCTGGAAGCTTGACGATGTTGTACGCATGGTGAGTGACGGCCATGAACTTCGCGAGGGCGGGGTAGCCGAGGATGGCGTTGTAGGGCAGGCCAATGTGCGACGTCGAAGTCGATCTGCTCGGTGCGGTAGTTCTGCGGCGTGCCGAAGGTGACCGCGAGCCTCACCTGCCCCAGAGGTGTGGTGGAGCCACTTGTCACCCCGTGAAGGGCCTAGAGGGCATCAGCCACTCGTAGGGCACTTGAAGCTGCTCGAAGGTCTCGACAGAGATGACGTTCAAGCCCGCACCCCCATCTATGAGTGTCTTGGCGACGGCGATGTTGTTGATGAGGAGTGCACACCAGGGATGGTGCCTACAGCCTTGGTCGACTTGGGGTGGTCCTTGGAGTCGAAGGCGATGGTGTACTGACCACTTGAGGGGCTGGGAGCCTCAAGCCCTGGAAGCGCTGCGTTGACCTCGCGAGAGAATTGCTTGAAGTGGTTGTTGGACTTGGGCGCCTGGGACCCGCCGAGGATGCAGGCTATTGCCCCCTGAGGGGCCTGGTAGCCCCCAGGGTTCTCGTCGGGGAGGTTGCCGTTTTGCCCAGCGTTGTTCCCCCGAGCCCTGTGCTGGAAGTTGTGGCGTCCACCTCCGCGGCCACCACGGCCTCCGCCGGCCGCCGCGGCCCTGGTTCTTCTCGCGCTCCTTGCTGAGCTGCTTGAGCTCCCAGCAGTCTTCAGTGCGTGGTTGTGCCTGTTGTGGTAGATGCAGTACGGGCGATTGTCCACCTTTTTCTTCAGCCGCCGGAGAGGCCTCGCGAGGCTGCTTTGCGTCAGGCTCTGCCGCGAGGATGGCGGTGGTCTTGCGCTTCTCGCAGGCTTCTTCTTGCTCCTGGACCCCGGAGGGTCATCCTCCTTCCTTCTTGACGAAGAGGAGGCCCTCTTCAGCCTTGGCGCACTTGTCAGCCAGATCAAAGAGCTTCACCACAGAGGAGAGGGTGTCGTGGATGCCGAGCTTCTCGAGCATCCTGTGGTTCGTGACGCCCTCCCTGAAGGCGGAGATGACGTGCGAGTCCGGGATGTTCGGAATCTTGTTGCGGACCTGGCTGAAGCGCTGGATGTATCTGCGGAGGGTCTCGTCAGGCTTCTGGCGCACCGCGCGAAGGTCGTTGTAGGTGAGCGCGCGCTCGTAGGTGCCCTTGAAGTTGGCGACGAAGACCTTGCAGAGGTCCTCCCACGTGTCGATGGTGTTCTCGGGGAGGTTCATGAGCCACGAGAGCGCGGAGTCCTTGAGCGCCATGGAGAGCCAGTTGGCCATCACCTTGTCGTCGCCTCCGCAGCCTGGATGGAGACGGTGTAGAGCTGCAGGAACTCCAGAGGGTTGGTCCTGCCGTCGTAGCGCGAGGGAGGTCTGGCTTGAACTTCACGGGCCAGACGACGCGGCGCAGGTTGCGGGTGAAGGCGGTGCAGCCCGTGGCGTATGTCACAGCGCCACCAGCGAGTACGCCGCGGTTCTGGCGACCTGCAGCGGCAATCTCCTGACGACGCGGTTGTGGCGGTCCCTCTGGCGCTCGATCTCCACGCGGGCATCCGCCGGAGTCCGCTGCACAATCTGGCAGTCGTGCGGCGAGGATGCGTGCGACGCGGCGCGGTGGTTTGCTGCCGGAGCTGCAGCTGGAGGAGGTGGCGGAGGCGGAGGGGGAGGAGGAGCGCCGTGCGCTATGTTCCCCTCGCGTCCGGAGTGGCGCACCAGCGAGCGAGAGGGCGCTGGTGCTGCAGTAGTAGCGGCAGGAACGGCGGCGGCGTTGATGAGCTCCTCGAGACGCCCGAGCCAGTTGTCGTGGCCCGCCTGCGTGGGACGGGTAGCGCAGCAGCTCTGCGCCATCAGTAGCGCAGTGGCTGGCTGGGCGCCGCTCGGCCCATCGTGGAGGCGCTCTCGCGCCTGGATGGGTGCAGGGAGGAAGCTCCCTCGTCCTCGCCGTCGATGCCGCCGTCGTTGCCGCTGCCGTTGCCGCCGTCGTCCTCAGGATGCTCGACGCGCGGCTCGGCGTTGCGCTCTGAAGCGCGGTTGGCGCGTGGGCGACCACGCGGGTTGTGTTGGCGGCGGGCTCGGTGTTGGCCTGCCGGACGTCCGTCGCGCAAGGCGCGCAGCTCGCGTGTCAGTCATCGCGGAGAGGTTGAAGAAGTTGAAGACGCGCCTCAGCCCCCTACCTGGCGCGCCAAATGTCGGAGACTAGTCCCAGGAACTAGGGGTGTCTCTCAAGCCAGGAACGAGTAAGGGGCTGAACACAACGTCAAACAATCCTCAACAACCTCGGCGACGGTGCTCGTCGAGCTCGGTGAGGAACATCACGACAGAGAGGAACACGAGCCGCTACCCAGGTTCAGGCCCACCGTGAGGTGTAAAAGCCCTACGTCCTGCTAAGATGTATTGCACTGCTTGGAGAGGTTCACAGTACAAGGTGCTTGCCGAGGGCACAGTTGTGGCTATGGTGGACTATGGTGGAATGAGCTCCGTTCTTCCTTCAGACGTAGCTGCTTGGTGTGGAATGAGTTGGTGAATGCGGGATCCCCCTCCTAGGTCGTACACTGGCTCCTTATATACGCTTGGTCCTCTTCCCCGAAAACCTCCGGCGGGAAGGGATACCACAATGCCGCCAAGTTGGAGCACAGCGCACAGCGTCGGGGGCGTCCATGGACGCGGTCCATGGCAGAGAGCACGTCGTCTTGGCAGAAAAAGCCACCGTCCAACCAGGACGGTGGGCTGGCGCTGCAGAGCTTTGGGGCGTGCCCCACGGTGACGTCGCAGTTGGAGCGTAGCGGCGGCCGGCCGCTTTATCACCAAATTGGCAAGTCTTGGAGTCCGCTTTGCTTCCTCCAGCTCTTTTGCTTTATACACGAGAATGGCAACTGCGGCGTCTTCGTCATCGCGCGCAGGCGCGCGCGTCACTCTGCGGCGGGCGCAGAGCCCATGTGCGCTCTGCAGCGGCGCAGGAGCTTGCTTCCACTTGAAGGAACCCCGCGAGGGCCTGAGCCTCGCCGAGGTTCTGTAGCCGTTGACTCTCGCGAGGGAAAACCTCCCGAGGGTAGCGCGGAGACGCGCCAGGGCCTGATGGTCTTCTAGGAGAGGCCTTCCGAGGCAAGTTCCTCTCGAGGCCTTAGGCCGACGTCTGGTCCTTAGCAGAAATGCTCAGTCGAGCAAAGAAACCCTCGCGAGGGAAAATCCCTCGCGAGGCTCGTCAGGCTGAAAGCCTGGTCCTTAGTAGAATTTCCTGCGGGAGGTTGAGGGCTGTGGCAGGCCGGCCCATGGTACCCTGGTTTCCACTGGGCCGAACTTTTAAGGTCAAGATCAAGGCGGAAAAAGAGAAGACAACTTTCCAAGATCAAGGCTGGAAAACGAAATGCAACTTTCTAAAAGAAGCCGGACGGATGCTGAAGTTCGGGTCCAATACAAAGCCGATCAAGATATTTCATATCTAAGAAAGGACAAGTTTGAAGCCAATACGGGAGACAAAAGGCAACTTTCCAAAGTGCCAGCAAGTTTGAAGCCAACAAAGCTGGCCAAGAAGTTGCCTATTTTACAGATGGATTCGACTTAGACTATGATTTTTAAACCTTGTATGTCCAATACTTGTACGGGAAGTCCAGATCGACTCATATATATGTGAGAGGTGATGGCCGATTGAAATTAAGCAAACAATCTGTCGGGTTTGTCACGTCAGATGTCATGGATGACTTCGTAGGTGTGGGATTTGCGCGAGTCAATCATCTCTGAGCTTGGGATCGCAGGAACAAGGACGAACACAGATTTACCCAGGTTCGGCCCCTCAATGTGAGGTAAAGACCTACTTCCTGGCTACCCTAGATTGGTATTGATATGATATATGTGGTGTTACAATGGTGGCGATCCGATCTGGGTACTCGCCGTAAGAGCTAGGGTTTTAGGGCTTGATCGCTTGACCCCGTCTAAGTCCTGCGAGTCCTCTTTATATACACAGAGGCTTGCTAGGTTACAAGAGTTCTACACGAAGCCGATCGTCTTCTTGTCTTCCAAGACAAGTTTACCACCGACCTTCTGGAGCCTTCCTTTGGCAGGCCGCGATCCTTGATCGGCCCATCTTTACATGGCCCAATAATAGCGTGATCATGAAGGAGAAGTCGCCGTTTTTGGCTTTGAATAAGTCGCGGGTTAATTATTCCCCCGACATTAAGCCCCCAAGTGTAGCCTGGACTTCATGGAATATCTTGATATGTTTTTCTTGATCTTGAAAGGTTCCTTGGACGTTTAGGCTGCATTTTTTCTTTCTGGCTTGCACTTCCTTGCTTTTGCGACTCATGATCACGTTGGATTGGCTTTTACTCGCACTTTTGGGGCGGCCTTGAAGATGCATCTAACTTCGTGAGCTTCTTCTCTGTCTAGGTTTGCCCGATAGCTTCAACACTTGATGATGACCAATCTTCAAATTTTTGATAATAATATGTTGTAGCCCCAAGAATTGAGCTGATGTGATTTGACAATCATCTCAATTCTTCTCAGAAGGTTTTGAAGATCGTCACCTGTAGCTTGATATCATAGATAAAAAACAATTGTTAAGATATAAGCAATTGCAATTGGTATATGCCGTACTATAAGCAGTACATGACCTCTAGTTAGGCCTTTCTGAATCCATTAAGTGGGCACTCGCGTGACTCAGTATTTCCTAGGAACATTTGTGTTCAGGTCGAGAGCGGCCATGATAGGCAATCAAGCTCGATTGACGCCACACCCCAGTACTTTGGACGCATAATGCAAGTTGCAATCCGACTTAAGTAAGTTTGATAGTTGCCAGT